>JAHTLZ010000129.1:68274661-68295443 GCA_023846285.1 Phrynocephalus versicolor
ACAGTTGGCAGCCAAGTGAGAGTGGGGGAGGAAACTCACACCGTCCGTGTGCATCAAGAGAGTCTCCAAACATGGAGTGCATTGCAGCCCAGCCCAGTGGCATGCCCTTCGTGGTGGTGGTGAATCACAGCTTCCACAATTTGAACAGGCAAGCCTGCAACTGTGTGATAAGCTGTTCTATTTATAATGGTGACAGAGGGCCACCATCACAACAGTAAGTTGTCCTTCTTAGTGAGCCAGAGTGTATGGCAGCCCAGTGAAGACTAAATAGCGGTCCGGAGGCTGACAACACTCCCACACAGCGGCACTACTTCCTGCAGAGGCCTGTCACTGTCCCAGGCAGAGTCCAAGGGTGCTTTCGCATGAGGTGGCTGCGCAAGCCACTTGAGGAGAGCAATCACGGGCCCACGGCTGTTTTCTAGCACACAAGCCAGCACCAAGCCCTTCCCTGTGAGGCACAGTGGGTGCAGCCCGGAGTGAAGGTTAGTGGAGGCCAGAAGGCCAGACTAGAGGGGGTAGAAGGAGAGGCACCGAATCTTCCCTCCTTCTGTCAAGGGATTTCCCAACCTAGACTGCGTAAAGAACCCCTTCTGCCTAGAGGCGGAAGCAGCCGTGGTTGCTGCATGGGCAACTTGAGGGGAGTAGCGACAGGGCTGAACTTGAAGCACTAACTGGACCGTGCTGTTAGGGTGAAGAAGAAGCGGCTGGAAGGCCTCTCCGCTAAGCCAGAAGTGGGGGGGGGGGCTGACAGGCAGGCAGCGAGAAGACACAGAGCTAGAGCCACACAGGCTTCCAAAAGGACATCAAGCCAAGCTTTCTGACTTTCTTTCCCAGCTGTGTGCTGGTAGACTTGCTCCTAACTGCCGGCATTCCATCTCCATGCCCTTCGTTGTGAAACACAGCGTTGTTCAGCCCAGTGGGCAGAGTAGCGGAGGCCGAAACATACCCCCTAACCCTAACCCTAAGCCCACCACCACTGCTGTTCCTGATGAGTGTTCCCGTAACTCAATCACAACCTAGATTTGCAGCCGGTATTTTTTCTTTTCCGGTTACACAGCATCAGCATCAGCAGCACAGCATCAAGAACCCACACATGGTTCTTTCTGAATGGAGTACGCACACAACAAGTACGTTTCCCTTCTTTGTGAGGCACCGCTGGCAGCCCAGTGGAAAGAGTGGCGGCGGAGGAAACGGAATCACACATTCCGTGTGGGTCAGAGTATCCACGAGGAACCAAGTCTGGAAGGTTCCTGGTCCCTCCTAGTGGGTCAGAGTATCCACCAAGAACCAAGGCTGGAAGGTTCCTGGTCCCTCCATTCATGCAATGCAGCTGTGAGTGAAGAGGAGCAGCAGAGGAGGAGGACAAAAAAACACAAACACCGGCAGCACTTCCTGCAGAGAGACATGTATCATCCAAAAAACTCCCAATCCCAAATTCCAATAGAAGCGGAGCAGCTGTCTTTCCCTTTCCACAGCCGTTCTTTGTGGATCACGTGAATCACAGACCAGCCCAGATGACAAAGTATGGGACTTGGAAGCCAGAAGTGCAGATTGGAGGAGGTTGAATGATAAGCAACTGGAAGGCATGCTCAGTGCCGGGACTGGTGGAGTCTGACAGGCAGGCATGTGGGCAGAGGGCACGGCAGGCAGGGAAGCATCTAGTCTGGCTTACAGGTAAGGGTTGCCTAGACGCAGGCTTAGAGGATACCAGCCAACAAGGCAAGGGATTGGGAAGGCACTAAGGCACAGTGCCCGTAGGGAGGATTGGTTGTGCTTTGGGAGGCAGAGTTTCTATTGCCACCCCAGGAGAACGGGAGTTGCCAAACAGGGAGACAGAGTTGAAGCAGGAGAACTGGGTGGGTCTATTTCTCTAAGGCTGTAAGGAGGAGAGCTAGCCCCCTGATAATCAGTCTTTGAGGTAGGTTGTTGTAAAGTGCTTCCTCACCACTTTGTTAGCAGTTTGGTGCCGAAACCCCAGGGAACGGTGTGAAGCACCAAGGAAGGCAGGTATTAGGGTCTCACTCAGACCAGCCATGGCCAACGGGGAAACATTGGGCCAATACGGACCCTTTCCAAGGAAGCTGGAGTGGCCCTGCCTGGATTAGGAGACAGAGGCCAGGGCTAGAAACATTGGGCCAATACGGACCCTTTCAAATGAAGCTGGAGTGGCCCTGCCTGGATTAGGAGACAGAGGCCAGGGCTAGAAACATTGGGCAACTAATAGTACCCTTCAGTTGTGTGAGAGAGAGAATACAGGTAGACAGGCAGGCAGGCAGTCCAGCAGGCAGTTTTGCAGGCATTAAGCACTGGAGTCGGCAGGTAGTCACAGGGCCAGGCGGGCAGGCAGGCTCGTACGGCCAAGGGGAGGCAGGCAGGCTTGCAGGCGGGCATGGAGGATTGCAGACAGGAGGTTAGGTTACAGGCAGCAACTTAGTTCTTGGAGTGTTGGGGTAATCCCAAGGTGGAAAGGTTGAAGCGGATGAAAGTCAACCTTTCCACCGTCTCCGGGTCCAGGCGACAGCGGCGCGGCCTCAGGACATCACCCATGTGGGAGAAGACACGCTCACTCTGGACACTGGTGGGTGGGATGGACAAGAGGTCCAACGCCAGAGTTGAAAGAGCGGGCCAGAGGTCTGCCTTTCTGGCCCAGTAGTGCAGTGGGTCTGAGGTGAGGGGTTGGAGGGGCTCGGCCATGTACTCCTTCACCATGGTCTGAGCGGGCTCCGCTACTTCTTCCTCCCTTGGCTCCACTGAGGAGGAAACTGCCATGGCTAGGGCAGAGGCCAGGTAGTTGGCTGCTGGAACGGAACCTGGTCTCTGGGTGTACGCTCCTGGAGTTGTGGATCCTTGCGAGGAGTCCTCCTCAGCATCGCTCTGGCTTCCGTGCGCCCTCTGAGACGCCTGGCTCTGATCGGAGAGAGCCCTGACTTGACGGCATAGCTCCGTCTTCCAGGATTTCAGTTCGGCACTGCTGGCCGCCAGGGAACCCTTGACGCGAGGGTCGCACAGGCAGGCCATCTGGTACACGTTTTCCCTCCTTAGTGGGCCAAGGCGGGTATCCACGCCGGTCAACAGCCTCTCTGCCAATGCCCTGCTCCTAGGGAGAAGATTGCCTTCTTCCCGGATACTGGCCTCTAGGCGTTGGCGAAGGGCATTGACTAGGGGGAGAACGTGGCCCAGGCTGGCGTTGTAGCTGCTGAGGACGTGGGTGGTCTCCTCAAAAGGCTGCAGGATACCCGCCATCTGGGAGAGGGCGAGCCACTCGGTAGCACCAAGGTCCAATTCCCTCCCCTCATGCAGGACCGGGGTGGTTGACATGATGTATTCCACCACCTCCTTCTGCTCCACCAGACGCCTGACCATTTCGTGGGTGGAGTTCCACCGGGTGGTCACGTCCTGGATCAGGACGTGCTCCGGTCGGCTCGTCTCTGCCTGCCTCTCACGCATCATCCTGGCTGCCTTGACGCTGCGAGCGAAGTGCCCCACGATCTTCCGACACTTGTCCAGCAAGGCCCTGGTCTCCCTGGTCCCCTCACCCCAGGAGTCCTTTGGTGCACCCAGGCCAATGGCATCGCCCACCACTAGATGCAGTTTGTGTGCTGCGCACACGATGCCCTGGAACCCTGCCCCGAGAACCGCGTTGGTCATGTTACGGCCCGCGTCTGTAACCATGACTCCACGATTGACCTGTCCCTCTGTCCCCAATCCCCACTCTCGCATTGCTGTCTTGAGAACGTCAGCAATGTTGATCCCTGTGGCGTTGTCCTCCATGCTTTGGGCCTGGAGAAGCACCACCCTATACCCTCTTGGGGTGCTGCCTTGTGCCTCCCCCTGCAGCTGCTCATGGCCTGATCGTGGCTCCAGGACCTCCTTGGGTTGCCACCAGTGAGCCGTCAGAGAGAGGTATCCGTGGTGCCCACCGGTCCAGAGGTCGGAAGTGAAGTGGATCTTCCTCCCTCTGGCCGCCTGCAGCAGGGCCCGGATCCTGTCCCTGACAGACTCATAAAGAGAGGGAATCACCCGCCTGCTGAAGGTACGCCGGGATGGAGGCTCGTACCATGGTGCCACGTGCTTCATCAGGTGCCTGAAGCCTGATGAATCCACAAAGGAGAGGGGCAACCCGTTCAAAGCCACCATTTCACCCACCACTCGAGTGGTGCTCTCCTGTGCTTTGGCCCTGTTTCGCGGGCTGACAAAAGTCCCACCCAACAGACCCACTTCCTGCAGAGTGGCCTGCCTCTTCCCACTCTCACTAGCGGAGCTGTGTTTTTCTTTCTCTAACCCTTCTTCCCCTCTCTTCCTCCCTGAAGAGCAAGGGCCTGACAGGGTTCCAGGCAGAGTCCCAGGGTGCTTCCTCATCAGGTGGCTGCGCAACCCACTTGAAGAGAGGTGTTTGGGGTCATTCCCCCTGCGCAAGACCACCCCGCATATCTTGCACACTGCCATCTTTGGGTCTTGGGGGCTGTTCTCAAAATGCTCCCAGAGACACCCTCGTGGCTTACAGAAAGTAACCCTCTGTTATTGCCTGCCGGTGCTGCTGTGGTGCTGGTGTGGCCTGTGCCCTGCTGGGAAAGTAGAGTAGTACTACTGCTCTCACTGGTGGTACTCTGGGTGGAAAGAGGGCTGCTCCTTCCCTCACTGCCTGGAGCCTGACTTAAGTCTGTCCCTGCCAACAGGTCCTCAGAATCTTGCAGGTTTAGATAAAGGGATCCCGATTCTGATTCTGATGCCATTTCGGAATCAGAGCCCTCGTCTTCTTCCTGCTTAAGGGTGATGCTGTCAGGTATCGGAGATGGGAGTTGGTATGCCTCATCCATGCTTCCCTCGGTGACAGACGATGATGGCACGGTGCTGCTTGTGCCACTGGCACTGCTACTTGGGGAGGGAGTTGCACCAGTATCACTTTCTGCACTACTAGTCCCTGTCCCTTCCCTCAGAAACGTGGCCCGGTTTATCTTAGTAGGAGTTCCCCTCCCCTGCCCTCTTGCTTTGCGACCTCTCCTCATTGTTCTCACTTTTTGTGGACTCACTACACCACCCCCACCCCCAAAAAGTCTGTACTTAGGAGAACTGTAGCTTCTTCACAGCTGTTGTAAATTATAATAGTAGGATTGTATTTATGTAGGCTCAGCTGGCAAGGAAATGGGTGAGATGGAGTCACTACACCACCCCCACCCCCAAAAAGGGAATAGGAGTAAGGGTTTAGCCAATCCTGGCTGGCACCCTAGTCTCAGTCTCGATGCCCTGCTGCACGAGTCAAGTCTGTACTTAGGAGAACTGTAGCTTGTTCACAGCTGTAAATTATAATAGGATTGTATTTATGTAGGCTCAGCTTGCAAGGAAATGGGTGAGATGGAGTCACTACACCACCACCCACCACCCCAAAAAGGGAATAGGAGTAAGGGTTTAGCCAGCCCTGGCTGGCACCCTAGTCTCAGTCTCGATGCCCTGCTGCACAAGTCAAGTCTGTACTTAGGAGGAGAACTGTAGCTTCTTCACAGTTGTGTAAATAATAGTAGGATTGTATTTATGTAGGCTCTGCTTGCAAGGAAATGGGTGAGATGGACTCACAACAACACCACCACAAACAACAACACAACCAACAAGGAAATAGGAGCAAGGTGTTTGCCAATCCTGGCAAACAAGTTTCTCAATGCATAGCACAGGGCAAGTGTAACGAAGAGAAATGTAACTTCTTCAAAAATGTAATTGTTTATGTAGCCTGGTGGCAAAAGTAAATGAGTGAGGTTGACTCACAAACAGCACAAAAACCAAGCTAGTAGAAGGAATGGGTTTGCCAATCCTGGCAAACAAGTTTCAAAAGGCAAGTGTATTATTGCACAGGTAACTTCTTCAAAGATGTAATTGAAGGAAAAGGTCTATAAAGTGGCTGGGTGCCTGCCCTTCAACAAATGTTTGTTTCAGTGCCTTAATCCAAAAAAATGAATGAGGTGTTGGACAAGAGAAAGAATATATAACTATAAATAAGTAAAATGAAATTGTAAAATGTTCTATAGAAGGTGCCCTAGCCTTGTTGCCAAATGCCAATGCCAATGCCAACACAAATGTGCTTGTGTGAGAGATCTTTGAGTGCACTGGTTGGCAAGGGAGACTCTGCCTACTGACTGAGTTCTTCTGAATAATAGTTCTAAAATAATTTAATCCACAGCCTCCAACCCCCCCTTCTAAGCACTAGTACTGCCACTTGCTAAACTGTAGGTAGAATAGAAAATGAATGGTAATGGTATATAAAACTATAAGCTGCTAGGGTAGGATAGGGTTGCTGGATTCCCTTCCAAAACCCCAATCGCAACAGCAGCAAAAAAGCTGTAGGTAGGCGCAGGGTAAAAGGACCTTTGCCAAGTAAATGAACTCGGTGGGAAATTGGGATAGAAAAGAAATAGTATGGTAGTGTAAAATAAAAATAATATATTTCCAATCCGCACTCCCCTCCCCTCCCGCTCAAATCTTCCCTCCCCCTTGAAGCAAATAGCAAAGCAAATAAAAAACGGAACTCTTCCGAAAACAAAAAAAAATAAACGCTGAGTTGCTATTCCCCACAGCCAGGAATAAAAGAAATTCGAATCGTATGTTTGCGACGAGAATTAAATTCAATTCCCTCCCTCACTCCCTGAGTCCCTGCCTAGCGCGACCGCGAAATCGAAACTAGTAGAGACTGAGAGCGCCGCAATCCAGCCCTGACTAAACCACCCTCCACAAAATCCAAGCCCAGACTGCGACGGACTGGAACTGCTTCGCCTTTTTATGCCCTCTGGCACAGACCAGAAGTGTCAGTCAAAACCTGGCCATGCGATTGGTGGAATGGCTCCGAAAATTTGCATGGTCCCGTCCCATGGCCAGCCCACCGTTGCGCACGTGTAAAAAAAAAAATGAAAATAAAATAAAATAAAATCAACGGAGACGTATTTTGGCAAGACAAACCCACTGCTGCTACAGTAAAAATTCAAGTGTTTAAAATAGCTATTTTTCTCATGTTTCTGTGGTGCTTTGTTGGGTATTTGGGCCACGGTTTCAAAGAAAAATTTGCGGTCACCATTTTGGATCCCCCCGCCCGCACACCGAATGGCATTGGCAATGCCCCCCCGCCTGGTACCAGCGCAGCGCAGCAGTAGCACTAGCCCAAGGAAAGGGGGGCGGGGAACCCCCCACCCCAAAAAACCCCTTCTGGCCTGGTGGTAGGTGCCCTCAGACAGTTTTCGCCTGCTTTTAGGGCCGGGAATCGGGTTTTTTTAAAACTTTTAAAACTTTTTTTCTGTGCCGCTTGGCATCGCGCGATCGCCGCGATGCAAGTAACGACCACGAAAAATCAGACCAAATTGTTCGTTCGTCGGTTCGAGCTCGAAGTCTGGCGGAGTAATTCCCGTTACCGTTTCCGTTCCGTAACGGAAACGAGTAACGGAAACGGAAACGGGAATACCGCTAAGTCGTGCCCATCTCTAGTCCTGACATTTTCATGCTATCAGCCTTTAACATTTACTTTAATATGATTAAAGTTTGCTAATATGGATGATGCTTTTCTTGACTGTGATAGTGTCTATGATTTACGTGTGGTGCTCGCACACTAAGGCTCACTCTGTAAAGACAGAACAAACACACTAAGGGACAGAAATCTATATAACTTTAAAAATGGGGGAACAAGAATATAAGAAATGCCACTACTAATAAAAGTACTCTTAAAATAACACAAAGTACAACACATAGACTTGCTCAAATAAGCAAATAATGTGAAGAGGAAGAGACTGGATTGAGGGACAGTTAGGCATGGGGTGGGGTATTAAAAACTGAGTACTGTTACAAAGAATAAAAGAGAAACATGAGCTACAGAAAACACGTTAACCAGTGGGAAGTGGGAGTTAAGCAATGTATCGTTTATAACCTTGGAGGTCAGATGGTGTAAGGACATGTCACTGTGTTATTACTAGAGATGGGCACGACTTAGCGGTATTTTCGTTTTCGTTTTCGTTTTTCATTTCCGTTACGTAACGAAATGAAAAACGAAAAACGGCTCAGAACTGGAATGAAAACGGAAATGAAACGACTAATTTCGAGCCAATTTTCGTTTTTCGTTACTGGAAAAACACATAATGGAGCTAAATGGGAAGAAACAAAAAAAAATTCGTTTTCGTTTTCGTTTTTTCGTTTTCGTTACGTAATGAAACGAAAACGAAAAATTTTGAAATTAGCTCACGAAAATGGAAACAAGCCGAAACGGACCCCTAGCCAAAAACGAAAACGAAAACAAACAATTTTTCTGAGTCGTGCCCATCTCTAGTTATTACAGTGTCTAAGCATTTGTGGAATAGGACTTCTTTAAACTGTTTGGAATTTCTACTGTGAATTACCTCTTACTCTGAACTAATAAACAAATATTAATAAATCAAACAGCTAGCAAATAGTGTATGTCACTGAATTGTGCGTAACATAAAATCTGTAATTAACTGCTTATAGTATATTGTATATTACCAATCAAGAAAAATACCTGGAAATGGTTTAGAAAGCAAAGTGTTCTGCTTATATACTGCCCCATACTACTACAAGTAGTCTCTGGGCGGTTTACAATTTTAATTATAGAGTGCAGGCTACACATTGCCCCCCCCAGCAAGCTGGGTACTCATTTTACCGACCTCGGAAGGATGGAAGGCTGAGTGAACCTTGAGCCTGCTACCGGGGATTGAACCCAGGTCGTGAGCACAGTTTTACCTGCAGTACAGGCATTTAACCACTGCGCCACAAGGTATGAATGAATGAGAATTTCCATCTGCTAGGAGAAAATATGTAATTACAAAAGCAGTGACTTGGTTAGTTTATTACTACTTAACACTGAGCATATAATTTATATCGTTTCGCTGCAGTGACTATTGGTATTTCATTCTTGGTGTCATGTTGAGTTATCACCACTTGTTTCTTCTACCATGCGAATAAGTTAAGGAGAGCAAAAAGAGAGGTGATGTTCAGAATGACTGATGGCAAAGCTGATCTGATTTTCCATTCTAATAAGCCTAAACCAAAACTCCTTTGTTAAAGGTTGGATTTTTGAATGGTGTCAAACCTAGTCCAAAGCAAATACTGTATCTTAGAATGAGCTGGTTTGCATGAATGACATATGTATAATAAGGGCACAAAAGCAATAGCTTTCATAGAATTTGCTACAGTGTTACCATTCCTACAAAATTAGTTCCTATCAAAACAAATCCCTACATGACGTCTGTGTAATAATATACTACATGGTGTCTCAGTCTTTCTCCAAGTGTACCAGTATTGACTGTGACAATAATGCTTACATTTTAATCATAGTAGCTATTGTCCCTTCTTGTGACACTTAATAGAGGAGAAATTTAAAACAGACAACTTGCCTACATGAAAATTCACGCAATGAACAAGCATTATGACCATAAATAAGATGGATTCAGAATGACTACATGTTCATGGAGTGGGATGAAGAAGAGGTGAGTGAAAAGCCTTTGATATTACTCTACTTAATAAGAACTATGATAAATTAGAACAAGTGGTATGTGGTCCAGCATTCCTTCCCACATTGGTTGAGCAGATATCTATGGGAAGCCCATGAAGAGGACATGAATGCCATGACATTTTTCTGCATAGAAAGCAGCTTGGGAGCAGCTTGTTTACAACACATGCACAACATCATAATGGGCAGTTCTAAGCACTGAATAAATGATTCTGTGATTTCTGTATATCTCACATTTCTAGAAATAGAGGTGGGAAACATTTTATAATGGGCAGAATCCCACCGCCAGCATGGCCAACATGCTTCCCCATTAGACATCGGCACGACTTAGCGGAATTCCTGTTTCCATTTCCGTTCCTCGTTTCCGTTACGGAACGGAAACGGTAACGGGAATTACTCCGCCAGAACTCGAACTCGAACCGACTAAAGAATAATTGGGTCTGATTTGTCGTTGTCGTTCATGGCATCACGGCGATCCCGCAATGCCAAGCGGCACAGAAAAAAAGTTTTTAAAAGTTAAAAAAAACCCAATTCCCGGCCAAAAAGCAGGCGATGAGGCAAAAATATGCCTGCCTGAGTGAGGGCTCAGGGCACCTACCAGAGGGGTGGTTTCTGTGGGGGGGTCCCCGG
Organism: Phrynocephalus versicolor; assembly: GCA_023846285.1. Lineage (NCBI taxonomy): Eukaryota > Metazoa > Chordata > Lepidosauria > Squamata > Agamidae > Phrynocephalus > Phrynocephalus versicolor. The sequence continues at coordinate 68,284,782 of JAHTLZ010000129.1, forward strand.
CCTCCCCCCTCTCCTCCTGTCCCTCCTGGCCCTGGGCTGCGCTGGGGGTGGGCATCCTCATCGTCCCACCAAAGTCGCCGCCGGCCGGTGGCCGCAATTCAAGCGGAAGCGGCACAGAAAAAAGTTTTAAAACCCCCGATTCCCGGGCCAAAAAGCAGGCGAAAATATGCCTGCAGAGTGCACCTACCAGAGGGGTGGTTTCTGGGGGGGGGTCCCCGCCCTCCCCCCTCTCCTGTCCTGTCCTGGGCTGCTCTGCTGGTGGGACTTGCCGCAGGCTCACAGCAACAAGCCGGACTTGCCGCCGGCCGCTGCAATTCAAGCAGCACAGATTCCCGGGCCAAAAAGCAGGCGAAAATATGCCTGCCTGAGTGCACCTACCAGAGGGGTGGTTTCTTGGGGGGGGGGTCCCGGCCTCCCCCCCTCTCCTGTTCTGGGCAGCCGGACTCGAGTCACCAAGACGCCAATGCCATGTGGTGCGGGCGGGGGATCCAAAATGGGGCGGCGACCACAATCTTTTTTTTGAAATCATGGAGTGGTCCAAAAACACACAACAGAAGCACCACAGAAACATGCGAAAATTGCTATTTTAAAACTGCCAGAATTTTTACAGTAGCAGTGGGTTTTTCTTGCAACAAAATGTCTCCTCTCTGTCCTCTCTCCATTTATTTTATTTTATTTTATTTTATTTTATTTTATTTTATTTTATTTTATTTTATTTACACCTGCGCAATGATGGGCTGGCCAAGTGGCCATGTGGGAGTGGACCATGCAAATTTTTGGAGCCATTCCACCAATCGCATGGCCACTTGGCCACTAAGACTTCTGGGATGTGCCAAAAAGCCCACTAAACCCTGCCCTAGCCCCCTAACCCTAACCCTAATCCTTGATTCCTTACCCATACGCCACAGTACACTGTCCTCTTAGTGGGTCAGAGAGGCACCCAGAGGTGCACCCCAATACTCACCCTAACCTCACCAGTAACTAGCCTAACCCTAGCCCTTGCGCTAACCCTGTTGCCTAAGCCAGATCTGTACTTGCATTGCACTACACGCAAGTACAATTCCCTTCTTACTGAGACACAGCGGGTGCAGAGAGTCCACCAGTCTGGCTCTGGGTGACTCCTGCAGGCTTGGCTCGGCAGCATGTATGCCATGCAAACCATGCCCCCGAGGCCTGACTGATGCAGGGAAGGCACCCCAAAAAGAGGGGTGCCTCTGCCAGTCTGCTGTGTCTACAACTTGGTATGCATATCCATATGGCTATGCATGCCCTTTTGCAGCAGGTGAGGAGAGGAGACCCCCATGTCATGGGGAGTCTCCAGGAGCCTGCTTTCCCTTCCTAGCGGGTGAGGATAGGAGGCACCCCCCCCAAAAAAGAGGTGCCTCCAGGAGCCCGCTTCCCTTCATAGTGGGCCAGAGGAGGCACCCACCCCACAGAGGTGCCTCCAGGAGCCCGCTACCCCCCTAAACCAGTATAAAGACAGATGAAAAAATGACAAACGAAACGACAAATTTTTGCGAGGTTTCGCGAAAAACGGAAACGAGCGGACACGGGCTGCCTCCGACACACGACAACTCGAAAACGTCATTTTCCCTAGTCGTGCCCATCTCTATTCCCCATCTTAAACTACAAGCTTTTTCCATATGCCCAAGGCATCCCCAATGAAGCACCAGCCAATGCACTGGCACCCCAAAACTAGGTCTTACTTTTCAGATTGCCAGTCACCTGGGAGATAGAGGAAAGAGCATGTTAATCTTTCACAGTCCCATGTTTGTAGAGAATTTGCATCCAGTACTGGCCATAGGTGGAAAAATGAAGCAAAAATGCCTTTTTAAAGATCTTCAGGCAAACCAGGAGGATTGTACACGTACGCCTCTATTTTATATGCATGAGAAAACACAGTTCTGCCCTCTAAGCAACTATTACTGATGGGATGAAAGAAGGGGGAAATAACAGAAAGATAATGTATGCAAATTTTGTTCCCAGGGAATTTTTCAAAAATATTAAATATATAAATGATCTGTGGGAGCAAGTGTACACTGAATGACTTGCTTATGAAACTGCAGCAGGCTTATATGCTGTTTTGTTTTTTAATCTGTTTTATTCTGATCCTGCCTGAAGAAGTCCTTGAAAATGCAGACCTTCTCTCTCTTAGATAAACAAATGGACTGGAATTACTGGTGTAGCTACAGAATAGGCAGGATTTAAAAATATTTGACTTTTGACTTTCAGAAGGAAAATGGCAAAGCAATAATAACCTTTTACTACATGTCCGTTATCACAGAGCATGGCTTTGCTTTCACTTTGTATGAATTCAGAGTTTAACATGATGAAATAGGTTAACCTAGAAAAAGGAAAATGAAGAGTAAACACCATGCAGTAGTGCAATATGTAGTTTGGCTCTCAGTATCTTACCTATACTGTGTGATTTAATGACTCAGGAGAAACAAAGGGATGAGCAGAAGGAATGTCTGGATGACTACAAAGAGCTAAAACTTTGAAGGAAAAAAAAGCTAGCAAGATGTTTTTCCCCTTCTAAATGATATGGTAACTTGAGGTTAGCTGGATGACTTTTCTGTAGATTCTCTGTGATGATTTATGTCTCAGTTCCGAAGAAACCAAAGTTATGACAGCACCTGTCACATGACTCTCCTGTGCACATTCCTGGAAACCCTCTTTATGTAGCATTTATCCAAGCAATTTAGCTATATTTTGGGATCTCTGGTATGCCGAGATCTCCCATGCAAATGTTGACGTCATAGAAGGCTCAAGCACCACAAAACTATCAGTGATTTATTTTATGAATTTAAATTAATTAAAAGAATGGTTTATGCTTAATGAAGAATTTTCTGGTACTGAAAATGAAAGATTCCCAGTACAATAACATTTGCCATAATTAAGATTATTAGAAACTCTAGGAATGTTCTCCTCCAATATTTGTTGTAATTGGTTTCTATCTGAGGTTGTAAGGGTTGTTGTGACAAAACTACTCCTATCATGCATATTTGTTTCTGCTAAAAGTCAGGAAGAAGGAGAATGAGTCACACCTCCTTCATTTTGGATATATCACATTGTGAGGGGGCGCACGTGTCCACATCTATTAAGAGGTCTGGCTCCAGGGCACAAGAGTAAGGCAGCCAGGAGGAGGGTAAATCTCCTCAGTATCAAGGTTATGGTAGGGAATCAATGCAGCAGAAGTAGAGAAGGTTCCCTGGTGAGAAACAGATGGAGAAAGGGGGGGTGTTAAGGAGAATAAAAGGGCAGGCACGGGAAGGCATGGGATCTTTGTCATTTATCCATGAAGAAGATATTTAAGAAGATGCTAGAGAGAAAAAGGAAGAGAATTAAAGAAGCAGCCTCTTCTCATCCTGTTTGTTTGGTTACTTGGGACAGAAATCAGATGCTGGAAACTCCAGGAACATGCTTGGATGCAGCAGTGCTTGCCGGGATGCTTCTGTGGCCCTGGAGAGGCCAATAAAGAGAGGTGCATTGAGGGACTGGATGGGGAGAGACAAGTCACAGAGGTGGAACTCTTTCACCCATCTCTACAAACCCTTGCTAAAAGGGGTTCTCCTGGAGTAAAGCTTCCTTCTCTCTCCTGCTTACCAGAACCTAGACTCTGGGGAACCCTAGTAAGTTAAATGGCTTGCTGCATTGGCAAGCAGCACACATGGAACTAGGGATTATAACTTAGCCCTATGATATATTTTAGGGGGAAAGGTTAAGGGGGTCACTCTGTACCCCAATAAGTCAAGAAGCTGAGTTGGAATGCATGGAGTAATGGCTAGGAGACCCAGCTTCTTTCCTGACTGACCCAGCTCCCAATGGCACCACTGGAGAGAGGGTCAATGGGGTGTGCACACACATGCACAACTGGGTCAACTCTACCTCAGTTTGATCTACCTTCTTGATCTCTTGGGAGGAGAAAAGTGAAGGGCAGAGTTCTCTTTTGCTCACTGGCAAAAAGGCAGGATAGCTGAATCTGAGTAATGAAAATAAGTGCAGTGATATGTTATTTTTTTCTTTTCCATCTTTCATTCTGTACCTGGGAGATTTAAAGTGATTCAAGTATGTTAAACATCTGTGAAAAGAGTTCAGGAAAGTGTAGGAGGCATTTCTGCTTCAAGGGTACTTCAAGAACCAGATGCAGGGGAGTGGTATCAGCAGACAGATATCTAGTCTTGTGCACTCCCAGATGCATCTGGTGGGGCCACTGTGAGATACAGGAAGCTGGACTAGGTGGGCCTTTGGCCTGATCCAGCATGGCTCTTCTTATGTTCTTATATCCTCTGACTTAAACTGCTGATGGAATAGAAAAGTTCTGACAACCAGTATGGTGTAGCAAACAGAACCTGGGGGTCAGAATACCTGGGTTGAAATCCCCAATAAGTCATGGAAACTAACTCAGGAGTAGCAATTGGACTCCATTCCTTAAACATTTCAAGTGCTGTGAAAACCCTACAAGGATCACCATAATTCATACCTGATATGACAGCACAGAACAATACTTTATTCCTCCTTCCATTGAAGTACCTTGGAAAAGACCTGACAAGTACTCTCCCTCTCCAGATGAGCTCTAAGAGATTTATATAATGCACAATCACATTTCCCTCAGGTCTTGAAACGAACTTCTTCACAGCCATTCACCAGAGAGTGTTTCTATTTGCCGGCTTCATCGGTTCACCCTTAAATATATGCGGCCTCCTGTGAAACAATCCCAGAGAGAACCACAAGCCTAGAAATGCTACTAAACTTCCCCCTAGATCTGACAGGTGTCTTCTGCTTCTTAGTTTCCTTCTGTTCCAAAGCTGAGCTGCAAAGCAAGAGACAGAGCTCAGGGGAGTAAGAAATCTCTCCTTGCTCATATTCTGACAATGCCTGAACACTGAGAGAGAATAATTATAATAGCATTCTGCACCACTGCCTTAAAGCACACAGCCGGCCAAGGAATAAAAATGTTTCCCCTCTGGAATAACAGTGCTTGCTACTGACAAAGGCCCCAATAAGATAACAAACAGACAAGTCCTGTATAATTACCAGGCTCCTGTGCACAGAAGAAGGCCCAAGCTGATTCAATTACCTCTCTTGGTATGTTCATGATGACTAAAAAGGTTTGAAACCAACTGGTATCACAAGATCTTTTCAGCTTCCAGACTGAGGTTTCTTTGGGCTCTTGCCATTCCAACACAGGCATCAACAGAGCTGTGCATGAAGGTGTTAATTAGTAGCAGACGGTAGCTGTCCCTAAGGAAATCATCCCCTGCTTTGGCTGAGAAGGCCCCCTCAGACACAGATACAGACACACATACGTGCATGCAGATGCATGCACACACACGTGCATGTGCGCGCGCACACACACAAGCACACACAGAGAGAGCTTACATATTCCATTCAAAACATAACAAGCACTCGAACGCAAGTCAAATAATTGCTTTCCTAAATCATGTTCTCTCATTTGGGTTGCCAGTAGCTGCACAGTTTTCTAGGCTTGAGCTAATCTCATAATAACTGAGGAAATGATCTGAGGCACAGGAGACCGTTCATTGCTAAAGCTAAGCAAGATCATGAAGGAAATGCAGCATCTCTAAGTAGAATCAGTTATAAATCAGGTGTGCTGTCGGTTAGCTGCTTCCGGATCCTTTTTCCTGAAGCGTTGCCGGGGTCGGACAGCACATCAAGGTGTAGCCAAGGTTCCTAATGTGCCATGCTTTTAGACCTAGAAATCTAAAGCTTAGAACAAGAAGTCCTCCAGGAATTAGGCCAAGTCATACGTCACACTCTATTTCCAAGCCTGGTGGGGGAGCTGTCCTTGAAGAGGAGAGAGACTGGACAGGAGGTCAGCGGGCTAGGATGTAAATTCCTATTTGCCTTATTTTATATGTAAGGATCAAGAACCATTATGCTATTTTCCTCACCTCAAGAGAAGGTAAAGTATCTTTTGGCCTTTTTGATGAATGAAAGAAAGAAAAAATGAGAACGAGACATTTTAAAATGCCACAGCTAACAAGTTATGTTACAAACGGAGCAAATTGCACAAAATGGCAACAGCTACTGATCTGGATTTTAAAGATTAGAAAACTTGGAGAGGTCTCAGTTTGCATCTTTTTAAACATCAGTCAATCTTTCTGTGCATGCTCTCTCCCTCTTTCTGTGTGCTATCCTTCCCAAAGGGAAAAGGATACCAGCTTTTCATTGAGATGATTCATGGAGAGGTTGAGGACAGGGGAGATAAAGATCATGCCTCTTTTCTCAGTCTGCAATGGAGGTGAGGAATCTTAGGCTACTTGAAAATTCCTTGTCAATATGTAATATCAGGTTTGGGGTGATCTAAATGACAATAAAGACTTTGTGCAGTATTCTGGAAACAGTGATTTTTTAAAAAAAGTATTTAAAAGCTTATTGTGTGAACAGCCTCAAAATAGCAACTGTAGGTTTAAGTTATCATCTTTCCAAGACTACATTTGCAGTTATGATCCTGCTCTTATGTTTGATTTTGGTTTCTCATTCTAAGTGGGACTCCATTACGTTTGCAAGGGAGGTCATCAGTGTTGGAATGAGAACTTGGATCCAGATCACTCCCAATCTTGATCTAAAAAAAAGAACATTGGTTGTTGGTTAGTATAGCAACAGCAGATGTGTCCAGTGGGTGCAGCTAGGTTCCCACACAGGCTATGGTTCCCTAGCGCAATGTTGCCAAAACGTTTGGTCTACAAAGTGCCTTGTGGGTTTCCCAAAGCTAGTTGCTAAAGGACACTTTATGGGGAGGGGTATTTGTGGGTGTACAACTCAGATATGTGAAACCCAGTCTTCACCAAACATGGTGGAATTGTATAGGAGAATTATGGGAAGGTTTCTTATAAATTTGGTGTCTCTAGGTGCCTTGGGGGTCATTTAATAGGATTTTAAAATTAAAAAAAAATCAGTTTACATATCAGTTTGTTAATTCTCCAGAAAAAAATGTGAATTTATTTTTGTGATTTGTTGACCTTGATAAATCACAAGTGAAAACAAATCACCTATTATTCAAGGAATTTGAGGGCTTGGAAAATGCTATGACTTTTCCAAATCTAGTCAGAAGGGACGTCTATTCCTATTACTACACAAGAGTCATTTATATCAGATCACAAATTATTTTGACTTTCAGTTCTTTTATATAAGAAGCAGCAAAATGATTCCAGTCCATTGCCCTAAATAATATTGCTGAAATGAAGAAAGTTTGGGGCAACCACTACCAGGGACAGATTTTTATGTGTAGAGCTGAGTTCTATTAACATTAGTAACTATCAATAAAAAATTCCTAGGTTTGTAAATATTCGTTTTCCATCTGCATTTGTTCCACTCCATTTTCCATTTGCATTTGTTCCACTCCTGCTGGTGAATCCTGGGTTATAAGTGCTATAACAAAAACCCCAATGTAGATCCCACAAATCTGAGGTCCTCCCACCTCTGATTTAAGCCACATTATTCAATATTCTTTGTACCTAATCAAATGTATCCAATAAGACTACAAGTGGGGAATTAAACCACTCCCCTGTCTTATTCTCTGTGTCTGCCATACACTATGTAAATCACTCTTTATATGTATCTTTCAGTCTTTCAGTCAAGTCTCCCACACAGCTAAACAAACAGATATGGATGTTGAAATTGTTGCAGTCATTCTGGCTCGTTTTCTTTCCTTTAGTAAACAAAGAGCTGCAGAGATACCGTTAACTCTTATAAATAAAGATCAGAGTTTTAAATGCCTGAATGTCTTTGTGAGAAATTGAAATGCAATAGCATGAAGAATTTGGCTGAATGTAATTTCAGTATTATGTGTATCAAATAGGTGATGTAATGCTGCCCTCTACCTCTGCTTCCTTTGATATAATCAGTGGTCCAGAGGCTGTTCTTTTTATTCCGCTGTAGGGTTACAGTTTTGATGATAGCCAGTTCAAGGTTCACTCAACCTGCCATCCTTCTGAGGTTAGTAAATTAAGCACCCACCTTGAGTGGGGAGGGGGGAGGCAATGTGTAGCCTTCAGAATTAAATTGTAAACTGACCAAACATAGCCCTATTATGACACCTAGAATAGTTGAAATGACTGTAGAAACATTCTCTCTCTCTCTCTCTCTCTCTCTCTCTCTCTCTCTTGGTACCAAGAAACCCAATTGTCTGAATCACTATTTCATCTTTTAAAGTCTTCCTTGCAGGAAATGTAGGGGTGGGAATCTCTTTTTCCTATTTTAACCATGAGAGCCAAAGGAATATGACTAATTGTTTCTATAAACTGTAGGATGAACGAGGGGCTTATTTCTGCAAACATGGGGGTGGGTAAGACCTCCATCCCTCCCAACAATCATAAGGAAAATAGACTGATTTTTTAAAATTAGCCAGTTATTCTATTTTTCTGTTTCAGCCATGAGGAATAGGAATAAAAACAAGTTTACAGATATGGCTCAGCTTTCAGGCAAAATTCAACCAAGGAGCAAATTATGAAGGAAGTCATGCTTCTAAATCTAGCTTCTTAAATATTAAAACCAAACATAAGATTAAAAAATAATAATAAGTTGTACTTTTGTTTTGATATCTACCAACAATCCTCTGTGTGTTGATCTCTTGGCCTGCCCTCCATCAGAATTCTGCTTTCTAACTTATTTCAGCACAGTATTGATTTTAAAGTGGAGGAGAATAGAAAAGGAAGAGTCCAAGTTGCCAAGGTAGTCTACTGAGGATGAGAGAAGCTGATGAATAGTTAATTTTTCTGATAGGTCTTGGGCCTAGCCTGGAAGCCAGCACTGGACACCTCATAGTAGTCCCATATCTCAGTGTCGGGGTGGGGGTGGGGGTTTTTTAAAAATGCAAGTGGAAGAAAAGCTGTGGCAGTGTATTAAAACTTTTTATCATCAAAATTCATCTCTATGTTTCCAGCCTAAAACTGGGCTTCAGTCTAGTTTTTGTAGTCCTGTCCTCTGGGCAGCATAGTTAGCCTTTCTATCCGGATTCAGAGCTCTGAAGAGAGCTCTCATGTCTCCGACAGTTTCTCTCTTCTACATGTAAAATAAGCACTAGAGATGGGAATGAATTTTAAGAAATGATTCATGGCTTTTCAAAACCAATGAATCACAAAAAACAAATTTGCAATTTTTTTTCTCATAAAAAAGAAATTTTCAATTTGTAAATTCATTTTTAATCTAAAACACTATTAAATGGCCTCCAGGGAACCCAGAGGCACGACATATACTGGGAAGCTTCGTCCAACTCTTCTCTAAAATCCTTCTAATATTTGGGAGGATTGGGTTCCTATTGTTTGTGTTATGCACCCCCAAAAGCCGCCGCCCCCGTGAATTACCCCCAGGTACCTAGAGACATCAAAAGTGCAGGAAAGCCTCTCATTATGCTTGTCTACAATCCCTTCATAGTTGGTGAAGATTGGGTTTCAGACATCTGAGTTATATACCCACAAAATGGGCCACCCTACAAGTGCCCTTTAGCAAATGGCTTGGAGAAACCCAACCTTCACCATGCTTGGAAGGATTGTAGAGGAGAGACGGAGGAAGTTTCTAGGGAAGCATAGTGTCTGTAGAAAACTGGTGTACTTTTCTGTGGGGAGGCTCTTTGGGGATGCATTGACCAGACACTACAAGTTCAACATTTTCCCATCTTAGAGGGATTGTAGAAAATAGTAATAGGAAACTTCTCTTCAGTGTTGATGTCTTTGGGTCCCTTTGGGCAATGTTATAGCCCAACTCTCTGATGAAACAAAAATAGCTAAAAATTCATCAGTTCATATTTGTTGGAGCTTTCATTTAGTATGAATATGAATTGATGAACTAGAAATTTTTGAACAAATGTTGCAATTTGTTTTTTAAATCGGGCACATGCCTAATACCCAAAGTTCTTGCAATATTCCTTTACAGGTTTTAAGAGTACATGAACAAGTCTCTTTAACATCTTTGGACATAATTAATCATACCCTGAAGAATTCAGTGCAGAGCTTAGGTAGACTTGTCAGGTTTAGGTCCAAAATATTACCTTTTCCTTTATACCTGTTAATTAGTGATTATAAATTGGAGACATCAAAGGAGTAGGAAATATCTGCAGGCAAATCTCAAGCAATCTAACATTCATTTTCTGAAAAGAAGAATGCCTATTTACAGCACATCCTTTGTTTCGAATGATTCGCAGAATTTTAAGAAAAGGTATTCTGGATATCTTTGTCAATATTGCAACCCACTTAAGGGCAGAAAAGTAAATTCTGCAGTAATCTAATACCCATAATCAATTCTTTCTTTATTGGAGAGCATAAAGTTGATAAAAAAACTATATAAGCAGAACACTTTTGCTTTTTCACCTGTACCTCTCTGTTGAATTTAATGGTGTTTATATTGCTTAACACAATTAGTTATATGCAGGGCCGGCGCTTCCATTAAGGCAAACTAGGCAGTTGCCTAGGGCACCAAAATGGAGAGAAAGCGCTGGACAGCCTGCCGCCCCCCCACCCCCACCCCGCCGCTGGCCACTGCCGTCTGTCCCCCCACCGCCCGCCAGCTGCCCGTCACTGTCCGCCCATCACTGCCCACTGCCGTCCGCGCCCATCACCACCCACTCCCCCACGCACATCACCATCCCCCGCCATCCGCCACCCGCCTACCACCCTGCAACCTGCTGCTGCCCTGCCCCCC
>JAHTLZ010000129.1:68312254-68339257 GCA_023846285.1 Phrynocephalus versicolor
GAAGAAGAAGAAGAAGAAGAAGAAGAAGAAGAAGAAGAAGAAGAAGAGAGCAAGGTGTAGCATTCCAGAGGTTTTGAACTACAGTTCTCATAAACTGTTGTCCCCAGTGTGGTGTAGTGACTGGAAATATTTCAGATCCTTACTCAGAAGCATGGGAACAGGAAGCTTATGTCAAAGGCAGGACAATATAGGTGGCTTCTGAATAAGGATCTGAAATATTTCCAATCACTACACCACACCACCTATATCAAGTTCTATAACAAGGTATTAAAATCCAAACCCAGGTTAAAGACCTGGAAACACCAAGGGAGCAGAGGTGAAAATGACAAGTGCTTTTGTGCAGCTCATTTATTACAGTGAAAGATGCAAATGATAATGTCTGTGTGTACTGAATGGAGAACACTCCCAGAATGCTGTATAAGAGGCATATAAGACAAATGGGATTTCCTGACATACCACTGATATATTTAGCAAGGTTGGAACTCTGCCTTCTAAACTTTGTTTATCATCGTTTCTGTGCTTGGTGTGTTTCAAAAATAGTAAATGTCAAGGTGATAACTGCATCCATAAATTTAAAGGAAGTACAAAACTTTTCTTCTAACCATCTTTCTTAGAGTTGTCATGTAGGGTCAAGAATGATCAGAGTTCTTTTTATTTGGGCATAAACAGTCCAGCCCCCAGCCCCCTCTGCCCCTTTCTGTTTGTTATCCAAAATGTTGCCTAGATTGCTGGAATTGCTGCAGAATAGATCAACAGCACAGACACTTGTAATCAAGGACCAGCCATTCCTACTGTAGATCTTTCTAAAGCAATGGTATCTATGCAGGTGAATGCCAAAATAAATAATAATCCCACACTGCTTAATTGGTCAGTTCAATGACTGGAATGAAGCTTGATAATACATATTGCAATTGTATTCCCTTAGGTAACTGTGCACTAGAATCATTTCTTTGACTGTCTTTGGAATCCTCTTTTCCCTTTATACTGGGGATGCTGAACAGCACATTCAGTTATGATTTTTAGATCAGTTCTGATATGATTTTCTGAAATTTGAAAACCAGAAAATTCTGAAGGCTTTCTTAGAGGTAATGTAATTTAGATGAACATTTTATTAAGTGACACAACCACCTTGCATTGCCACTGACAAGTTGTATCACTGAACAAGAAAACAATTTTGTTTTACTTCTTTTGGTAAAACCAAAAAATTCCATCTGAAAACAAAACAGCGTTAATTAGATCACCCTGTGACATTAACATTTACTTTAGCTTCTGTCAAATATTGAAAAATAAAGCTCTGAGTACATGCCTTAATTGTTGTTTTTCTGCAAGGGGAAAAACACAAATGAACTTGTGATTTTTACAGTAGACATTTCTTGGGGCTTTTTGGTTAATATAATCACCATATTTTATTTCTTAATAAATCTGTATTATGTGCAGCAGAATATGTTACAACTCCTGTAAATGTATATGTAGTTGTCACTCTTTTGAAGGCCAACTGTTTTTAGAACACCTGGCCATTCCACAACATCCCACTCAGAAGAAAAAAGCTAACCTACCAATATTTTAACTTAAGCATGTTGCTTTTCATTGACCCAGGTATTAAACAACTTAGGTAAGACAGATTTGTCTCTGCCCAGACATTTTCGGTGCTGATTTCCCCCTTATACCATATCTTGGAGAGCCCTCAACCCTCAAGTCTCCTTGCATACCAGGTAAAATCTTGCCTTTGTTTTAACCTTGCTGAACAGCACTCAAATCTAAAGGCATGTTATTAGAAATTTTGGTGCTGACAATTCCCAGAGCTTAATTTTAGGCAGCTGCCAGAGGAGTTATGAGAGCCAAAAATTACGCTTGGTCGCCAGTGCCAAGTAACACATTTTTAAAACCCACCAGAGGAAGGAAGATCATCAGTGCACAAAGTCCCTTTCCAACACAAAGACTTCTAAAGCTCTTGTTCTCAAGGTGGACCAAGAACCAATCTAGTGAATGGGTCCAGGCAGTGCTGGAGGATTATTTCACTGACATAAAAGATTGTATAGCATCTACTGGCTGACCATGCCAGGGCTCTTGGCTGCAGCCTTGGTGGCTTTGAACATTTTCTGGATCCTCAGTAGACTTCACCAACATATCTTTAATCTTATGAGTCCGGGTGAGCAGAAAATTCTTTAGATGAGTGAATCAAACAACCAATCAAATGATTGGCTGATCAGTGAAAAGAGCAACAAAACAGAACAGAACTCTGCTGGAGCAGACCAGAAGTGAATCTAGTCTAACACATTGTTTTCTACAATAGCAAGTAAAATGTTTATAGTAAGTGGGTTCTTAGAATAACATCTGTCTATCTTTACCAGTTTCTAGTAGTACAGTAACCCCCCATCTATCACAGAGGTTAGGAACACACCCGACCCGCAATCATTGAAAATCTGTGATATGCGGATGCAGGTCGCGTCAAGCCTGGGGGGTGGCACGTGATGTTTAAACATCATTCAGTAAAAGGTTTTCTTTAATAAACCTTGAACTCAGCAATATATTGGTGCTGTTTGTTTCTTAGTGAAGTTTCCAGAAACTCTTACTGGGCAGGGAGTGAGGAGGAATGCATGAAGAAACTAACTTCAAGAAATGATTCTACGAGCATCTTATTATGGAAACGTACACTGGGAAAAATAGAGACTGGAAAAAATAGTTTTGGCACTAATTTCTAGAATCTCCTTATCTGTCTATGAGATTCCAAGAGCTGTAGCCCCAAAAATAACTTTTCCCCAGTTCTGATTTAAAAGATAATCTGTAAGATATTATGTAGAATGAAAATGACATTCTATATTCTTTCTCAAAATAAAAATCCATGGACAGGAGTTACTAGTTAAGCAGATGCCATAAGGTCAGTCACCTGCCCTGGGGTGCTTTTATTTCAACAAGTCCCTTTGTAGCTGGTGGGCAGAGATGACAAACGTACTTACTCAGTTTTTTTGTTTTTCACAGCATCCAAAATACACCAGCCAACATGACAAGGGTCCAAATAACTTTTTTCCAAACTGACTTTAGAAAATGTAAATAGCTATGACAGTTTCTCCAGAGGCTAGGGATCTTGACTTCAATCTACATGTGGATTGATGACTGAACCAAGGTTTAGCCAATCTCTAACAAGAGCAACCCCTTCATTGTAAACATTAAAGTTTTGTCGCTTGTCTACAGCCATGAATTTTGTCTTCATAACCTTCTGCTGCAATCCTGCTTTGGCACTTTCTTCTTTCACGTTCACTAACTCTTTTCAAGCCATTGCTGCTTTTTGCTAGTAAAATGATGTCATCTGCATATCTCAGGTTACTAATGTTTCTTCCACCAGTTTTCATTTCTCTTTCGTCTGAATCCAGTCTGGCTTTCTGTATGATTTCTTCTGCGTACAAAATGAACAGATAAAAGGATAAAGTCTGAACTTGCCTCCAGGAAAGCATTTTGTTTCTCCATATTCTGACCTAATTTTACCTTCTTGTTCACTATAGGTTAGGCATCAGGACAATTAAGTGCTGAAGTACACCCATTTCTTTCAGAATAACCGATAGTTTGTTATGATCCATGCAGCCAAAGGCTTTGTTGATAACCACATCTGCCCACAGTCCTGCAGGTGAACCAGGGTGCAGGAAAAGGCCACTGCTACCACCATTCCAAATGCCAACGGCTGCTCCAAATTCTGACTGGAATTATAAAGGAGATGGATTCTTTCTTCAAAGCTATTTCGAGAAACTCCATTAGTGCAGAAAAATATGAGCAGAAGTTTAGCATTCTTGTTTTAAAGATCTTTAAATTGAAAAGGCCAGAATCCTTTTCTAAATTATGAGCTATAACAACATGTGGTCATCATGCTGAACAGCACCACTAGCTTAGTATTGTGAGAGACATAGAAACTCCCCCCTTAATTTAAGCAGGACATTCTGGGACTTGCATAATGGCAAATTAGTGATTGCATGTGTCAGGAACAGTAACTAGCACTCTCCACAGGTTCCAGAAAAGTTCCAACTACGTATTCAGTTTTAGATTGCACCAGTGCACAAAAATGAAAACAATTCTGCCAAAATACTTAAAGAGGAAAGGATTTAAATTTGAGGCAGCATGTTACACTAGTATGTATGATAGCTATGGATCAAAACAGTGGTTATGTGAGATTTACTTTGGAGGGGGGAGGCTTCTTTATAGCAGAGGTTTCCATTTATAACCAGAGCTGAGAAATTGAGGAAGATGTTAACTTCTTCCCTTCCACCTCAATAATATCCCAGATTAACATACAGTAATTCCTTGGAGATGTATGTCACATTTAAATTTTATTTGTGTCTCTTGTTGTCTCTGGGGATTCTCTTGTCATTCTTATTTTTTCATCTTCATTTGGGGAAGGTGGATGAGGTGTTTTAATTGTTATAAACCACCCAGAGTAGTGGCTCATCACTAGATGGGTGACATATAAATGCAATCAATCAATCAGCAAATCACTCAGTATGAGGGGAGAGAACGTGTACTTTTTTCCACATTGTAATACTGGCTGCTTTGAGGTTAGGATCTAAACTGAAGAAAATGTTAGTAATGTTTTCTGTCTCCTGTAGTAATGTTCACACAGAATCAAAAGTCATACATTACTGCATGTGAGATGTAGCACACACCCAAGACTCATATATCCAATGGATATTTGAAATGTTCTATTTGATTTAATTCTCTTTGCATATGTCTGATGAAGTGGACATGTCCTCAAAAGCTAACATTAAAATGTAATAGCTTTTTAGGCAACACATGTTTTTGTCATTTGTTTTATTTTGTTTCTTTAGATTTTGCCCGACATAGTTGCACAAACTAACACAGCTACCCCGTTCCCATCAATGTTTTGAAAGGTTCCTAGCAAGTACCTAATTGGCTTGCTACCAATTGCATACTCTCTTTTCCTTTTCCTTGAGTTAAAAAAAAATAGTGCTTGAAATTGTTTGACATTGGGACCTTAATTCAACTCTGTTTCAGTATCTGATCTTGTTTTGTACTTTAGTGATGCCTTTTATTCAATATAAATGTGAGCAGTCCTGAGTCTAATTTTGGGGAAAAAGGAGGAATATTTGAGGAAAATCTTTAAAAGGAACCTAAACTTTCCTCCACAAATTCTATAAAGCAAAAGCCTGGGAGCTCCAATCACAATCCCTTTAGAATGGATGCCCATCATATTGGTTTTGACTCTTAGCTAGATTGTTTAGATTTCAGAGGGGGCAGTTTATGAAAAATGAAACACTGTTTCATTGTTTTGTACGGTTTTGAAACATTACAAAACAAAATGGGAAGAAGTGTTTTGTTATGAAACAAAAATGAAATACTTCTTTATCCCTTTGAAAATGAAATGTTGTTACTCTGTAAAATGGCTCCCTTGTAAAAAAGATACCCACCAAATTTGGTGCTTCTGGGACTCAGGGCAGTCATTTTATAGAGTAACAAATCATTTCATTATTGTTTCATTTCATTACAATTTTCTTTTTACAAAAATTCATTTACAAATGAAATGAAACGAACCTCTAGTAGAAATGAATTGAAACAAAATAAAACTGTATTTTTTCCATTTTGTGCCAATCCCTAGTTTAGATTTTTTTTTAAAAAAAAAGATGCTGCAACTCAAATCCACATACCCATAGCAGTCATCTTAGAAAGAAACTAAATGTTAATATTCAGGGACTGTAGCCAGTTCCACTAACATTATTTAATGACACTTGGAAAGGAATTTAAACAATAAAAAACTTTTGCCCAGGTAACAAAGTAGCATAATGACATTTAGATTTGAATAACCTTCAAATGCAATGTCTGCCTTCCAGGTATTCACTGGCACCAATAAATCCCCTGTTTATCTAATAAGAAAAACTTCAGCTGTAGAAGCAGAGAAGGGGACATGGGTTTTAATAACACAGATACAAAGAACAAAAGAGATGCAGAAATCCAATGAATTTAATGCCGAAAAAGAAACCTAGATGATAAATGTTTCTCTTTTTATAATGGCAGTCTGGAATGAATTGAATTTAATATCAACTGAACTACTTGGCTTGGTGTCTACAAATCAAGCACTCTGTGAAAATTTTGACTTTTCTTTGCATTCCCTTATGGCTTACATGTGATGGCATTGAAACAGTGTCCTTCCCATTATATACTTGCCACCAACACACAGACTGCCCGCTAGAACAAAGAAGCTGGGTTGCTTTCACTTTATTATGTATTTGTTTCCTCCTTATAAATGTGTGCTGAAATAATCTAGAGATTACAGTACATGTTTTCCTAGAAATAAGGTTTTGATAGAAATTCAATTCTGAAATTATTCATTCAATGGAACATTTATGTCTCATCTTGCTATCCCTAAAGATTTCCAGAAAGACTGCCAGACTATACATGGCTTAACAAACTATAACTGATTCTGCATTCCCTGCATTCCATGGACCACTACACCTTAGGCTGATGCTTTCAAGACTTCATCTTGGAACTTTATTTTAAATATAGTTCTTGCACACTTTTCTGTTTCTTTTCCACCTTAAATTCTGATGCACCTGAGGCAGAATCCTTCAGTACTAAAAAAAAATGGCTTTTAGGATATTGTTGGGTTCCAGTTAAATTTTTTTTAGGATATTGTGCAGTTCCAGAAGTTATGTTTTAATTCCCACTTTGGATGTTGCACAAGCTTCAAAGGGCTGGTTTTGCTATTTAAAAAAAAAAAACAATCATACACAGACCATTTCCAAAACCCTGACATGGTACTGATGATGAATAAGTAATAAAAGAAATAGAACAATATTAGTAAAAGACTCAGATAATGCAGATAAATTAAACAAGTTCTTTGAATCTGTCTTCATGGCAGAAGACGTTGAGCAGATTCAGCTGCATGAACGGCCCCTCTTGACTAAAGACTTGAATCAAATACAGGCTAAAAGAGAGAAAGAGAGGCTGTTTTAGGTTTAATTGATAAATTGAAGATCAATATGTCACCGGGCCCAGATGGCATCCACCCAAGGGTTATTAAGGAACTGAGAAATCAAATTGTGGATCTCTTAATGATAATATGCAACTTGTCCCTTAAAACAGCCACAGTGCCAAGGATTGGAGAATAGTGGATGTCACACCAATTTTTAAAAAAGGAAGAAGGGGGAACCTGGGGAACTACAGGTTGGTTAGCCTTACGTCAGCCCCAAGGAAGATGGTGGAAAGCCTCATCCAAGAGAAAATCTTAAAACACAGAGAAGAACAAGCCTTGCTGAGGGAAAATCAGCATGGCTTCTGTAAGGGTAAATCTTGCCTGACAACCTTTTAGAATTCTTAGAAAAGGTCAACAGGCATGTGGATTTGGGTGAACCTGATTTTCAGAAGGCTTTTGACACAGTCCCTCACCAAAGGCTGCTGAGAAAATTGCACAGTCAGGAGATAAGAGGGCAGGTGCCCTTATGGATTGAGAACTGGTTGAGATCCAGGAAACAAAGAGTAGGTGTCAATGGGAAATTTTCACAATGGAGAGAGATGAAAAGTGGTGTGCCCCAGAGATCTCTCCTTTGACCAGTGCTTTTCAATCTGTTCAATCTGGGGACAGGGATAAGCAGTGAGGTGGCCAAGTTTGCGGATGACACGAAACTTTTTTGTGTGTAAACCTGATAAGATTGTGAAGAGCTCCAGAAGGATCTCTCCAAACTGGGGGAATGGGGTGCGAAATGGCAAATGTGTTTCAATGTAGGAAAATGTAAAGTGATGCATATTGGGGTGAAAAATTAAAACTTTATCTATCAACTCATGGGCTCTGAGCTATCCATGACAGATCAGGAAAGAGACCTTGGCGTGCTGGTGGACAGCTCAATGAAGGTGTCTACCTAGTGTGTGGCAATGGTGAAGAATGCCAATTCCATGCTAAGGATTATCAAAAAGGGGATTGAAAATAAAACAGCCAACATTATAATGGCATTGTACAAAATGATAGTAAGGCCGCACCTATAGTATTGTGTACAATTCCGGTCACTGCATCTCAAAAAAGACATAGTGGAACTGGGAAAGGTCTAGAAGAGAGTGACTAAAATGATTACTGGGCTGGGGGACCTCCCTTAAGAGGAAAGGCTAAAACATTTGGGGCTCTTTAATCTAGAAAAAAATGCCTGAGGGGGGATATGACTGAGACATATTAAATAATGCAGGGCATGAGTAAAGTGGATAGAGGGACGCTCTTCTACTTCTCACAAAATACCAGAACTAGGAGACATGCACTCAAACAGAGGGTTGGGAGAGTGGGAACAGACAAAAGAAAATATTTTTACCCAGCATGTTGTTAGTCTGTGGAAGTCCCTGCCACAGGAAGTGGTGATGGCATCTAGCCTGGATGCCTTCAAAAGGGGATTGGACATTTCCTGGAGGGAAAGTCCATCACAGGTTACAAACCATCATGGAAATGTATAATCTCCAGGCTAAAAAACAGGATACTTCAAGAGCCAGATTCAAGGTAGTGAGATCAGGAGAGAGATATCTACTCTCATGCACTCCCAGACACAATTGGTGGGGCTACTGTGAGATATAGGAAGCTGAACTAGATGGGCCTTTGGCCTGATCCAGCATGGTTCTTCTTAAATGATAGCTGGAAAAACACAGAATTCTGATCTTCTCCCAAGCTTATAGATCTCTGTAGGACTCCTTAGTTAGTCAAACACCCAATCTAGAGGTCTGACAGACTAAACTTAATGTCCTGGTCCTAGCCTGTAAAACCTTAAATATTTTAAGGGTCTGCTGTTTTAAGATCTTCTGTGAAGATCTTAATTTGGCGTCATCAAGAGAGGCTCTTCTTAATGCTGTAAGATGTCCCTCAATTCCTTGTTCTCGAATACTTGAACATGTCTTAATTGTACTGGACGGTATATTTTCCCTCGTTACTGTAAGCCATCTTGGGTCCTTTTCCAATGAGAAAGGTGGGGTAAAAATACTCTAAAATAAATAAATAAATAAAATAAATTAATGCTGCATGGGAAACTGTAGAAATGGATGCTGCAGATGGGATCCAGTGGAAAGCACTCATAGCCAGATGTGCCCAGCAACGTGGAACTAAGTCTAAGTAAGCCTAAGTTTTAGAAACTGCCTGTATGGCCAATTCCTAAGATTCACACTCAGATACTCATAAAACATGGAAACATCATCTCTTTGAACAACAATTCCTAGAAACTATCTGGACTGCAATCATTGGGAAAATTATTTTTAAAATTGAGTTTTAAAAACTTGGCTACAGGATATTGTGCCATGGCCCACTCTGTTGAGCTCTTTCTATGGGAATATGGCTGGTGCGCAGCAGAGACAGGCACAAAGCACAAAATGAATCGCAAAACAAAACAGGAAAATCATTGAAAATCACTAACTTGTTGCTTCAGATTGGTTTGAGTTCATGCAGACCAGAGCTTTTATGGGCACGACTCAAAAAAATATTTTTTTCATTTTTCATTTGTCGTTTAGGGGTCCGTTTCGGTTTGTTTTTGTTTTTTGGGGTTTTTTTGCACATTTTTTGTTTTCGTTTTCATTACAAAACAAAATGAAAAAACAAAAATGAAAACAATTTTTTTCATTTCGTTAGCATTCTTTTCAATGCAATGTGTCTGCAGTAACGAAAACGAAAAACGCGGCAAAATTTTTCGTTTCGTTTCCGTTGTCGTTTTGCTTCTGAAATTTTTTTTTGTTTTCGTTGCGAAATGAAACGGAAAAAAAATGAAAATTTCGCTGAGTCGTGCCCATCTCTAAGCAGTACATTGGGGGGCAATGCAATGAACTAGCTGATTTGTTGCCCCTCTCCCCCATAGCCTGCCCCGCCCACTCCCCCACAGTCTTCATCACCGCCCTACCTTGTCCTGCTGCCACCTCTTCCTCTTAGGCCACTCTCACTGCCATCTTGGCTTCCATTCCAGTAGCCTAACCTTATCTATGACTGGCAAGCACATGGACAGAGAAGGAAGATGGTGGTGGCAGCAGAGAAAGCATCAGGAAAAGGTCAAGAGGCAACAGGACAGAGGGAGGTTAGAGAGGCTGTGGGGGCAGGAAAGCTCCCTCCTTTTAAGACAGCCATGGCCTGTCTAAAAACATTCATAAACATTGATAAATATTCAGTCTTAGCAAACCTTGAACCCAGATGAACTACCATCTCTAGTACCCAGTCTTCCCACTTTTAGAAAAAGCTTCAAGCAACACCTTTTTCCATTTGGTTTCTTAAGATGATTTAGAGGTTTTGTCACTTTTTGTTTCTTTGTGTAAAAACTTCTATGAGTTTATCTGCTGTACACTGCCTTGGTTGCTTTTGCAGAAAGAACGTACATACCTATAAATAAACAAACCATTGTCTTAAACAAGATCTGGATATCTGATGCTTATTCCCTATAAAACAGAAATCACTAAGTTCCAATGTGTTGTTAGGGGAAATTTGCAAATAAATAAAAAGAATATGATACCACAGTTCTTCCAGCATTTTTCCATTTTAGAAGCTGTTTTTATTGCTCTTCTAAGAAAATTTTATCCCAATTATCTTAAGGTGATACTGAAGACGAGCAGACATTACTCTGGAGAAATGGTAACTATAAAAGATCATGAAAGCCAGATGCATCAGTGAGTCTCCTGGGGATGATCAGCAGGCTGGCCACATTTACAGATGCATAAACTGCTCTTGCCAGCATTTTGCTCAAGCAAATTGCAAGGTAAGCAAATGTTGTTTGTGCTGCCCATAACTTGCTGCTTAATATCAACTTTTCACCTCAGTTAGAGGAGTGCATATTTATATGGTATGCTATTTGGTAAATATTTGGATAATCCTTTAGCCTGCCAGACCCCAAAACAGAAAGATTCTATCAAGACGGGGTGGGAAGACTGAAGTTGTTTCATTTTAGGAAAAAAAAGTGGTCTACATTATCTAACCTCCCATCCATCCCAAATTATTCAACTACATATATTGCCAGCTAGTACTATAGTATTACAAAGCCAGTGAAGCACTAAGGATACACATTTACTGGCACTGGAAAGGTAATACTACTAGAGATGGGCAGGAAATAAAAAACGAAACACTGTTTCATCGTTTTATTACATAACGAAATGGTAGGACGTGTTTCAGTGCAAAACGAAACAAAACACCATTTTTTCCTCTAGGAATGAAACAATTTGTGCTAGAGGAACCAAAATCGCAGGAGAGCTTCCTCAAGCAATTCCCTGTAAGCCCCCCCCCCCCATATTTGGAGATATTGGGCTTCAGGGGGCTGAGTTATGATGTGAATTTTCAGAATCTTGATAAAGTCAATACTATTATAGTACAAACCATCCCCCTTCTCATTCACAGGTGATTGTTCCAAGCCTCGCCCATTCATCCCAGATGCTGAATAACACAGAATTCTACCTTAATTGTGAACACTGTGTAGAACATGGTCTGTGACTCCCTTTTGTGGTTAGCTCTGGAAAGTTAATCATTAAAAATCTATATTTGGGGGAATTTTTCTTTTAATATTTTCAGACTGTGATACTGGTCCAATGGGTAAGGAGGTCCTGCTGTATTCAAGAAATTAATGAGCTAGGTTTTTTTAATTTTGTGCCAAAAAGTTTTATATGTTCTACAAAAATGTCACCCAGGCCTGCTGCTTTGTCGTTTTTTTGCACTACAAAGAGCTTTTTCCATTTCACTTGAGCTGAATACGTCTTGTAGGGACATTGGTCTCCAACTACTTGCTTTCTTTTCAAGTTTATGCTCTAATTTCCTATGGCAATGTTCAGATCTGCCACGGGTTATCTGATTTGCTGAAATGCTTGCATGGGTAAGGCCTTCAGCTATGTCATTGTTAAAGTCACTTTAATAATCCCTAAGAATTTTTAATGTTTCTTGACCAGTTTCTTTTCCCATGAGTTTTATCCAATTATTTCTTTTAGTTTCTAAGATTGCTGCCCAGCCAAAAAAAAAAAAGATTCTTCACTCAAGGGATATTGTTCAAATAGTGAAAAAATAATTATTCATTTAGGTGACATTTCTGATGTTAGGCCTTGATACTACATCCTCAGGGTATGGATAATCAGGAGGATCTTTTCACTGCTTCAGTAAATTGCTCATAGACCTCTGGGACTGGAATAATATTCACTATAATTCCATCCATAATGTTGAACAGACCTATGTATTATCTCCTATGAAATGGTACTGCTGATGGTCAGACCACTGCCATGAGTTGGTATGTTATGAGCTAATGTTGCATATTCAGAATTGGGATACAGACTGATTTGATGCACTGTTGGGATAGAGGTTCACTAGCAAATCAAGTCTGAGTTACAGCTATATTGCCGTCTTCTCCTTTTCGATGATGCAAATATTGGAAGGTCAGGGTTGACTAACATAGGGCTTCCATACTCTTTCCATCAACAAAGCCTGGCTTCCAGTACTGAAAACTACAGCTTGCAAAAGATCAAAGTTCAGTGATTCCTACCCAGCCACAAGCACCAGTGATCAATTCACGCAATAGAACAGCTAATGAGACCCATCAACTGCAGAGAAGGATCGCTACCATGCCTGATTGCAGTGAAGCTTCTTTATGGCTCCAATACAATACAATGACTAACACCTATCCTCATGCATAGCACAAGTTTCCTCTTTCCAACAACTTTAAAACCTCACAGTCTCACTCACTGTATACCCCAGAGCACAGAGAGAGCCCCTATCTGGAAGTTGAGTCATGGCAACTGGACTTTTTTTTCCTAGAGAGATTGGCCTTAAGGTGAACCATGGTCTAAGGCAGCGATGGTGAACCTTTTAGAGACCGAGTGCCCCAACTGCAATTCAAAACCCAGTAATTTTTTTTTTGCAAAGTGCCAATACAGTAATTTAACCTGTATACAGGTGGCTGTGAAGGGACGATGTCGGGTGCCCAGTGCCACCTTTGGCACCCATGCCATAGGTTCACCATCACTGGGCTAAGGTTCTGAAACCTATAAAGTATGGGTAATTGGCTATGGGCTTGGTGGTGAAGACCAGAAGTATTTTTATTTGTCTGAGTATTGTTGAAATCGCAGCCCAATGTGGCAGATAGACTGTGCTTGAGACCCCTACCTCTGTTGAGAGACACATGCATGGTTTCCCTGACCCCTCTCTCAAACCACCTATCTTCTCTGTCTAATATGTGTACTTTATCTTTGACTGGGTGCCCTTTGTCCTTCAAGTGGAGGTGTACTGCTGATTCTGGTCCTGAGCTGTTGCCCCTCCTGTGTTGGGCCATCCTCCTGTTTAATGGCTGTTTGGTTTCTCCATTGTAGAGGTCTGCACACTCCTCACTGCATTAGACTGCATATACTATATTGCTCCTTTTGTGTTATATTTTTAAAAATCATACTAACAATATACATATAAATAATTATAAAGGGTAAGTAGTGAGGTATTAAAAGAGATAGACTCTATGATGTTAGCCATACCCACACATGATGGCTGCTTGTTCCATTACGTTCCGGAAGGCCAGGAGCAAAGGGGCCTGTCTCACCTCCTGGGCCATGCTGTTCCAGAGAGCTTTCCCTAAAAGGAGCACTTACTATTTACCCAAAAAGGTCCCAAGAAGCCAAACGAAATTACAGTAGGGCCTCCATATCTGTTCTATCCATAGTTTTACTCATCCCCTATCTGAAGGTAATAAAATTATTAAATGAAAAAAATCTAGAATTTTCAATACATAATTATCAGAACTGGACACTAGATGGATCCAGACTCTGTGCTATACAGGTAAGCCACTTACATTTCACCTAGTCATCTGGCTGGCCACTGTGAAAAGCAGACCCTCTGAACGTATGGCTCTGTCAGTAGGAATCTTCTTGTGTTCACATACTGCTACACAACCACATTAGAGAATCATTTTACTAAACTGATCAAATCTTGGTTCTCTCATAAGTCCTCACATGTTTTGCTGAAGCATAATTATCTGAATTCATCACAATATCAGTCATGGAATCTACTCCCCCTCTCCCAAATTCTCCACCTCAATTTCTCAGTCTCACTGTCACATCTCTGATTATTCCTTTCCTTTTAGGAGCATTTTGCTTTATATTGTGGTAATAACCACTCTTAACGCTCCAGGTTTCTTTAAAATCATCTGATGCTAACTCATTTCAATTGCAGCATGCCCTGGGGAGGGAATATTCAGCCTTATGTTACAATAAAACTTGTTACACACAAATTAAAAGGTTTGCATTCCCAAATCAAAAGTCAGCTTGTCTAACAATGAAAATCAAAGCTCGTTAATTAGTACAAACCCTAAAACAGTCAAACAGAATTTCTAACTAGGTATTTCCTTTTTTTTCAATTTCTCTTTGATACTGACCATTAGAGATGTGCACAAAACACTAAAATAGCATATTGTTTCATTTCTTGTTTTGTTTTTCTGTTCTTTTTTATTTTGTTTAGTTTTTGAAAACAAATCATTTAGTTTTTCATTTCATGTTGTTTTCCATTTGTTGTTTTTATGTGTTTTATGTGTTTAACTGTTTGTGTTTTTTATATGGTTTTTGCCACGCCAAGCGCCAATCAGTGTAGCATGGGTTTGGATTGGCAAATTTTTAAACTTTTGTTTTTACAGCCCCAATAAATAAATAAAATGTTTAAAAATCCCTCCTTTCCCCCCCACCCCATGGGGGGGAGGGGTTTTTAATTTTTTTTTTGCCACCCTAAGCATGAGCTACAGCTGTTTGATGCTTGGGGTGGTAAAAAAAAATGTTTAAAACTCCCCCAGTTTCCTGCATGGGTGTGGGAAAAACTGCAGTCTTTTCACCATAGAAATGCATTGTTTCAATGCATTACTATGGGAAAATGAAAAACAGAACAGAAGAGAACAAATATTTCCATTTAGTTACATTTTATTTTTCTTGGGGGGGGGTCCATTACTCATTTAGTTATGTAACAAAATGGATAACAAATAACAAAATGAATAAAAATATATATTTCGGGCCCATCTCTAGTCTGTATCAATCATGGGGTGGGGGAGACATCTCCAGGTCTGGACAATGTTTCACATTTGGGATCCTTTGACCCAGTACTCCTGTTCTGTAAGCATTTTATTGTGCTGGTTTCTCTGTGTAACAAGATGTTCCCTTTTGAAGTTTATGATCTTTCCATGAGTATGACCATCTCCTGCAAGCATCCTGAGATCTTCCTATATGTGCAACCCTATCCCTATATCAATAGAATATTTGTTTTTTTCCCTCTGTATCAGCCAAAAGTATTTAAGCTTTGCGCTCCAATGTAGCAGCTGTGGGTTACCCTCCTTTGCATGGAGAATTGGGTCCTTTGATCTGTGTAGAGTCTCTCTCCAACCAGATACTTTGGAATTGCAGACTGACTGGGAAGGACCAGACTACCTGTCCAACATTACCTTAAAAGTGTCTGTGATCTCTTTGGAGCTGGTGTATTTCATTCTATTTATTTATTATTTATTTATTTATTATTTACACTTATATACCGCCCCATTCCCACAATGGGGACTCTGGGCGGTGCACAACATCTGAATAAAACAAATAAAAATCATTTCCGAACGACAATTAACAAACCAACACTGTCCAAGAGTAATAAGGCAGGACAAAAAAAAAAAAAAAAAAAAAAAATCAGACTGGGTCCTTACACATCGCCGTAAGCTTCCTGGAAGAGCAAGGTCTTAAGACTCCTCTTAAAAGCTGCCAGCGATGGAGCCCGCCGCAGGTCACTGGGAAGTTTATTCCACATGAATGGAGCCACCACCGAGAAGGCCTGTCCACGAGTACCAGCCTTACGAGCCTCCCTCGGGGTGACCGTCCTCAGTGAAAAGGCCTCCGAAGCGCGGGTGGGTCGAGCCGAAGCTGATTGTCGGGGAAGACGCTCCGCCAAATAAGCCGGGGCCAAGCCATGGAGGGTTTTGTAAGCCAAAACCAACACCTTGAACCTTATTCGGGAGGCAACGGGTAACCAGTGCAAGCGAGCCAGGATGGGGGTGGCGCGGTCATAACGGCGCGCGCCAACCACCAGCCTGGCCGCCGCATTCTGGACCCGCTGCAATCGCCGAACAAGGTTCAAGGGAAGCCCCATGTAGAGAGCGTTGCAATAATCCAGCCTCGACATGACCAGTGCCTGTACCACAGTCCTCAAGGAGCCCTCATCGAGGTACGGGCGAATCTGGGCGATAAGCCTAAGGTGGTAAAAGGCTGACCTTTTTTTTTTTTTTTTATAATTTTATATTTTATTATTTCACAAGACAAGTTAAGACAACAGTACAATAGCGTCTCATTATTTGTACATTCTATAGGACCAATATCCTTTTCAGAATCCACCCACTAATTCATCTTCCAACACAGTTAATTGTGACACACACACAAGTAAATTAATTCTTTTAAAATTTTACATTCCAGCAGTCAAAATTATTCCCCATTTTTTGTGTTAATTCCATACGTTAATAAGGGCTTCCAGGTTTTCATAAATGTATCATGTTTTATTTCCCCTCTATATATTTTAATTTGATAGGTCAACTTTTCCATAAGAGCCATTTGCCAGATTCTGTTCAGAAATTTTTGTAGTGAAAGATCTTGAGCATTTCTCCAATTTTTTGCGATTTCAGCTCTTGCTACACCAATCAGATTTGCTATTAAGTCTTTATATGATAATTTTTCATTTCCATCCTTAAATATTGAAAATAATAGTAAAGCTTCATTTATAATTATTCTTTGTTTTAACAGGGTTTCTATCCATTTAATTATTTCCTGCCAATATGCTCCTACTTTGGGGCAAGAGATCCACATATGTTCTAGGGTACCTTTACTTCCACAATTCCTCCAACAATTATCTGGAATTTCTTGATTGATTTTATGTAATTTTGTGGGATACCAATACCATCTGTGAGCTACTTTTAACACCAGTTCTTTCGCTTTAGTTGATATTGATTTGTAAGGATATGTGTTCCATATTCCCATCCATTCTTTCTCAGATATACTAATATTTAAATTTGTTTCCCAGGCTACTTTGGATCCCATGCCCCTAACAAATGCTTTTTCAATCAACTGTTTATATATAATTGAAGTTATACCCTTTCTTTTATTTCGATCCTTTTCTATACAGTATTGTTCGAATACTGTAAGTGTTCTCATGGGTCCGTATCTTTGATATAATTGGTTTGCCAAATTTCTTACTTGTATCAATTGTAGCCAATTTGCTTTTATTTCCTTTGTTTTATCTTCCAACTGTCTAATTGTTATTGGTTTCCCAGCCTCAAATAAATCTCTTATTCTATAAATTCCAATTTGTTTCCAATTTTTAAATTGTGCATATTTCTCTCTTGATTTAAATTTAGGATAATCCAGCATAGGGCACAAAGGAGAAATAGGTGGAGCAAAAATGTTCATATACTTGCGCCAAATTTTCAGTGTCTCACAAGTATAAGGATTTCGTATTTGCTCCTTTTTTCTAATTGGTTCCCTTGTAAAAATATAGGTATTAACTAATCCAGTTTCCTCGCCTTTTTCCATTTCGACCCAATCTGGGATTTCTTCTATCTGAATAAACTTTATAGCTTGAGTGATTTGAAAAGCTTCATAATATTTTATTAATTGTGGTATTCCCAGCCCCCCTTTTTTGCTTTGACCATATTTAACACTGCTTATGAACCTTATTTTCTTCCCCTTTCCTCCAATAAACTTCTCCATATTTTTTTGCCATAGTTTAATTTTTTTAATTTCAGGTTGTAATGGTATATTTTGAAATAAAAATAAAAATTTTGGTAATATATATGCTTTAACTAATGCTATTCTTCCCAGCATTGACATATTCAGTTTCGTCCATTTTCTCATTTTTTCTTTAACTGAATTAAATACTATTTTATAATTTCTATATATTAATTGGTTTTTACTTTTTGTTATCCATATTCCCAAATATTTGAAAGTTGAGTAGCATAAGTCCAGATTTGACTTTTTTTTAATTTCCTTTTGCTCTGCTGTAGAAATATTTATACATAACAATTTAGATTTTTGATAGTTAATTTTTAGGCCCGTATAATAACAATGTTCTTGTAGTATATGTTTTAATGTTTCTATGCTTTTTAATGGATCCTCCAAAAACAGGAGCATGTCATCTGCGTAAAGGTTTATTTTATGGTTTTTATTTTTAATCACCAATCCTTTAATATTTCCATTTTCTCTTATTTGTGAAGCAAGTGGCTCGATTGCTATTGCAAATATAATTGGGGATAAAGGGTCCCCTTGTCTCGTTCCCCTACAAAGAGTGAATTTATCAGATTCTATTCCATTGATAAGGACCTTAGCCTCCGCTCCTATATATAAATTTTTCAAAAGATTAATGAATTTTCCACCCATATTCATTTTTTCTAATAGACTAAACATACACCGCCATTCTACACGATCAAAAGCCTTGAGGGCATCTAACGAGAGGACTGCTAATTTCTGTTTTTCTTTATTTGCTATATTTATGACATTCAGAACTCTACGAATAGCATCCTGCATGTGCCTTCCTGGCATAAATCCATATTGATCTTTGTGAATGTACTCAGTAATAAAACTATTTATTCTCTGTGCCAATATTGAAGAAAAAATCTTTTGGTCTTGATTTTGTAATGTTATTGGTCTATATGATGAGGGGAGGGTTGGGTCCTTATCTGGTTTTAATATAGTTATTATTCTAGCTGTTCTCCATGATTTTGGAATTTCTTCACCTTCCATTATTGAATTAAACAATTTTAACAGATGCCCTATAATATCCTCTTCCCAAATTTTATAAAATTCTGGTATAAACCCATCGCAACCTGGCGATTTCCCTTTTTTAATTTTTTTAATAACTGATTTTATTTCCATTACTGATATTGGGGAGTTAAGTTGCTCTTTATGGTTCTCTGTAATTTGACTAACTGGTAATGTATTTACAAATTCCTTAATGTTTGTATCTGGTGTTAATTCTGTCTTATATAAATTTCTATAATACTCCATAAATGTTGTTACTATTTGCTGCTGTGAGGTTACTATTTTTTCATCTTCAGTTTTCACTGAAACAACTGTCCTCTTTATTGCTTTCTTTTTTACTGCATAAGATAATAACTTAGAATTCTTATTCCCATGTTCATAATAATTTCTCTTTAAATAGTTCATTGCCATCTGAATCTTACTTGTGTCTAGTGCATCTAATTCTGTTCTGGCTCTTGCTAGTTCAATATATACCTTTTTTGATCCAGATTTTTTATGCTGGTCAGTGAGATTTTTTATCTTATTTTCTAATTGTTCTTGCAATCTATTTCGTTCTTTTTTTAATCTGGAGCTTTCCATAATAAATTTTCCCCTTAAATATGCTTTTAGGGTGTCCCACAGTAATGCAGGTTTCATTCCTTCTTTATCATTTATTTCATAAAAAATCTTTATATCTTCCTTTATTTTTTTAATGATTTCTGTATTTAAACATATATTGGGACTTAATCTCCAGATTCTAGGCTTATTTCTTACTTCCTTGTTAGACCATGTGACTTTTATTGCTGTATGATCGGAAGTTATGAAAGGAGCAAAATTTATACTCTCTAGATGGGGTATCAAATTTTCTGAGATAAAAATATGATCTATCCTTGAGTAAGTGGCATATTTTTTTGAAAAAAATGTGTAATCTTTCGTTTTGGGGTTTAAAAGTCTCCAACCATCTATTAAACCAGCTTTCTTAATTAATTTTTCAATTTTGCTTCCATCACTTGAAACTTTCCTTTTTTTGGATGTTGCGTCCAACTTTTGATTAAAAATACAATTTGTGTCCCCACCCAAAATAATATCACCCCAGGCAAATTTTTTTGCCACTCTCAACAATTTTTGCATAAAAGCTGCTTGTCCTGTATTAGGAGCATAATAAGAACCCAATGTTAGCAGTTTATTTCAAACTTTCCTTTTACTAGAATATATCTTCCTTCAGGATCCCTTATTTGGTCCATCACTTCAAGTTTTGAATTTTTTTTGAGGATTATTGCCACTCCTCTTGATTTGTTTGTCCAATTTGCAAAATATTGGTCTCCTAGCATTGGGTGCTTTATAATATTTTTTGCTTGCCTCTTTTGATGCGTTTCCTGTAAAAACAGAACATCTGCCCCCAGCTTTTGAATCGTTTTCATAACCCGATACCTTTTAACTGGTGATCCTAGTCCATTTGTGTTGTACGATACAATACTGAGATTATCTAACATTACATACTTGGATTATATAAATTGCAATAATAATAATTAGATTTGTCCTTTGAGATATTTTACAATTTGCCTTGTAATTACACTCGTCTTTACCTAAATTGAATTGTCTTGCTATATTCTCCCTTATTCCCTCCCTCTCCCTCTTCCCTTGCTTCCCCCCTCCCTCCCCTCCCCTCCCCTCCCCAATAAAGGCTGACCTGACCACGGCTGACACCTGAGGTTCCAGGGTCAGATCCGGGTCCAGGACAACGCCCAGATTCCTCACTCTTTGCGCCAGCTGGAGGGCGGACCCACCCAGACTGGGAAGAGGGCCACAGTACCCCTCCGATGAGCCCCCGAAGAACATAACCTCGGTCTTGCCTGGGTTGAGCCTGAGCCTGTGGGTCCTGGTCCAGTCCAGCACCGCAGCCAGATAACGATCAAGGGTCCTAACGGCCTCCACTGCACAGGTGGAAAAGGAGAGATAGAGCTGCGTGTCATCAGCGTACTGATGACAGCAGACTCCATAACTCCGGATGATCTCAGCCAGCGGCTTCATATAGATGTTAAAGAGCATTGGGGAGAGTGACGACCCCTGAGGCACCCCACAAGAGAGTGTCCAGGGAGCCGACAACTCACCCCCCAAGCTCACTCGCTGGATGCGGCCCCCAAGGAAGGACCGGAGCCAGGCCAAGGCCTGACCACCGATCCCAACCTCCGAGAGCCGCTCCAGCAAGATACCGTGGTCAACGGTATCGAAGGCCGCTGACAGGTTGAGAAGGACCAGCAGGGTAGAGCAACCCCTGTCAGCCCTCCTCAACAGATCATCATGCAGCGCGACCAGGGCCGTTTCGGTCCCATGACGCGGCCTGAACCCGGACTGGAAGGGATCCAGGACATGGTTCTCCTCCAGGAACGACTGGAGACGCAGGGCGGCGACTCGCTCAATCACCTTGCCCAAAAAGGGAACATTGGCTATGGGACGATAGTTGGACAAATCGTCCACAGCCAAGCCGGGTCTTTTAATAATGGGCTTCACCACCGTCTCCTTCAGAAGACTAAGAAAAATCCCGTCTCTGAAGGAGGCCGAAGCAATCAGTGAAGCCCATTTCGGCATGCTCCCCCCTGCGGTCTTAATCAGCCAGGAAGGGCAAGGGTCGAACGGAGAAGCCGCAGGCCTGCAATGTCCCAGCGCCCTGGAGGCATCCACCGGTGTAACAGGCCCAAACTCAACAAACCGAGGCGACCGAGGCGGCCCGACACTAGCCACGACAGGGGCCGGATCAGAGCAACCGGCGTCCAGCTCGGAACGGATGGCCTCTATCTTAGATTTAAAATGGGCTGCAAATGACTCACTAGTGAAATCACTAGGAGGAGGCCCCGGCGGAGCGGGATTGGTGAGGTCTCGGACCACACAGAATAATTCTGCTTGACGGTTCGAGGCCTCACCAATTCTCAGGGCGGCAAAAGATCTCCTAGCCGCCCTTATCGCGCGAGAATAGCGACCGTTCAACGCCTTAACCGCAGCCCAATTCTGAGCCGTCCGAGCGTTCCGCCATCTGCTCTCCAGCCGTCTCCGCTCCTGCTTCATCGCCCGTAACTCCTCGGTAAACCAAGGAGACGAACGGGCTCGGCATCGGATCAGGCGCTTGGGGGCGATCCGGTCAACAACCCCAGCCACCTCCTCAAACCACCGTTGGGCTAGGGAGTCGGCCGGATCATCATCCAAACCGTCTGGAACATCCCCGAGGGCCTCCGAGAACCGCACAGGGTCCAGGAGCCCCCGGGGACGGGCCCAGATGGACGGGCCCGGCTCCCCGCGGGGCGGGGTGGCTACCGCAAGAGAGAAGGTCAGTAGATAATGATCTGACCATGACATGGGCCGGGCCAACAATCTCCCAACCCCCAGATCAAAACCCCGCGAAGTGGAGGCAAAAACCAGGTCCAGGGTGTGTCCACCTATATGAGTGGGTCCGATGACTAATTGGGACAGGTTCATGGAGGCCATGGACTCCATGAATTCCAGAGCTGCCCCAGACAGCCCAGCCTCGGCGTGCACATTGAAATCCCCCACCACCAATAGGCAGGGGGACCTCAAAAGTGCCGCCGAGATGAACTCGGAGAGCTCCGGCAGGGAAAGTGCAGGGTCGCGGGGAGCACGGTACACAAGCACTACCCCAAACCTGTCCCTTTGACCCACCATAAGGTGGAGACATTCCAAACCCGGACGCACCAACGTCGCGGATCTACTGACATGAAATGAGTCCCTAAAGACCATAGCCACCCCGCCCCCCCGCCCCTCCGACCTGCCCAGCTGCTGCAAACAGTAGCCCTGGGGGCAAAGGAGGGTGAGAGAGGCCCCACCCCCCTCGCCCACCCAGGTCTCTGTGATGAAAGCCAGGTCGGCACGCTCGTCCACAATCAAGTCGTGGACGAGAGGGATCTTATTGTGTACCGACCTGGCGTTAATAAGCAGGCAGGACAGATCGGGGGGACAGACGGCTTGGATCCCAGCCATTTGGCGGTGAGCCGACGGGTCAGAACGGGGGACAGGCAGCAATTGCCTGTCCCGAGTTCTCCTTATCCGATCGACCCGTCGGCCCACAGCGTACCTCCCACGGCCCGACACCACCCTAATGGGGCACCCGGTGGGCTCCATAAGATCTCAAGAAGCCAAGGGCCCAGACCAAACAAAACAGAATAGAGAAAAAAAAAACAGAAATACAGAAATAAAATACCAAAGATAACTACCAAAATGCAATACTAAATAATAAACAACCAAGATACAATAAGTAAATAGCCTAAACAACCACGTAAAACAATACAATGGAAAAAGAAAAATAATAATAAAAAAAGAGATAATAATAAAAATAATACAAATAACAATAAGAAAATAATAAAAGGTCAAGGGCAACCCACAGGCAGATGGAATAAGTGGGGAGGAAGATGGGGGGAAAAGGAAGAGGGGCAACAGTGTCACAGTGGGAGGGGATAAGAAGGGAAAGGAGCAGGATCACAAACAACCAATATAAGGCTTCCCCCACACAGCGGGTCCATTAAACGGCTCTGCAGCAAATGGTCCAAGATGTAAAAGCCAGGGGAGCAGCAAGAAGGCTCGGAGAGAGTCTACAGCTGGGGCCAACAGCCTCACGGCTCGATTGATCCCAGGAGAGGGCCGCTCCGGGCCAACCAGCACCCCTGGGATCATAGATGGTAACGCCAGGCCAGTCCAGATTAGATGGTCCACGTTCCCAGCGTCCAAAACCAGTCCAGAGGCCGGTGTGATGGTGCTAGCAGCAGGTCTACCGCCCATAGTTCGAGAACCAGGGGGACAACCAGCGCGGGTCCGTTGGCCCAAAAACCAGGCCCGGCGGGGGGCCAGGATACGGCAAGGAGATGGAATATCCGTGCCTGGCTCCATCCCCCTGGCCGGAGGCGCCGACGGCCGATCTGCCGCCCGAGAGCCAAGGCCCCCCAGGGGCGAAGACGGCATGGTCCCCCTTAACACAACTATGGCGGCCACGCCGCCGCCCGATAGTCCCAAGGTGGCACCGGCGGCCGACGTACCGCCCGAAGACCAAGCCCGGCGGGGGGGCCAGGCTGCGGCAAAAGATGGAAAAACCGCGCCTGGCTCCACCCCCCGGCAAGAGGCGCCGACGGCCGACCCGCCGCCCGAGAGCCAAGGCCCCCCCCAGGGGCAGCGACAAGAACGCACTGATCTCAGCTATGGCGGCCGCCCATGCTGTGGGGTGAGTGTGTATTCTATTATTCATTTTATGAAAAGAAGTAAACATTGATTTATTTATGGTAGTAATTGAAGTAATCTTGTCTGCTATTGCTGCAGTGTATGGCTAGAAAATTGATGTTGTATGCAAAGACTTTTCTAGCTTGAGGAAGCATATTTGGTGTGCTCTCTTCTTTTACAACCATCAATTATAACTGTATGGTTGGTCAGATATTAAAATTGTCCACAATGCGTAGATGTACTCTGAAATTCTTAGTTTGTGCAGTTGCACAGGGCCTCATGGGCTCTATCACACGTTCTTTAAAATCCTGATTAAATTTCCAGATAAATCATTTCCAAAAATCTTGTCTCCACAGCCACCGGGCGTTAAAGAAAAACCCCAGTAACACCCCCTTTAGCAAGTTTTCAAAGACCTATCTGAAAAGTAGGGAATTTTTTTGCTCTGGTTAAAAATCCACATTTTTCCAGAACCAGAAGTCGTGGGAACGTGGATATGATCCGGATTTCTGTTTTTTAATTTTTTTTCCTAGTTCCAAACAGATGGCCCTAGGGCTGGTTGGCGCTTTTTAAATACATTTTTATTTTTATTCTCTCCCCCCCCCCAGCACTGATCAGCTGGCCTTCGAGCTGTCAGTGCTTTTTTTTAAAAAAAATATTTTTTACTAGCGCTGACTAGCTGGCCTTGGGGCTGGTCAGTGCTTTTTTTTAAAAAATGATTTTTATTTCCACACACACACCCCAGCACTGACCCGCTGGCCTTCGGGCTGTCAGCACTTTTATTATTATTATTTTTCCTGGTGCCAACCAGCTGGCCCTGGGGCTGGTCAGTGCTTTTTAAAAAATTTAAATTTTTATCCCCCCTCCCCCCCAGCGCTGACCAGCTGGCCTTCGGGCTGTCAGCACTTTTTTATTTATTTTTATTTTTTTCCTAGCACTGACCAGCTGGCCCTGGGGCTGGTCAGCACTTTTTAAAAATAAAAATAAATCATTGTAGTGGGAACGGAGAACCCACATCTTCAGTCACAAAACCAACAAAAAAGAAAAGCCGGACTTTCTCAATATCTGGATCTTCCCCCAGGTGAGATAGCGGCCATAGATCCAAATTTCTGGTGAGCAAAGCTGCACTTCTTATTGGTCAAATTTAACTACTGTAGAGATGACAATTTCTCCCTTCAGAAGAGTAGTTAATTTAATGATATCAAGGTATAATGTGTTGGAAACTTTGCTTTTCTATTATTTCTATGTATTTTCTATTTTTATGTATTATTCTATGTATTTCCAAATCTGAAAGTTGGTCTTCAGATGTTACTGACTGTTGCAACATCCATTGCCAGTTGTGAAAGGTCTTTTAGTAAGTTAAAACTTATGTCCTACCTGAGATCATCCATGGGACAGGAAAGATTCTCAGCCTGGCATTGCTGAGTGTGGAGCAGGAGGTTACTAACAGCATACATTTTGAGGAACTAATTGATAAATTTGCAGCAGCAAAGGCAAGGAGAATTTCTCTTTGAAATTGTGTAATTACTTCTAAAGCATTATATCAAACTATTTCTTTTACTTTATGTTAACTTTTCAGGTTATTATATCCAAAGTAATGTTTTAATTTTTTAAGTTTTTACAATGTTATGTTTAGCTAATATTTTAGTTTTAAAAATCTGCATTATTTTTATATGCATTCTTGATTCTTGATTCTGCCCTTCTCTGTTATTCAATTATATCTTCAAAGTACCATTATTGCCTTAATTGTTTTAATATTTTTCATCCTCTTCGTACCCTAACAATATGCCATGAAATGCAGGTTTTCATGTTCTAAAACTCAAAAAATTCCAGGGAAAAATGATGGACCCCCCCTTATGGCTCACACCTTTGAGAAGGCCGGGGGGGGCACAAAATTGATGTTTTCCCCAGGTGCTGAAAGCCCTAGCTATGGCTCTGAGACCCCCACCTTCCCTGCTAGTTACTTGCCCTTCCGTGGAGGGCAGGGTGTATCCTGTTCAGAAGGTTCGGGAGGTGGGCAAAAACGGACTTCATCCCCAGGCACTGAAAACCTTAGCTATGCCTCTGTTTAGACATTCCTGGTAAGGTTCTCTGCCCCTCCTGTTTTGCACACTGCATCAAAGATAGCAGTTTTGTAAGAAATCACAGAGAAGCTTCCCCTCACAGTAGCTGGTTCTGAGCTGGCCATTCAGTTAATTAATTGATATTTAATAACTGGGAATTATTTGATTGGTTGACTGGAATGGCCATCTAAACAGATTAGTTATAGCTAATATTCTCCTGGTGAGTGCAGTGCAAGAGATAAAAGATGCACTTTATCTCTCAAACCATTTTAATTCCTTTGTCTTGGTTGACTTAACAATAAATGTATGGTCCTTTTTTCAGCATAGCAGGACTATCAAAATTCTCTCCACTGTTGTCCATTTCATTTTCATATTTACCAATAAGGAACACAAAAACCTGAGGCGATGAGGAGAAAGAGACAATGAGGAAGGGAGGGAGTAAATTAATACTTTAACTTAAACAGTAATCAAAGTAAATTAATACTTTAACTTAAGTAGTAATCAAAATTTCAAGGTTCGGTCCCGTATACAGTAGCCAAAATCCTATTGCTTTGTGCAGTAAACCTCACATGCTTCATCCCACCAAATCAGTTAGATTAGAGCCATTTGAATAAATGGAAATTAAGAAGAAGCTCCCATTAATTCCCCATTGATTCAGTGGACCTACTGTAGTACAATTTACTGTACTACACAACACAATTTTGACAGTAAATAACTCCTGGAGCATTTCATACTTTATTCAAACTATCTAAATTCTAAAAATTAAGCAAAACTACCCATCTTTTCAGAAATATGTCCCCCACATATTCTGCTGCATGCCAACTTTTAAAAATAAGGACCTATTACACTGGAAATACAAATGTTACTTTTTATACAGCTAAATGCAGCTTCCCTCAGAAAATCCTGGCAAGGGTAGTTTGATGATAAAATGTCTAGTCCAACTTTCCCACTGAAATCAAGAAGTTTACAATAAAACATAAATAAAATTATATTACAATTAAAACATTTCCATTATTCTAATAAAATCATG
>JAHTLZ010000129.1:68339267-68423722 GCA_023846285.1 Phrynocephalus versicolor
AATAATAATAATAATAATAATAATAATAATAATAATAATAATAATAAATTGCATCCCTAAATTAAAACCTTATTCACCAGCACATTAGGTTAGATAGTTATTACTAACAGAGATGGGCACAAACCACTGGTTAGGTAGTCCATGCTGGTTCGTTTCTTGGCTAAACAGGTGTTCAGTGCTTCCTCTCTCCCCCTCCTCCAGGCAATGCCTCTAAGTGGGCACACACTGGATATGCGGCTGGGATGCACCAAGCACCTGATCAGCTAAGAAATGAATCAAAATGACAGTTTGTACACATTTCTAGTCCCCAACCTTGGGACTCCAGAAGTTTGTGGACTAATATGTTCAGAAATCTTCACTACTCACTTTGTTGGTCAGGACTTCTGGGAGTTGTAATCCAAGAACATCTGGGGAGCCAAGGTTGAGAACCACTGGATTAGATCATCAAAACCTTGTTTTGCCTGCTGGTGAAAGAACAAAAGTGAACTACCTGGCCTCACTTGGGGGTAATTTCCAAACCCTGGGAGCAGCTGGTGACCCGGCCCTTCGTTTTGCTCCCACAAAATCTGCACTTTATCCTTACAGGACAGACAGATGTGCCAAGTCTCTATTGACACCCCCCACACACACACACAAACACATATGAAGGACTAGTTTCATGACATTGATCATATTCGGGCTTAACCAATAAATACGAAAAATAAACCTTCTGCCCATTCCCACAGCTCTTTCCCTTCTTGGAATGCAACCATCCATGTCCACCCTTTTCAATTAACCAGGGTTTCCCCTTTTCTCTGAACAGGGAAACTGGGCACATGGAAACAATTTACCCCAAAGAGCACAGACAGAACTGTCCCCATCTCTTCTGCCTCTTCTCTTTTTCACCTTTATAGTTCCAGTTACGTTATCCTCCTTCTGATCCATCTTGACTTGTTCTAGGGCAGAGAGACTGGCTGTGCAGGACGTTCTGCAATGGAATTCACTTTTGCATGGAAATGTTTTTCACAACCTGATAAATCACTGTGGGCTCATTCTGTGCACTGCTTTTCTTCCCTTCCCCTCTTCCATTTGTAATAACACTGGCTGCAGCAGAAGATCTGCAGCTAAAGAAGAAAAATCAACAGCAAGCCAGCTGGAATTGCGAGACAGGAAACATCTGTTGATTGATTCTGGAAAATAGTAACTTGATGTCTCTTGGAGATAAAGATGCTCAGCACTGGATGATTGCAATCCAGCTGGAAAGCAGAGAGCGCTGCCAATTGTGCTAATATTATCCTCTTATAAGGAAATATGGGCTCCATCAGCCACATGCTGTAACTTGTCATTACAGCAGTGTTTTTCCAGGAATGATGGCATCCAGAATTCAACTGCTGAAGTCCAATCAAGGATCAGTTGAACTCTACAATTACAGCAAGAGACTTAGAAGTGATTTTTTTCCATTTCAGCTAACATACTATAGATTTTGTCTTTTATATCACAGGGATGAAGGTTTGCATCTCACCCAGTTTAAAAAAAAACTTATACCCTCCTGAATCTTCCTCATAAATATTGGCTACACAATACATAGACTGTACATTTTCCCATAACTATCTGGCACTAGAAGCACTGCAGTTTATTTCCCTCTTAGTTAACATTCGGGTTTCAGCAGCCTCTCAAATCTGCAATATAGAAAATGGAATAATGCTAGATTTCATATTGCAATTATTATATACCTGCAAAGCATGTTGGATGCATCCACATTTAATTATGTTTAGGATAGATTCGATAAAATCAACTGGAATTAATTTATCCACCACTAACTTTCCCATCAATTCTGGTGGATCTACTCTAAGCATGACTAGGTCTAGATCTAAACCTCTATGTGTTTACTTTTTATATTTGATTTATTTAAAAATATTCATAAGATGCCTGTCCAATAGTACAAGGACACTAAGAAAAGAACAACAACAACTGGAATGAATATGCAAAGCAAATCAATTTGTAGCTGAAAACTATACTCTTAACAACAAATATTATTATTACTTAAAACAAGTTAAGTTGCAATTTACTGGACTCCTTATGATAGGATAAACAAAGGAATTTTAACTTTTCAGAGAGTTTCATTTCTAAGGGCAATTCTTTTGAGCCTTAAAGGCATTTAGTGTTGTGAGAGAACCTTAAAAATGAGGTCATGAATATTCAAGATGTGTGGCCAATCACTGAGTTTGTGGGTCGGGTTGTGCCATATATAAGGGAATGACTGTTAAACTGTCAGACAGACAGGGGCTAGTTAGGGACTTATAGGGACTGGCTAGGGTATGGTTAGGCAATTGTTAGGGAATTGTTTAAGTAACAGCTACACAAGAACATGAATGTATAACTGTTAAGTTACAATTGTTTTAGTAAATAAGCCTGATGGAACTGTGAAATTTTGTATGGATTATCATAAATTGAACAGTGTCACAAAACCAGATGCATATCCCATGCTGAGGTTATGCAATGTAATTGAAACTGTAGGAAGATGTAGTTTCAACAACAGCCTTGATCTAAGCTGGGGATATTGGCAAATTGAAATGGATCCTAAAGACCAAGAGAAGACAGCTTTTTGTAGTCCCATAGGGTTATTTGAATTCCATGTCATGAGTTTTGGCTTAAGAAATGCAGCAGCTACATTTCAATATTTAATAAACCAACTGCTTCATGGTCTATCCCAATTTACAGTGGCCTATTTAGATGACATTGCTATATTCAGTTTCTCATGGGAAGACCACATACAGCATGTTGAGATGGTGCTCCAGAGACTTAAAGATGTTGGAATGACCATCAAAGCCTCAAAATGCCAAATTGGAAATACAGAAATAAAGTATTTGGGACATGTCATAGGAGGAGGATTCATCAAACCATTGCAGACAAAGATTGAAGCAATCGACCAATGGCCCCAGCGGGACTTGCTGGCTATTATAGAAGATTCATCCCACACTTCAGCACCATAGCAGCACCATTAACAGAACTTACCAAGAAGCAGCATCCAAATGTGTTGCAGTGTTTGCCTGAGTGTCAAGCAGCATCTCACAGCTTGAAGAAAGCCTTAACATCAAAGCCTGTTTTGTTGGCACCTGATTTCTACAAGGACTTTTGGGTCGATACCAATGCTATGTGCACAGGACTGGGTGAAGTACTTTGCCAGGAAGGAGAACAAGGGACATTACAACCCATAACGTTCATCAGCAAGAAATTTCAACCATGTGAGTGTCATCTGTCCTCGATTGAAAAAGAATGTTTATCCATAATCTGGGCTGTAGATAAAATAAAACAATATTTATGGGGGAGAAAAATTATATTATGCACTGATCATTCTCCATTATTGTGGCTGAACAGCATGAAAGCAAATAATAATAAACTTTCACATTGGGCTTTATTGCAAGATTATAACTTTGGACTCAGATCTGTAAAAGGTGTGCATAATATTGTTGCTGATGAAATTTCTAGAAATGCTGCAGGAGAGTAATGGGAAAAATCGGAAAAGGTAATGTATTTTGGAATTGTTATATTAGCGTAAAGCAAGATA
Source organism: Phrynocephalus versicolor (assembly GCA_023846285.1). NCBI lineage: Eukaryota > Metazoa > Chordata > Lepidosauria > Squamata > Agamidae > Phrynocephalus > Phrynocephalus versicolor. The sequence continues at coordinate 68,342,815 of JAHTLZ010000129.1, forward strand.
TTAATTGAGAAAAAATACACAATGCAATGCAATTTAATGTTTATAGAATGCAATGTAATATTGAAAATATTTTTGAAGCAAACAGTGAATAATATTGTGGAAAAAAGTAAGTATAAATGTAATGTTATGAAATGTGATTGTATAAAATAATAGCTTGTTGTAAGGTAATAAAAGGTAATATGGGTAAGACAGAAATGTTGGTATGTGTAGCTAGTAGATAGAACAAAGGGTAAGTATACCTCAAGAGAATAATTTTAAGTGAGCAAACTGATTAAAAGTTTCCTCTCTTAAAATTAATTTGATAAGGGGGTTGGTATTGTGGCGGAATCTTAAAAATGAGGTCATGAATATTCAAGATGTGTGGCCAATCACTGAGTTTGTGGGTGAGGTTGTGCCATATATAAGGAGATGACTATTAAACTGTCAGACAGGCAGGCTAGTTAGGGACTGGATAGGGACTGGTTAGGGTGTGGTTAGGGAATTGTTTAAGTAACAGCTACATAAGAACATGAATGAATAACTGTTGGTTAAGTTACAGCTAAAGAACAATGCAAACCTCAATTGAGTAATGCAGGTTAATGATTCATGTATGTTGTAAAAAAAATAAACCACAAAGTTACTCTGAAGAGTTAATGCATATGTCAATTCCTGTTTATTCATAAGAATAAGAACTTAAGGTATTAATAAATGGTGGCAGCAAAGATAGATAAGGTTACAACACATTTTAAAAGTGCAGCCAGAGTGTGAAAGCCCCAGTTCATCCCAAGCATGTAGAAAGAAAGATTTCTGATACAAATTGGTGCAGATTCTTGAATGTTTCATGACTTAAAGTCTCACTTGCCTGCTTTCCCTTCAAAATAATTATGGCCAGTGTAATCACACTACAATACAGTGGTACCTTGTATAAAGGAATTAGTTTGTTCCAAATGAAATTCTGTTAAGCAAAATTTCCTTTATACCAGGCGTGCCCAACAGGTAGACCGGGGGCTACCAGTAGCCCATGAAGGGTTCAAAAGTAGCTTGCCAGCCATCAATAAAAAATGTGAGGGGATAAGTTCTCCACCTCTACCTCCCCCAACCCAAGGGCCACCACTGCCGCTGCAAAGCTCTGAGTCTGCCAGCCCACTGTCTCAGCCGAGCGGGACAGTTCAAGAGCCATAGCACAGTCCCCTGCTCTCCCTACTGGCCAGATGATCGGCGTGTCACTATCTCGTGACCAATTGAGTGGTTGCAGAGTGGAGGAAGGAGAGTGAAGGGGACAGCGAAGGGCGGGGTCATGGATGTGCCCACCTCCTTTGCATGGTGACGAAGGAATGTATTGAAGTATGTTCCCTCCAGAAAGAATTAATTGATTTTCAATGCGTTCCTATGGGAAACTGCTGCTCTACTTACAATTTTTTTTTTTACTTATGAGCATATGCTCGGAACAGATAAAATTCATAAGTAGAGGTTTTAGTGTAGTAACCCTCAGGCACTTTTGTCTGGAAAAAGTAGACCTCGGCCTGTTAAAATTTGGACAGCCCTGCTTTATACATTAAAAACAGAGTAATCCTAATCATGACCATTTTTGTGTTGTTAAGCAAATTTCCCCTATCTCCAGATTTTTTTATGTTGTACAGATTTTATGTTTTAATATGAGGGTCCACTGTATTTTTAAAAAATTAACAACCTTTTTGTACCTATCTATGTGGTGTCTCTGATAAAAACACACAAAGAAGTCATATTCTGGATCAAAAAGACAGGATGGTGCTTGGGGTAATATATTAAAAAAATTACTCACAACATGGTAATGCTGCAACTACCAGTTTGGATGGTTTGGAAAAGAATAGAACAAAGTGAGTCCCTCCGGAGCATGTAACACTGCAAGCTCCAATAGCCCCAGTCAGCAAATGTCAGGGTGAGGGGTCCAAGGAGCAGAGGACTCTACACTGCAGATCTCTGGTTCATAGGCTAATTCATTCAACATCTGTAGTCATGGCAGCTATATACTAGTACCTCTGCATCCTGAGACAGTCTCTCTGTGCACACCATCTGGTGTGAAGCAGATGGTCTTGCACCTGCCATTAGGCCATGCGAGTTCATCTGCCCACAACCCCTGCTTTCTCCCCAACACTCCAGAGATCTAGTGCTACTTGGCACAAATTTAGAGAGTCAGCTGTATTATGATTTTTACTACTAGGCTCTGAGGACTTCTTAGAAACAGGCATTGTTTGTGGACTGATCACGATATTAACAATTCTACCCAGAGGATTCTCCTGCACAGAGCAAATTTCCCTGGGGACCCCGCAAACAAAGCCAGGTTCCATGGGCTCTTAAGACCCCCAGCAGTAATAAAATAGCAGGCTCAATGGAAACTATCAGGATCTTATATCTGAGGAAGGAGCTATTGATCCACAAAACATACCAAAATACAGCAGTTCGTCTTTAAAGTGACATAATGTTTTGTCTTGTTTTATTGTTCTGTTTTGTTTGCCAAACTGTGAACAGCTGCCCAAATCCATTAGGCATCACAGAGAATGACTATGCTGGATGAGAAATTATGTCAGTTAGCCAGAATAGTCAAAAAATGTGAAATGTCGACATTCTGTTTCTTAGAAATGCAGACTGTCCCACAGGTATGTAAAATGAATTAGTCCAACCTTGTAGAGACATTGAACTTTTACAAGATGATCACCCTATATTCATACTTTCGAAAGCTTAGGTCATATTTTGTTTTGTTTTAGCAGTGACCAATAAAGGTATCACCTAACTTCCTTTTGTATTCATATTTTAGTTTCTCAATTTAGTCATTAGCCCCTTCCTTAATGAATGATATGAAGGGATAGCATTAAACTATAAAATCTATTTTGCTTGTGCTTGTCTGGCTGGTGTCTGTCTCACATCCCTGTTAAGGTTTACTGGCCATGCTTGCCATGGCAGTGTGATGTAGTACAGGTTTTTCGGCACAGGGTGGAGATACACATTCACATAAACGGCTCTAAACCGAAAACTTCACAAGATCTGGAGCAATTTCCAAAGAAGTCGCCCTGTTATTCTGTCTCAGCAAGTAGGCAAAGAGCAGCTGATTGGCACCAAATATTGTTGCCAATGAACCGTTTTATTTCAGTGTGAATGTTCATGTGTTTGAAGCTGGTGTTTGAGGAAGAAGAGTTTGGGTCACAAAATATCACACTGAAAGAACGCTAACAGTCTTTAGAGTGACATATTATTTCTTTTTAAAAAATCTGATTTGTTTACAAGACTTACTGTCTAGCTGTGAAAAATGACTAGATTTAGCACTATATCAAGGTTGTCTTTGACAAATGTGTCTGTTCTTATTCATTATTTTATTGAAAGCCAGGGAGTTCCTTTAATTCTTTTTTCAAAATCATAATAAAAAGCTCTTTTCTGTTATATGTTAATCATTGCTGAGAAAGCACTAATATACAAGGGGCTTTAATGGAAAGGAGTGCTGTTTCATCCAGACTGGTTCCTCCTTCTTTGGGACATCTCCCAGAATGTCCAAATTTCTGGATGCTTTTCACATCTGCTGATTAAAGCTCATAAGCAGAAGAAACACCTTATGTATTTCAATGGCAATAGCTGATAATTTCAATGTATTTCAATGGCAATAGCTGGGTATGAGTCAAAGTAAAGGATGATAAGCATTTTTCCAGCAGTACTTTGTTACAGAAGCAGCAACAAATCCATCAAATTCTACATTTTATTCCAACAATTTCTGGGAAATGCAGAAAAGACCATGAGAGAATGATGGTCTTCTTTGTTATATGGTCCTAGTATGTCCTCTTGAGAGGCAAACATCCTCCTTAGCTTTACAATGTCTTAGAATCATTGGGGGGGGGGACCAGTTCACCTTTATTTATTAAACATCAAGGCTGAAAGGGAAACATCTTGAGATCAATTCCCTCAAGTACACTTCTGTTTATCGCTTTTGTTAACTTATTTTACTGAGACTGATAACCTGGCATTAGGGTGATGTCTGTAGGACAGCCACCTCATACTCTCCCTCTATTTTGCCATCTCCATGGACATGGGGTCATGAAGAGTCGGTCATGACTGTAACGACGCAACTCTCTCTCTCTCTCTCTCTCTCTCTCACACACACACACACACACTAGACAAGGCCCTTGCCTGCATCGTATGTGGTTCTATTCACTAATGTGAGGTGAAAACTAATGGTGCAGTGGCTGGAAGGGACCATGGGCTAAATGGAGAAGAACTGCACCCAAATATCAAGGAAGCTGCTGTGCAGCTGTGGCCACAAGCCACATTGTTGAACTAGAACTATGAAGATATGATTTGAACCTCATCCTCGGCTATGGGGTTCATTCACTATCCCTCAATGCAGGGAAAAGAGCTAAACTGGGGGGCGGGGAGAGATTCCACCCACTGGAAATGCTATACAATCCTGATATTTGAGGACAGGGCCCATCCTTTGAATTCCTTGGGTTACTGAGTAACAATGCTCCACCCAGCGCTTTGGCTGGGAACCAGAGTTTGCTACTCCCTGCCCCCAGTTTCTCCGCACAAAGAGAATGGGGCAGAAACCATTCTCAGCTGGCCTTTCCGAAAATTCCTGCAAGAATGTCCTGAGAATAGTTAGCATCACTTCACCAATCCTTCTCTCCCTCAGTATGATCTTAAAGTAGGAAAAAGGATCTGCAGCCAGGAAAGGAAACGATGATGTTCCATTCACCAGATTTGGACTCTCCTCAGCATAATACTCAACTGTGGGTTGTTGTGAAGATAAAAATAGAAGAAACTATGAATGGTACTTTGAATTCCTTGGGGAAAAATGATAAATAAGTCACATTCACTGACTGCTTTATTATTGACTGTTTAATTAATCCAATGCAAGTCTTACTTAATACAGTAGCTGTGCATGGCAACTGTTTTGCAATTTATCTAGACAAGACAAGACAAGACAAAACAAAACAAAACAAATCAAAACAAATGTAAATTGAAAAAAATGTCCCATATTTGCCAGCTTACTCATAGAAGCCTCCTATCTTCTTCTCTGGTTCCTGGTTTACAACCAGGAAGTACAAGCAGGGATACTGGACTGGATAGTTATCATGAAAATAAGAGTCACAGATGATTATCAAGGCTTGGCTCTAGTAACTTCCAACAAATTTAACTGAGGCCAAGCAAATATCCTACAGTTCATAGTGACTTCAGCATGTTTCTCCAGCTACTTCTCTGTTTTTGGCTAGATCAGCCTCCCCTAACTTGGTGCTTTGTAGATGTTTTAGACTGCAGCATCCATGACTTTCCATGTTCGGTACAGGACAGAGATGGTGGGAGTTGTGATCTAAGCTGACATGAATGTAGTACTGGCCCAAAAATGATATGCTACCTGAGGCAGATCTGCAATCCACTATCCAGTTCCACATACTAGGGCCAGCCCTCTTATTTTGAAGAAGATGGCATAGGGTAGAATGTAGTACCCCACAAGTACTGCTCCCTGGACCCTACAATAACAATGCACCAATAAATTAAATATAAACCTTTTGCTCTTTCATGAAAGTTCAGCTTACGTGTCTGAGGTAACCATCCCCCCTCCCCTTGACCAGGGCTGGTGCTAGGTTTTTTTGCACCCTAGGCGATGGGTGCGGATGGGCGGGGGCGGGCGGGGGCGGCGGGGGGGTAGTCGGCGGGGGGCAGACGGTGACGGGCACAGGGGGTGGGCAGCGATGGGCATGGGGGCAGCGGACGGACAGATGGCGGTGGCCAGTGGCGGGGGGTGGCGCGGGGGGCAGCAGGCTGGCCAGCGCCCTCTCCATTTTGGCACCCTAGGCAACTGCCTAGTTCGCCTTAATGGACGTGCCAGCCCTGCCCTTTACTTATGGTAGTGCTAGTTCTTTTGGAGGACCTGGTGTGGAGGATAGTGATTCATATGATGGGAGATATGAGATGGAAACTATGCTTAAATTTACTTACTTCAGAATCTGGCAAGTGACAGTCCAACAAGTGTGTTTACCTCCTTTTAAGACAGGATCAAAGAAGATAGATTTGTATAACATTGCTTATGTGAATTAACATGAGCAGACCAAATTAGCTGAGATTATATGTGAAACAGAATTGCAATGTAGAAGACTGTAACTGGGTGAGCTGCTATTCTGCAGTCCATTTCCTCACTGGTTAAACATATTTAAGGCCGCTGTCCATCTTCCTTCAGAGTCTTTTTAAATCAGCCTTGGCATGGATAATCACTCACATGGAGGACCCCACTAAAAGGATGACTGCCTTCTTGCACCCTTTCACATGGAGGATTATTCTTCGTAAAAGAGGACATGGAGCCACCTATGGTCCATCTTGCCCATTTTGGTGAGAGCTTGGACTTATTTGATTTGTCTTATTTTTATCCTACTGTTCTCCACTAGAGTTCAAAGTGATTAAATTAAACCTATTTTCTTTGCTATTGTACTTCGCACACATCTACATTAAATGTCACTTTCCTTTTCTTTTAACGTTACTTTCCTGCCATTATAAGTGACTTAGATATCATCAAGAGGAATTGATATACAACAAGGATGCTTGCATATCTGTTGCTAAAGGTCAAGAGTTCTTCAAAATTACAGCAAGTGTTTGATTATCAGCTCAGTGAATAGCCTACATAAGTGTTTTTCAACATTGCACTATATTCAATTTACGTTTATTTATTTTTTTCCTTTCACCTTCCAAGCAACTTCCCACTTGAAAACCTTTTAAACAATTACTGTACTTATTGTTGATGGACTATTTAAATGTCTACCCATTATAATCCATAAGGCTATTGTAACTAAGGGATGATTAGGTGTGTAAGAGGTGTTGAAAATGCATGACAGATTGGTCACAACAACTGTGAGTGCCATATGCATCAGTAGAGGCACTGGCTGCTTGCATCGGTGATATTCTGTCTCTTCATTATGAGTGTATGTTCACACTATAGATATAGACATAACAAATCTAACCCTGTCAAAGCCAGGAACTGGAGTCTGATCTTTTCTTCCTTTTACATTATTTTAGTAAATCCCGTATGCAGAAATTCAAGCAGTCCCCATGCTGCGTTGATTCAAATTATGGGGAGTTACCAGAAGGGCTTAGAAGAGTCTAGTTGCAAATAGAGATGGGCACAACATGAAAAACAAAAGTTTTGTAATTTTGTTACATAACTAATTACTTTGTTACATAACAAAACGGTAGAATGCATTTTGCTATGAAATGAAATGAAATGTCATTTTCCCCTCTGGGAATGAAACAATTTGTCCTAGAGGAACCGAAATGACAGGGCAGTTTCCTCAAGCTCTTCCATGTATGCATCCAAAATTTAGAAAAGTTTGGGGTTCAGGGGGCTGAGTTATTAAACTACAAATGGGTTCCCCATAGGAAAAAAATCATTCTAATTGAGTTGGAAGTTTGGAACTAAGCGGATAAAAGCACCCCCTCCCCCCATGGGTGAGCGATTAGCAGCTTACTACTCAATTAGACATTATTTTTTCTAGGGGAACTACCTTTGGAGTTTAATAATTCAGCCCCCTGAACCCCAAACCTCTCTAAATTTCAGGGGCTTATGGTGAAGAGTCCAAAGTATCTGACCTGCAATTTTGGTGCCTCTAGGACCCAGGGGAGCATAGCATTTCATTTTGTTTCATTTCATTTCATTACAAAACTACTTTAAACATTTGTTTGTAGTGAAATGAAATGAAATAAAGAAACAAAATGAAACACTATATCTCCATTTCATGCCTATTTTTAGTTACAAATGGTGTGTTGCCTATATTATTTTTGTAATAAAAAGGGAATAACTAAGTTAACTTATGATTTCAACATAACAAGGAATAGCATCAGTCCGCTACAGCATACTTTTCACTGTACTGTATTGTGGTTAGTCCAGATAAGGATTTGGTTACTGAAACGAACCTGGCTAATCATATAAGAGCCCAGGTTTTTTTCTGCACTCCAGGGGAGGTAAGACTTGTCTCAATAAGAACAGGGACAAATGATGATAAAAATCCCTGACACTCTGTGTTTTTGCCATTTCTTGAAGGCTTGATAAATCTTGCATACTTCAGCAAAAAAGAGGGAACAAGGGCTATGCAGAAGTATTGCTATATGGCTTTCTGTATTGTGGAGAACACAAGCCAGGGCAGCTGCATCTATTCACTTCCTCTTTCTTTCTAGCCTAGTTTGACTTCCTCCCATATTTTTCCACATTCCCTCTTTCCTTATTTTTTTGCTCATGATGGTACAGGTGCTTCCAGTCCACAGCTAACATCAAAATGACTACCTAACAATAATATGTACTCATGGCGAAGTGGTTAAACTGCTGTACTGCAGTTATAACCAACCTCACAACTGATGGTCAGTTCCAGGTAGCCGGCTCAAGGTTCACTCAGCCCTCCACCCTTCCAAAGTCAGAAAAATGAGTACCCAGCTTGTAGGAGGGTGGGTAAATGTAACCTGCATAATTACTTGTCAACTACCCAGAGAGTGCTTTAAGCACTGTGGGGTGATACAAAAGTGCACACTTTGTTTTTGTTTTGTGGCTAGGATCACCTGGGTGTGAAGCTCCCAGAAGTGCTTTAAGATTATGTAACTTGCTCAAGGCTATAGACTGGCTTTTGTCTCTGAAGGTACAATCGGGAAGCAAACTTCTGTTCCTAGTACACCAACTTATTCAGGTATCAGCCTGCCTCCAAAATACAGAAGTTTTGCACTCTACAAGATTCTTAATTAAAACAAAAAAAGGAAGGGTGAATAAAAAGAAATTGCTTTGTTGGTGTTTTTCTTGTTTTGGTTGTTCCCCACCCCCACCCCCCGTCTAGTGGAACAGCTAAGACTGGGAAAGGAAGTAGAAACGATGAACAGTGTCTGTATTCAGGACCTTCCCCTTTTGATGTGTGGTTGTATGTCTAAAGATGAGAGCCTGACCAGTTCAGAAAATGGTGTGTGGGTTAGTATTATGAGGAAAGATTAATCACCACCCATCTTGTCTCCCTCCCACTTTTTTTGGATTCCATGATGAACTTACATTATTTAGAGGGCAGGTGGAACCTTGGGACATAAATAAGAAGTAGTAAGAAGAGGTGCAAACTGGCTCCATTTGGAAAAGCCTTTGATTAATTTGGAGTGATATGAGTTGTGCAGCATCATTGCTTACATGGTGTTTGTACTCCATGCAAGCTTGTGGTAGCTCTCTGATAGTTTTTAAAAGAAATAACAATTATGATTATTTCTGAATAATGAGAAAGTCAGTTCTTAAGAAGTGCAATTGTATTGGTAGAAAGTTAAGTTGACATGTTTCCAAGAAACCACTTTAGTAAGTTGAGCAGAACAATTTATGAATTCACACACATTCAGTCATATGCCATGGGGACATAACTATATTTAACAATTCAGCGACATAGCCACATATTTTGTTCCACTTCCTCATGGTCTATATCCCTTAGGTTCTGTCTTCATGCTTATGTCTGTCAGTTATGCTGATCTCAGCCGCGGTTAAGCTATATATAGATTCAATGCCCCACACTGGATCTCACCAGATTACCAGCAAGAGTTGAAAGAGTTCCTCCTTCAATTCAAGGGCTCACATGATTTGTCTACAATCAGTGTTGTTGCATCCAAGTAGTAACTTCCAGTAACTTGTCTCTCCTTGCTCAGCACTAACGAGCCCAATGCCACAAGAAGGTGGCCACCTGTGGAGGGGGAAAAGAGGAGAAGAGGTGGTGGCCTCTGCCATCAAGAAGCTGCAATGCTGTCCCACCGCAGCTCCTTCTCGGCTGTGGGAGAGGTTCATTCAATGTGAGCAGGAAGTGCTGTGCACTGACAGGCAGCATGGTAGGGATCGATGAGGGATCATAAGAAGGAACGGCTGTCCTTGTCAGAAGCTACAACTGTAGAAGCAGCATCTCAGCCACACGTCCCCCCCCCACTCATGCCCGCCCTGTTGTCTCTTGCCAGGTGACCTCTTGGTGTGACAGTATCTGCTACTTTGTGTGCCTTAAGCCCTCAACAAGCCCCACTCCTCCATTGCCTCTGCAGGGAGGGGGTGGCATTGTCTTTGTGCATGCGCTGACTCCACCTCCACCCCCCAGCAGCACCTGGTCGCTGCCCTCTTCCTCCATATCCTAGAAGAAGAGATGAGATTGACTCAGTCTCTGCCAGGCAGAGAGCCAGGTGACTGAGAAGCAATGGTAGAAACGAAAGGGAAGAAGAGTGTTCGCTCTTATCTGTGGATTTCTGTATCTGGGGGTGGGAGGTCCCAGAACCAATCCCTCCATGGATACAGGGGTCCTACTGTACACAGTATGGGACAGAAGCAAGAAATGTTTCTTTACTGCCCATCTGCACCTGCCAGCAAGGTCATCATTCAAGCAGTCAATAATAGAATTCTGAGCTTTAAGATTATCACCATTTTCTTCTCTTCCACTGTCCACCTCTACAGAAAGTAGTATGTTAGTGCTAGAATGCTGAATTATCTAGCTAATGTTTTCAAAATATGAAACTGTTTCAGAAAACCTAGGTGGCATCTATTTTGTATCTATCCCAGAATAATATAACAAAATGTGCTGAACCATTTTTGCATTCCAACTTTTATATTTGTTCTAAAATGGCAATTCTCATCATAACATTTCCTTGGAGACAAAGTGAACCTGCTGAGAACTCTTGTTGAGATTGAGGTGTGTGTGTGTGTGTGTGTGTGTGTGTGTGAGAGAGAGAGAGAGAGAGAGAGAACATACTACAAATCCATGGCATCTGTCAGATTTCGTATCTTTCACAAAGCCGTTGCTGCTCTGAGGTGAATTAGTTAAATCATTCAAGCCCATAGAAGTGATGGTTGTGTTTTCCCACCCCTTGAAAAGAATGACTGGGTCTTCCAAACCACAATCTGATTACCAGCTTGACAACAGATGTCACTGTATATGCTTTTAAAACTGGGAAGTTTGCACTCTTTCATTTAAATCTGTTGAGGAGGGCCGACAGGGGTTGCTCTACCCTGCTGGTCCTTCTTGACCTGTCAGCGGCTTTCGATACCGTCGACCACGGTATCCTGCTGGAGCGACTCTCGGAGGTGGGGATCGGAGGTCTGGCCTTTGGCTGGCTCCGCTCCTTCCTTGAGGGCCGCACCCAGCGAGTGAGCTTGGGGGGTGAGTTGTCGACTCCCTGGACACTCTCTTGTGGGGTGCCCCAGGGGTCGTCCCTCTCCCCTATGCTCTTTAACATCTACATGAAACCGCTGGCTGAGATCATCCGGAGTTTTGGAGTCTGCTGTCATCAGTACGCTGATGACACGCAGCTCTATCTCTCCTTTACCACCGGTGCAGTGGAAGCCGTCGAGACCCTTGATCGCTGCCTGGCTGCGGTTCTGGACTGGACCAGGACTCACAGACTCAGGCTCAACCCGGGAAAGACGGAGGTTATGTTCTTCGGGGGCGATCCCGAAGGGTACTGTGGCCCTCTTCCCAGTCTGGGTGGGTCCGCCCTCCAGCTGGCGCAAAGAGTGAGAAATCTGGGCGTCGTCCTGGATCCGGGTCTGACCCTGGAACCCCAGGTGTCAGCCGTGACCAGGTCGGCCTTTTACCATCTAAGGCTTATCGCCCAGATTCGCCCGTACCTGGACGAGAGCTCCCTGAGGACAGTGGTACAGGCACTGGTCACGTCGAGGCTGGATTATTGCAACGCTCTCTACATGGGGCTCCCCTTGAACCTTGTTCGGAGACTGCAGCGGGTCCAGAATGCGGCGGCCAGGCTGGTGGTTGGTGCGCGTCGTTTTGACCGCATCACCCCCATCCTGGCTCGCCTGCACTGGTTGCCCGTTGCCTCCCGAATAAGGTTCAAGGTGTTGGTTTTGGTTTACAAAACCCTCCATGGCTTGGCCCCTGATTATCTGGCAGAGCGCCTTCACCGTCAACTAAATCTAGCCCGACCCACCCGATCATCTTTGGCACTTTCACTCCGGACGGTCCCCCCCAAGGAGGCCCGCAAAGCGAGTACTCGCGGGAGGGCATTCTCGGTGGTGGGTCCGTCCAGTTGGAATAACTTGCCGAGTGAATTGCGACAGGCTCCATCACTAGCGTCCTTTAAAAGAGGTTTAAAAACCTTACTCTTTGGTGATGCCTTTAACAATGACTAGAGTTTTTTTTGTTTTTGTTTTTTTTTTATCCCGCCTTATCTTCCTCAAGTGTTTGTTTTCTCTGGTAATATTTGTTTTTAATCTTTTTTGTGAACCGCCCTGAGTTCCCGTTCTGGGAAGAAGGAGCGGTATAGAAATTTGAAAATAAATAAATAAATAAATAAATAAACAAGATGGAATTACGTCTTATTACTTCCAGCTTAATCTAAGACATGATTACTTAGCACTTCCAATAACAACCATGGAATTTACTCCTGTATTTTCACAGCTCTGGTTGGGGGGGGGGGAGATGCAATCAGAAAGCCTTACCTCAGAGAAAACATGTTAAAGGTTATGCTTTAAAACTGCCTCTCTTCAAAATTACAGCATGCTAGAAACTGCTTTGCCATATGAAAATTGTTTTTTTAAAAAATGGATATAGAACAGGAGCTTTCATGTTTCCGCAAAGCAGGGATGGTTTTCTTGAAGGCTGATTTTTACAGAAGGCACACATTTGTATTTCTTGCAATTGCTTAGTAGTAATGGTTCATGTAGGGGAATATTTCGCCCTAAAATTTGAGAGCTCTCTCCTCACAACCCCCAAAATGATCATTGTAGGTGACCAGATTAAACCTGGTCACCTACAATGGTATGACACCAACCTTTTATTTATTTATTTATTTATTTATTTATTTATTTATTTATTTATTATACAACTTATATGCTGCCTACTACCCCAAAGACTCTGGGTGGCTTACAATTAAAATTAACAGTTAAACAGTTAAAACATTAAAATGGCAATGGACAATTAAAATCAATAAAAACACTAAAATTGCCATTAGGACCCACAATCTATGTTAAAAAAATTCAGAAACAGGAAGGTTTTTACCTGGTGCTGAAATGTCATCAGTGTTGGTGCGAGGTGGTTCTCAGTTGGGAGGACATTCCATACCCTGGGGGCAGCTGCCAAAAAGGCCCTAGACCTACAAGCCATCCCTTTCACCTCCCTGAGGGATGGCTCTTTCAGGAGGGCTCGCTGGCTAGATCTTAATTGCCAGGTAGGTTCATATGGAAGGAGGCGGTCCTTTAGGTATCTAGGTCCTAAGGTATTTAGGGCTTTATATGTCAATACAAGCACTTTGAATTGGGCCCAGACAACTACTGGTAACCAGGCTGGTAGTTAGTACAGGGCTCTTCTAGCAAATTGTTTGCCCCACATTTTTCATCCCTTTTCATCACTCTGTGATATATGTTAACAGTTCTTTTGGGAACTGCCTTTCAAACATTACCAAGTGATTAACTCTTTTTTTCCCCCAGTAGCACCACAAGGGTTGCTGTCAACAGTCAATCAGAATGCTCAGAAGGGGAGAAAGCAGGAATTTTGAATCTGCAAAAGGGCCTGGACTGGCTGGACCCTAGTGATCAGTGATCAGTGCTTCAGTCATCTCTTGTGGGTGTGTAAGTCCTTGTTTTTGGATTCATATCTCCTCCTTTGGGATTCCCTCCCTTTTAAATTTTTTTCTCTATATACATATACACATATTTAAAGACAGGCACATTTTAGCAATCAACCGGGCTTCACAGAATGACACCTCTGCTCTTATAGAAGTGGGGAAGGCCCAGGAGTGAAGTTTTAAGTCTACTGATCTCTCACCCAAAATAAGTGTTTAACCCCAACCTTAAGGTTTCTACCCTTGCGAAAATACCTACTCTTGATGAGCTCTTTTACACCTCTCACGTTTAGTTCCAGCTAAAGTGGAACTGCAGGCTCACATTTCCACCCTCACGGCCTCCTTAATATTCTATGTCATGTTTCAGGTGACTACACTTCACAGCCTTCAGACTACAATAGAGACCAACAAATACACACATACACTTTATTTTTGGAGATGAACAAATGCACACATACACTTTATTTTAGGCAGAACAGAATGATTCTCCTGCTTTTTATGCATGAATCATACTATCTTGTCCCACTGTTGGGTTGTTTCTTGTATTGACTTACTAACGGAGAATCCTCTTTATTTCTAGCAGCTGCACCTGCAGCAATAATAGCTTTGGAAGAGCTTGCATCTCTGAACAGAGTTTGAGTTACAGTGGGCTGTCCTCTGCACTAGCTGACAAGAGCACTAGTAAATGTAAGAATGGTGAGATGGGGGTAAAGATGGGGGTAAAGATTGATTCCTCTCAAAATATTGGTATTGTAAATGGAGGGGAGGCTATCTACATTTGGCAGGAATTTGGTCACATTCTTAGCATCCAGTATCAAAGAAGTAGCTTTTCCCATATTAGGTTTAAAAATCTAGACTGCCTGTAATAGCTTAAGACAAACTGGAAATGCCTTTAGTTTTAATTGTTACTGCAAAAAAAGATTACTAAATTCAGGCTTTCACCACCACCACCTTCTTTTCTTTAGCACAGACCACATTGTTGAAATCACTGCTTCATATATTGCATATATTCCCTGTCCAGCTGTTCCTCTGCCTCAAATTCTTCCATTCCCCCCTCCATTTCATTTCCCCATCTTGCTGCCTGCTTTAAGCATGTCTTGCCTGACTCTTTCTGTACATTCTCAGCTGCCATAAATCCCTTGCCTCCTTAAGCACTGCACTATCGTCCTAATCAGAGTGAAGAAAATGTGAGTATCCTTTTTCTAGTGGGAGCATAACTGACTTTCCATACATGGTAACTGCAGATGTTTCCATTCATTTACATTTGCTTTAACAAAGGAGGAGGAGTGTGGATGATAGTTGGCACTGAGGAAGAACAACATCTTAAATTGCATTAATAACTGTTACATTAATAATATTGAAATCCCAATATGCATTATAATGACAGCTTGGAAGTATCATTGAAAGCAATGTAAGCTACCTTAGAGAATGAGAGAGTAATGAAAAGTGACATAACTGAACAGAAACAAAGCTACTTTTTTTTAGTATAATGAGTAAAGTTACAGACATGAGAGGGTTCATATGCCATTTCTTTTTCCTGTTCATTTTAATATTTTAATCTTAGAACTGCAGAGCTGGAAGATGCTCTATGGATCAATAAGTCCAGCCTTTCAAGGGTGTTCAAATTCCCAATCTCTGGTTCCACAGAGACCTAAACCACTGAACTAACTAGCAGTTATTTTTTTAATTCATTGAAACAATTTTCTATTCCATTCAAACAGACACATTTTGTATCCATTTGGGAATAGCCAGAAAGAACTGGATTCAAAATGTAGCAAATAAGCTATTGGTATTTACCATTTCAATAGCTGAGTCACACAGCTTCTGAATTCAGAAAAAAGGAGCCCCTACTTGCACCAACCGAGGTTTTGTTCTTTGTTTATACATGTTTATCACATTTTCGGTTTAATTCAAAAAGAACTATTTGCAGCCACAGATGAAATGGCTACAGTACTACGCAAACTATCCCAGGTTCATCTTATACAGAGACTACTCGTTTTCTCTGTGTTAACTTTGGCGTTTGTCTTTAGGGAACATATAGCTGACTTACAGCTGTACTTCTTATGATTTATATTTCCCTGCACAGCGAGTTATAGCGGGACATAGACCACAACCCTACTGAATGCAGTGGAAGACTATAATATTCTGTTAGCATAGTAATATTAGATTCTCTTTCTATTATTCATGAGTGAGCAGTGTAACAGCTTTCCACTGGCACAGGAGCACTGGATACCTCCTTGCACAAATGAGAAGAAAGGTCCACTCAGCACGGGTCTTAATTATTTGCAGACATTCCCACTGAAATCCATGGGACATACGTTTACCGTGTCTGACTTTTCCTACAGATTTCTATAGTCCACCAGAGTTCTATAGTCGACTTGACTGCAACCACTTGGTAAAACTGCTTCTTTTAAATCTGGTTCCAATTGACTACACCTAGTGAGTTTTACTAAATTTTGCCCAACTCCCAAATGGAATACATGGAGGGTGGTTGCATTTACCTCCCCCACACTCCCTCCAGCCACAGGGACTAGGGTCTCAAGAGAGCCCAATGGATGAAGAAGTGGGGTTGGGCGGGCATGGACTCTGTCCCTATGTTTGGAGAGCTCAGTTTTAAACCCTATTCTGGACTTTGATGCAGTTTTAACACTGTCCGGCTGTGCCTCCTGCCCCATCGGAACAGCACCTGGCCGATATCATCTAGCCACGAATCTCAACACCTGGCAGACTACATCTTTTGCCAAGAATGTATTTTGGTACAATGCTTTGATAAAGATGGCTCACCATCGAAAGCTCAGCCTGCATTTTTTATTTTATTAGTGACCTATAAAAGTATCACCTAGCCTAGTTTTGCATAGTCCAATATATGTTTGCAGCTATAAGCTCCACTGAGTTCTAAAAAGTACACTGCTTGTGTAGTTGAGAATTAATACTATAAGTGTTTTAAGAAATGGAAGTAGTTCTATGGTTGAAAATGTGCTTTGAATACATACACAAGGTTTGTCTCAAAAAGTGGACTAGGGAAAAAAGAATCATTTCTGAAATTCTGACAAACTTGTTCCAAGCCTCTATAGACAATACTAACACAACCATGGATCTCACTATATGTCAGGCAGATTCCTAGAAATACTAGCTTAACAGGGAATATGCCCTCTCTCATTATCTTTCCACTAAAGCTTGAAGCTAAAATCAAATGTCTGTTATCCAAGATAGAACCTGTTTGGGACCTCTTTCAGCTCAAAACAAAGCCACTTGAGAGTGTTCTGTTTATCCTTCCAGGGATTAATTAACTAGAGAGAGAGATATTTGTTCTCTGGCAAATTGTGCTTTTCCCTTCATGAAGAAAGAGTCTTTCAAATGTCTTCTTGCATTCATCCCCAAACAAAGTTCTTAAGAGAGGAGGGAGAAAGTGTATTCAGTAAAATACATGCATTTTGTTCAGTGGTCCAATTGAGGAGCTACTTTTCTATCCTCGGTGCAGAGGAGAGAAAATGTCAACAATGTTGCTGGAGCAAATAACTATTGTTACTCGTGGCAATTTCCATTGCTATTTAGACAGGATTTTTCGTTATTCCATGTAAAGAAGTACAATACTAATTATATTAATACTATTTAAAACACACACACACACACACACACACCCCTCTAAAAATGTGAAAAATACTTGATTTCCAAACATGATTTAAAAATATAACTAACATTTATAAGATCCTTCATACCTGTAATGCGCAGAGAAGAGAATGAATACTGTAAATTACTAGTAGCCATAAAACTGTATATATTTAATAAGTAATTTTTAAAAAATGCTTACATGAGAAACAATATTATATTTCTAACTTCCACATACAGAGACAATTGCAGAGGCCTGTCTTTTTTTCCTATGGCAAAATCCATAAGCAGAGATATGAAGATAGATTTACCTCTACTATAGTATTCAGTACAAAAATATCTCACTTGTCACTGCCAGGTGTGTATTGCAGGTGGCTGCGGTATGTGCATTTGCCAATCACCCTGGAGACACTCCCTCATGCAGCCCAGCTTATGCATTTCTGACTCAGAGGGAGGCCTAATTATATTAAGTGGAGCTTCCTACCAGGTGCATGTGTTTCTCTGTCCACCCCCAGTGCAGTTTGAAGCACCTTCAGCTAATTTTCAATGTACTGCCATGGTCTGTTCCAGCTGGCATGGCCAATCTGTTCAGGTTTTTCCAAGCCTCCAGATTCTGTGCATTTGGCACAATAAGAAAATGTTAAAGAATACTATACGTGAATATCGGTTTGTAATCTCAATTTTGGTTTCCTAGAATTATCAATTTTTGTGACACCTCTGTCAACAAAATGCCCCGCATCTGGTCTAATTTACTGTTTCATATTTTTAAAGTTCTAAGACATGCTCCCTTAGTGGCATACATGTCAAAAGTTTTTTATGCACTTATAATGCTCTTGTTCTTGACAGTATGTGCAGGGCGACAACTGGTGTGTGCGTGTACATGCTGACATCCAGATGACTTATCCATAGAGGCTAAATCATCATTTCTGCTTTATCTTTACTCATGCAGATCACGGAGCAGAAGACGGTTGATCAAGCACGTCTTCCAGATGTGGCATTACAAAGCAGCTCTTCTAAGTGGTGAAACAAAGTTCCTACTAATGAAAGAAGATTTTCTCTGCTGTGGGTCTTCATTCATTAGCATCATGTGTAGCACCAGCAAGATGGTACATTGATGATACAGTGAAGGCTTAACTGTGCTGCCCTGAGCTATATTCAAAATAACAAATAATAACTTTTCCAGAGGAAAAGAAAACTACTTTTTTGGATGTAAACTCCCAGAATTCCCTGGCTGGCCATATGAATAAACAAAGCATAAACAAATAAACGTATAAGTAAGCAAAGCATGTTGGCTTTATAAAATAAAATATTCCCATTGCTGCCTTTTCCAAGCCCTCAATAAATAAAAACACACAAAATATTTTATGAGAGAGGAACAGCTGCTGTCAGGGCGAAGTGTCACAACTGTGTTTCTTGAATTTGTTTTCTCCTTCCTCTCCCCAATCATCCAAAACTGAATTATCTTGATCAGACTGCATTGCTGTAGCTCAGTTCCTCCCATAGGCAGCCAAGAACAGGTTCCTCAAAGCACAGATAGAGAGACTGGTATATAAGAATTAGTTGTGATATATAGGCAGTACTATCTCCTCTTCATTCCCTCATTTCTATTCTATACACACAAGCCAGTACTCATGCAATGTTTTGATTATTATAGTCCTTCCCTGATTTATTCTTCTTTTTACAGCCTGCCATCCAAAAGGTGTGGATGATACCTATCATGCTACCATATTGTCATCAAGAGCTGGCCCACATATCTGTCAGGTTAATAACAAACTTGCATGGTAGTAATGGGAGGGAGCTTTGATTTGATAAAATGATGGTCTCTTTGTCGCACTAACAAATTAATAGTCTTTTTTGCCTAGACTTGAAACCTGCTGCTTTCCTTGTCCCTCTCTTCTTCCCTGACATAGCTGAAAGGAGACATGCTGAAAGGGAATGTTTAGTCTTACAAAGAGAAGGCTGAGAGGGGATATGATAGCCATGTTTAAATAGCTGAAAGGATGTCATATCGAAGAGGGGGCTGGCTTGTTTTTCATGGCTTCAGAGACTAGGACTCGGAGCAATGGTTTCAAATTATAGTACAGGAAAAGAGATTCCACCTGAACATTAGGGAGAACTGCCCAACCATGGAATATGCTGCCATGGAGAGTGGTGGGGTCTCCCTCTTTGGTGGTTTTTGATGGCCATCTGTTGGGGGTACTTTGAGGGGGGTTCCTGCATGGCAGGGGGTTGGACTGGATGGCCCTTTAACACTATAATTCAACAATTCAATGCAAAATCCTACCCTTTGCCATGTGGCCGCAATGGCAAACTCAGCTTCCCATATGACTGAAGGCTGGGATTTCTTTCTTTTTATTCTCTTTACTCTCCTTCTGATTGTAAACAACGATCAACTGTAAAAATGTTTTTTTCTACCTAAATTATTTGTACAACAATTTTTCCCTTTAATATACAAATGGCTAGTGAGAACAGAAAATTCTGGGTAGAGAAGGAGATAGTTTTGTTATTCTCTACTCTTGTTTCCTCTGTAGCTATGTTTGTATTTTTATGGTCTACTAATAAAAAAGAAAAGCAATTACCAAGCTTCCAGAAGAATATTTGCATATTATGGAGACTAAGGGGCTATCATCTGCTCATGGTACAGTGATCAAACTTTCTAGTTATCCCCCTTGAAGCTTAGTCATCATCATGTCACAAGGACAAAAAGCCATGCTGCATGCAAGATTTTCAGTCTCAGTCAGCCGGAAATTCAATTGGTCTGTGAGCCATTCGCAAAAGCATTTGATATCTGTGTCTTGGAGGACTAACCTGGAGGGCATGGATGCCACAGATATAGTGTCCATCTAGTGTTAAGCGTGTGAAGTGGCATTTGCCATTACTTTTCCTATGGGAAAAAACATGCAGCACAAATAGATATGAAAAACCGAACCGTAAATTATGTATCATTAATGTATGTAACCCGCGGTAACAGCGTTTCAGAATATTGAAAAAGATAAATCAAATAGTAAAAAAAATAGGCATAAAAAAGCAAGTCAAATTCAGAATTTGTCACGGAACAAGACCGTGAAGTAACAGGTGTCACAAGACAAGTTATCACGACTATGAGAAAACAGAAACGGACTAAACAGGGACAAAACCACATGATCGCGACCAACGCTGTCACGGTACAAGACTAGCTGTGGAACAAGGAGGACGTGAAGTAACTGCCTTAAAGGGCCCCCTATACCTTCCATCCTGTTCATCAAGTGGACATTATATCAAAACCATATGTGACAACCTGGACAGAAGGTTGGACAGCAATTTTATTTTCAGTGCAGAGGCTAGTGTCTGTCATTGTCCAATAAAATCAACTGATTTCCATTCAATATAATGAATATAATATCTCTCTTTTTATTTATCTTTATAGATCATGGCAGCAAAGACTGGATCTCTCTCAGACAAGCCCACCGTATTCTGGCAGAGTGCAATGTGGTTTAGGCCAGAATCTTAATAGGGGTCCTGGCACATTTGAAGGTGGGGCACAGATTAGAAACAATTCTTCACACATCAATTTATAAGGTTTGTTACACAATCCTGATTCGGCCAATATTTCTTTTATATTTTTATGGTTATGCAAGTTGGGAAAGGCTGGTTTGGACTACATAGTCCCTGGTTACTGTTTATTCTGGGTACAGAGGTGGGACTTAGTCTAAATCACATGAATGGGAATAGAGTGGGGAAGTCTGCCCAAGACACAGACCAAGAGCCATATGATGGTTCCAATGCCAAACAGGAACCTGGGGGTTGATTTTGTTTGTCTTCATTCATCAATGGAATACATTGTGTAGAAACAGCATATGCAAAATGGACACCTGCAACTTTGGGGCCCAATAGGATAGCCACCATATTTTGTTCCCTTCTCGCCTTTAATTATTCCTTTTAAATTCCACTGACAATTAACAATGCATATAGCTAAGCACTGAATAGAAAAAGTATAAGACTGGCTTCAGCTAAGGGCATATTCTTTTAAGTGCCAGTTTCAGGTTTGGCTTCTAAACTATATGCATCCCCAAGTATAAAATACATATGAAAATATGAACTATAAGCCAAAAGAAAAAACAGGTCCAGGAAAAATATGGCAGGAATTAAAAACAGTTTATCAGAGCAGCAATTGCCTGTAACAAAGTTATTGGAAAGTGGTTAATAAAGACATGGACATGATCCACCAAAGTTCACATTAAGATATAGCTATTAGTCTTTAAGATGCCATGTTTTGAGTCATTTCTTATTTTGTTTTTGGCCAGATTTGCTAGCAGAACTAACACAACTACCTCTTCAACAAATGCAAAGTGTGGTTCATATTTGAGCTAAAGACTTCACACTTATTTTAATTCAAATGAGTAATTACCATATACTGTAGTCATAGATTTCAAATCTGTACATATCTTTGTGTCAAAACCACCACATTACAAATAATATAATTTTGCCTAATAACAGGTACTATCATTTGGGCAGCATCGATGCCAGAAGCACCAATGGTAACAAAAAGGTTCTTGTTAGGGCCAAAATTAAAAATAATCTGTACTAATATAGAAGGACGGTCAACACCTAAATAACAGCTCCTATGCCAGCTCTGCAAAACACGATTAAGATGTGTTTAAGATGTGCAAGATACTTTCTCTCTAGAGCAATTTTCCATTCTAGGGGCTGTGAACACCAAAGGCACACAAAGTGTTTTGGGGCATTTGTGGTTCATCTTATATACATTGTGCCTCTTTAAATAATTCATTCCCTGACCTTTTGGAGTAGTATATTAAAAGCAGCATGCACATGTATGTATGAAGAACAGGCTATTTGGGTGAGAAAGAAGCCTCAGAGGTGGGATGACTCCATTAAAAATGCTTTTTTATGGAAGCGCAGCATGTAGTAGTAGGTTACTTGGCTATTATAAAAGGAGGGTCAACCCTGAATATTCACTGGAAGGGCACATTTTGAAGCTGATGCTCCAATACTCTGGCCACCTCATGAGGAGAGAGGACTCCTTGGAAAAGTCCCTGATGTTGGGAAAGATTGAAGGCAAAAGGAAAAGGGGAAGGCAGAGAATGAGATGGTTGGACTGTGTCATCGATGCAACCAATATGGATTTGACCAAATTCTGGGAGGCAGTGGAAGACAGGAGGGCCTGGCACGCTGAACAACAACAAAGGAGGTCACAACTTGAAATAGGTTGCAAACTACTGCTCTAAGACCGATGTAGCTATATGGATGAGCAGCGAAACGTTCCAATCTCTCAAGAAAAGAAGTCCAGTTGCCATGACTCAACTTTAAGACTTTAAGATTACAGCTTTAAGATTACAGCTGACTTTGCGCTTTCACTCAGTTCCGCTTGCACAAATCCAACAAATATCTGCGGAAGTGGGTTGTAAGCCAAGAATACTAAATACTGACACAAGTCTGTGCTAGAACACTTCATTTCTTGTGGTATATCTAGAAATACCACAACACATACAGGCAAAAAGGAAAAAAAGAATACAAGTACGACTTGGGGGACTTTGAACACGAGAACTTTTGCTGTAGCACGAGGTTGCCGCAAGAAACAATACAGATGACATAAAAAACAACAACCCACGACTGAGGATTCAAAATCTGTCGGGTTTACATTCCGACGAGCATTCAAAGCTCACAAACTCTAGCTTGGGCTTCCCTGCGGCTACGAAACCGGAAATGACGTCTCAATCACAGCTTCTCTCTCTCTCTCTTTCTCTCTCTCTCTCTCAACCGCCGCGAACAAAAGGGATTTTCAAGCCTGCTCGAGACCCACGCCCACCCGACTCCGCCCCAGCCGCCGGCCCCAACTCCTGATTGGCTAAGAGGATTCTCAAGGGGCTCGGGCTCTCTTTCTTGCCCCGCCTTTCCGCGCGCCGATTGGCCAAGGGGCTCGGGCGGCTGCCGCGGCGGTTGGCGGCTGCGGGCGTCAATCTCGAGGGG
This sequence comes from Phrynocephalus versicolor, assembly GCA_023846285.1. Taxonomy (NCBI): domain Eukaryota; kingdom Metazoa; phylum Chordata; class Lepidosauria; order Squamata; family Agamidae; genus Phrynocephalus; species Phrynocephalus versicolor. The sequence continues at coordinate 68,365,936 of JAHTLZ010000129.1, forward strand.
GGGGCGGCTTGAGGAGGAGGCTGGATGGAGAGTGGGGCCGAGCGGGGACACTGGCGACGGCGACGACGACGACGACGACGACGAAGGCGGTGGCGACGTGGGCGCCGGGCAGGTCGGTGGAAAGCGGGAGCCGGCGGGACTGGAGCAGCAGCTGCCTTCCCGAAGCCACCGCGCGTGAGGCGGTGGGTGGGTGGGAGGCAGGGAACGCGCAGGCGTGCGGGTGGCTTCGGGAGCCGGCGAGGCGGGCGGGCAGGTCGGCGGAGGGGAGGGGGGAGTGGCGGGAGCTACCTTGGGGGCCCGACGGCCTGTAGAGTGGGAGGGGCCGCCTGCGCGAGAGCCCCGGGGGGGGGGGGGGGGAGAGGGGGGGGGGGGTCCGCGATGCTCCTCCGTGGATCACACCGACCCTGAGGTATTATTGTTCCGGCCGCCACGGCTTTCGGGTGAGAAGAGAGGAGGGGGATGCTGAGGGGCGGGGCGGGGGGGCAGCTCAAGGGTGGGTGGGTGGGTGGGTGGTCCTGGCGCGGGTTGGGCAGCGCTTCAGGTACGGAGGAGAGAGAAGGGCGGGGAGGCCAATTGGGGGGGGGGGGTCTGGCAGCCTTGGAACTGTTTTTTGGGGGGGGGGGTCGCTCATCACGCGATCACGAACCACTCGGAACGTAACTCGAACACGCGATGGAGGCCTGCTTGTTGCGACCCACCCCTCGGTGGGGTGGAGGTCCTGGGTGGGAGGTCCCACGCGTGCCCGGCGGCTTCTTCGGCAGCCGCGTCTACGGGTGGATTGTTAAAGACTTCGATGCTTCTCCAAAGCCGTTTTCTTGTTACATTTCCCAAAAGAGAGAGAAGCGCTGCTGCTGCTGCTGCTGCTGCTCCAGGTCCTCCTCTCACTTCAGGCAGCGCGAAGGGTTCTCGTCAGGTAGGGATGCAGGGCAGGTTCTTGGTCCGCGCCTAATTAGGGGCGGAGAGGAGGGCGTTCATCTGCAGTTGAAGCAGTTGGCGAAGTCTGTTTAGAAATCAAGTAAGCTCGGGCTGTTAGCAGGCGATGATCAAAGATGCCTGTAAGATAACTAGAAACAAAGGGGTCGCCGAAGCAAGAGGTTGAGGGTGAGGACCGCATCTGTTATTTTGCTTTGGAACAGTGGGGTCGATCACGTTTTCAGTCCCATAAGGGGATCGTTGTGTATACCTTTGGGGAACTGGAAAATCAAGTGGGAAGAAGAAGCACGGAATCTGTTCAACCCGACTGCTTGCTATTGTCTGGAACTACTGAGTCTTTTGTCCATATAGCCAGCTGGTTACATTAAAAACTCTTTGTAATTTAGTGGAGGATGCTATTGATTTGTGTTTTGATGTAGATTCGATGAGTGGTAGACTCTTTTTCTGCTATTTATGCTCAAGTAAGGGGTGTGAAATAAAAATATTATGCAGCACAGAAGCACCAGAAGCATTTTGGTGCACAGCTATACATTATAATCATTTTATTACAATGGTAATGCAATAGATATGGGTAATGAAGGCATAATTAAGTTAAGGACATCACTTGAGAATATTAAATATTTCTATGATGAAAGACAATTTTTAGTAATTAGCTTATAACAGCCCTTCCTAGCCAGATACTTTTTAATATAGTCAGATTACCACTTTTAATAATTAAAACAAGCCACCTTTCAGACTTCATCACTTTCTGCAAAGTTTGTCATCAGTGTAACCTTTCACTGCTTCATGGCTTTTGTACATTGGAACTTTTGCATATACCTGCTTTGCAGAAATTCTGTTTGTTAAAGGCGTTCTTAGCTGCACATAGCAGCACTGAAAACATAAGTCAGCAGTTGCTATATGTTTACTCTGTGGTTATTGGAGGCATGTGGTGATGGAAGTTTTGTAAACAGTGCACACACCAACGCAAAGAAATTAATTTTGTATGTTCTTCCAGTTTCTGTGAGCGAACATATTATTGTAAGTACTATCCTAATAGTGTACAATTTTCGCCTTAAAGTAGTTGAATTAGAGTTACATGAAAATGGGATTACAATGGATATTTAGAAAACATTTATTTCAAAAGCTGTAATTTATATACTGCTACTACTGGTGTTATTACATTACACTTTTGCCTTGTTTCCAGATAATCCTCGAGGTAATTTAGAGTCATTATAAAAGGAACAAATAAAAACAAATTCTGCCATAAAGTTGTTAAAATAAAATAAAAGTATGGCAGGAACTCAATGCATTCTAGAAAAGAGCTGCACACCATTTCACTCACCATTGTGTAGCACAATATTATAAGTATAAAAATCCTTAGATCCTTCCTAAAAATATAGGAGTGGAAACTGCTAGCAGTGCATTCCACAATCAGGGGGCCACTCTAGAAAAATCCTTCTATGTGCCTACTAGGTTGACCTTTGTAGCTGTTGGTATTCTCAAAATGTCTTATCCATCAGGTTCTGATCACATTCATAATGAAATAGGTAGTCCCTTAAATAGCTCAGCCTGAGCTTTTCAGGGCTTTGAAAGTTAAAACCCCTTGAATTACGCCAGGTAAACAGTTGACAATCTGTGCAAGTCTTTCAGCACTGGGGACATCTGAAACATCTCAGTACTATGTGCAGTATAGCAGACTAGCTATCAGATATTGACACTACTGAAGATCTGGAACGCCTTTGAAAGGCAGACCCATATAGAGCACGTCACTGCTGTTAAGACGGATGCAACTAAGGCATGGGTGATTACTGCCAAGTCAATTTGGATCAAGGAAGATTGTAACTGGCATATTTAAATAGAATTGGTTAACTGCTCTTGTGTTACTACTGCCACTTGATAATCCAGGGAGAATGTAGGCAGAGACAAGGAGTAACCCCCAACTATAACAAACAAGAAAAATGCAACCTCTTCTAAAATGAATTGAGTGCCACTGACTGAGCCTCCATGTGTACTGACCAGCAGCCCTTCATCTTGTTAGGATGTAATTCCACGTCACTGTCTCAAAAATACTACCGCCAGCTCAATACTATTGCTGCTAGCCACTTTGTAAAATATGAGTGATTGTAATTTTTTGTTTCCTTAATTATTCTGCTTCGAATTATTAGCAGGAAAAAAAGATAGTTCCAGAAATGTTGCTTTAACTAAGACTTATTGTCATGTTTCAATAAGCATGTCATAAGTTCTTGAAAGAGTAACTTTGGAACTATCCCACAAATCCCTATAAAGGAATAGTTGAGGAATATTTATACTCAGCCAGATTTGAGTACAGTTAAAATTTCATATTCCTCCCCTCAATTTTTTTTAAAAGTCCCATAGATCATTGTATTATTTACACGAACTCTCAGTCCCTTCCCTTAAAAAATTTTTGGCACTAAATTCTCAAACTATGGCATTGCAATATATGGTAGGGCATTATAGTCAGATATTGATATCACAATGGTTTGTATATATGCAGCACAGACATTGTAGAAGATGTACAGCACTACTTACTGTATTGTTTTTATATTCTAAGCTTCAAACAAAGTTTATGTAAAGTTTTAAGATAATAGACTAGATAAAAGTGACCACAACAGACACATCAGTATTTTTCTGTGTATAAGACTATATCTTTGTCTAAAATTGTTAGGCTAAAAATTGAATGTCATCTTATACATGGAGATAAGCCAAGGAGAGAATAGCATGGTTGTGAACCTGTAATTTTGGATTGGAAAATTAGGGGTCATTCTTATACATGGGGGTGTCTTATAGATGGGAAATTATGTACAGTGTATGTTGTCTGCTGTGCATAAAGTTGTAATAGAGTAGCAACATATTCTGTAGCTACTAAAATTGAGGAAATTATTTTTTAAATACCCAGATGGTTAATTCAAAGGAGTTAGTTGATCAAAATTGTGTGCATTTGTAACTTTTTTATTTTTAACTTGATATATTGTGCATTTGTTTTTTTTTAAAGATAATATTATATTTTTAGCTATTCCATAGGTATACATAATTCTATTCTGTTTATGTTATAATTGTAATGTTGGTTGTGATTAGATGACCAAAGAATTAAATCAACAACAAGGATACACACGTGCTTCACAATGGAACTGAGAATGACTACAGGGAAGGTAATACAGTATTTGAAGGAGATGAATCTTATGTAAGTTATTTATCTATCCCATAATGTGAGAGAATATCCCAGTGTCCTACCTATTTAGTGTTTTTTAGAACACTGCTAAATGTTTCATTTCCATGTGCCTGTTCCTGCTTTCATTGTTCTTCCTGTCTTCAGTGAGCTTACCTCATCCTAGCTGGGACGGGGATTTCCAAAAGAAAAAGTGTTTGTCTCTTCTGGAAACATGATTATGTCAGACAGATTTTGTTTTTAAAAAATCTTTCTTACTGAGAATTCTGAAGTGTTAAATAGAGTATGTGGATTCCATCTCTGTGGTAAATGGAAGCTGCTGATTTAGGTTTTATTTCTTAATTACAGTACATCTGAAGACTGACTTTCAGTGAAGTAGCATATGTGGTTCCTCTCAATTCATTTTTAGAGCAACACTATATAACAGATTTAGACTGAGACAGCATGATGGTTATGTGCCATCAAACCACCTTTGACTTATGGTAACCTTGTGAATGAGTGACAGACACACACACAGAGAGAGAGATAGGATACACACACACACAGAGAGAGAGAGAGAGAGAGAGAGAGAGAGAGAGAGAGAGAGAGAGAGAGAGAGACTTATTGTTAACAGACCTGCTGCAAACTCAAGGTGTGGCTTACTTTGAGTCAGTTCATCTCATATTTGTTCTTTTTTTCCTGCTGCCTTTGAGCAAGTCTTCTTGTCCCTGCGTTCCAAGTACAAAAGTTTCAGTTTCATCATTTTTGCTTCTAGATAGAGTTGAGGCTTGAATGAATCTGGCCTGATCTCTAGAAGTAAACAAGATGAATCTGAAGCTATTATGCTTTGGGCACAGGTTTCCTTTTCCTTTGAAAGGGAGATGTCCCTGCCACCATCTCAGTTATGTGAAAGAATGATATAATTTCTTAACTTGAGTTCATGTTGCCTCTTCCTGCTTCAGTGATGGCTTTGATTCCATGCTAAATACAAGATAGCTTTTCTATTTCTTTTATTAGGTGGCCAATACATGTAGAGAATAGGACAGATTCTATGCTCTTATTTGCAGCTTCACTGCATGATGTATTCAAAGCTGTACATTCAAAGGCTTCATTGTCTGTACATTCAGACAAATGTTTCTGACATCTAGGTCAGAGAGTGATATCCAGATAGAATCCTGAGGACATACTGTTACATGACTTCTAGAAAAGTTATGAAAAGCTTTTTGTTATTGGGTTGAAAGGACATAACATTTTTGAACTTGAGATCTGTAGAAGCTAAACCTACAGTGACTTTGTGTGTGTTGTAAATAATACTTAGCTTATATAAAAGTAAGCATCCAGTCATATGGACTCATATGGACTTATGCTAGAGCGCTACTGTTTTTCTTTAAGCGGGACTCTGTGCCTCTGATAGTGGTAATAAAGGCAGAAATGTGACAAAGCCTGCTTCTGTTCCCCATTTACATTGAGGAGGGGGCCCTGTTATTTTTAATTTGCTTTCCAGCTGTAAAAACACAGATGTTGTTGGGACGAAACAACAAATGGCAGTGATGGACAGTTCTGAAGTGGGTATATAACAGGTTTGATTTGGAGAAGTGATATGAATGGAAGTTTGACCATTTCTTCATAAAAATAGCCTCTGTATTTAATTCATGAAGACAATGAATATTATTTGGAACCACTGGTTTGAACATTGTCTTCTTATCTCATTGAAGGATACTTGAAGCTGTTTGTGAAAGATATGCAGATATGAAGATGTTTGTGAAAGTTTCATTGCTGAACTTAAACCTTTCCAGTGTTAATGTGATAAATAATCCAAAGAATTCTTTGTTACAGTATCAGTTATTTGTTTCTGGTCTGTTCATAATTGTTTTAAAGTTGCAAAACCTTGCCTCTTGCCTGTGCGTATGATATTTATGAACAACTACTGTATTATATTTCTTAAAATAAAATACTACTAGTTCACAAGCCATTAGCTGTAAATGTTGCAGCCCTTGGCTGCTGGCTGGATTTACCATTTGGCATCACTGCGACCTTATTCTCAGAACAGTGCAAGAAATTCACAGTGAGTAGAGCAAAGAGACGGACGAAGTGTCAGAAGTGGTGGCATAATAAAAAAGGGAGCAGACATGCATCCAATTATGACTCATATATTTGTCAAGTATCTTTTCTAGGTTTGAAGGTCTGCCTCTGAAGAAAAGCTAAGAAAGTAATTCTTGCAAAGAAAATGAACATCATTTTTAATATTTGAAATGTAGTTTTCAAACAGCAACAGTTGTTATGTGCCATTCAAGTCAGGAACAGTGTTTGAAGCCTTAATAGGGCCTTCAAGTTAAATGAAATACATAAGAAATTATTTCACCAATTCCACCTCTTACCCTTTCCTCATGAGTTTCCATGACCAAACAGGGATTTGAAATCAGGTATCTTGAGTCTTAATTTGTCATTCTGTCTGTTGCACCACACTAGTTAGCAAGCAGCAGTAGTACTATTACATTATTTAAGCAAATTTAAAAATTAAACTACACCCTTCACATCAGATTGGAGAGCCTCCAGCTTGCAAATGTACCTTGTAATTTACAGTTCTATATTGGAAGATGCTGAATGATTTTAGATTCGTTTAGATAGTTTCTAAATTCTCTTTTTTAAATGCATACATGGGGGGAGATAAAATCTCTTTTGAAATAATTGAAGATCAGGGGTTGTCAGGCAGAAAGAAAAGTCTTATAGTTATATTAGTGTTTAATGTTTGACTTTCATTTATTTCCTGCTTAATTTTTCTGCATATAGCTATTATGAGGTGGAGATTATAGTATTCCTGACAGAGGTGGGAATGTAAATCCATGTTTGTCTCCCTTGTGAAATTGCCAGAATTTACTCTTTTGCTTGCATCCAAAAATGCATTAAAGATACCACAATTGGAAGATGCTTGATGCAGTGGGTGTGTATGTATACCTCTGTGTGAAGATTACTTAGATTTAAAAATGGGAGATAAATGGGGGAGGAAAAAAAATTGCTTTGGTGAAATTTTGTGGATGCCCCTGTTTGCTTGAATACCATCAGGAGTTGATTTTTCAATATTATATGAGTATGGTAGTGGTAGTATAATCATATTTAATACATAAAAGTTTTAGTTGTGATGAAAAATATGTGCTAAATATACAGTATTATGTTTAACAAATGCCAGTATAATCGTATTTAATACATAAAAGTTTTAGTTGTGATGAAAAATATGTGCTAAACATTCCAGTCTTGGATGCAATGAATTTAAATCATTGCTTCTACATCAGGTATTATGTAGAGTATAGAAGGGCAGGAAATGTCTCTTTAAAAAACAAGAAAATGTTGGTCTCTGTTTATTCTAACTTACTCCAAGGAAAAAACACCAGGGGTTTGAGACAAAGCCTTTAATTTTACATTCACGTATCTTACAGGAAGCTCCTACATTGAGTTAGATTTTCAGAAGTACTGCAGTTAAGTCTTCTTCCAGTTGTCCTTTTAAACCTCTATACCAGGCATGTCCAAACTTCAGCCCTCCTGATGTTTTGGACCACAACTCCCAGAATTCTAAACCTGTATTTCCAGTGGCAAAGGACTGTGGGAGTTGTGGTCCAAAACATTTGGAGGGCCAAAGTTTGGACATGCCTGCTCTATACAGTACTTCAGAAATTCTTTCTTGTAAGTCTGTTTTCCCCATGCTTTAACATGGAGGAGGCCATTGAGAGGACCTCACATTGTCCATATAAACTGAAAAGCAACCTGCAGTCCTCATGATTTAGGAAGTGCACCAATCCTGAAAAATCTCTTAACAATCACAATTTACAAAGTCTTGGAAGTAGTTGTGATATAAAGTGGTACCTCTTCTTACGAGTTTAATCCGTTCCAAATGCATGCTGATAAGTCGAACAACTCATAAGTAGAGCAGCTGTATCTAAAAAATGAAAAATAATTAAAAATAAAAAATGTAAGTAGAGCAGACTACATCTAAAATTTGTAAGGCAGCAGTTAAAACTCTCAACAGTTTTCTGCTGTTAAGTTGAATTGCTCGTACGTAGAGCTGCTCGTAAATAGAGGTACCACTGTACTGGTTAAAGTCCTAGTGCATAGCACAATAAGTCTCAAGTAGAGTAGGTACATGGAATCAGTGGAAATTTTGTAAAACATTTTCTTCTACAACTTCCATTCCAGTTGCAATTCACTGCTCTAGAATAGGATTTCAGCCTGTGTGTTTCAGCTGACTTTCAGTATTTCAAAATATGATACCGGCATTTGTTAAACATAATATTCACACTAAGTATAATGAAAAGTGAACTTTAGTGTCAACATTGTATTTATAGCAATAAGGAAAATCCTAAATCTAGGAATAATGTATTTGCACTGTAGGAAATTTTCTGTATCATATTTTCTTTTAAAACCTGGGTGAGGGATAAAAGCCTGTAAGTGGGGCACAGGTTGAAGTATGCAGAGAGTAGCATTCTTATCCTTTACCATCACTGGAACCCTAATTAAATAGTCTGCCCTAAAAGTTCCATGTAGCCATAGAGGGAAGAAAACCAGAGGTCTTTCTTGGCTTTTAAGACAAGATAATTATGTGGGCAGATAGATACATTGAAGTTGGAGTTGCTTGAGGATCTGTGTGTGTTGTGTCGTTACAGTCGTGACTCCCTTTGCAGCCGACAGTTTTTGGAAGCCTTAGTCCACTGAGCCACCATAAATTAATACCTCGTACTTATTTCCTTAATGGATGTCTTGATTGAATATCAGAGTGTGCTGCAATAAAACTCATATATTAATAGCTGACTTAATTTTTACTTTTAGTTCACACACACATTTCAAATTATAAGACTGTATTTGTTGTGCTTGCAGTACAAAATAGTTCATTTTATATCTCGGGGGGGGGGGGGTACTGCTTTGCCTAGTAACCAGAGCCACTGTTGTGCAAACATGTTTATTTCACTAAAGGTTTGAGGAGATACGACCAGTATCTCAAGCAATTCCTCAGATAAGAGATGCTGAAGAGGAATTCCACTGAAATGGAGTTCAGTGTAGTTAACAGCTACCTTCATATTACCGAGTTTGTTCTATGCAAGGTAACCTTGCAGTTGCTCTACATCTTGAATAATAATATGTCTACATCTAGAAAAAATAGTGTCTATTCAGGATATCATATTCATAGCTACTTCTAATGGTTTTAAGTAGAAAAATTACGGATGTTGCAGGTGCATCTTAATTACTAGTTACTTCTGTTGGTTATATATATTTTCCTGTTTGTAGCTATTACAGTGTTTTTACTAAAATCATAATGATATATATCCAAAAATGTATTTTATGTAAGGTTGATCTAATATTCATTTTTCATCTGGGATTGGAATTTATTGTGTACTATATTGAGGGACAAATGAGAATTGATTTCCTCATTTGCTGCTTCACAAATATAGTATGAATGTCACTATTGTATTCATTGCCTCCTTCCTCACCCACCCATTAACAGACTCTTGCTGTGCTCTGCACAAAATAGAGCTTGATGTTTTTTCTAAAGAAGACATCCACTGTTTTTTACCTCTTGCTAAAGTAGTAGATACCAGAAGTTGTTCCTTTTCCCACAGGTATTAATATACAGTGATACTTTGTATAAAGGAATTAATTCATTCCAAATGAAATTATGTTAAGCAAATTTTCCTTTATACAAATATTCCATTGAAATGCATTGAAACAGAGTAGTCCCTAATTGCAATCATTTTTATGTTGTACAGATTTGCCCCATAGATTATTCTGTTAAGCAAATTTCCCTTATCGCCAGAATTTTTTTCTGTTGTACAGATTTTATGTTATACAAACTCTTTGTTATACGAGGGTCCACTGTACTTGAAACTAGTGATCAGGCATCAATAACCTGTTTAATCAAGGCCCTTAATTCCAAGTAGCAATGAATACTAGAGATGGGCACAAACCTTTGAACTGGAGTTTGTGCCCAACTCTAATGAGGACAGTTGCACTCTTAGTATTATCTGGACTCTAGTGTTTGAGATACTTTGTAAAGCAGTACTGTAGCTTGTGTCATTTGCATATGGTATCTGAAAAAACAATGAAATATGCTAATATAATTTTTGTTTTGAAATGTTTCTTCAGGGAATTGAACAAGGCTTTTAGAAGTTAAGAACGTATATTGCCATAGTTAGTCATGAAAATGAAAAGTTAAATAAACGTGAAACCTGTCTGAACAGTAATTACTCTAGCCTTGTCCTTGGTTCAGCATGTGTAACCAAACAGACTGAGGGGGCATTTTGTTGATTTCCATCTCTCCTCATGCTGCTTCAGTGTGTCTCTTAAGCTTCACAAGCAGCTTTTAAGAGGGAGAGTGCATTATAGTGGGAAGACGGAAACGGCAAGAATTGCCATTCCGCAGCATCCTTCAACGGAAGTAAACTCTGTTAAGCAGCATTCAGGATCCAACTCAGTATGCTAGTATATCTTGATGTAACTTTGTTCCATATTTTCCAATAATGTTACCCAGCAGTTTCATGTAGATGTTTAAAAGCATAAAAGTTAAATTGAATGTTGGCATGGCTTCAGAATTCAAAATGCAATGGAAATGAGCAAAAATCCCGCAGTGCCAAATTTTGCAACTGATCTTGAAGTGCAGTGCCATGTTGTCACTGTGCTTCTAAAATATAACCCAAAAGTAAATCTATTTACATGCTGTGGTTGGTGATACTAAATGCTGCTTAGAGAGTAAGGAGCACTAGTAGGGTTGTAGTCTCCTAACAAAAGTAATCTGTCAGCAATGCATGCTGTGTGTAGCATTTCTGGAACCGGGGCATCAGTTTCCAATATGAAAGGAAATCATTGCACAGCATGCATGGGGTGGAGTTTCGTACTGAAATATAATCATTGGAAAAGGATTTCCTTTTGTAACTCAATTTTTTTCAGAACTCGTAAAGTCAAATTTTTTGGAAGCCGAGTTGTTCATGAATCGAGGCACCACTGTATATTTAAAAGAAATTGACTTTATGCTTTAGTGAGCTTACAAATCAAGTTACAAACTCAATAGCTGAAATCCTATTGCACAGTTCTGTGTGCGCAGCAGAAGTCATCTCATCATCAACAGCAAATTGCTGCTGATTAATTTTTTTGGGCAGTTTCAGGGTGCACATTGCTTTGTTAAATGCAAAAGGATTGTGTGCACCCCCAAATCACCCATAGTCAATGTCAGTTTGTCACGGATGATGATGTCATCCCCATTGTTGATACAGAGCTACACAACAGGATTTCAATGATGAACATCATTGAAAGAACAGTATTTGAAGCTAAAAGCGGTGTTATATACAAATACTTTTAAAAAGAATTAAATATATTAAAATTGTCAATAAAACATTACTGAAGCAAATTTAAACAATTAGAAATAGAAATGATTCCATTAAAAACAGACACTAAGGGAATGCTTATCTGCAGAGAAATATTTTTGTCGACTTGTAAAAGGACAGCAAAAATGGGACCAGCCTGTACTTGTGTAGGAGGGAGTTCCAGAGTCTGGGAGCAGTGACAGAAGAGGACTTTTTTTCATATCCTCCACCAAAAGCAACCCCAGCAAAAACACCACTGGTTATCTTAACACCTGAGATGGTTCATAAATGAAGAAGCAGTCTTCCTAGATAGCTTAGATTCAAACTTTTTAGATCTTGATTGGTTAAAACAAGCCCTTTGGTCTGTGTCTGGAAACAGATCATCAGTCAGTTTAGCTGTTGTAACTGGGAGAGTATGTGTGTTAGGCAATACTTGTAACCAGACCCACTTAATAATCTGGCATCCTCATTTTGTACCTGCTGAAGTTTCCAAGCACTTTGTAAAGGGAGCCCTCCATAGAGTGCATTGTAGTAACCTAGCAGGAATGTAAGTAGGGCATGTGTCACCCTAGCCATGTGAGAATTCTCCAGAGACAGGCATAAGTGGTGTGCTAGATATAACTGTGCAAACCACTGCCAAAACCTGGGCATCCAGGTTCAGAGACGAATCCAGGAGCACATCCAAGCTGCTTACCTGTGTAGAGGGAGTGAACTCCATTTTGCACTGGCCAGATCCGTGTTCTTTGAGCTGCCTTATGACGAACAGGAACACCTCTGTCTTTTCTGGATCAAGTTTCAGTTTATTTGCCTTCATTCAATCCATTGTTGATACCAGGCCCTCATCTATAACTGAAACAGTTTCCTTTAATATATATCAGGGCTATCCAACTTTGACCAGCCCACAGTCTACTTACAACCTCCACACATCCCCATGGGCTACTTTGAGACTGTCTGCACATCCCTGTGGGCTACTTTCACAAGCATGTATGTGTGTGCACACACTTGCACCTCACAAGTGCTCCTGAGAAGGAGGGCAGAGTCTCCTACTCAGAGGCGTAGCAGGGGACAAAGTCAGTTTTTGCACCCCTTCTGCCCCCCCAACTGCATCACACCCACTCAGCAAGGGAGGGCCAATCCTATGGGAGCAGAGGGGAAGTGGGGACTCGGCGCCTTGCCGCCCAGGGGAAGCAGCCTGGCCGCTCGCCCTAACTCTCACACTCCCCAGTTGGCTCACCCTCCTCCTTCTCTTCCTCCCTCTCTGCGCCGCTGTGACCAGCTCCAGGCAGCAGCCCAGCCCCAGGGTGGGTGACGTGCAGAGCTCGGGGCTCTCAGGTTGATGGAACAGTCCTGCCGCTGTATGTTAGGCTGCCCAGCGAAGGCTCGGGCAGCGGCTCACATGCTGTGGGCCGGGAGCAAGGCGAGGAGGAGCAGGAGGGTGCCGCAGCCACCATGCTTCCCGCCCGACCGCCTGCCTACTTCATCGCTCGCCTGGCACGGCCGCTGCCTCTGGCCACCTGTTCGGCGTCTCTCCTGTGCGTACCCGGGCAGTGGTGGTGGTGGCGGCAGCTCCTTGCTCCTCACTCTTCCTGAGGGAGGGGAAGAGCTGCCATGTCTCCCCGCAGAGGCTGAGCGGGATATTGCCTTTCACAGTGGGCTTGCCTGCCCTGCTCCTGAGCACCTGGCCAAGAGGCAGAAGCCTCTTCCTTCTCCACAACAAGCCATTCCCAGCCTCATGCGCCGCTGCCATCAGTCGCAGCAGGATGTGGACGGCATGTGCTCGTCTATTCCCCCATTCAAACTGCAGTGGTCGCTGAGGTCTGTCTCTTTCCTCTCACCCTTCCTCCTCTTCCTCCTCTTTGAAAGGAGGCCACCCACTTGACTCCCTTTCATCCTCATCCTTCTCCTCCCCTCCAAGTGCCCTCAAACCTCTGCAGGGGCTTTTGTTGTGCTGGCGGCAGCAGGTAACAGAAGGAGAGAAATCTGGAACAAATGCCCAGGCAGGCAGGTGGGGACCCCCCCCCCCAACATGCAGCCGCTGGGTGGGTTGGGAGGTTGGCAGAGACCTGGTTGACAACTTCTGATGGATGGAAAAGAGAAATAGAGTTGGATGTCATCCTCCTACTGGTGACACTGAACCCCAAAACTCTAGAAATATCTCCCAGCAGTTTCTTGTAGATGTTTAATAGTATAGAAGACAAAACAGTCCTGAAGGACCTCGGCAGGCCAGTGGATGGGGTTTAGAGGACAGGAGTATGGTACCTCAACACTACCTTCTGCATTCTTTCCACACTATTTTACCCACACTTTATGGCCATGTGTATGTTTGTGAACCTATGGAAATGTGTGTGATTGTTCATTTGAAAATAGATACATTTATAAAATAACAGTACTTTTGTGTGGTCAGATGTTTTATTTCAAAACAGATACGTTACATTTGCTGTTTGCATGCCTTCTATTACATCATAAAAAGAGGCTTGGTGTTTCATTGGAAATAATATCCAGCTAAGCCTTCTTTTTCTTTTCTAGGTGTTCAAGATGAATCTTGAAAAACTCAGCAAACCTGAACTATTGACACTCTTTAGCATTCTTGAAGGTGAATTAGAAGCCAGGGATCTTGTCATAGAAGCCCTAAAGGTAAGTAGTAAATGGGCCAAACTGAAATGCAGCAGTGTTGCTGTGCAAAGATACAATGATTAGCTGTTGTACAGTTCAGGATGTTTAGCAATATTGGATGCATACTTGCTGTGCATCATCTGTACCTTTGCAGTTGATGGCAGTGTTAATGGCTATAAACTTTTGAGTTCAAATACTTTGGTTACTACAATGGTTAAGGTATCAGAAGTGCTCTTACTTCATAATAGCAGAATGGTAAAAACTTGAACAACTTGTCTCACTGGCGTGTATGAGCATGTTTCTGCAAAAGATGATCTGGTGAATATCAGCCATCGTAATCTCAACAAGCAGGAGTAGCAACATAGTATTCCCTCCTGCAATCATAAGCAGCTACATTGTTGTTGTTCAGTTGTGTCTGACTGTGACCCCAAGGACCAGAACACACCAGACCTTCCTGTCTTCCACTGCCTTCCGGAGTTTAATCAAATCCATGTTGGTTGCGTTGATGACACTGTCCAACCATCTCATTCCCTGCCATCCCCTTTTCCTTTTGCCTTCAGTCTTTCCCAATATCAGGGACTTTTCCAAGGAGTCCTCTCTCCTCCTGAGGTGGCCAAAGTATTGGAGCCTCAGCTTCAAAATCGGTCCTTCCAGTGAAGGACACATTTTGAAGCTGAGGCTCCAATACTTTGCCTCTTGATGGACCACTGCCTTGTCACGGCGAAGCGGCTTGAGTAATTCAAAGAAGCTATGAGCTATGCCATGCAGGGCCACCCAAGACGGAGAGGTCGTAGTGGAGAGTTCTGTCTGAATGTAGTCCACCTGGAGTAGGAACTGGCAAGCCACAGTCAGTAACAAAACTCCACAGTCAGTAACAAAAGGCTAAAAAGCAGCTACATTAACTCATGTCATTATTGTTCTAGGCCTTAGAACTTTATTGTATATAACTTGTGCAGTTTTGAAATCTGTTGCTAAGTTGACACACATACTTGCTTGATCCTAAGCTCTGAATCTTGGCTGAAATCCTGTTGCTTTGTTATGTAGGAGGAAGGTAAATGTTGTAATATGTAACAGTTGTATGCATGTTGAGTAGATAGGTATACAGAATTCTACATGGCTCACCTCAGGTGATAGATGTGTTCCCTCCTGTTCATTGTACTTTAAAAAAAATTAGAAAATGCACAGTCTCACAAACCTGGAGACAAAGGAAATCAAAATATTTGTAAAATGTACAGGTAGGTCTTCCCTAATCTATATGCCCTTCGTTTGGGCACAGAGCAGGAAGGAATGCATCTCTGCACACTTTCACCTCTTACTTATATTTTTCTAAGCTAAAAATCTGCAGATATGGTTCAATGATCAGAACAGTATTCAGAGGATTCTTGTACAATATATTTATGTGAAAGCATTATAGCATTGACAATTTTAGGTTTCATTCCTTTCCTAATTCCTATTCCTATTCCTAATATTTTCCTAATCTTTTTCCACTGCAAGGTTTCCTTGTTCAGAGCAGTTGCACACTGAATTGACATGTCTCTTCTAACCTGAAAGTCTTTTCATAGATATTTTATATGTTTTTTGTTATTGCTTTGTATATTACATTAAGCTTGTATACAGAGAAGCATATTTATCATTTTAAATCAAATCTCCCTAGCTGAAAATTTGGGGCAACTTCCTTAGTCACTTGTTATGTTAACCATTCTAAGTAATTGGATCTGATCAACAAGCTTGACCAACTCACTGCTTAAGTCCAGATAATTTATGAACATTGAGGGGTGGGGGTGGGGGGAGGGCTCATCTTAATACAGTTTGTGAGGGACTCAGTTGTTCACATCCCTCCATTCTAAGAGCTGCCTATTCTGCTTTCTATTATTGTAACCAGTTACTGACCTATAAAGGACTTCTCTTATCCTATAACTGCTATCCTTGCTCTAGCAATTGTGGAGAGAGACTTAGAAAATGCCTTTTGAAACTCTTAAGTAAACAATGTCAACTGAATTGTCAATGTTTGCATATGTTCAAATGCTTATTGATGCTAGTCTACTGCATACTAAGATCTTTTGACACTTAGCTTTTGGATCTTTCTACCTGGCTGTCTTATGAAATCACAATAGAGATAAACCTTGAGTTGATGCATGGAGAAATAAGTCTCATTTCCTTCGCTGCTTGAATGATTATGGTCACTGTTGTTATAAACCCAAAACTAAGCTTTGATTGTGTGGTTAGAACACTTACTAGTCCTAGAAAGAGCTGATTGTGAGATCAATTAAAACACATATCAAGAAGCAATTCTTGTTTAAAAAAACAAACAAAACAAAACAACTCAAAAGCAGCGCACCAGGTTTTATCTACGCAATCTGCCTTGCTGTTTGCTACAAGTAATTTGAGACTATTCACACCCTAAATCTGTTCAGTTATGTCTATTGGTCAGATTGTCATAAGCACTTGAGGTGCTTGGGAGTTAATGGTGAATAGTGTCTAAAAATGCATGGAGCTGTGTATTGGAGGGGAGAGGTTTGCAGAGAAACATGGATGCATTAACAAGGTAGAAATAATAAACAAGCAGAGGAAAAATGAGTGTTCTGTTGCTGCTTCTTTTAATTTGATTTTCTTCAAGATAGATCAGGAGTGTGGAAACTCAGGCTTTGGGACTGAATCTGGATCTCTCAGAATCCCAGTTTTGCTGTTTCAGCCCCCCCCCAGGCCATACTCCCTTTAACATAACACCTTTCTTTTGTGGTTTTTCAACTTTTGAACAGTCCTTGTGTGGTTGTTTCTGTTTGTTTTTTTACATTTTGGTCTTAAATTGTATATAATGACAGCAAGAACTTTAAACTAACATGTACTCAGAATGTGGTCCTGTTTTACTGTGGACCTCACCCTCCATTGCTATTTAATGCCTGAATATTTTATGTGATTGAAGGCCTCATTCTTGAGATAGTTCATTATGTACAGTAACCCCCCGCCTATCGCAGGGGTTAGGGACCTGACCTGCAATAATTGAAAACCCACAATTTACGGGTGCTGGGTCGGGTGGGGCTTATGGGGCCTCCTACACTTACCCCAGGCCTGGTGCTGCCCCGAATGGGTCTCCGACAGGCTTCTGGGGCCTATTGGAGGTCTCAGAAGTGCTTTCTGGAGATCTGGAAGTCACTTCTGGTTTGCTAGAAAGCACTTCCAGGGCCTCCAACTGGCTCCAGAAGCCTGTTGAAGTCCTCAAAAGTAGTTTTCGGTGATCCGGAAGTGACTTCCAGTTTACCAGAAGTCACTTGCGTTTTGCTGGAAAGCACTTTTGGGACCTCCGACAGGCCCCAGAAGCCCATCGGAGGCCTCTTTGGGGCAGTGCCAGGCCTAGGGGTAAATACAGGAGGCCTGAAACAGGCCCATCCACCTTACCCCAGGGGACCTTTGTTTCATATACTGCGATCCTGCGATATATCCAATATACCAGGACTGCAGTATATGAACCACGAAAGGGTGGGGGGTTACTGTATTGTTCTTGGCTATATGATGGTAAAAATACAGCTCTTTGACTTCCATCTGTCCTTTTACATTTGGTAAAGTGAAAGGGGAACAGATACTGACTCCTGTCTTGAGAAGAAGAGCAAAGGGTTTGTTCGCCTTCCACTTTCAGGGAAAAAAACCAATCAAGTGGTTCCCCCCGCCCCATCCTCTGCTAGACATAATAGA
The DNA here is from genome assembly GCA_023846285.1 of Phrynocephalus versicolor. Lineage (NCBI taxonomy): Eukaryota > Metazoa > Chordata > Lepidosauria > Squamata > Agamidae > Phrynocephalus > Phrynocephalus versicolor. Next base: position 68,383,663 of record JAHTLZ010000129.1, read on the forward strand.
TTGAAAGTTGATCTCCTCTCCCCTGTACACATGCATACCTTAAAAGCCAAAAGGACGTGTTGCCATACTTTTAAGATCAACAAATTGATCTAAGTGTGAACATTGTGGATTACTTCATGCTTTTTATACGTAGAGGTAGCAGTAGGTTATCTGTGCATTTGCATGCTTTCTCTTATGGACTGGCCTAGCCAATTGTTTCAAGTTAATTTGAAGTAATTTGGTTGCTGATTTTCATTCTGCAGAGGTGACAAAGTAGAGGCAATGTACCTTCTGAGTTCTTGACTGATTTGCATATATTATTAACCAAATAAAATGCACAGGCCTGTTTTCTTTTAGTACATTGCTATTTTTAAAGATACTGTATTGTTTATACATTAAAACATTCAATTTAGGAGCTTCCGAGGACTAAAGATATAGAGCTTTGTTTTATTATGTGCAAGAATGGAATCTTTCCCATATTTCTCTTTATCCTCTTTATCCTTTTTATGACCTCAACCAGTATTTATTTTCAAAGATTGGGGGATGGGAAATCAGTAAGCTATAGATGGCATTGTAGACTATTTAATAAAGATTTTAGCGCTCTGGAAGGATCACCTCTGTATAAATGAAAGCTGCTTGAAAACACATACAGTAAACTAGCAATTGGAACAACTTGCTTATATGATGTCACAATGGGAAAATAAACACAATGAATGGTAGAGATCTATTTCACTGCCTCATACTATTAATTGTAACTTTTAAAAAATTGTCATGTAAACAAATCTAAACCACTAGACACCAGATGACACACATTAATAAAAGACAACTTTAAACAATTCATGTTTAAGTAGCTTCATAAAAAGTGGGGGAGAATTTATTCCAAACATATGGAGCTACAAATAAAAAATGCTTGGTTTCTGGTAGTAACTTTCTTGGCCTCCTGTGTGTTGCTGGTTTTAGCAAATGGGTTGGATGCATAGCTCTTTTGTAGGAGAGACATTCAAGCAGGTATCAGGGTCCTGAACCATAACAGTGCCAATACAGCAATTTAACTTGAATACAGGTGCCTGTGAAGGGGCAATGTTGGGTGCCCATAGAAAGGGCTCCAAGTGCCACCTTTGACATCCATCACCAATACTGGTCTAGGGAGACCGGCAGGGTTAGACTCGCTCTGCCCGCCTCCCTTAAGAAATTGCTATGAGTGGTGACCAATGCAGTTTCATTTCCATAATGCCACATAAACCCCAGTTGAAATGGACTGAAACTAATTGTTCCCTCTAAGACCACTTGAAACTGGTTGGCCACCAGATTTAATTTGTGCATAGTGTTAGTAGGTAGATGCCAGAGTGAACCCACTTTTTCATCGCTTGCTTGAGAGGTCAGAAGGTTTCCTTTGCATTTGAAAGTAACTCCAGTTTGCTTTGTACCAAAATCATACAAACCGTGCTCACAGTCATTAGTGAGAATGAATTCATTTTGGGCCATAATTTATTTCATCTTATTTGCCAGTATCCTGTTTCTGTGGTTATACTAGCATAAATGTACAGGGCATTATGTCCAGCAACAACAAATTGTTCTATGCAGTTGTGCAAGCAGTAAAACATCCCCAGCATATATTAGTTCCATCTTGGTCATTACACAACTGAGGACACACCCTCAATATGTGTATGCATAATTGTGTGACAGGATTTTCACCATTCTTATTAATTTTAGATGAAAACAAAATTAAAAAGAAGAAATGTAGCACCTTAAAGACTAAATTTCAATTTTTTTAAATGTGAGCTTTTGTGGAGTCCATTTCATCAAACATTGCTTGTTACTATCAACCAGATCAGCACACTAACCTTGTTTAATTTAAAGCAAAAGCTTCTGATCTTAGGGCCTGTTAAGTGAGGGGAATGGGAAGATAAGAACCTAAGGTGTGCTTTTCTAACGCTGAACTGTTTTTGCATTTTTATCTGAATTACAGATCCAAATTACTATAAGCTACAAGTTTCTTTCACTTCTTTATGAAACTGCAAAAGCTCTCCTAAGATAAGATAAACCTTTATTAATCCCACAATGGGGAAATTTACTTATTACACAACTCCCAATATAAAGAACAAGTAAAGAAGGGTAGGTGCACAAAAAGTGTGAGAAATAAAAAATAGATAACATATTAAAATAAAATTTTAAAAAATCCAAAATACAAATATACACTATAAAATGGGGATATAAAAATTAAATGTGTAAAAAGAAAAAAAGGAACTACAACATAGCACATATGAATAGCATGTTAGACTGTAGAGTTGTAGAGTCTTAACAGCAATAGGAACAAAAGACCTGCAGTAGCGCTCCTTCCCACATGGAGGATGTCTGAGTCTGCCACTGAAGGAACTACACAGGAGCTCCACTGTTGGTAAGAAAGTCTGTTATCCATGTGGCAAGATATCCATCCACTCCTGCTCCTTCCAGCTTCCTTTGCAATAATGCCGGCTGGATGGTATGAAATGCACTGGAGAAGTCAAAAAACATGACTCTCACAGTGGTTCCAGCAACTACCAAGTGAGTCAGTGCCCAATGTAGTAGGTAGGTAACAGTGTCATCCCCCCCAATGTCTGGCCTATAGGCAAACTGCAGCAGGTCCAGTGCTATGCCCACCACAGAATGAAGGTACCTCAGGATAAGCCTCTCCATGATCTTCATCAAATGGGTGGTCAAGGCCACAGGCCTGTAGTGATTTGGCTGCCTTTCATGTTTAATCTTGGGAACCGGAACCACACAAGAGGTCTTCCACAGGACAGGGACCATCTTAAGGCTGAAGTTTAAGTTGAAAAGGTACACGATCACCTCACAGAGCTGGTCTGCACAATTCCTCAGCAATCTGGGTCTGATCTCATCTGGTCCTACAGCCTTCCTAACCTTTAGGCATCTCAATTCTCCCCTCACCTGGCTCAATGTTAAAAAGAGGTGGGCAGGGGGAGGACGATGAAAGGGGCTGGCACTGGAATGGTATGAAAACGGGGGGGTGGGGTGGGGTGAGGGGAGATGAAGAAGGTTGGGGAATGGTGGTTGAAGCTGCTGGAGTAGAGATGTATGGGAAAGGCCTATATATTAACAGATAGAAATCAAAATGAGTACAGTCAGAATGTTAAATAGGGGACAGTGGATAGAACAGTGCTTGATCTTTTGGAATTAGTTCATGTCTTACAATCTAGTCTGTTTCCTGTTTTCCTAGTCTCATCAGGCATTACAATGCCTTACAATAATATATAGTCTGTCTTCCTGAATGTATCCTGTTGGTATGCTGCAGTATTTCAGAAACAAGGGGAAGTGAAATTCACCCAGTCCTTCCTGTTTAATTTGTAAAATTAGTGGTATTTCATGAATAAAGCAAGTTCTTGTTCTGTACTGTAACTTCTACCACTTCATTAAAATGAGTTTTTAAAATGCAGCATACACATGCATAGAAAATAACTGATAATAATTTTTCCTTTCCACTGGTGGTTCATTTCGAATCACTGTACTTGAAAGGCTTAAATGAAAACTATTGTGCTGTCTCTAGTTTCCTTTAGAAAAAGGTATTCTTAGCTACAAAGCAAGCTGCTTACAAACTCAAAAGCATCTTCCTTTTCAGGTTTGAAATACTGTTATCTTGGAATCATCTCTTCTGTTTCCTAGATAGCATTGCTTATAGGAAGTAGACTAGCTACTGGAACAATATTTTATAGAGTTCACAAGGAATGCTATTTCTTTCAATAGTACAAATGATTGGCCTGCTTTTCTTGCAGTTTGGATAGCTGTACGTTGTTTAACAGGTTCTGCAGTACTAGTGCTTTGTAAGCCTACTGCTTAGAATTGAAGCCTTTATTGATGTTGAAAGGGCCACTGTACTTAATTTGATACGGCTTCAACATGTGTTGTATTGATAACAACGGCCAGATGCATAATGCACAAGCAAATGCAGCAAGTACTCAGCATGCTATGTTGTTAAGTCTTGGAGGAGACAAGATTGCTCAGTCAGAACTGTCACATTGTATTGGCTCTCTCTACAGAACAATAGGCATTTCAAAGCATGAATAATGTTTGTAAAGAAACTGCTCTTGCATCAATTTATAGAAAAAGGATCAACCTTTGTCTTCATTCTTTTTCGTATTACTCCTGTGGAACACATAAGAACCAAGTGACTCGAAAATAACACCCACCCCCAGAGTATGTGCTATCTGTACTGCTTGCACTAGCGTAGTATGTTATCTTAAGAAAATTATCTCAATATTATTTCCATTACCAAAGTTGACCAGAAGTCTTTCAAGAAATTTTCTCTGGACGGTATGCGGTTTTGATGAGGCTCTGCCTGGGAAAATGAAAAATCAGGGTTGCATTTTGAAAAATGATATTTTTCAGGAATCATTTAGATTCTAGGTACTAACCCAGGCATGTCCAAACTTCGGCCCTCCAGATGTTTTGGACCACAACTCCCACAGTCCTTTACCATTGGCAATCTAAGCTTAGAATTCTGGGAGTTGTGGTCCAAGACATCACGAGGCCCAAAGTTTGGACATGACTGTACTAACCCTTCAGATGTGACAATAGAAGCAGCATGAAGAAACCTGAAAAATTATTATTTATTTATCTGTTTATAAATGACATGGAGACAGGGATAAGCAGTGAGGTGGCCAAGTTTGCAGATGGCACAAAACTTCCGGGTGGTAAAAACCAAAGAAGATTGTGAAGAGCTCCAGAAGGATTTTTCCAAACTGAGAGAATGGGCTGTGAAATCGGCAAATGCATTTCAATATAGGAAAATGTAAAATAATGCATATTGGGGCAAAAAAATCAGAACTTTATCTCTCAACTCATGGCTCTGAGCTATCCGTGACGGATCAGGAAAGAGATCTATGTGTGTTGGTGGACAGCTCAATGAAGGTGTCTCCCCAATGTGTGGCAGCGGTGAAGAAGGCCAATTCCATGCTAGGAATTATCAAAAGGGGATTGAAAATAAAACAGTCAACATAATGTCATTGTACAAAATGATTGTAAGGCCACACCTGGAGTATTGTGTACAATTCTGGTTACCACATCTCAAAAAAGACATAGAGGAACTGCAAAAGGTGCAGAAATAATAACTGGGCTGGGGGACCTCCCTTATGAGGAAAGGCTAAAACATTTGGGGCTCTCTAGTCTGGAAAAAAGGCTCCTGAGGGGGGATATGATTGAGACATACAAAATAATGCAGGGCATGAGTAAAGTGGATAGAGGGACACTTTTCTCCCTCTCACAAAATACCAGAACTAGGAGACATCCACTCAAATGGAAGGTTGGGAGAGTAAGGCAAAAGAAAAAAATTTTTTACCCAGCGTGTTGTTAGTCTGTGGAACTCCCTGCCACAGGATGTGGTGATGGCATCTGGCCTAGATGCCTTCAAAAGGGGATTGGTCAGATTCCTGGAGGAAAACTCCATCACAGGTTACAAACCATGATGGAGGTGTGTAATCTCTAGGCTTAAAACCAGGGTACTTCAAGGGCCAGATGCAGGGGAGTGGTATTGTGCACTCCGGACACATTTGGTGGGGCCATTGTGAGATACAGGAGGCTGGACTAGATGGGCCTTTGCCTGATCTAGCATGGTTCTTCTTATGTTCTTATATGTCTGCTAGGCACAACACTTTGATACCCTGCTCAAACAAGTAATTTCTACCATTACAACATTCTTTATGACTGTGCTCCTGAATGCTGGCTGCAACACCATCTACTGTAGCCATGGAGGAGTCACATCCTGGTAAAGCACATCTTTTACCATGTCTGAACTTCTGGGACCTGCTTTGAAATAGAGTTATCTAAACTCGAAAGCTTGCAATGTTCCTTTTTTATTATTTTTAATAGTGGCCTATAAAGGTATTGCATGTAAACTATTTTTCCTATAGCCTGATAAGTGACTTCCAAGTAAACCAGTTCTCCATGGGACCAGGGATTGACTTGCCTTGGGTTCTATCCATTTTAAGAGACAGGTAGCTTTTTCCCTCCAAAATATAGTCCTGGCACTCTGCTATTCCTTCAAAATCAGCAGATACTCTGGGGGGGGGGGCTTTCTTTGATTTTAATTTGGGAGTTTGTAGCCCCTTGGAATGTGGTTGTAATTCAAGCTCAGTCATCTGTAACCATTGTCCTGAGCTGAGCATATCTGAAATCCAAGAACATCAGGGAAGCCACAAGAATCTTAACATAGAGCACATTCTGTAACAAAGGCCTGTTTCAAGGAGCATTTAACTGCCTGTCTTTTTTCAAAACTCTTTAGGTTGTCCTTGTTCCAAGTAGATCTGATATAATTCAGAATGGGGTCTGATCTTTTTCACAGATTCCATGTTCACCTTGGCATTACTAATACGATCATTCTATCTGATGTGAAAATAGCTTTGTCCTGCTTATTGGGTTAACAGACACCAAAAATTTAACCAGCTCATATATACCTAAAATGACATTATAAGCTCTGTGGAGAGAAAGCATGTCCGGCTGAATCTATGCTCTTATCAAGCTAGTCAAAAACAGATTTTGAAAAGACAAATGGTAGCATGAGAGAATTATTTTGCTGCTTTTGTGAACATTAATCTAGTGGGATTCTGTATAGAATTAATGTCTCTGCATGCTTGAATCACCACAAATATAAATATGCAACAGATCAGCAGTGTGTATATCCAAACTGGCATTACATTCATTGAACAATGTAGTTATCTGCAATTGTATTCTTCTTCTATTTAGTATGTGTGTGGACTGGGATTAGGCCAGCACCATAGCACTTCTTAAATTTCCTGAGGTATTTTTCCTCTCCAGTCACAGAAGCCATTCATGAAATGCCTTGTTGTTCTCTGTGCAGAAGTTCTGAATGAGAATCACTGTTCTCATCCCAGAGTGGGAAAGTGGTGTTGTCTGTGGTTCAGGACATGTGATTCAGTTGGTAAATTGGGACGTGTTTTTGTGTAGCTCTTTTATGGGTAGTGAATGAAGAAGGAGATTGTGGAATAGATTTCCCAGAACAGTTGGGTTGCTAAGATTTTCCATTAGCCTTAAACTTGAGAGCTGTTTTGTCATTTTGTTTTTAGCCAAGTTTTTTCCCCTAGACACACATTATATAGCTACTGTGACTGTAATATTAGAAATGGAACTGTCTAGCATCTAGTCAGTAAACAGAATTCATAAGATAGCCCTGAGCTGGGCCAATGCCAATAGTATGGTACTGTAAAGTTTTCTTCTTTCCTTATTTGCAGGTTATCATCTAATTATAGTCTTGCAGTTGGAGTGGGACAAGGAACAAATATTGTTTGTATGCCTTGAAGTCAAGAATCCTTTATTTATAAAGTCAAATATCTTAGAATGTGTTTTTACAACTTTTATACCACCCAGAGTAGCAATTTATTAGAACAGGAATAACAGGAATAGGCATCCCATAGGCACCCCATATTTCCTATTCATGCTGAGGCTGAATTCTTCCTCAAGCCCATCATTTTATGACTAGTTGTCCTCTGTGTGTGACTGCAGTCATATGCTCAGTTTCCCTGTTGCCAAATTCAAATCTTTTTCAAAAAAAATGTCCTACTAAACAGCAAGCTGTACTTACTGGCTTGTCTGAAGAGGAGAGGAAAATACAGGCACAAAACCAATCCTCCCAGCAGCAGAAATCACCAAAGTGCTAGTACTCTCGGTAGTTTCATTGCATTGTATTGTACTAGTGCTATCAGTACTTTCATTGTATTGTCTCAAATCCATTGTTGACCTGTCAAACACCCACTTGTCCAGCGAAATTTCTCCTGCCTGCTGCAGACCTCGGCACCATCCAGAAACTGCTCTAGTGACTTCCCAAGCCTCTGGACCAAGCTTTGAGGATATGTAGTAGGAGCCTAACAATTCTGCTGATGGAAGGAGCTCTCTCAGTGGATTGACAGTGCTAAGTAGTGTAGACAGGTGACCTTAAAAGCATGTAATAGGGTTTTGGCTTTTAAAAGTCCACACCAAACATAATTAGCATAAAAGTAATGATTTAAATATTCGAGAAGCATGTGACTATATCTAATACATAGTGCTTAGAAATGAAGCATAAATAAACATCTATAAGTAACATTTGAGTTAAATGTCTGCAAAAAATATAACCGGAAATCTTGCTTTGGAGGCTCCCAAAACGAGTTGTTTGCTTAACAGGTTCATTTCTTTAATGCAAAGTTAAATTTTATAACGGATGATGTGAACTCATTTTTAAAAACAAAATGTTCCTGTCTGATTCATGTTTTATATCAGTCTGTGTGTGCATTTATTATCTGTTGTCCAGTTCAGAAAACATTAAAAAAGGAAGCAGCTGTAGACCCAGCAACAGTCTAACCTTGATATATTCATCAAGCATAATAAGCACATAGAATGGTTTGTGAAGGTCTGTATACACTTTGATTCTCAAGTTAAAAGGGTTCCTTTGTGTTGCTTTTGGAGTTTCTTCTTCGGTGCTAATTAAAACACAACAGGGCTTGTGTTTTGAAGCTGGATTTCCTTTTCCTGCAATCAGTTTCCTTTTTGGAAAAGTAAGGATGCAAATTGATAGCTCCAGTAAATGATGACGATCATGGTGAGAGGAAATGATTTCCCCCCCATTTTGCAGTTTGTGTGGTTGCTTGTAAGGTTCTAATTTCAGTACCATGTTACATAATGTGTTTCACTGATGTGTTCTCATGCACTGTGGTTGGTCAGATATATAACTAGCCATTGTGAAGATTAATCCGTGAGCAGTTCGTGTGTGTTTGTTTTTAAGTCCCAAATTATATAAACATGTTTCAGATCATACTAGTAGATGTATAGAGTATGTGTCTTACCTCATTCAGCCAGCTAGATTGCATTGTCAGGAACTAATGGATTCCCAGAAAGGAAAGGGAAAAAATAGTCTTCAAGAAAAAGTGCAGTATTAACCTCAGTTTCTTTTTCATGGTGGCTATTGTTGCATACACTCTTACCTTCTTTTCTCTGTTTGCTATTTCATTCAGCCTCTCTCCCCACTTTAACTGCTTTTGCTTTCATAGAAGTGTGCTCCTCAGTCACTTGCTTTTCTTGGGCTCCCTTTACCTTCCTTTCAGTGTCTCTCAGTAAGTATTCCTTCTGTATCCTAGAATAACTAGCTCTCTTGTTGTTGGATTAGTTCCCCCCAGCCATTGTTTTTCTATACCTCCAGACTTTTCCCCTCCCCAGCTGCTCAACTGTATTATCTTTGTATTTAGAGAGCAGTTGTGCAATTTTCTAGTGACCTGTTGTGTTACCAAGAAGTGACAAGATTGTATTGTAAATGTTCTTCTTTTCCACCCTTTTTGGCAGCTAATACTTGATTATATATTTCAGGCCCAACGCAGAGATGTTTTCATTGAGGAACGATATGGGAAATACAACATTAGTGACCCACTGATGGCACTTCAGAGAGATTTTGAAGCACTGAAGGAAGAAAATTATGGTGACAGACAGCCTGTTTCTGCCAATCCCTTGTCCATTTTGAAGGTAGTTATGAAACACTGCAAGAATATGCAAGAGAAAATGTTGTCCCAACTAGCTGCTGCAGAGAGCAGACACAGAAAGGTGGGTTACAAGTCCATCAAACCATATTCAAAGCAGTAACATTGTTCCTGGCTAGGATTTGGTGTAGCTTAATGGCATTGTCTTGATATTTTAGATAACAAGATATTTTAGGCTTTGCTGGCCATGGGGTGCTTGGCATGAAGTATTAAAAAATCTGCAGGGTCGGAGATTATCTGGATACTATTTTAGACAATTACCGTACTTCCAGCTTGAAGTGATGTTTCAGTTTAATTCGCAGTTTGTTTATTTAATTATTTATTTTACTGTATTTTGAATATTTTTACCCCACCTTTCTCCTTGGAAAAGGATCCAAGGCAGCTTACAATATTGAAGGACAATATACAACCCAGAACATTTAAGACATATTCAAGTTTAGGAAAGGTGAATTTGGAGAGATATCTTACAACATTAAAATTATCTTCTCTATCTTCTCAGTTCTCAAACGTTAGCTAATTAAATGATATATCTCCTTGGCAGAGTCAAAAATTAAATTCAGGGGGAAAAAACACTTGCAAGGGTAGTCATGCAGGATTTGTTTGTTTGTTTTCTGTTCCAGCCTCCTGTTGTTCTAGCAGCCTTTCATGCAACAGGTGACACCCAGCTTGGCAATTATTGCATAACCTGTCACACAAAGGAAAATACGCTAGAGGCTGTGGGACGCATTTACATAACTGAGTTTGAACCATTGCATAAATTAACAGAACTCTGCCCAAAATGTCAAACATATTTTGTTGTGCCTTTTTAAAAGTAATGTTAATTAAGAACCTATAGATAACACTGTTGCGCAGAACCAAGTGTTGTTAATGGTTTTCCCATTTTCTTGTTATGTTTGATTTTCACTGGGGAGCAAACACTTTTTAATTGACCATCATGCCTCTTTGGGATGGAAAAGTATGACGTATACTTAATGAAGGAATGTTTATGGGATTGCATAAAAAGAGGGCTCTGTTCTTGCTTGTGTATCCATGCATAAATGAAATGGCTCTTGATCTTGTGCACCTCTGTGCCTTTTTGAAGACAGAGAGTAAAACACATGTACTTTCTTAGGCTCTTAAATTTGCCATTTCTGCTCCTAAACAATAGTCATTTTAAACTCGGCTTGTTTTCTGATCACGAACATCCTCCCATCTGCAGAGTTACACTTTTAAAATCATTTAATGTTAAAAATCATTTAAAAATGCTGTTAATCCCAAAAGGAAGTAAATGCTTCGTTTGCAGATTTAATGGGTGGCACCTCCACAATTCAGCTATATTACCTTGTAATTTATTCATTTCACTCAGTGAGGAATCTGTGATATCGACTAATGTTTTCCTTCCCTTTAAGTCCTTTTTAATGGAGACTAAGTAGTCAATCCAATAATATAGGTTGTCTAAAGTAATATGATTGATGCCAGTTATATATTTACATTGTTAGCAAGACTGATCATACCTCCTGCAAACAAACAAACAGAGGCTTATTATGTTTATTATTAACATAGTTTTATAATGATTAAGCTAGACTTGATTAGACAGTTATGGTGTGCCTTCATTTAGAAATAGAGAATTAGTAATACCTAAAATATGCAGATAGAAATGCCTCTTGGATTTCTCTGATAATCTGGTTACTGGAAACAAAATAAAAACAAAACAGAGCCCTGTGGTGCAGTAGTTAAATGCCTGTACTACATCTAAACCTGTGCTCACCACCTGGGGTTCAATTCCATGTAGCAGGTTTATGGTTGACTCAGCCTTCCATCCTTCTGAGGTTGGTAAAATGAGTACCCAGCTTGTTTGGGGTGTGGGGGGGGGGGGATATGTATCATGCATAATTAAATTGTAAACCGCCCAGAGATTACTTGAAGTGCTATGGGGCAGTATATAGGCGGAACACTTTGCTTTTGCTTTGCTTTATTATTAGCAGCAGTGGATCACTCCACTGAATTCATGGAGATGACCTGCCATTTTTGGTTTTGCCTGTTCCAGAACTCTGCTACCTAACAGTTCCAGAACCCATGGGCCTGACAGCACACCTCCCGCTTTTACTCGTGATTGAGGAAAATTGTGTTTGCTGGCACACCTCCTGACCTCCACAGCAAGGCTGAGTTGGGTGATGGGCTCTGCCCTGTAGTGGAACATGGAAGTGATGGCAGCAGTGTGTGCCTCTCTGATGGTGTTGCCCAGCAATCAGGCATGGCAGCCACAGAAGAAATGTGTGGAAGAATAGTTGTGGAAAACCTGGGGGGGGGGGGCACAGGGGGTAGAGAAGGAGAAAGTGGAGAAAGCAGGCAGACAGAGGCAGTGGAGGAGATATAGTCTAAGTCAGCGTTGGCAAACCTATGGCACGGGTGCCAAAGGTGGCACTCGGAACCCTTTCTGTGGGCACCCAACATCACCCTTTCACAGCCACCTGTATTCAGGTTAAATGGCTGTATTGGCACTTTGTAAAAATAAAATAGTGGGTTTTGAATCGCAATTTGGGCACTCGGTCTCTAAAAGGTTCGCCATCACTGGTCTAAGTAATCTCATAAGTCAACAATGTGAAGTTGTAGCCAAAAAAAGCAGGATCACATTGACCTGCTGATCAAGATTAAATATATATCAGATGTTCACATATCACTTTTTACAGTTACCTTTAAGAAAATCCCAGTGCATATATATTTCCCTGTTTGTGTGTTCATTTCTTAGAAATGAAAAAAATCACACTGCACCATGAAAAATTACACTGGATTCCACCATTCCACAGAGCCTAGTTCTGCTTACTGCTGTGGTACATGCACATTATAATAAAATCATTAGACTGATCTGTATAAAGTACTATTGCTATTTATTGTGTATGTTGTTATTAGCATCTTTTTTACAAAGCTAAGTTTAAAAGATCACTGAATTTGGATGTGGGAAGCCATGGGAACAAACATTTTGTAATCAATATTTTGATTAAGGAAAGGTTAATATTTCTAGTAATTCTCGTTGAGTGTCCTGCTTAAATATTTGCTTTGGACAGAAAGGGGTTTGGGCAGCACATCAAAATACATTTACTACTTTCACGTATTTAAAGATGATTTATAGTGCTCTTTCCTGGCTGAAAGGTAATTTTGGATCTTGAAGAAGAGCGACAGCGGCACGCCCAAGATACTGCTGAAGGTGATGATGTCACATACATGCTGGAAAAGGAGCGAGAGCGCCTCACACAACAGGTAGATTGTCTCACAACTTAGTCAGCTGTCAGAGAGGAATGATTAATTGCTGTTAGCATTCTTTATGCAGGTGGCTATGGTTGGGAATGTGTCTTTGTATATTGATTATTCTGTTTCTACTACCAAGGAACTAGGCTTGCTAGGTTGAGATTTTTATTTTGTTTATTTCTGGGAAGCAGTAGATTTCCTACCTTGCAGACATGGATGCAGATCTAAACTAAATTTTTATGAATATTATTTGAATAATTCTAGTTAGGCATATATCCCACCTTTCTTCCTGTGAGATCTAGAGATGTAAAACTTCCAGAAATTTTGAAGCCATGGGGTGAAAAACCTTTGGAGAAAACAGTCAAACCCCCCACCCCCATTTTTTCCAAGTTTCCAGAAATTTTATATCAAGATGGCATTTATCCTTGTCCTCATCATGTTAGCCTCACAGCAACAACATATATTAGGAGGTAGGTCAGACTGAGAAAACATGACTGCCCTACCACCACCCAGAAGAGTTTCATGGCCAAGAAAGGATTGGAACTAGGAATGTGCTATTTGTTTTGAAAGCTACCAGTTCCAAAATGACCCATGTGAGCCCAGGTGGTGTTTGGAAGCCTCTGAAACGCAATCAGCCAATCTCTTACCTTGCTTTACACCCACACGGAGCTGAGCTCCAATGAGGGAGCAGCCTCTGATGTCATCATTCCTTCTCCCTGGTGCTGGCAAATTAGGAGCTGTGCAGGGAAATGCATCATCCCGCCGCCCTGTCTGATTGGCCAGCGCCAGGGAGAAGGAACAATGACTTCAGAGGCTGCTTCCTTTTTGGAGCTGTGCTCCGTGCAGGCACATAGTAAGGTAAGGGATTGACTGATTCAGAGGCTTCCAAATACCACCTGGGTTCATGTGGGTCATTTTGGAACCGGTAGCTTCCAAAACAAATAGCCCATCCCTAATTGGAACCCATAACTCTTAATGTGACATTCTATCCAATAAACTATACTGGCTATTTATAAGAGTTTTGCACACATTATCATTGCTGTACAATTTGTGTATTCAGTAATCTTGCTCTTTCTTTTTCTTTTTTTCTTGTCTCCTACCCCTATTTTCTTTTTCTTTTTTTATTATTTTATTGAAACAACTCCCGGTAGTACAGGCTGTTCATAAACCTAATTTAACTTTACATATATTTTGAATAACTGGAAGTTGTGTCATGGCAACGGGACTTCTTTTCTTGAGAGATTGAAATGTTTTGCTGCTCATCAAAATAACTTCATCAGTCTGAGGAAAGCTAGTTTTTTTCAGACAAATAAAGCTGTTTGGCTGAACAGCAAAACGTTTCAATCTCTCAAGAAAAGAAGTCCAATTGCCATGATGCAACTTCCAGATAAACTCACATGGATGACTCAGAATCTTCACAGACATATGCAGTACCCCCCCCCCGCCGCCGCCTATCGTCAGGTTGGGGACGTGACCCAAGCCGCCATAATTAAAAATCTGTGATATGCAGGTGCAGGGTTGGGTCAGGACTCGGGGGGGGGGGCTGTTCCAGGCCTCTTGTACTCGGAAATGCTTTTCTATGAACCGGAAGTGAACTGGATGTCACTTCCGGTTCACCGGAAAGTATTTCTGAGTCCTCCAACATGTCTAGAAAGGCGCTCAGAGGCCCCAGAAGTGTTTTCTAGCGATCTGGAGGCCCATTTGGGGCAACAGACTTTTTTTTCATATACTACGATCCTGCGATATACCGGGACCGCAGTATATGAACCACAAATGGGCGGAGGGTAACTGTATTTTTTTTAGTAACTGGCATGACTGGTTTTAATTTTTGTGCATGTTTTGTGAAGTGTATGTTAAACAACTTCACTGAGCTCCTTTGCCTTTTCTTCTAGCTGGAATTTGAAAAGTCCCAAGTGAAGAAATTTGAGAGAGAGCAGAAAAAGCTGTCTAGCCAATTGGAAGAAGAACGTGCACACCATAAGCAGTTGTCTTCCATGCTTGTCATAGAGTGCAAGAAAGCCACAGCCAAAGCTGCAGAAGAAGGACAGAAGGTTGGCGAGCTCAGCATGAAGCTGGAGAAGGAAAGAGTCAGGGTGAGCCAGCTGGAGGAGGAGCTATCAGCCAAAAAGAAGAGAAGTTTACAGATGGAGGCCCAGGTAGAGAAGCAGCTATCTGAGTTTGACATTGAACGAGAGCAGCTGAGAGCTAAACTGAACCGAGAAGAGAACCGTACAAAGGCCCTTAAGGAAGAAGTTGAACATCTGAAGAAAACAATCAAGGAGATGGAGGCTTCTTGTAAAGCTGGCAGCAGCAAAGCTGAGCATACACCACCAGACATCACAATGGTATCTATAGCAACTGTCACAGAATGCTTTTCGGGCGTATCAGTAGCTTGCCAAACAGGAAGTTATTTGCCAGAGAACATCAGCCAGGGAAATGTTGTCAAACAGACACAGATGTTAACCCCCCTCTCTGCCATCACTCCTCACCCTTATGCCAAAGCAAATGGGCACTGTGATGCTAATGTTCAAGCAGATGTGGAGCCAGCTCAACCCAGTTTAGAAAGCTTGCAGAAGGGCAGGCCTGTTGGAGCAGCTACTGAGAGTGCCATGGAAAATAGTGGCTTTCCTGTAAGAACAGAGTCAGTTTCTTCTTCCATTCCACCACTGCCTTCCAGTGGGATATCCTTATCTCCAAGCAATACAGCTTCTTCATCTCTGACATCCTCCCCGTGCTCCTCCCCTGTCATGACAAAGCGTTTGGTTGGAGCATCCGCCAGCAGCCCCAGTTACCAATCTTCCTACCAAGTAGGAATCAATCAACGTTTCCATGCTGCTCGCCACAAATTCCAATCCCAAGCTGATCAAGAACATCAGTCTAGCGGCCTCCAAAGTCCTCCGTCCAGGGACCTATCTCCTACCCTTGTTGATAATTCTGCTGCGAAGCAGCTTGCCCGCAATACAGTCACTCAGGTTCTATCCAGGTTCACCAGTCAGCAAGGTCCCATCAAGCCAGTTTCTCCTAACAGCTCTCCCTTTGGCACAGATTACCGAAACCTGGCAAATGTCGTGAGCCCAAAAAGTGAGTCTAGCCCAGGCAAAGTCTCTAGTCCATTGAGTCCATTGTCACCTGGAATTAAATCACCGACCATACCCAGAGCAGAACGAGGGAATCCTCCACCAATTCCTCCAAAGAAACCTGGTCTGGCTCCTTCTCCAGCCACTCCTACCCCACTGACTAAAACCTCCTCTCAAGTTGCTTCTCTTGGTTCTCCTGTGGACTTGGCCAGTAGCTGCTCTAGCAACGCTGCTGTAGCTAACGGGAAAGAAATCGAGATCTTATTGCCAACCAATAGCTAGTTTCTGGGAAAAGTCACATTCTATTTGTTTGCCATTCCTAGCGCTAAAACACTGTCTTGCCCACTCCGTGTTATTTATTTGGGTAGTAACAATATCTCTTTGTATAACCCATCCAGTGTATTGTTTGTTTTATAATGGGTAGAAACTAATCCAACTTGTATACAAACCTTTAAATACCAGAGCCTCCAAGTGTCGCATAGCAGCAGGCACGTCAAACAAGGAGAAGCAGTTGATTTCCTGTCCAGGGAGCTAACTAGTGGGCTATATGGAACAGTCTTTTTTAAATTATGCAGAAAACACATACCATGCACACTTCCATTCCAGACAGACATTTTCTAAGAAGTGCCTGAGCTTAACACTGCAGATATGAATGTGATTCTCTGCAAAACAAGAAGAGATTGTCCAGCTGCAGAAGGCAGCTTTTCTGAATCATGAATGTTAAAATCAACACTGTTCTTAATCCTTTCCAAACGTTTGCTACAGAAGGGAAATATTCCAAAGGAGATCGCTATACCGGTCTGTTGTTTTCCTCCTATAAACAGAGCCAGTTAATGTAGCTGCATTTTCAGGTAGACCTTGACGCTGTTGCTGAGTTTTATGCAACTCTGTCCTTTCCTATGACGTAACCTTAAGGGGAAAAATGGGAGCTTTAAATAATCAGAGTGCCAGTTCTTTCCAATAAAGCATCCATTCACTGAATATTTATTTCCAGTAGAGATAAAATAGATGAGATGATATCTTGAAGTGGTTGGCTAGGTTTTTAATATTCTTCATGCATTCTACTGTCATGTGTAGAACTTCTGATAAAGATCTTAATATTACTTGAAATAAGAAATAGCTATTTGATTCTATACATGCTTTTGTATGGGAAAGGTTGGATCTATACTAGATGATCCAAAGCAATAACTTATACGTTGCTCTCTATGTAAGAATACTGTATGTTGAACTGACACAGATTTTGTGAAGTTGACAGCTGTCTTCTTGGCATTGCTGTGCAAACCAAATCATTCCTTTTTGCAATGCAGATGCATATATGTGTATATATATGGAGAGAAAGGGTATGCATATTACACACACAGCACACTTAGCATGATTCATTATTGAGACACTTCGGGGGGGGGAGAGGGAATATACTTTAAAGCTACTTTTTAGTCTTTATCTGCTCTGTTAATGAAATCCTGTTTTTCTAGGAAAGGTAATAAGTAATAAGGGCTAAATGAGAATTTTCTCCTTATTGAATACCCTGTGCACTTCTTACACCATTTTGATATGTTTCTTCTCTCTGTGAAACAAGAATTATGTATTGTGCTTTTGTCATAAATGGTGCTACACTGCTTCACCACCAAGTACAGCAAGAGTATACAGAAGCTTAATTTTTAAAAATTGAATGTCTCTAATCTACCCTTGATTAAAAGCATTTCAATACAATTACTCTGCACAAATGGGCACTTACTATACCATGCTTCATCATTGTTGCCATACAAACCACAGGATCTTGTCAAGTCATGAGTATTCGCTGCTTGAGATCCTGGACCAGGGATGTGAAATGTGTAGCCCTCCTGATATTTGCTGGACTGCAGCTTCAATGAGCTCTTGTCACAGTTACTCTTGGTGAGGAAAGATGGGATCGGGTCCACATACTGTCATTTGCTGCACTAGACCAAAGCTCTTGAATACTTATAAAATGTATTGGTGTTTCTTCAAAGCTTCACCAGAAATGGTCTAGCCTTTAGTCTCACCCTACCTACTTTTTCATTCCTTGATTCAAGAATTTTAGCAAGAAGCTGAAATTTGAGACTGCTATCCTTAAACAAATACTGTTGTTCTCCTCTCAAGATTTGTCAGTGTACCATGATTCCCATTGGCCTTCCTACTGACTATACTTGATCATTGCTAGCAGACAGATGGGATATCACTTTGAAAAGCACAGACTCGTCAGTTGCTCATTATCGGCTTTAGTAAGGGCTGCATAACTGAAAGCTGGTTAAATGGTTTCTTCTTAAAATTGCTTCTGTAGCAGCCCTTCAAGTATTTCCTTGTGTTTACACTAATCTGTATCCTTTATTATATGACTCTATAGAGATTTATATACAATAATGAATTTTATTAGGAAATGCACTGAGTACTGTATTCTACAATGGATTGTGGGAAAGGAGAATGCAAAAGGAGATGTGTATTTTTTCTAGTAGCCTATCTTCTGAGATTAAACTAAGCACAATATCACAAGTGGTTCCAACTAATCCAGTAACACTTCTAGGGTTAGTATTTATATTTTATGCTTACTTGTGTGTATAGAAACAAAATGTTTAATCCTCTTTGAATCAAGTATTGCTAGAGAGGTTGGTCACTGGCTAATGATTTTAATGAAGTTCAAGCTATATAATCTAGTATTAATTTTCATTAACATCTGTATATTTGTAAAGTCAAATGTATGAAGCAGAAGTCTTTTATCATTTTTATAGCTGGCAGCATTAAACATGTTAAATGTTCATACTATCAATAAAGTGTTATTTTTATGAGTTGAATATTGTACAAGAACATTTTAAAGGTAGATTTGGGTAAAAAGTATGAATTAAATTTCTACTTAAATTTCTAATTTCATGATGTTTTCTCTAGCAGGGCATTTCATTTTCCTTTGGAGGTCTGCATCAGGAGTGGGGAATAGTTAGCACTCCACTTGTGGATGAATGACTAATAATTGCAATCCCTTATAGTTGGCCAGCTGGTTTGGACTGACGGAAAGTGAAATTCAATAAAATTTCAAGATCAGATGTTCCCATTCACTGATCTACATATCAGAAAGGCAGATACTTCTAGTAGCTCACAATACAGAGAGTGTTTTTAAAATTAAAATAGGAAAGTTAATACTTAGCAGCAATGCTGTGAATACGTACCCAGTTCTTCTCTTGATTAAAGGCAAATCATTGTTGTCTAGTCCATTCGTGAAATCATCTGTAAAAGGACTGGTTCTGCTTTTTCAGAACCTGTTCAAAACATCTTCAGTACCTCTGCACAAATGTAAGCCCGATGAGTTCTAGCAGGGTGATGTCTTGGCTTGTGCAGTAAGTAGCAGGACAGATTGTGGAACTGTGTGAGCAGAGAATTAAAATCTACCCATACTCCAGCAGGTTTCTGGCCTGGATGTTTAACTTCCTATTCATATAAGTAAATGTGGAATATTTGAAGAGTAGTAGCTACCATTGTCACACACATTAAGTGGAAGTTGAGTCATGGCAACTGGACTTCTTTTCTTGTGAAATTGAAACATTTTGCTACTCATCCAAGCAGTTTCTTCAAACTGAAAAAGCTGCTTGGATGATTAGCGAAACATTTTGATCTCACAAGAAAAGAAGTTCAGTTGCCATGACTCAGCTTCCAAATAACCTCTCCTGGATGGCTGAGAAATTGAGATGGGCATGAAACGCTAAACGCTAAATGTCATTTCATTTTTTGTTTTGTTTTGTTTTTTATAATTTTTTTAAAAAATCATTTTTCATTTTTTAAACAAGTGTAGTGTGTGTATGTGTTACTTGTGCAACTCCCCCCCCCCCAATCGGGGGAAGCAATTGGTGGGGAAACTGCAGGCTTTTAATACTTTTCCCCCCACCCAAAGCCCTGCGCACCAGCTGATCGGCTCTCAGGCGGGGGGGAAAAGTTATAAAAGCCAATGGTTTCCCTCACCCTATTGGGTGCGCCTGATTGGGGGGAAACGGGCTTTAAAACTTTTTCCCCCGAGTGCCAATCAGCTGGTGCGGGACTTGGTGGGGTTAAAAGCCCCGGGGGTTTTAAACTTCCCCCTCAAGCCCTGTGCACCAGCTGATCGGCACCTGGGTGAGAAAAAAACTTCTGCCCTGTACTGATTAGCTGGCACGTGGAGCTGTGGAGAGGGGGGTTTAAAAGCCCATGGTTTCCTGCGCCCAACCATTTTCAAAGGGCTCCTGCCGAGCTGTCATGGGCTGGACCCCTTTAAAATGGCCCAGTCACCCTGGTGCCAAGTGGGCCATGTTTAAAGGGGTCCAGCCCATGACAGTTCAGCAGGAGCCCTCTGAAAATGGTCAGGTGGACAGTTTGGGGCGATCGCGCTGCCCACCTGACCATTTTAAACTGAAAATAAAACTTTAAAACAAATTTTAAAAGCCTGCCCTCCCCCACTCCATTCAGGTGAGGGAAAGGGCAGGCTTTTAAAACTTTTTTCCCACCAAAGCCAGCACCGATCAGTTGGAGCATGGGGCTTTGGCGGGGGGGGGGAGTTTTAAAAGCCCACACTTTCCCCGCACCCAAATGGTTAAGACTGTTCTGCCTTGAAACAACCCTTCTTAGAATTTTCTGGGTATAGGCTATTCAGAAATGGTTTTCCACTCCTTTCTGAGACTGGTCACCCAAGGCCACACAGAATGGCTTTTCTCCCTCGCGGCACAATGGGGGATTCAAAGTGTTGTTTGCATAATTATGTTGTGAACTGCTCTGAGATTTCTTATAGCAAAACACTACTCCCAGGGAAATGCCTGATTCCCTGAACTATCCAGTCAGCACCATAATCAAAGCGGTTATGATCATATTTTACTTCTAAGAAGAAAAGAATCATTATTCAATAAGTGTATTTTTCAGACAAGGGAGTGTTATCTCCAACTTGGTCTATCTCTCAATGATCAGTTAAACCAGAAATGACATGCAAGTAGTATAGGCTCCAAAGGTGGAAAGACAGGGTTGGAGCAGTTGGCTCATACATCCACACCAGTTGAATTCCACACACCTAATGGGATTTTTCCTCCTCCCTGAGGACAATATTATGGGGTGGAGGCAGATTTGCTTGTGCAAAGCCCTCACCCCAGTTTGGAATGCTGCAAAACATTCTTGACAACATCAAGAGTCATTCAAGTTCCACCCACGACTGTCGAATACACTGTGCGCATTTCAGTAAGCAAATTAATCTCATCAGTGACAATCTGCATGATCTAGTGGTGCATTTCTTGGGCTGTGATTCCTGCAAGCCTGGAGCAGCTCTGCAACCTGCTTTGAAATTATGGGATAAATAGTGGGTGTGTGGATGAACAAGTTCTGAGTCATTTCTGTCAAGGATTCGGCTGCTTATTACGGTACTATGGGAAAGGAGCAACAAGGGAAAGGCTTCTGTGTTGCATAACAGTACTATTTTTGCTGCTAGGAACTGCTTTTATAGCAAGAGGAAGAGAAAGTGAATGCAGTTTAGTCATCTTCCCACCAAAGTAACTCGAGCTCTGTCTCCTGAAACGAGATAAAAAAGCTGATGTTTTCAGATAAGGCTGCTGCAGCTTTGACAGGGATCTTTTATTGGGAAATGGCCCAAGAAAAATAGATGTTGCTTATCCAAATCCAGGCTTTGGACTCAAGAAAAATACACCCTGCTAGCTTGTTGTGATGGACACAAATGCTCCCCCCTTTTTTGTGTGTGTTTGCACTGTCACGTCTCTTTTGAGGGTCTTCTAGGTAGAGAGTCATCAGGAAGTAGTTTACCATTCTCTTTGGAGGGCACACTGGGATTGTGCAGCTTGCCTAAGGCCACATAGGCAGGATCTTCTTGAAGACACAGTGGGGAATTAACAATCCCAACCTCTGGCTCTTGAGTCACTGCAGTTGTATTCTGTATATAGCAAACCTTAATTTGGGAAGCCCTTTGGATAAAATTTCTCTTTCTGTTACCTTTGTTCTGTTCATATTTAAACCAGAGCATCTGTACAGTGTTAAGTTACTCCATTAGGATCAGATCAACACGGCAAATGCTCTTCACTTTCTGCTTGGAGAGCATAAAAATAACACTCTTGTGCCACCTTGTGTTGGAAATAGAAGCACATCTGAATGTACGCAATGGTCTCAACTAGAGATGGGCACGACTCAGAAAAAAAATTTCGTTTTCGTTTTCGGCTAGGGTCCGTTTCGTTTCGTTTCCGTTTTCGTGAGCTAATTTCAAAATTTTTCGTTTTCGTTTCGTTACGTAACGAAAACGAAAAAACGAAAATGAAAATGAAAAAATTTTCGTTTCTCCCCATTTAGCTCCATTATGTGTTTTTCCAGTAACGAAAAACGAAAATTGGCTCAAAATTAGTCGTTTCATTTCCGTTTTGGTCCATTTTTGAACCGTTTTTCGTTTTCGCTTTGTTACGTAACGAAAACGAGAAAACGAAAATACCGCTAAGTCGTGCCCATCTCTAGTCTCAACCCAATCTTGTTGGCTTTTCTGGATTGTGCAGTCATCATCAGACCTGACCATGGCCTGGGAGTAGAAGTTTACAGGAAACCCATCCTCACAGATCAGTACTTACTTTTTGACTCCCACCCTCAGTTACAATACAAATTAGGAGTCATCAGGACCCAAAACCACCAAGCAGAGAGCATCCCCTCCTCCATGGAAGCCAAGAAGAAGGAAGGCAGGCACCTGAAGACAGCACTTAAGGCCTGTGGATATCCAAAGTGGGCCTTCAACAAAGCAGTGTCCCAACCAAGAACAATGGATCAGCCTGAGACCAAGAGCCGGCAAAAGAACCTGGTCATTCCCTACATGGCTGGAATGTCTGAAAAGCTTAAAAGGATTTTTGTCAAACACCACATCCCTGTTTACTTCAAACACACAAACACACTAAGGCAGAGACTTGTCCACCCAAAGGACCTGACACCAAGCCACAAGTTCAGCAGCAGGAGCGGCCAAACTTGTAGTATACACTGTCCAATGCAGTGAGGAGTGTGCAGACCTCTACACTGGAGAAACTAAACAGCCATTAAACAGAAGGATGGCTCAACATAGGAGGGGGCAACAGCTCAGGACCAGAATCAGCAGCACACCTCCACTTGAAGGACAAAGGGAACTCATTCAAAGATGAGAATGTACACATATTAAACAGAGAGGATAGGTGGTTTGAAAGACGGGTCAGGGAAGCCATTCATGTATATATTGAAAACCCCTCTCTCAACAGAGGTGGGGGCCTCAGGCACAGTCTATCTGCTACTTATCAGGCTGTGATTTTAACAATACCCAGACAAAAATACTTCTGGCCTTCACCACCAAGGCTATAGCTAATTACCCACACTTTATGGGTTTCAGCACCTTAAGCCATGGCTCACCTTAAGGCTATTGAGACTGTTGCCTACTTAACGAGCCTATTCAGGCCATTGTTCATCTGATGAGCCTGTTTCAGACAATGCTGGCCACAAGATGTTGAAGAGGAAGCAGTAATGATGCTCATAGTTATGAGACAGTCTGGGTTGGATTAGGAGGCTGACCAGTTGGGTTTAAAGAGTCTATCACCCATGACTCATGATTTTGTCTGCAAATTACAGCCCTTCAGCTAGAATGATAGGGTGTTGCTCACTAATAGTCTTTATAGTACAGTACTAACTAAGTTCTTCATTGGAGATTTCCTGGCCAGCCCTCAGGCAAAGGATGCCTAGGATGCTAAAAGCCAAGTTTTCTGTGACTCAGGCTAATATAGCTCAGCCCTGACAACTGTGGCTTAGGCTGCCTTGTCTATTAATTCACTGAAATATGTCATAACTAGAGCAAAGGTGGTGGCATTTAATTTTCCAGTGCAAAATCACCTTGTCGTTTTCCCCCCCCCCCCCCGAGCTTTGCACAGCATGTCCACAAGAGTGCAGCATTTCCTTAAGTCGTTTTTCCTCTTAACAACCCCCCCACCCCCATCAGCCAAAACCTTTGCTAGAAGGACAGGTGAAAGATGCATAAAATTGAAGATAGGATTTCATGAGCTCTGGATCTCTTCTGCATCAGCCAAAATCCAAAATAGTACAAGAGCAGGGAAGAGAAGTTGTGTCCATTGTCAAATGTTGAAGTGCAACGGAAGAGGAGATAGCATATTCAATTGGATTGTGTTTTGTTAGATGTCACTCAGATTTCGGGTCATACCTAAAACTCCTGAGAAAGGGGGTGGAATGAACCTGTGAGTTTTCTTTTCTCCTATGAGTATGGGCAGATTTTGGGCAGACTTTGAAGCTGAGGCTTTAGTATTTTGGCCACCTCATGAGGAGTGAGGACTCCTTGGAAAAGTCCCTGATGTTGGGAAAGATTGAAGGCAAAAGGAAAAGGGGACGACAGAGAATGAGATGCAACCAACATGGATTTGACCATACTTTGGGAGGCAGTGGAAGACAGGAGGGCCTGGAGTGCTCTGGTCCATGGGGTCACAAAGAGGCGGACACAACTTAACAACCGAACAACAATGAATATATTTGTTGATTTGGAAACACTTTCAACAACAAAACCTGATCAAAATCTTAACCCATATTCACTAGCCAAATTCAAGAGGTACATTTATGGCTCAAATCTTAGTGCACTTCCTGGTGCATAATTATTAGCTATGTAGTGGTCCTGTTGCCAGATGGGTGGTATGTACATCAAACAAACAGCCTTTCAAGAACAAGAGTAGCTAACTCTAATTCAGCACTGAAGTACAGTTGAACGAGCAGGTATTCAAGTCTGCTTTTAGAACTAATCACTTGAGCTTGAACTTTGTTTACAACAATAAGCAATTGTTTCTATGATTACTTTGAGATCACTAATTCTTAGGGCCACCTCAGGTTGGAAACAATTTGATGACCCTCAGCCCAAACAATTTTAAATTAAAAATATATATTTTTAATCTTGGTTCTGCTCATTAAATTTAGATCTAGCAAAAACTGAAACAAATAAAAACATTGGTTTCTTACTAAATGGAAAACAATATGAAAGCATGACATGGTGGATTTTTTTTTCATCAAGGAAGCTAGAGGTATACTCTTAAGTGGTAAGCAAGAACTCACTAATATGAAAACTTGTCTCAGGAAACAAACATATAACTGTTATAAATATATGTCAGGTGTTAAAGAAAGCCTGCTATTAAAAGTGATTTATTCTGTATCTACGTTACAGTGAGTAATTTTTTTTTTTTTTTTTTTTTTGGAAGTGGCTCCATGAGGCAGTGGAAAAAGCTATTCCCTTGAGGTAGTTGAAACAGGAATTACATTTGAGGCATCTGCATTTGAAGATTAAATGGCTGATCCTTCAGTTGGGATCTTGACTCCCAAGGTGTAGGCTACTAAGACTCCAGAAGGTGATGAAATAGCTCAATACTTATGCAAAAAGGAAAAGCAAAGAAGAAGGGCAGTGAGGAACAAACCTCAAATTAGCTGCAGCATTGATATCAATATATTCTGCTAAATCAATTTTCTAGATCCCTGTTTAGAAGATGGCAGATACAGGATGTGGAAACACCAGAAATATTAATGGACAAGTGTACAGAGGGGGGGACCCTCACTTTGGTAGCAAAATTAGACTATAAAAGGAACTATAGTGACCTTGTCCATAGGTAAGTCCACATTGTTTCCATCAGAAATGTGACAACATCTAAACTTTTCTTGCAAGGAAAAACTGTCAAACATACAGTGGTCAGCAGAGAGCAGCATTGTTTAGTTAGATGTTTATCACATACAGTATGACTAGAAAACTGAAAGAAAAACCTGTTAATGAGAAACATATGAATCAAATAAAGCTGTGCTAGAGTAATTCCTGTAGCACAACAGGACTTTCTCTTGTCTTCTATCCTGCGGCCCTTTTTGCTAATTACAGTTTTGCTACAGAGGGTTCCTCAGCCCTTCAGAGCCAATTCTGAGTGAATTACTAGGTTGCTGAAGAGAAGAAATTGCCCCATTGCATGTCTGCTAACAGAACTACTTGCATCAGAATAAGGAGAGTGCTGAATTCTGACCAGTGGTGAGAACTAGAGATGGTTTTGAATTAAAAATAAATTGCAAAATTCTTCAAAGTCTTCTTGCTAGACTGTGTTGTTATTGTTTGCTATTGTTCACACAGTTTATTGTGGCAACTGCTTGAAACTACTATTGCATACATTCACTGGCAGCCATGTTTGAGATGAGCTTTCCCTGCTGTATTTGGACGAGGAAAGAATGAGCAATTAAGAGCCATTGTAATTTTTTAAAGTTGTGCTACTCATAGTGATGAAAACTAAAAATATTAGTTTACTGTGGATTTGCGAAGATGCTAGATTTTTTGGAATAACTTTGAGAATGTGATTATCAGGATTGCTGTGATCAATTCCTGCTACACCAGTGGGTTTTGTTTTCTATCATATAAAAAAGATCTGATTTAAAAAAAAGATTTCAAATGTGTATAATAACCAATAGCAAAACGATGATCTTTCCTTATATGTAAAATTCACTCTTTTTCTTATTTCTCATTTCTTTGATGCCTCTTAAGAGTCACAGGTTATTTCCACATACACACACCCATTTATCTAGAAAACATTGCAAGTATATGGGAAAGGATCTTAAGGAGAAATCTATGTTGCTAATGCTAATATGTCAGGTTTGCATTTTGAAAAGGGGAACTTCTTAAATCTGGGGTTTCATTTGTTTCATTGTCAGCAAAATAATTCCAACCTAAAGAGAAAGTGTAACCAGATCCTCTGCCCTGAACTCTAGGGAGGGCAGAGGGTGAGAAAGCATTTAGAAATTCAATTAAGAAAAACTTAATTACATGGGGATGAGGATGAACACATTTAAACCCATGTCTCTCACCCTCTCTGTCATGTTATTTGGTAGAAGAAGAACATAAGGGGAGAAAGGCATTTAAACATCAGATTTCCTCTTGGCTAAAAACTTCCCAGAGTTTGGAAGTAACAAGTTACAATCATACAGTTACTACAAGGTATTAGCCACCACCCAGAAGTTGCCTCAGAGGAACCAGCAGTGGGGGGATCCTTGAGGATGAAGAAGAATCAGAAAAGGGAAGAAAAGAAACCACTTGAAGCTACAACCAGAACAAGCCTAATTTTAACTGATGACTTTGATTTGTTGCAATCTAAATATATATATATACATTCTGGAACATTTAGCAGGGTCTGGCAGGCAAGTGCGTGAAATGTAAGCACTAAGATGGTGAGGAAAGCCAAATAGAGCCAGAGAGGATGGGGGTAGGGAGAGAGATTGGGGGGAGGCTGCCTTTGCTTTGTGCGTGTTTCTTTATTTTCATTCTCTACAACCAATTATAGCCGAGAGGGACCACCAGCACCCTCCAGATGTTGTTGGAGTGCCAGCAGTTTTAGTCAATCGAGACCAGGAAAAAAGAATCATTAGATTTATAGTCCAACAAGATCAAGAGGGCCACAATCTCCTACTCCTGCCTTAAAAGTTTCAGGAGTTATATTAGAACTACAGAGCTAGAAGGGACCCTGTTGATCATTGATTTAATTTTCCTTATATTGCTTCTCCGACTCTTGAACAGAATAGGTTTTATCCATTCCCTCTCTAGCTGAGGGAATGCTTGTTTATAGAGAAGTGCTTTGGTGTAGGGGGGCATTAGAGTCAATCATTGCAGAGAACTGATCCAAACACCTTACGAGGATCCATCTTTGCCTTCCTCTCTCTTAGGTACCATTGTGAATTCATTCCTGTCCCCCTCAGTGAAGCAACCACAGAAGAACTAGCTATCTTCCAGAGTCTAGTATTAGTTCCTTCTGCATTTTGTATTTAGTACTGGATACTTATTTTCCCCACAACTACAGTACCTGTTTTAGCATCTTGGATGATATTTATTCATTTGGCATGGCAAGTGACAATTAGTACAGGCAACCAAGCAAAAAAGTCAGTGAGTATCATGAGCTCCTGTGTAGTTAAAATGCCATTTATTCTGCTTTTCTCTGAAATCTAGAAAGCTCCTGCTACTAGGAAGTCTTTTGTTTTTGGTTCAGTCAAAAAAAGCACCAGTGGCATTCCACCATTTGACATCACCACTGCACATTATGTAGTATTGTTAGTTTGCTTTTTATCTCAAATGTCCATAGCATATAAACAGAGTGGCAACAATGATCATTGCCAAGCAGCCCACAGAATCCCACAGGAAATGACCAGCATTTGTAGATAGTGCGAAGTCAATAGGTGATGATTTCATCCAATCAGTAACCGCAGTGACAGCACCATAAAGTCCATAGGACAGAAATTTGAACAATTGTTATTTAAGTAATGTACTGACTTTATCAGAGTTTAGAATTGAAAGCATTACAGGTAAAGGCATTTTGGGGAAAGATGGATATTTGTTTTCAAATAACATAAATACTAGCAACTTCCTCTCATGTAATGGTTTTTTTGGAACTAAAAATGTTTTGCGAGGAAATTTCAAGGAGGTCTTCCCCTCAAAACTTTAGCTCACTTTCTGACTTCATTGGAAGGAGTTATTTTTGCTGAAAGGAATGGAAGCAGAACAAAATAATGGCAATAATAATCTTAGAACTGCAGAGCTAGAAGGGATGCTATGGATTATCCAATCTATCACCCTGTCGGGGAGGCACGAATAAGGTGTTGAAAACATCATGTTCTGCAACTAAGGCAGTTTTGAAAAGTGATTTACCAAGCTCCATTTTCTGTGGTGACTATTATTCCAGAGATCACCTCACACGCACCTATGCCCTCATAACTTGGGAACTTTCACTTCCTTATCAAACTATCTCAACTAATTCAAATAGGCCATTCTTAGTCAAGTATAACCATTAAGAAAACAATCCTTCTTTCCAGGAGAATTATCTTTTTGACTTGGCGCATCTTAGTGTGAAATTCTGATCACAGCCGAGATGTATTGGCATTGTGTGGTTGAATTCCACCGCCAAATAGGTATGGTTACTCATATGCACCATCTTAGAACTGTAGAGCTGAAAGGGACTCTGTGGATCATAGAGTCCAGTCTTTGTCAGTGAGGAAGAGTGTGGAATCAAACTCCCAACTTCTAGATCCACAGCCAGAGACTGTGCTATCCAGCAGTAGTAGTCCCACCAGTGGCAGATGTTCAGGTTCCTGCAATAACCATAGTTGACTAGCTAAGTCTCCAAATGTTTAGTGGTGTTGTTAACAGATTTCATGTGGCAAATTAATACAAGGACATCAACATTCTGTTTCTGGAACATTCCTTCCTTCCTTCCTTCCTTCCTTCTGCTTCTTCTTCCCCTTCCTCTATAAATTGGGTGGGAAACAAGCTTGATACATCGTCCTTTCATCAGGTTGTTTAAACTGGCACTAAAGTACTTCGGACCACATTGACTCCAAGCAAAGTTGTTTTAAGTTCATTTCACCCACTAAATTATATTTATAAGCTTTGGAAGTGATAGATTCCTGCAAAATCTTTTCAGAGAGAAAAAGAATGCTGAAGGTAAGCTTGCTGTGTATCATGCCACTAATTGAAATTCCAGGGAATTCCAGGTAGTATGCATCTCCAGGTGGGCAGACTACAATCAGAACAAATGATGCTGGAGGAAACAGTTGACTTTTTCCACGTGAAGTGGATTTTCAGTCTAGACATCCTTCTCTATGAACGCCTGGGCTCACTGGCTTCAAGGGAAAGGTGCTTGGATACATGTTGAGTGTTTTCACTTGTGTGATGCAGGGACAGGCTGGAGAAAGAATTGCTGGTGGCATGTGCTTGGATTTTACCCAGATTCTGGGTACATTTAATCTGATTTTCTCTAAAGTCTGTTTTCATAATGAGTTGGTCCACATACATTTCAGCCCACCCACCCCCCAGCCTCTGCCTTCCCCTCCCCTTTATTAGCTCTTGTGACATCACAGGGATTTATCCTCTGTTTTCAGATTTTGCTTCTGAAATCTCTAACTAGGCAATACTATGAGCAATAAAACCTCTTTATTCCTTAGCATGAAACCTGACAGAAAAACCTTAATATGGCATGAATTAAAAGTTTACTGATATAAATGCAGATTTTTCTATACTCTCAATGAAAAAAAATGCAATGTGTCTCTCGATTCATTTCACTGCCTCTTGGATTTCATTCCATTCATCATTGTCATCGTCATTGTCATCGTCATCATCATTAGCACCACTATTTATTTATTTATTTATTTATTTATTTATTTATTTATTTATTTATTTATGTGACATACATATTGCACCATTTGCATAAAAGCCACTCTGGGCAGTTTACAGAATTTTAAGGTAAATAATAAAACATAAAAACAAACAATTTACAATCTAAGATGCCTTAGAATAAAAAAATTTGAAAACAGATCAGCAGCAACGATAAGCAATAGCTAGGGAAAGCCATTTTGAAAAGCCAGGTCTTCAAGAGTATTTTAAAGACCTGCAGTGTGGGTACCAGGCAGATCTCTGGGGGACGTTGATTCCAAAGATGAGGTGCCACCACCAAGAAAGCCCGATTCCTGGTAATTGTTTTATGGGCTTCTGTCATCGCTGGCACCCTGAGATGACCCACCTGGAAGGAAGGAGTGTACCGGGCAGTATTTTGAGGTAGGAGCCGTTGTGACAGATAACAAAGTCCTAAACCATTTAGGGCTTTGCATGTCAACATCAAAACTTTGAAATCAATGTGGAAACGGATTGACAACCAGTGCAGTGTGGCCAGTTTTGGGGTGATATGTTGGTGGTGTTTTACACCCATTACTAACCTGGCCACAGTATTCTGCACTAGCTGGAGCCTCCGCATTAATCTCAAAGGCAGCCCCACGTAGAGTGCACTACAATAGTCTAATCTTGAGACTACGAGTGCATGGACCAACTTAGTGAGGGCACCAAGGTCAAGGAAGGTAGACAGCTATGTGATCTGTCACAGCCAGTAGTGGGAGGAACGGATCACTGACACCACCTGGGCTTCGATTGTAAGTGCTGGGTCCCACAGAATGCCCAGACTGTGTGCCTCATCCTGTGCGGGGAGAGTCACCCTCCCCAAATATGAGGGAGTTTCCCATACTGTCAACACCCAAGGCCCCCACCCGCAGGACTTCCGTCTTGTCTGGATTCAGCCTTAGTCTATTTGCTCTCGTCCACTCCAGAACAGCATCAAGGCAGCACTCCAAGGAAGAAACAGTATCCACTGCAGATGGAAAAAAGAAGATAAAGAGTTGGGTGTTATCAGCATACTGATGACACGAAACCCCATACCTCCTAACGACCTCACCCAGCAATCTCATAAATATTAAAGATTATGGGAGAGATGACTGACCCCTGTGGGACCAAGGGGTGGAAATCATCTCCTCCAGCTGTACTTTTTTGGGGTAGTCCTTCAAGAAGGAACAGAACCACTGCAAAGCAGTGCCGCCAATCCCCAACTCAGAGAGCCTGCCCAGGAGAATACTGTGGTCGATGGTATCAAAGGCTGCTGAGAGGTTGAGGAGAACCAACATGGATGATTTGCCCCCGTTAGCCTCTGTCAACCAGTCATCTTGCAGGGCGACTAATGCTGATTCTGTATTATGGCACGGAATTATTCTTCTCTCTTTGCTATACACTTAAGCTCACATTTGCATTGAGTGAGACCCTTCTTGTGCCTAAGTGGCAGAACCAAAAGGATACAGTGACAAACCTGGATTAGCTTGGTTCGTTTTCTCTTCGGCCCATCATGAAGCTTCTAGGAGGAGGTGACAGAACTTTTCTTCCTGTTAAACCAGAAGAGGGCCATCTCATATGACCCTCTCCCTGTTAACATTCAAAAGGCAACTGAAGACATGCCCCTGCAAGGAGGCTTTCCGCTTTTGACCCTAATTGTGCTGAGGTTGACCTCACATCTCCATCCAGTTATTTTTATCATTAGTGCCTTGATTTATTTTTGTTTAGTTTTATTCTTGCTGCTGTGCCGTTAGTCTTTATATAAAGCGTTTATTAGGTTATTTGGGTAAATAAATAAATAAATAAATTCTTTTTGTTCTGGCTAGAAGCCTAAAAACCTAGAAAAGTCCTAAACCTCTCTAGTTGCTTTTCTCTAGTTCACCCTGAGCCACCATCTCATCCCTAACTTATTTATCTCTTTTTAAAGTTAGCCATGCAGTCCAAACAAAATAGAATATAAATGCAAAACTAGATAATACCTTTATAGACCACTAAAAATATCACACAATACACAAGCTTCCATGGATAAGAAAAACCCCATTTCATTAGTTGTGAAGAATGTAAAGTCCAAATTTAACTCAGTAACTTCACTGCAGAGATGGCCATTGAACTGGAGATGAAGGGTTCCTGTCAGTTGTTTTCTGACAACTACTTCAAGATATTGGAAGATATTGAAGGATGAGTCTATGCACATCAGCCTTGCTTGAGTAGACTTTGTACAAGTCTGCTTTTGAATTCTGTGGAAATGGCATAGATCCATGCAAATCCCTGAGTGGTTACAATCAACTGCCTCTGGAACACCACTGCCAATATAAGGACTGGATATAATTTGATGAATTAACAGCTGTGTTCTTGACAAAGACATTCCTAGTTGATTTGTGAATGAGAGAGCCCCGTTCTACTATGTTTGGATTCTTCCTCTCTAACTCTCTCACTATCTCTCTTGCAGAGGCTAATCCCTGCCGTTTCCAGCTCTGTACTTTGAAAGATGGCTATTCTGGCATTGGCAGGCAGACCCGTAAACTCCTTCCCCTCCCCACAGCTGCCTCTCGTCCGCTTCACGGGCAGTATGTGTATGTGTGTATGTGCCACATTGCTGGATGATTAATCTCTTGTGCTTGAATAATTGGGCAAAGCAGTGATTAAGAAACCTCCAGCATAGGCAGTGGTGCCAGTAAACATTTCCCGTTTTACTAACTGTGACTGGGGATGTTCCGACTGTCAGGATACACTGAGAGGCACCAATGTTATTGTAAAGGCTGCAGGGCCCAGAGCCACCAAGGCAGGCGAGGTGTGAGGGTCTGGGGTCAGGTATGTTTGATGGGAAAGGGTCACCCCAGCTGGAGGTTTGTTTACAGAGAGGCTGTCTGTGTAAAGAGGGGAGGGGGGTGCTGCCAAGGGCAATGTCTGCTGTCACTCTGGGACTAAAGAGAAGGTTGTGCTTGGGGACAGAGGGCCTGGCAACCTTGGAGAGGCAAAGCTGAGAGGCAAAGAAGCACAGCTTAGCACTTGAGGCTGCTCCTTCGGGGGTGTTATTTCAGAGGGTGATGTAGAGACACAGCTACACAAACATGCCTTGGAGGCAGAAAAAGCTACCATTAGGAAACTAAGGTGCACATGCAGGAAGGTATGTGCACTTGAATAGATGAATGTGCATATTTAGGCAACTGATATTTCAGAAGAAATAAGATTAGTCCTTGAATGATTTTTCTGGTCAGTTTCTTGGGAACTTCCATGACATCTCTTTCAGCCCTTTTTATGACTAGCAACACTGAATAAGCAATGCAAAGGGGCAAATGTGCAAATATTTCAACGTGCACCGTTTATATAGTACCTGCAGAGTTCAAGTCTTCCTGGTACACAGTGAAGGTGGAGTGGCCTTTCATTTTCTTTTTATCCTCAAGCGAATGTGCCCTTACTCTCTAGACCAGGTAGCATTTAGAGCAGAGGTGAGAACTTCAGTGGATCTTGTGGGGGAGGTTTTCTACCTTTGGAAACCACACAGAACATGAAAGAAATAAAGAAATGGCTAGATGTCATATTGATGAGGGGACAGGTTTGTTTTCCATGGCTTCAGAGACTAGGACTCGGAGCAATGGTTTCAAACTACAGGAACAGAATTTTAATTTAAACATTAGGAAGAACTTTCTGATAGTTGGAGCTGTTCAGCTGTGGAATATGCTGCCATGGAGGGTGGTGGAGTCTCCTTCTTTGGAGGGTTTTAAGCAGAAGCTGGATGGCCATCTCTCAGGAGCACTGTGGTGGAAGATCCTGCATGGCGGGGGGGTGGGGGGGTGGATGGAATGCCCCTTAAGATCTCTATGATTCTATTATTCTATGTCCAGTTTCAGTGGTCCTTTTGGCAGTTAAAGGGTTAATTATTATTTCTGGAGGTTTCCTGGAGGTACAGCTACCTCTTTTTGAGGCGGGAGAGATCCCAAAAGAGGTCTGGCATCAAGAAAAAAGGCTTGAGGTGATCTCTAGTAGCCACCCACAAGGTTGTATCTTACATACTCCTGATTTACATCTTACACTTGCAAATTGTTGTACACATATATAGTCCATAAACCCCTAAAACTTCATAAACAGCCATGAATGAGCTGATACACTCACAATGTGGGGGGGGGGACAAGGACAGTGCATTTTAGAAACTGGTTTGGGGAAACCCAGTCACCAAATTTAGTGGGATTGTACAGGAGAGTCAAAGGAAGCTTTTCTGCATGTTTGGTGTCTCTAGGCACCTGGGGGAAAACTTTTTTGGGGGCGGAGGGCGACTGTTTGGGGCTGCATAACATGGACACCAGAAATCCAATCTTCCCCAACTATGGAGGGATTGTACAGAACAGTCATGGGAAGCCTCCCTGCAAATTTTGTGTCTTTTGGTGCCTTGTAGACCATTGTCTAGCTCAATGAAATTTGCTAAAAATTCATCAAGTCATATTCATTGGGGATTTCATTTTGTATGGATACGAATCAAGCAATTAACAATTTTTGAATGGATTTTGCAATTTGTTGGTTTTTTTTTTAATCTGTGCCCTTTTCTATTAAGGACCAAGCTTTATATTACAAACAGTTACCCATGAGTCAAAGACAGAATTGCTTAAGTGCTGCCAGGTAGCAAATGTCAGATCTTTTCACACAGCTGGTGGTTCATAAATTTGTTTGCTTTGCGATTGGTCCTTGGGAAGTAAACACAGGCTGTGTTTCAAAGCATGATTGTTTGGTTAGGAAGGTCTACATGGTTCATGTCTCTGGAACACCAGCACATTTCAGTTTCAAATGACATGCTGTCTTTAATGTTTTGTCTTGTCCTGACAGACAAAAAGATACTACATAGCTTGATCTCTCAAGATCACAGGCATGCTAAGTATCCCCAAACACACTCAATGACAGGCTGCTTGTTGCATTCTGAATCCTCTAATATGACAACTGACCTGCATGGAGCTGAGCCAAGTTCTCCATCATCACATCAGCCCCAAAGAAGAACCCTACCCTTTTGGAGCTCTGTTGCCAAGCCTGCCTCCAATGCTGACATGTTCACAGGCTGAGAATATAAAATTTGCCATCGCTGCCAACTTATCATGATCATAATAATAAAACAGTATGTGTGATGGGGAATCATTATTTACCCAGCATTGAGTTTTTGCTCTCTGAAACAACCTCTCATTGCCTGGCAAACAGCACAGCTTTCCTCTTTTTCACCCTGGCCATGGAGAAGGTATATGAGAAGTGGGAAAGAACTGGTGTAGCAGCTCATCTAATTGTTTTCTTCCTTTTTCTTGTTTTGATTGCCAATCCAAAATATCAGCTCATCAAAATGTCCTGGTCAAGTGTAGACTGCCTTTGTTGTGTGTAGAATCAGAAACACGTTTGGGCAAAGCAACTTCTCTGAGCTGCAGTGTGGTGGCTGGAGGAATGTTGGAGTTATGGTCCAAAAGTGATAATCTTTCAAAGGTCTTAGCAGAAGGCTGGACGGTCAGCCATCTCGGAGCCAGTGTAGCACCCCTGTTCACTATTTTAGATGAACCATTGCCAGAAGAAGCAGACTAGTGTCTAAGCAAGGGCATTGTGCATTCCACGGCAAGAATGGACAGCATTTGCCTTGATCATGGCCATCACATTACTGTCTTGGAAAATCCTGTTTCATGCAGGAATTGCTAAGTGGAATTCTGTGGCTGGGGGTGGGGGGTGGGGAGCAAGCTGTCAGAATAAATCATCTTGATGGCCACTTCTCACCTTTATCTCACTATGTCTGTGTGAATACATCCTCCCAATGTACCAAGTCCAAACTTAAAAGGCAGAGATACATGTCACTTCTCTTGTGGGTGGGTGGCCACCAAGAAGGCAACTATAAAGAAGAGAAGGATGGCAGTAAAGGACTTTGCAGTACACAGACATCACCACAATAAAACAGGAATGAATGCAAAATGTCTTGAACAGCAAGTGCCAGAATATCAATACATTTTACAACTGGAATAATTTTTGATCATTTCCACAATAGGGAAATGAAATGTCAAAAAAGTGCAATATTTACAGTTATAAGGTATGTTTACTAAACACTACAAAAACATTATGGCTGTATATATTCTTTGTTTATTTTTATGTTTCTAAACAGCATACATCAGAGGATTACAAAAGATTATACAATAGGAAAGAACCCTATAATATAAAAACAATATACAGTATAAAGGTGAAGTCCTGTATTTATGCTTTTTACAAGTAGGATGATCAACTGAATAACATTCGAATTACAAGTACTTCCAAGTAATAACGTTAGCATTCCAAGACAAGGAGGTCTTCATCAGTCAGGAAAGCTGTTCTACAAATTGAGTGCCACCCCACTAACTGTCCTGCCATGCATGCTTGTGGCACCAGCAAGAGGACTGGAGAGGTTTATTTGGACCCCTTTCTCATGAAGGTGTCTTGCTATGTCAAGATGACTGAACATGATGAAAGCAAGAAATACAGTGAGCATTCCTTCTACATCTGCCAACTTTTCCTCATTGCAAACCTCCCAGAATTCAGCAACTACTGGGCATGTTGGTGGAGGTATAGTCCAGGAAAGAATCTTTTCCAAGCTGCCTCCTTCAGTCAACTAAAGCTGTGCCTTCTTTGAGCCCACGTTGCCACTCATGAATTTATTCGTAGTGGATTGTAGAAGGTAGGCAAACTGGTCTTTTGTAAATAGCCAACAGTGGTGGGGGTGGAGGAGAAAAACTAAGGGGACAAATTCTGGCTTAATAATAACAAGGCAGGTTCATAGTAAGGGAAATCTGTGGCAAAACTCAGTTCTTCTCCCTTAGATATCAGCTAAGAGAGGTATCCTGTCGAAATGTTTGCACTCAGCATCTCTCCTGGCAGCCATGATACCAGTACTACATCCCACCTCTCACAACACATGGGGTAGAAACTACTTTCAACAGAGTCCAAGTGGGACAAAAACACTGGCTTTCTTAGATTCAGTTTGTTTTGTTTTCGCTTGTTTACACTGCTGCTGAGTGATGATATATTGTTGTTCTGATTTGTTCCAGCACAGATCTGCTTTTATGGACCTTAGTATTTTTTCTTTTCTTTTTCTCTCCTGGGTGTGTATTGTTGTATAATATTTCCTTATGGGCATTTTGCCACTGGTCAAGTTCCACCCTTCCGCACCCCATCGGTAGGTCAAAATAGGAGGAAAGGGGGCAAGAGAGCAAAGTAATTGGGGAGAGAGCAGAGCAGATCACCAAAATGGGGGACAATCTGTATTGGACGTGAGATGTCACTAGTTGTTGTGAGTTTTTCAGTCTGTTTGGCCGTGTTCTGGAAGTTTTTCTTCCTAACATTTCGCCAGACTCTGTGGTTGCCATCTTCAGAGGGCAAGGCGCTCAGGGAACAAGGAGCACAGAGTTCCCTGAGCTCCTTGCCCTCTGAAGATGCCAGCGACATAATCTGATGAAATGTCAGGAAGAAAAACTTCCAGAACACGGCCAAACAGACCGAAAAACACATGACAACTATCAGATCCTGATTGAGAAAACCTTCAGGAATACATTGAGATGTCACTATTGCTTTCACTGGGGACATAAAGACATTAGAAAAGCAGAATAAGAAACCATAAAATTGGATGTGGGTTTTGTTTGTTTGTCTGTGTGGCAAGGAAATAGTAGAATAGAGATATGTGTGAGAAGAGCTTGTAAAAATTCCCACTTTTTAAATTACCTCAGTTACTCCACCTCTCTTTCAATGCCTTAATTTTGAGGACATCTAGTACATTAGTTATAAGAAGCAAAAAAAATTGCTCACACCTTCTGAAACATCTATGGGCCTTTTTACACGACCCCTAAACTGTGCTGCAAATGGCTCCCGGCTCCGGAGCTTAAAAATGTTTCCCCACCAGCTCCGGAGCTTACAGGAAATTAAGTGCGACCATGCCCCCATAAGCGCGTCCCAGCGCACATTTCAGGTACCTGCTCTCAGGAAGTGAAAATTCCTTGATGCGGTGTAACGATAGTGAGTGCGGGGCTCTCCTCCCTTATGTTTGTTGGTTTTTTGGCTCCCGCCCCTTTAAGAGCTACTTTAAGAGAATGGGGAAAAAAGAGAGAATGGAATGTTGCCGGGAGCAGAGCGAGAGGCAGAACGGAGGTAAGCCGATCTTTTCTTCCTTTTTTTTCTCCCTCCCCTCACGCCGCCAGCAGCCAGGAACCGGGAGGGGGTGGGATCGCAGGAAGAGCGACAGACCCCCAAGATCTCTGGTCCAAATTTAAGGGACCAGTGGATCTTAGGGGTCGTGTAAAAAGGCCCTATATTGAAGTCCCATACTACTTCTGAAAATTAAATCATAGGTCCTACTGATAAATAATATGAAAAATTTGGTCAAGACCTTTACAGATTTATGTCAGCCACTGATTCTGAACTCAGTCAGCAAAATTGTACAGAGCGGTCACATTCTCATCCATCTATAAACCCTTCAGCTAAATCTTTTGAATCAGTGGTTTGATTAAGTAACCAAATGGATGTGTCAGTTTAATCTACATCACATTTTGATGGTTAACAGAGATGGATTAGTCAAACCTTTGCGTATACAGCCTGAGGTTGTCAAATGGTCTGAACCACTTCCATCTGTAGCTCAGGGAAACCAGTTTTGATTGCTCCCAGGTAGGCAGATAGGCGGATCTTCCTGATGTACTAGGTTCTGCAGGAAATATTTCCACAGAGAAGCTTTTAAATAATATACCAGTCACCACAGTTGTCTTCTCCCAATAAATGAAAGGGCTGTATTCATAAATCTCCAGTTATTACATCTACCTTGACTGTAAGGTGAGTATTGACTGCCTAGCCACTTGTAGGGTGGACCATCAGGCCTTTAGTGACCTTCTGATGTTGCTGTGTGCTTTGGGGCTGCACAGGCAGCAAGAAGCATGGCAATATAACACAATCCATGACTCAGAGTGAAAGACTTTGGTGTACTGCAAGCCGCAGAGACCTCTGGTAAAGAGTTGCTTATAGCCTAGACACCTAGAGAACAATAGTGCAGGGCAGTTTTCACCTATTGACTGAGTTTCACAGTCATGAAGCCAGGATGCTTACATATCTGTCAAGATGCTTATGTGACAAGAATTTTAATAATTAGAGTTTCCTTCATTGCAATGAAGAACCTTATTCCTATTTTGACATACACCAGACCACATGGGAAGACCTGGCTGCCAAGAGACGAAATGGCACATGAGGAAATACATCTTCAAGACAGGAGAGACTCTGGAATCTGAAACAGTAAACACAGTTGCTGAGCTCCACTGATCAGGTGGTGCTCTGGAAAATGTAAAAAGCCCTCCCCAGCCCATGCATGCAAGTAAACAATTAAAGAGAAAGGATGTTTGTCCTTGTTTGACCAGATGCAGAGGTTTCTAGGTGTTTGGGACCCTCTGGCACGAAAACATATGTGCAGTCTGGGAGAAGTTAAATGCTTCCTGATATGTCAAAATGACTATCACAGGATCCGGAAATCTCCTCAGCATATAGAAGTTGTCAGCACATGGAAACAGATCAATAAGGCTTAAATTCGAGCTAGATGTGAACCACTCCTGTCTCCAGATGTGCTGATTAATTACCTGCCATGGCAGTTTGAAAAGCTAACTCTGCTCCACCATACCCACGGAACTTAAAGTAGCATTTTATTCAGCAAGCCCACCAAATGACTAACTCCACTGAAGGACACCACATGCAACCTGCTATGTGCTCCCACACCCAGCCTGCCACTTTCCATTGCAGCAGAGGAAATTGACCTCGACTAGGGTTGAAATAAGACTGAAACACCTATCCAGACACGTTTCCTACTGCAAATCAGTGAGACTTTGCCTATTTTATTACATGAGGCCCTGCTTTTCCTTAGACTCAGGTTATTACCAGTCAGCCCACTCCTGCCTGACTTGCCTCCTTATCAGAGCTAGCAGAACAGGATGCTGCCTATATTTCCATTCTATTGCTAGGCACATGATGTGAATAATGGATGGCTAGATGGCTTATTATGTGGATGAGGGGAAGAATAGCCCAAGAGAGTGGCCTTGCTGCCAGATGGGTGGTATATAAATATAGTAAGTAAGTAAGTAAGTAAGTAAGTA
>JAHTLZ010000129.1:68423732-68458258 GCA_023846285.1 Phrynocephalus versicolor
TAAGTAAGTAAGTAAGTAAGTAAGTAAGTAAGTAAGTAAGTAAGTAACTAAGTAAGTAAGTAAGTAAGTAAGTATTTTCCTCCTGGCTTTCCCATCACCCTTAATTCTGCTCTCTGTGCTATATACAACACCTGAACAATCTCTTCCCATGCACCAGCCTCCAATTTCTAGAATGTGTACACTTGGACTATTTTGCTACCTTTGGTGAGAGCGTAATGATATTGTGTGTGTGTGTGTGTGTGTGTGATAATGGTTGTTTTATTCCTCTTGCCAATTATAGTTATTATTAGTATTATTTCTTTTTAAAAATCATTGTTGGGTATTTTACTTCTGTTCCTGTGTTTTTATGTGAACTGCCCAGAGTTCCCCTTGGGAAATTGGTGTGGTATACAAATATAAAAATAAATAAATAAATAAATATTCCTCTTTGAAATTTGGTAATAAATAGTAACATTGTTAAATTTTGTTGCAATGTGTCACATTTACTCCATACTTTTTTCTTGTAGCTCTTGAGAGATTAAAAGCTTCTGGGGGTTTTCCTGAGGGGATTTGTTCTAACATGAGGCCACTTTCTTACTTTCAGAGATTTTTGTTTTTTTTTTTAAGAAATGAGAAATGGATACACGGTATGACAAATAAAGTTAACAGGTTACTTAAAAGTATAACTAGAATGATAACAAGTAACTTGGGTGCTTTTAAATAAGGTCAGAATTACAAACTACTCAAAAATCAATTTTCCAACCTTCAGATGGTGGAGGAAGTATCCTTTCCCCACACACACACCACCACCTGTTGCAATGGAAAGATGGAAACCCTAACCCTAACCCTAACCCTAACCTTATGGAAACTGGCAAGCAAATGCTGTGCAGAGTCCTCATAATGAAAATATGTTCCTGGGATCAGTGAGGGCAATTGCTGCAATAATAGAGAGGCAAAGACATGCGTGTCGGGTGGACGCCTAAGAATTTAGTGATTTATGACAGGCAACGTTTAGGATATGGATCTCATCAGTGTGTAAAGTGGAAAGAGGTTTGTTCTTCTCACAGAAGAATCTGGAGAAGCAACTGTTAACAGTGGCAAACACACTTTTGTAAGAGAGCAAATGGGAAATTGCCAAAAATATCAACTGTGGCACAATGGCTCCAGAGGCATGATTAAAGTCATTATAGACGTCTACAACCCCTCGCCCAAGGAGCCCAAAACAAATAGTAGAACTTAGAAGAATGGTATTCCTTTGCTTTGATGTACAGTGGACCCTTGTATAACAAACAGCCTGTATAACATAAAATTTGTACAACATAAAAAATTCCGGAGATGGGGGAAATTTGCTTAACATAATCGCCTATGGGGAGAATCTGTACAACATAAAAATGGGATCACTCCATTTTCAATGCATTCCTATGGGAATTCATATAAAGGAAAATTTGC
Organism: Phrynocephalus versicolor; assembly: GCA_023846285.1. Lineage (NCBI taxonomy): Eukaryota > Metazoa > Chordata > Lepidosauria > Squamata > Agamidae > Phrynocephalus > Phrynocephalus versicolor. The sequence continues at coordinate 68,425,161 of JAHTLZ010000129.1, forward strand.
TTAACATAATTTCATTTGGAACGAATTAATTCCTTTATACAAGGTATCACTGTACTTACCAGAAGCAATTGGATACTTTAAAAATCAAATAGAATAGGAGGTCTTCTGAAAATATTAAACGTAGCGGTGGTTTTATCAAAAACAGAGAGACACTAAGTGTTTTATGCAAGTTGTTTCCAGCCTCCTAGATCAACAGGAAATAATAAGGTGTTTCATCTGACCTCCTCATTCACCCAAGAAGTGAGCCAAAAAGGCTATGAAAGAAGCGTATATAGAGAAGCAGACACCTCTCTTAGCAACTTTGCTTAGGTTTTGTAGCTGGATTTTGAGGTCCACATTGAAAACATTGGCAAAACTGCTAGGAGATGAATTGATGAAGAATCTTTTGCTTCTTAAGTGTCAGCTGTTCCAGGAGACAATGCATCATAGTATGATTGGTGCTGTATCTGTCACAGCAGTAACTGTTTTGACAGCAGTCAGCAGACTTGAGATTGCCTCATTTTAGGGGTTCCATTCATTCAGAGGTTAGGCAAATAATAATGGCGGGTGGCTGTTAGCAAAGTGAGGTTCTGCACTGTTGTGCTTATGCAACATTTACATTTTTAATGCAGGGGCTGTCAGAGTCCCTGCTTGAAGGCAACGTCCATCGGGATAGCTGTCCAATGTGTACCAAAGAACCAGAAGGAACAGCAAAGCTTGCAAATTGCCATTCAACAACTAGCACTTGGACAGCAACAGACTGAGCCATGCGTAGAGGTCACCTGGTTACAGTCCTGTTTCCCTGTTTATGACTGATTATGTGCCAGCAATTCAATTCCAACTTATACCAGGATCTCCCGGTATAAGGTAGTCAGAAGTAGTTTGCAAGTCCCTTCTTCTGATGGCCTTCTAGAACAGTGCATCGTGCCCAAGGAAACACAGGCTGGCTTTTCTCCTGGGGAAAAAAATGGAGGCCAACCTCTGGCTCCAAAGCCAAGTACTCAGCTCACTAAATAACCCAGCTAGCTGAGTTGTACTTCATTTACAATTTAGAATTATGATCCCGCCGTGTGTAAAATACATTGGGATGTGTGCATGTGAGGCCTGTTTTCTGCAAGATGTGCTGCTCCTAAATAGTTTTCCCTCTGACTTCATATTCTATGTGAGATAATCAAGATTGCCTCTCCTGGCCATCATCATCAATAAAATATTCACAGCAGTTTTGCACAATGTTCTGCCACGGCAAAGTGAAAAATTAAACTAGAACAAATGTGAACTGGCAGTTGTCATCCTTGTAGAATGCAGTTGTGTACATTTCCTCTTTCTCTGTGGAAATCCAACCGAGACTTCAGCAGCATTTTTGAGTTTCAGTCACTCCTTTGCCCGGCAGGAAATGTTAAATGTGTATATTGGGAAAAGTCTGCACTTCCAAGTAAACATAGAGGAAAAATAAATAAGAAAGACAAACTGCAGGAGTGAATGGGTTGGACACAGATGCTAAGGATTAAAGGCAAACCTTGGAGATTTCTGGTCCAGAGTGAGGCTATTTTTCTGGTCACAAAAAACAAGACAAACTCTTGTTTCTCCCCCCCCCCCCCCCGGAAAATAAAAAACAGCTTTTTTTAAAAAAAATAAAAAGTTGCATTTTGATCTATTGTTCAAATGAGCCAAATTTTACTGCCAAATGCCTACATTTTATGTGGCTGAAAGACAATGAGTTATGGAAATCTTAAAACAATGGAATGGTCTTTTTTATTGCTTTCAATTTGTTCAAAGTAACTACTCTCCCCCTTCAGTTAAAGCTTTTTTTTCTGTGCCTTCTTCTTTCCCCCATTTTAAGGACTTACAAAACATATCTCTGTCTTCAACCTTGTACATATGCATGTCATAAATATCAAGGTACAATCCAACGCTTGTGAATAGACCTCCTCACCCAAACAATTTTCTTTCAAGGAACATTTTTACAGCTAGTGAGATTTGGCAGTGCATTCCCAAGAACCTGCTCTGATGAGTTAGACTCCACATTCTTTGAATAAGATCCAGACATGCAGATCCCCAGTCATTGCACACTGTGGGAAACCCTGGCCTGTCAGTTATGTACTCAACTGTATAAATCTTCTTGCATTCTGGATGATGGAAATGAAAGGTGTGTCGCAAGTTGCCTATTGGTTACGTTCCTTTCGCCCAACTACAGTGGTACCTCTTAAGACAGGCATGTCCAAACTTCGGCCCTCCAGATGTTTTGAGCCACAACTCCCACAGTCCTTTGTAATTGGAAATACAGGCTTGGAATTCTGGGAGTTGTGGTCCAAAACATCAGGAGGGCCGAAGTTTGGACATGCCTGTCTTGAGACAAATGCCACGTAAGACCAAAAACTTGGAAGAAATTTTTTTTCGGGAATAGACATGCTTTGCATAACAAAAAAAATCCCTATGCGATGGTTCGCAAGATGAAAAAACGTTCCACATATACCCGGGGGTGTGTGTTATTTTTGTCTTTATCCTAGCCTCCATAATGGATTAATACAGGCATGTCCAAACTTCGGCCCTCCTGATGTTTTGGACCACAACTCCCAGAATTCTAAGCTTAGATTGCCAATGTCAAAGGACTGTGGGAGTTGTGGTCCAAAACATCTGGAGGGCCAAAATTTGGGCATACCTTAATGAATACATTCCCAATGCATTCATATGGGAAACCATGTTTCGTAAGACAATTTTTTCTTAAAACAAATTGACCCGTAGTGATGAAGCGTCGAGGACCAGGGTTTTCAACCATCGTTGAAAATTAAGTAAAATGTGGCAGTCCAAAACAGGGTTACTCAAATTGATTCTTGACAGAGAGGAGTAATTAGTTTTAACAAGCATTGCCTCAGACTGGTCTTGGATCAATTAGGGTTGTAAGTCTTCAAAGGATGTTAAATATATTTGCCAATTCAGGATTATTGTGAAGGGAACATGACTCCAGCTACTCTGGATTGGGGTTGATCATAATAGGAATGTTCTGAATCAATTGAGTAATGTGCAAATTCATCAGGTTCAATCTTACTGAGATTCCTGTTTTCTGTGTGATTTTTTCATATGTGTAGCCCTTTTCCCTAAATGCAAAATTTGCTTGTTTTGTAGATCCCAATTACAAGCTCAAAAATGTATAGATTTTTTAACGTAAACTTGCATTTGTGGCTGTCACCCCAAAATATGAATCCAATGAATTTCCAATCTACCCTTTGTTAAACTGAGGGACAAATTCTAGCCACATACAGTATCATATACAAATCATTCTAGAACTTATGAACTGCATTTTCACCCAACTGTTGTGTTGTTGTCCTGTCCTTGGGAACAAATGTGGAACATGGGACTCAAGTATCTAGAATCAAGCATACAGAACAAGGAATGAATATATTCATATGAAAATAAACAGCTGCCTTATGCTAAACCCAATGGTTTGTCCACCATGGAACAGACTGCAGCTGTTTGGAAAGATATATGGTATTCAAAAAAAACAACCATATTTTTAATTGGGACAAAAAAATTGAATGATGGAAAAATCATAGCACTGCTTGATGTCCTTGACAGCCATTTCCAGTCTGAGTAAAAATGGTGTCTAGACAGACAAGCACTCTAGGCTACTAACAGGGTGGCTCCATGGGGATGTACACTTTAAGAGCCTCGTGGTATAGAGGTTAAACTGATGTATTGCAGCTATACTGTGCTCACGACCAGGGGTTCAATCCCAGGTAGCCAGCTCATGGTTGAATCAGAGTTCTATTCTTCCAAGGTGAGCAAAATGAGTATCCAGCTTATCGTGGTGGAGGTGGCAATGTGTAGCCTACATCATTACTTTTAAACCACCCGGAGAGTGCTTTAAGTGCTATGGGGTGGTATATAAGCAGAACACTTTGCTTTTTCTTTTTAACATGGTTGAAGAGTTTGAGTGTAGCAGAGAAGGCAAGAGTAATCAGTAGAGATGGGCACGACTCAGAAAAATTGTTCGTTTTCATTTTCATTTTCGGCTAGGGGTCCGTTTCAGCTCGTTTCCGTTTTCAAAATTTCAAAATTTTTCATTTTCGTTTCGTTACGTAACGAAAACAAAAAAACGAAAACGAAAATTTTTCGTTTCTTCCCATTTAGCTCCATTATGTGTTTTTCCAGTAACAAAAAACGAAAATTGGCTCGAAATTAGTCGTTTCGTTTCCGTTTTCGTTCCAGTTCTGAGCCGTTTTTCGTTTTTCGTTTCGTTACGTAATGGAAACGAAAAACGAAAACGAAAACGAAAATACCGCTAAGTCGTGCCCATCTCTAGTAATCAGTAGGTCTGAACTCTGTTATGAATCTAGACCCCTAGCAAGCACATCTAATGCAGAATGGTCACAACTGAGGCATTGGACAATGACGAACTCTTTTCGCTCTAGGAATGCATTGCCATATCAGGACAGGAGAAGATGTTCTAAAGGTGATGAGTAGACATGGGCACGACTCGGCGAAATTGTCGTCTCCATTCTCATTCTTCGTTCTCATTACGTAACGGGGAACGAGAACGACAATTACTCTGCTCCAGCTCGAACCCGACCCGATAAAGATAAATTGGGTCTGATTTGTCGTTGTCGTTCATGGCATCGCGTCGCCGGCGATCACGCGATGCCAAGCGGCGCAGAACAGAAAAAAAGTTTTAAAAATAAAAAAAACCCGATTCCCGGCCATAAAAGCAGGCGAAAATATGCCTGCCTCAGTGAGGGCACCTACCAAGGGGTGGTTTCTGGGGAGGTCCCCGGCCTTCCCCCCTCCTGTCCTGGGCTGCTGGTACCAGGCTGGGGGGGGCATCATCGTCTCCATTTGCCATGCAGTGGGTGGGGATCCAAAATGGCAACCGCAATATTTTTTTTGAAATTGTGTGGTCCAAAAACCCACCAAAGCACCACAGAAACATTTGAAAATTAGGTATTTTAAATGCCTGTTTTTTGTTTTGTTTTTTGTTTTTGTTTTTTTTGGTAGCAGTAGTGGGTTTTTCTTGCAATAAAACGTCTCCATTGATTTTATTTTATTTTATTTTTATTTTTATTTTTTTACCCCTGCGCAATGATGGGCTGGCCATGGGATGGGACCATGCAAAATTTTGGAGCCATTCCACCAATCACATGGCCAGGTTTTGACTGAGACTTCTGGGTGTGCCAGAGAGGGCATTAAAAGCCCACTAACCCAAACCCAAACCCAAACCCAAACCCAAACCCATACGCCAGTACGCTGTCCTTCTTAGTGGGTCAGAGGCACCCAGAGGTGCAGCCCAATAACCCACCCTAACCTTAACCATAACCCTAAACCTAGCCTTTACCCTAACCCCACCAACCCTAACCCAGATCCGTACGCAAGTACACTTTCCTTCTTAGAGGGTCAAAGTGAGGCACCCAGAGAGGTGCCTCGCAGAGCCCACTCACTATCCCATTCCCTAACCTGTACGCCGGTATGCCTTCCCTTCTTAGTGGGTCAGACGTCAGAGGCACCCAGAGAGGTGCCTCTCAGAGCCCACTTACCCCAACCCCAACCCACAAACGACCAAACGACCAAATGACAAACGGAACGACAAATTTTTGAAAATTATCACGACAAACGGAAACGACCCAAAACGGACCTGTCCCGACAAACGGCAACTCGAAACGTCATTTTTTCTGGTCGTGCCCATCTCTAGTGATGAGATGGAGAAAATTTTTAAAGGGCAGCTACTGGACAGGAGTAGCAGAGATGGATGACCCTGATGGAAGGTCTGGTCCACCCAACAGCACTAGCACTCAAGTTAAATTGTATTAGTACTGCACAGAAGAACCCAATGAAAAATATTTATGTCTTGGAAGCCCTATGATGACAACATTCAAAACAAAACATATCAAGATATAGCAGTGGAAGATTAGACTCAGAAGGTACTCAGTTAGCTATTGAGGTACAGCAGGTAAGAAAGCTAATGGGGCTATACAAAAGGATGTCTAACTGATTATTTGCACAATGACAAAAAGCAAGTCCAATGTTGCACAACACATATGACTGGAACATGGAATGTGAGCAGCATGAATCAAAGTGAGTTCAAAATCATATAAAAGCTTGTCTTGTTTGTTTACCATGCTTAGTGCATTAGTATGGAGACATTTGAAAATGCTGTTTTTCTTTGATTCTTGTTCCCCAGCACTTGTATTCTGAAATATCATCCCGCCCCCTAGCAGATCTTAACTTTAAAGCCTTTGTGGCCATGTTTGCAGGGCCTCTAGCCAATATGTTCTTCTACATCCCTATAAGGTATCATCCATTGTTTACCTGGAGTTCTTCCTCTTGGAATGTTAGACCATGATCCCAGAAGCTAAATCTTTTGTGATGACATCATTGACACAGTTAATTGCTGATTTGTAGAGATCTTGTCTTTCTTCTCAGGCTACAATCTTTGACAGAAAGGAGGGGTGACAAAACCATCTGTACTATGAAGTAAATATAATCTTTAAATGAACATTATACAATGAATAAGGGGGGGGGGGCACACAATCTTTCCGGGAGCCTCCTCTCATAAACCAAATGTTCAAAATCAGAAACAAACAATTTCCACACCAGAGAGTTCTTTTCACCATGCAAAGGCACTTAGGGGTATTATAAATATTCATGTCAGTATATAAAGCTCAAGAGATGCCTTGAAGGCTGCCATCACACACAAGGTTTATCCTTCCCATCATGGAGTTATGAAAAATGGCAATGCTACAGAAGCAGCACATTATTCTCAATGGTTTCTTGCTTCAGTCGGATGTTCTTTTGTGTCTGGGTTGTGGAGTAATGGAATCTTGGACAGTTCTGTTCTGTTTTGTGAGTCACTTCTCCAGAAACACAAAAAGTCATTTTTGTAATTAGTGGCTTCAAGCATTTTCAAAGTAGAACGAGTTCCATTTGGAAACACAGCTTTAACCCTATGGCCTACGATGAGTCATGATTGTTGCCCATAAAATTTCTAAGATGGACCAGATAGAGGCTTACCCATTAAGTTCACTCGCTGACCTTTGGTCAGTTACTCTCTTTCAGTCTGACCTTCAAGGATTGTGGTAAGACTAAAAGGAAATAGTCTTATGTTATCTCATTTCTTTGAAGGGAAAGCAAGGCCCAGAAGCTACAAATTACCAACTCAATCCCGCAACTCAAGGCAAGCAACCAATAATTATGAGAATTTTATTGGGTTCATTTTTTTAACCATGACATAAAGGTCACATGTTTCTTCATCAGTGTTATAGTAAGCATGCCCCAAGCAATAAATGCCCACAGAATCTTCTGGGGGGGGGGGGTTGGTGGGTGGGAAGCCATGATGATCTCTAAGTGGGAAGTGATGAAGTGATGAAAACAAGAAGTCGCCTTCTGGGATTTTTTTCTAGCCTGATATTTCTTTGTGAATGGCAATGGCATGAAAATCGATCCTGGAGATAATTTTGAATGCTAACACTGATGTCGCCAACATCCAAGTTGGACTTTGTTTTGTAAAGACTTGTCATCCTTTTTTCAACTGGCAACTGGGACATGGTATTCCAAGGCAACGTTGAAGCATTCCCTGCTTTTAAAACTCATGGGCACAACAGCTGTGTCCCATATTCATAAACCAGACTGAATAGTTTTTTTTTCCTGTTTGTGACCAATAATATGCTAAAAGCCTGCACACCTACATGTACATAGGTTTTTCTTCAAAAACTAAGACCTCTAAGGCATGGATAGTAAGGGGCAGGCCAGTGGTAACACATGAACATGGAAGGATGGGGAGGCCAATCCGTGGAGACTTGTTCTACACATTATTCACATCCATATGTCATACATATAGATGAGCAAGTTAACTAGCCTTCTAATACTGTGATTTTCTAAATGTCTGCCACATTAAGCTCTCTTAGCACATATGATCTAGGAAGCATTATTAATGTTGTTTGGTTTCAGTCATTATCAAATCTCACTGGTTGGCTACTTAGTATTGTGGCTTTATTGCATAATTGAATGTTTGATCACCTGATTTCAACCTTAACAGACATACTCTTCAGCATATTGCAAATAATTATAAGGCTATTGCTAAGAAGGCATATTGACAAAGCAGCAAATGATTAGCATTAGCAATTCAATGTATAATCATCTGTTTTCTACACCAAGAGGGGAATAGGCCTTTGAAGGAGGCAAAAGAGATTGGTAACAAGATGGATGACCTGGAATAAAAAGAGTGATGGGACATAAAAGTAAAAAAAAAAAAAGTGGCCTGCTTATATACCGCCCCATACCACTTTAAGTAGTCTCTGGGTGGTTTACAGTTTTAATTACAGTAATGCAGGCTACACATTGCCCCCTCCCCCCAGCAAGCTGGGTACTCATTTTACTCACCTCAGAAGGATGGAAGGCTGAGTCAACCGTAGTGGATAATCACACTGTATGTGCATTCTTTGAATTGAAGAGCTCAGAAATGAAATGATTTAAAAGAAAGTAAGTGAAATATGACTTCTCTGCCTTTTTCAGGGTGCCTTGTGTATCTCTTAGTGTTTTGGTCTGGGAACCACAAAACATTACCAATGAACAAAACAGTAGTGGGATAGTTGCTCATACCCTGAATAGTTATGGTAATGGATATCCTTCAAACACTGAAAAAGAAATCAAACTGTTCCACACTAACCTACAACTTACTTCCCACAAAGCTAAAGAACAACATTGGCAGGTTGGGAAATGAGTTTAAGACAATAAAGGAATTATAAAGCAAATCATAAAAGGAATAATTGGGAGGGGGAAATAGGGTAATTTTGTTGCAAATAACAAAAAGAGCAAGATGACTGAGGTTATGATATCTGTTTTCCAGTACGTCAAACATCACCACACAAAAGCCAGTAATTTGTGGCTTCTGAGACTATTACATAGCGGAATTAAATTAAACATAGAGAGGAAAAAACTAAAAGTTCTAAAATGATCTTGGTGAACTGAAGAATAATTAGACAATGGAACTCATTACCAGCAGTGATGTTGCAGAGGCTGCTTTACTGAGATTTTCCCCAAGTTCTTTTGGATAACTGAAATCCTTCTTTTAAAAAAGTAAATGAAAGTTGATCACCTACCAGTGTGAGAATGATGGGATATCTCAAAGGAATTGGGTTCTCAAAAGATGGCACATTCATAGTAAACATGAAACGTTATCCATTTGATTAGAATCTGGTTCCAATGGTAGCTGAGGTAACATTTAGCTATCTCAATTTCTGTCTATATGCTGTTACTGTTTAAAACCTTTAAATATGTACTCTCAGCCAAATGTGCAGGGATGAAAAATCCTGCAAAAATCCTGTTTCCACTCCATACTTGGAAGCAGGCAGAATCTATATGTTTGTTTGTTTGTTTGTTTGTTTGAGTATTTTTATCCCACCTTTCTCCTTGGAAAAGGACCCAAGGCAGCTTACAGTAATGAGGGACAATATACAGCTCAGTACAATTAAGACATATTCAAGTTTAAGAACAGGGATTTGGGGGGTGGTATCTTAAGGCAACATTAAAGCTTAACTATGATTTACTGGAGCACAGTAAATCACAGTTAGAGTAGGCCCATGTTTGATGAATGAAACCTAGAAAGAAGTTGACTCATTACATCCCCATTGAGTCAGTGAGCCAACTCTAGTGCAATTTATTTTGCTAAGTACATGGTTTTAACTGTCGCTACTAGCATTAATCAGAATTCCCATGGACAAAAGAGTAGCAACAAAGGCATATCTTTATGACTGATTACCCAGATAATTTTGGCTTTGCTTGAACAAATGAGTTGCTTAATTTTTTTTTAAAGCAGCAACCTATTGTCTGTCCACTTAAAAGCTAATTTCTGCACATAATGAATCCTAACTGTAATGAATCCTAACTGATAGGGAATATATTCTGGGAAACTGCATATATTATCATGTTGAAAACCAAAAGCTATTGACTTGCTGAAGGAAACCTCAAATCCATCTCTCTGTTCAAGTTCACAACTATATAAATTTACAAAAGGACAAATAGCATACATACCATGCAAAGATGACTTTGTGATCTCTGGCTTGTTTTAAGTTTAAAATAATAGTCATACCATATAAGCAAGTGTAATCTATTGCCATGTTTATTCTCTACTAGACATATCCTTGGGATAGGAGTAACACCTCTTGAGACCAGTTTTGTATCTGTTTCTGAACAAACATATATAAATTGGTTTGGGCTATAGGTAAGAATATCCAAATGGTCTTAGAACCAATTTGCTTGGGTCCGTAGTTTCATAGCTGATCCCAGTTTTTGCTCCTTGAGTTACATAGGACTAAATGTTTAGGTTGGAATTCAGTAGAAAGCCAGAAGTCAAATGGGCCCATTGAATCAATGGAACCTCAAGAGGACTTGACTTACCAAGTCCCCACTGATTCATTGTGCCTGGTTTAGTTGTGGCTTACTACTGGATTTCATCCTTAGAATGTTATTAGAAATGGAGGCCTGAAAGAATGTGCTTTCTTTCATTCAACTTCATATTGAGAATTCGGGCCAGCTTTGTTTTGTGGTTGCTCAGTGAAAAGTAAAACATTCACTTGCAAGTCTGATTGCCCATCTTTGTGTCTTTAAAGAAATCCCATTCTGGGAGGGAAAATGTACTTCAAAATAATATTGTAGCGGCCATGAATTGGCACCAAAATCACAGGGAACCAAGGTTGGAGTCTTCCCTGTAAACCCCCTGAAATTTGGAAAGATTTGGGGCTCTGAGGACTGATTTATTAAATGTCAAAGGGGGTGCAGGTAGTTGTTAATTGAAGAAGTGTGTTACTTTAACAGCTTCCCAAAGCACACTGAACACACTCATTTCAATAAACTGCCCAGTCCTCATAGTCCCAAACCATTCCAAATTTCAGGGGTTTAGAGGGAAGACTCCAACCTTGGTACCCAGCACTTTTGTTGCTGAATGGTTGTTGCAGTCAAGAATCAGCACCAAAATTGCTGGGGACCAAGGTTGGAGTCTTCCCTGCAAACCTTCTAAAATTTGGAAAGGTTTGAGTTCAGGAAGCTAAAATATGAAGCTCCAAAGGGGGTGCTGGTAGTTAATTGAAGGATGATGATGATGATGACAATGATGACGACAACAATGACAATGACAATAATGGCAACAACGACAACAATGACAATGATGATGACAAAACAGCAGCAGCAACAACTTCATTACTAAAATTTAAGGGTTGTGTAAATAATGTTATGCACAGGGAGATTCAGAATATGAATAACATGTTACTATTCTTGGTTCCCACAGATTTTCTTGTGGGAGGCCACTTGATGGGTTTTACACTTTTGAGGCCTTCTACAGGAAGGCAAATGCCATCTTATCATTTGTAGGTGGCTGGTGATTTTGCAGACTTATCGAGTGACATGTAGCCATTGCCCGAGAACAGGCAACCACTATGTTTGTTTTTGCAAACTCTCCTGTCTTTTTAAAATAGAGAATTTAACAATGGTGAAAAGTACTAGATTGACAGGCTGTGGAAACGGAAGGGTCTTCCAGCTCACCCATAGTTTACATTCATGAAGGACACACAGGATAAATAGGAGACAGTGTTTAGAGTCATCCATAGACACTTCAAACTTGCTTATATTTCTCTAGGAACTCCGTCACCTCTGGCATGATGGATGTTCTCCATAAAGCTGTGCCTTCAAACATTTTCTTATGTGTGATGAGAAGCTTCTTTAATTCATTATTTGTTTTCTTTTCTGTTCTGAACTGTAAAGAACTGCTGATGTCCTTCAGCTTATTGTTCAACGCAAAACTTAGCAATGGTGTCAGTCAGTGTGTCTTTCCTATTGCCAGCTTAAAGGCTATTTTTATTCATGTGATTCTTCCTGTTTTTAAAACAATAAGCCAGTTTTTGATAGCTTCTCTCATTTCCCTGGAAGCTGAGTCATGGCAACTGGACTTCTTTTCTTGAGAGATTGAAACGTTTCGCTGCTCATCCAAACAGCTTCTCTCATTTCGTAATTTATTCTGAACTAGGGGTGTGTACAGCCTTTGGAAAAATGGGGAAACCAAATCAGAGATCCCTGTATTCTTCCAGAGCCACCACAGACCACAGGTAGCCACTGGTGGCATATGGAGTGGAGTAGCCCCTTCCACAGACCCCCCCTCATGTCCAGTCTGTCAAAAAGGAACAAGGAACATTTGGAGAGAGAAAGGACTGACAGCGTAGAGACATTGCTGGAGGTTTGTTTGTTGAATACTGCCAATGAGTGCCTTAGGACACCACTCACCTTACTGGTGTGATCAGCACTTTCTCCTGGTAGGAAAAAAATAAAGATAAAACAGAGCACTCCAGTTTGCCAACTCCTTCCATCCTAAACTTCTGCCCTGAGTGCACTTCACAGACATCCACATGTCTGGATCCTCATGCAGTCAAACCATTAGTTTAACTGATGACCTGGCTTTGCCATTTGCATGTGTATGTTTCCCCACCGGAAGGTCCGGAAATGTGTAAATACAGTACAGCCACAGACAAGGAATGAGCAGGAGTCTTTCCAAAAGACCACAAGGTGTGTTAGGTATTCACATGCCTTTGTTCAGATACAAACTGCTTTGAAGGGGGAAGTGAACATACCTACTCTGAACCGCTTCCATTCTTAAAAGCATTAGCCCCAGATATGAGCGGGGGGAGGAGAGAAGAAGTGTATAATGTATTATTGTCACCACATGAATGACTATATTATATTGTTGGGCCGTACTCCACAAGGTGTGTGTGTTTAGAAGCCCCAGTTCTTATTCAAGGTTATATATGCATTGGAGGAGTGTGAGAGAGTTTGAGGCTCACTCTTGTATCCTGGTTCACCAATAGCAAATGCACCTAAGCTATGAAGAAGGTGATCCAAAATGTGAGAATATTGGACACTCTGGTTCTGGGTTTCCTGTGTCAAGCAGAGAGTTAGATGAGGTGTCTTCCCAGTCTCCCTCTAACTCTTTATGAGTGTATTCTGAGGTCTCAGTCAAGCAATAGAATTAAGATGGCCATCCTGTGTAATCTTATTTCTCCACGGTTGCTAGGAAGTTCCCTGTTTAAACAGGAAGTTAGCATAGCAAGGTATGTTTTCGTGAACATAGTTTAAGTGCCTCCAAAGCCTGGGTCCTGAAACTGGATTGCCAAAAAGAAATATTTGGGAATTTGTAGTGCAAAATATCCAAAATGCACATCCCTAGCAATGGCATTATTTGTTTGAACATAAACTCTGGCTGGACATTTTTTGTGAAATGGAAATAGCAACCTATAAAAAATTTAAAATGTATCCAGAAACTGTGTTTTCTTTCTTTCTTTCTTTCTTTCTTTCTTTCTTTCTTTCTTTCTTTCTTTCTTTCTTTCTTTCTTTCTGGAACAAATGCTGGTCTCCACTTTAAAAATAATAATATTTAATCTCTTTTTGGTAGTTGTGGTAAATTGGAAGGGGGAACTACAGTTTTCTATTGTGTAATGGTCAGCTCAAAAAGTGTTCTGCTACACGTTGCTTGGTCTACCCTTTATGGACACCATTACTGCAGTGAGTTGAAGTATTAAGACCTGAAAATAGTGAAAATGACTACATGGCATCTCCATATTAATTATCCATTGTGAAATAATTATATATATTATTTGCTTGACACAGATACACATTTTGAGTTTTAAGTTTCCATTAGTTTCCATTTCTCTAGCACTTTGCCTCAAAACGTATTTGGAATACAATTTTGTGGGCTGTATCCTGCTTTCAGATGACAGTTACTGTTTAATTTGCTTCAGGAGCCTTTGTATTCTTGATGCATTTAATTCATGTCTCCTTCTTCACCTGCAACGTCTTCAGATAAACATGTTAACCATATACCTGTGCGGAACTGTTAAAGTTCTTCACAGAATTGTTAAGTTAATAGACATTGCCCAATAATAATAATAATAATAATAATAATAATAATAATAATAATAATAATAATAATAATAATAATAATAATAATAATAATAATAATAATAATAATAATAAATGTGACAATTTAAAATGGACTTAACTCCTGGCCTCATCTTTGTCCACCCCCAGATTCTTTGCCAATATATTATTTAACCATCTGAGACTCCACTACTTATTTCTTTTGCCTGCTTTGACATTGGCGATTCAGCTGACCCTTCCAGAAGTTCAGAGTATGACAGGAGATGTGTCAAGAATAATGAAGAAAAATAGGGGAGCACATCTCGCCCTGTCAGAAGAAATAAATCTCATTGCCTTAATCCCTGCCTGTTATTTGTTTCATCAGAAAGACATTGATAAATGGCAAGCCAATACGATGTACTCTTCTTCCAATCACATCTGATACTCATTTCCCAGGAAGACACAAAACACGCTAAGAATGTTACAAGGTTTGTGAGGAAGGAAGATTGACTTCAGACTTCTCCCTCTAACCCTGACCTCAAGGAGTCCAGCCGCACCAGAGTTCAAGACTCCTCTCTACCCCAATTTTCTGTTTCTCTTCAAAACATTCTGGTTCTTTACCATTACAAAGGCGAGATGTTAAAACCCCTTGTGTGTTGTTGGTTAACATTCCACCGTGTACTTTTGAGGTGATTTACATGACTCAACACAATCTTTTACATTCAGTTTAGATTGCTTCAAGACTGATCACTATCAGTGTGTCTGTGCTTTATTTTCTCACTCAGTCAGCAATCAGCATAGTTGAAAATATTTTTTAAGTACACACACACACAACTTACATGTGGCAGAATGGGAGAACTCATCCCATTCCTGCTTCCACAAGTAGGGCATGGTGTGATTACTCACCTCCCTCATGCCTGAATGCTGTTACAGTTAAAAGAGAAGAAGAAAATCCCTGAATATGAAATTGGCAAAGCACTTGTGCACCTTGCAAGTGGTGGGCTTAGCTTCCTCTAGTGATTTTAGGGAACCCCTTGAAATTTGGAAAGGATTGGGGTTCAGGGAATGAAGTTATTAAGCTCCAAAGGAGGTGGTTAATTGAAGGAGTGTGGCTTTAGCTTTACCAACCCTATAACTGGTAAAGCGCACTGAACACAATCCTTCAATTAAGTACCTCTGCACCTCATTGGAGCTTAATAACACCATTCCCTGAACCCCAAACCTTTCCAAATGTCAAGGGGCTCCTTAAAATCACTTGCAGAAGTTATCCCTGCCATTCACATGCCTTGGATCAGTAATTTTCCATCACATTTTTTAAAAAAATAAAAATAAAATATGCAATGGAAAAATTACTGATCCGAGGTATGCAAATGGCAGGGGTACCTTCTCCAAGTGTTTTTAGGGAACCCCTTGAAATTTGGAAAGTTTTGGGGTTCACGGAGCTGAGTTATAAAGATCCAACGGGGGTGCCCCTAAGAAAAAACCTTTCTAATTGGAATCAATGGGAAGCCAGGGCAGTGCTATCACTCGCCCAATCAGCTTCCTATTCCAAATTAGAAAGGGTTTTTCCTAGGGGGCACCACCTTAGTAGCTTAATAACTCACCTCTGTGACCCCCAAATCTTTTCTGGGGGTTACCTAAAAATGCTTGCTCCCCTTGGTCCTTTTAGACCCAGGGGAGCATAGCGTTTCATTTATTTTTGTTTTATATCAAAACTACTTTAAAATTCACTTTAACTAAATGAAACTACTCTAGAAACAAAAGGAAATGAGATGAAACACTATTTTTCTGCTTCGTGCCCATCCCTATATGCAAAATAACCCAGCTGCAATGTAAATAATGAGAAAACAGACAACAAAGACCACTCTAGCCAGGAAGAAGAGAGAACAATGTTATTTGCTGCACAAGTAGAATGGTTCTATTATGTCTTGTAATCTAAACACCATGCCTGTCCTACAAAGTAGAATAACTCTTAACTTTTTTATCCAACACATCATACTATTGAGTCATAGTCAGTCTGAGGTCTAACACACACCTACACACCAAAGACCAATGCTCCCTCCGAGGTGCATGCTCATGTGTGCATGCCTCTGCCCTCTCTTTATCACCCCCATTCACTCACCATGACAGTTTCTGTCTTGGTCTAGATGGAATCTATGTATGTGTGTGTGTGTTGGTGGGTCACACATGCACACAGGACAGAGCCCCATGCAACAGGGATGAAAAATAGAGGGTAAGCTGCCCCAGACCATTTTTAAATGTACGGCTGTCAATCCAGGTATTACTCATGCTATATCAGTAAATCTGCCTTCTGCCTAAATGCAAACCTTACTTTTGTCTCTTGTTATTTTCACTCAGTTCTTTCTTCATCTAGGTCCTGTCATCTGAATATGTCTGATAGCTGGGATGTTAGTTACACATGCAGGGTTGGCATCATCAGAAAATTTGGTGGGTACCCCCTACATTGATTTAAATATCTTTATGAACACAGTGCCTAGGACAAAGCTCTGCAGCAGCCCAATTCTAATTGAATTGGGAAACCACAATAGCTCCCCCCACCCCTCGGGTGGGGGAAGGCTTAGCTTCCTAATTCCAATTCAATTAGATTCTTTTTCCTTAGGGGCACCCCATTTGGAGCTTAATAACTCAGCCTCCTGAGACCAAAACCTCTCCAAATTTGGGGGTCTTATGGGGAAGAGCTTGAGGAAGCTCCCCAGCAGTTTGGGTGCCAAAGATACATGGCTGTGATACCTATTTTGGAGCACATAATTATATATTCCATAATAGTGATCATAGGCATGTGTTGGCACCAAAATCACTGCAGAGCAAGTTTGGACTCTTCCCTGTAAGCTCCCAAAATTTAAAGAGTTTTGGAGCTCATGGGGCTTAGTTATTAAGCTCCAAAAGAGTACCCCTAAGAAAAAGACATTCTAATTCAAATAGAATTCTGAAACCAAGCTGCTAATTTCTCATCCATGGGGGAGGGGTGCTATTGCGGTTTCCCAATTCTATTAGATGATTTTTTTCCTAGGATCACTACCTTTGGAGTTTAATAACCCAGCCCCCTGACTCCCAAACCTCTCCAAATTTCAGGGGATTACAGGGAAGAGCTTGAGGAAGCTCCCTGCCATTTTGGTGCCTCTAGGACCAAGGGGAGCATAGTGTTTTGTTTTGTTTCCATTTTATTTCATAACAAAACTACTTTAAAAATTCATTACTAGCAAAATGAATAAGTGCTCCAACTACTAAAGAAACTATATTTCCATTTCGTATCCATCTCTAGTTAAGATCACCAGGGAAAGTGTTTCTCTTGATCCCACCACGCTCACAGACATGTCTGGTGGGGTCACAAGAGAGGACCTTCTTTGTCACTGCTCCCTGAGTCTGGAACTCCCTCCCATGGGAGGCCAGACTGGCCTCATCTTTGCTGTCCTTCCTCAAGCAGGTGAAGACTTTTCTCTTCAGACAGTCTTAAATTTAAATGCCTGTTTGGCCAAGGGAATTTTTTAATTGTGTTTTTAACACTGCTCTTCTTAGGAAGCTTAATATGATGCTGGTTTAATGCTGGTTTAATATTTTAATACTTTATTATTTAGCTTTCAACTTTGTTTCTTTTAGTACTGTAAGCCACCTTTGATCCTTTAGAAGAAGAGGTAGCATATAAATATGTTAATTAATATATTATATTATATTAAATGAATAAAATATAGGTTCCCCTTTCCAGTGAAGAAATTGGCAGTTCTCTCTTTATTTGACTGCAATTAGAAAGAAGGGTTAGTCGGTCCATCTAATGGCAGACTAGAAAGTCTATCCTTTCCTTGTGTCCAAGTCCAACATGATTCCCCTCCCCTCCCTTCTCCGTGGCCTCAGGTAACAGTCAAATTGCAGTGTGTTAAAATACCGTGAGTCATATAATTTGAGGCAGCAGAAGATGTTAAGTGCCTGGGTTTGGAAACGGAATTTATGCCTTTTTCTCTCCAAAAGCACCCTCATCCCCTAACAAAATGGATTTCAAATGGCAAGCTTAGCATCTGTACCAAATTTAAGGCTAACCTTTTGTGCTGTGCTAACCTTTCCAAAGAGGCTTTGCTTTCTGTTCCCAGGGAACATCTGTGGGCCTCATGTTTGATTTTGGCAGGGCTCTAGCCTCTTGTCAGCCAGTTACATTTCATTAGTCAGTAATGGATGTAAATACATTTGCCAGGTTCCTCCATACAGATACACATCAGATAATCTTGGAACAGATACATGCTATTTTCTTGTTGCCTTGAGCAAACGTGGGATACACGAATCTCCTTAGAACCTATCTGAGGGTCATCATTTGAAATGCTTTTATCTTTCTGCGCGCAGAGTTGCCTGGTGTCTTGAAGCTCCCACATGCATTGTGACTCCAGCACATAATTTGCTGTCTCTGGGGAGTGACTTCTGTGTGGCCAATAGCAGCCATGACTTTGAACTGACGGTCTATTATGGGTTGCAGCAGGGGAAGGATCTGGTTTTCTCAAGCTGGTGCTTCCGAACTGGCTTCAAAAGCTTCAACTGCTTGAGGCACTTCAAAGGATCACCTAGATTTTTGGCTGTCTTCCCAAGCTTCGCCAGATCCTAAAGTACATGTACAAAGCAACAGGATAGGAATCAGGAGACCTGGATTCAAATCCCCACTGAACCATGGAAATTTGCTGGAGGGTAGCAATGGTAAGCTAGCCTTAAATAATAATCTTAGTGCTGCGGAGCTTGAAGGGACCCTATGGATCATTGGGTCCACCCCTATCAAGGAGGGACCCTGGGGAAACACACTTCAAGCCCCATAGTCTGATCCCTCAGCAGTTTACTTACCATATTTTTAGCTCTATGATGCACTCCCCCTATCAAAAGTAAGGGGAAATGTCTGTGTGCTTATGCAGCGAATACAGTAGTCCCCACTACATATATATCACAGATTTTCATTTAGAGAGAAGTTACCTGCATGGAGCCTCTCCCATCCCCTGCTGCAGCCGGGATTCTGCAGTTCCAATCACCTCGTTTGCAAAGAGGCTTCTTCCACCCCTCCACTTCTGCAGCCAAGATTCTCCAGTCAAAAAAAACAAATGGGCTGAAGTTCAACATCAAAAAAAAAAAAACCACCCTAAGAACATGGCGACCGGTCCCATCACCTCCTGGCAAATAGAAGGGGAAGAAATGGAAGAAATGACGGGGTTTATTTTTTGTGGCTGTTTCATCACTGCAGATGGTGACTGCAGCAACGAAATTAAAAGATGCCTGCTTCTTGGGAGGAAAGTGATGGCAAACCTAGGCAGCATCTTAAAGAGCAGAGACATCACTTTGCCAGCAAAGGTCCAATTAGTCAAAGCTATGGTTTTTCCAGGAGTGATGTATGGAAGTGAGAGCTGGACTTTAAAGAAGGGGGATCACTGCAGAATTGATGCATTTGAGCTGTGGTGCTGGAGGAGAGTCTTGAGAGTCCCCTGGACTGCAAGGAGATCAAATCTATCCATCCTGAAATAAATCAACCCTGAATGTTCACTGGAAGATTTTGAAGCTGAGGCTCCAATACTTTGGCCACCTCATGAAGACAGGGGACTCCTTGGAAAAGTCCCTGATGTTGGGAAAGATTGAAGGCAAAAGGAAAAGGGGACAACAGAGAATGAGGTGGTTGGATGGTGTCATTGATGCAACAAATATGGATTTGACCAAACTCCGGGAGGCAGTGGAAGATAGAAGGGCCTGGCGTGCTCTAGTCCATGGGGTCACGAAGAGTCAGACATGAATGAGCAACTCCTCCAGAGAGCCTCTGCCCTACTCTTTTGCAACCTGGATTCCACATTTCCAATCTCCTTGTTTGCAAGCCTCCCCTTTCGCAACTTGGATTCCACAGTCCCAATCACTTTGTTTGCAAGTCTTCCCTTTTCTAACTGTTGGAATCCACAATCCCAATCACCTTGTTTGCAAGCCTCCCCTTTTGCAGCTTGGATTCCCCAGTCAAAAATCTCCTTGTTTGCAAGCCTCCCCCTTTGCATCTCGGATTCCACAATCCCAATCACCTTGTTTGCAACCCTCCTCTTTTGCAGTTTGGATTCCCCAGTCCCAATCACCTCATTTACAACCCTTCCCTTTTGCAGACAGGATTCCCTTGGCATGAATCCTTAGGCTAAACATTTTTCTTGTTTTCCTCCTCTAAAAACTAGGTGTGTCTTATGGTCAGGTGCATCTTATGGAGTAAAAAATACAGTATATTCTTGAATCTCTCAGAAACATGAATAACTGCTCCATAAATTGGTAGGGGCCGGATGGCACACAACGCAACACACTTCACTAATGGGAAGAACTGCTCTGAGCTCTGTGCAAGAATGTCATGCTAGATGATAATTAATACATTTATGGTCTCTTTTTTCAATATTTGCTTTAGCTTTTAAGACAGTCCTGTTCCTTCACTATTACGTAAATGTTTTAATAAATGCCAACATATTTCCAATGTATGTAAAACCTACCTGTCTCTAGCATGCCAAGCTCAAAAAATATTGCTGAAAATATTTCCAATTATTTGAACTCTTTGGGTGGAAAGCATGAAGAATTCTATTTAAAAAAACAACCCCAAGTAACCAAAGTCTCAATTTAGGCATAACTAGAAAGGCAGCTAGTGCTCCTTTCCACTTTTCTTATAATTCAAAGGGTTTTTTGATTGTATCCAAAAACATGGAAATGATGAGATAGGAGGAGATCAAAAAGGGAATTGAAGAGCTTAACCTCTGGCCCGGGAGCTGTTAGACCAGGAAGAGAAGCTAAATGGCAGACACATGATGCTTTCATTGCAATGTTCACTCATTGTAACTGTGGCTCCGAATGTCTTTTATCATTGGCTGTTCCAAACCTTCCTCTTTCAGCCTTGTTATATTTTTCATAAGAACGGCAGAGCTGCAGAACAAACATTGTTGCTCACACACTCACACACCTTTAACAAAAGTCTGGCCAAAAATGAGGAAAAGAGAGAGTTCCTTGGCTTATGTCACAGCCAATTTGTAGTCTCAAGCAAAAGAAGGCCATGAAATTGGGCGGGTTTTTTTAAACACACACACCCCAAAAGGAGCCTAACCATTCAGCAATGGGTTTACTGAGTCTCTTTTTGCTGCAACTAACAATTGGATTGAATCCGTACTGTTCTGTCCTGTTGTAGAACATAGTTGAAAAGGTAAAATGGATAATAGAGTTATACATTCATGGTGGGTCCAAATGTGACATGTCAGGTCATTTCCAGAGCTTCAGAGCTTCTTCCAGAGCTTTTGCAGCCCAGGTGGGAAATGCCAAGAGTGAAACGTAAGACTTCAGTCATGCAAGGTATGGGCTCTACTTCTGAGTAAATTCAGAGCCTGGAAAAGTTACTTTTTGGGCGACTCCTAGCATATCCCAGACAGCATGGCCAGTTTTTAAAAAACAACAACAAACTTTTCCCAAGCTGTAGCTATACCTATGATTCTTTCCTACTGAATAAAAGAAAGGCAATGATCCTCACAGGATGAATTGGATGATGATGAGGTGCAGTGTTTACCATATTTAACTACTGTATATTAGTACGTATGCAAGGGTACTTATGTATTGGAAACATAAAACTGCAAAGTAGGAAGGAGTCCTGAAAGCCATCTAGTCTTGTCCCCTGTGAATGCAGGAATTGTCAGTTCAGAAACACAAAATTAGAGAGCTGGAGAGCTCAACCTATTCTTAAAAGACAAGGTCGTCTTAGCTGTTGCACTGATTTGTTTTTGCTACATTTGGAGTATGGGACAAAATTACTATCCAGTGAAGATAACTGGGCCTGTTGCCATGTTGTTGTCCCCAGTTCTGAAGTGCTTTGGGTATTTTTAATAAATTAGGAATAGTTGCCATTATTAAAAGCAAATCTCTAACTTCATTCTTTGTCACACAACAATGGAAGACCTGCTTTGCAGGAAAACTGATGCAGGTACCATCTTCTAGACCAGACTATTCTTATGTGCCATCAAGGCAATTCTGACTTAGGGTTTTCTAGGCGCAGAGCCCTCAGGAGTTGCTTGCCATCCCTTTCTTATGAGGATGCTCTGGGACTCTGTAGCTTGTCCAAGATCACCCCATAAGAAATCCCAACCTCAAGCTCCGCAGCAAGAGGCTTAAGTCCATGACATAAGAAAGGCATTTCTGGTAATGAGGAAATTCAGTAACCATTTAGGGATTTGACCACCCATCTATGTACTTTCTCAGTGAACTCCATAATTCTTTCTGCCCAAGCAAACATTTATGTTCTGGCTTGGATTTTGTGAAGTTCAATGGTGTGAAATTCAAACTAGAGATAGGTAATCCTGAACATTACCCATGTTGTCAGGGGCTTGAATAGGGCATAGATTCCAGTGACAATGAGAGAGCCACCAGTTGCCTCCATTGGACTTACTAAGTCAGTTGAGTGTTGTTGTGATAGAACTGATTGCAGGTGCTCAGTTTTATGCTACTGGAAATTTAAATTAGAAACAGGATCCTTTAAGCAAAAAAGACCTGCTGTGACCATGGATTGCAAGGAAATCAGGTGCACAAACTTCCAATTGTGAAAGTGCCACTCAGATCCCCCCCCAGCCACACTCCATGGTCAACAAAAGGATCAGATTCCTTTTAATGAGCAAGTTTGATACTAGTTTAGCTACAAAGTCAGGAAAAGACTTCCTGCACATAGAATATGGGACCATCAGTTCCAATTGCACATCTTAAGTAATTCATTAGTAGGAAGAGGCTAATGTTAAATGGCAAAACAGTGCAAACGAGTTCCTGTCCATCAGAGGATATCAAATGGCCAGGAGATTAATGGAGGCACTGCCCATAACACATGCAGTAATGGGATGTTTACACTAGAGACAGAACCAAAAAGACCAGAAGCTTGAATTCTAATTACAGTATCTCCTTCTCTTCAGCTTTGCCAAAGCATGAGACTTCCTGTGTGTTAAATGGGACCTAACAAAGAGAGGTGCAGCTTAGGAACCACACAGAAACTGTGTCGACAGGAGCAAAGGGTGTTTAATTGTTTATGTCAAGGGTACATGTTGAAAAGACAGTATTGCTAAAAAGAAATTACACTGCTTGTGCATTGTCAGAATTTTCCACTTAGCTGCTGGGCACGACTGGATGAACTGTGCACACACAAAAATCCTTTCCTCTCCTTTTCTACAAATATGAGATGTGGCTGGCATGGCAAATGCACACACAGTGGAAAAACAAAGCAAAGCATGGTCCTTTGTTACCATCAACGGTCTGGAAAGTATGAAGCAAATGCCACAGATTTTGATCCACCTGTTTCTGAAGTCATGGGAAAAATTGTCCTCTCATCGAGTATATTGCTCAGGATTTCAGGAGCCTGTGTGTGCTCTAGTTTGGAGGGGGGATGAAATTAGAGCTGAAATGCCCCTGTTTCCCCAACATTTCATGTCAATATCTAGATCCATTTTGGTTGTGCACTTAATAATGAGCTCAAGGACCACCAGCACTGAGCACTTGGACAGTATTACCTAGCCTGTTGTGTAAGATGCTTGTGCTTTTAAGGGTGGGGGTGGGGGAGTGTTTGGGGACTTTTTTATGTGGCTGTGTTGAGGGGATTTTTAATGTGTGTGTGTGTGTGTGTGTGTGTGTGTGTGTGTGTGTGTGTTGAATCTGGTCTCCAGGTGTCTGAATTTTCTTGTATGTGTATACTGTGTGTGTGTGTGTGTGTGTATATATATATATATATATATATATATACTGTGTATATACACACAATGACAATACATTATTATTATTACTAATTCCATATTTCACATTGCGGCTGAGGTTATTGTGGAAATAAGACTTGAAGGGAGAATAAGACTTTTAGTGGAACAAGTTAGAAAAGGTTGGAAAAAAACTTTCAAGGGTGTGCACCAGAGGTATTCAGAAGCCTGATGACTCATTCTGCACTCAAATAAAAATCATACAAATTGGGGAGAACCTATCATGTGGCCTTCAGGAGACCTTCTGATCTGCTCCATCCCTGGGCCTGCAACTAGAGATGGGCACAAATCAAAAAAATGATGTTTCGGTTTTTCATTTTTTTTTTTTGCAGGTCCGTTTTGGTTCATTTTTGTTTTTCATGAATTTTTTGAAAAAAAATCATTTCGTTTTTTCGTTTTTCATTTTTCATTTTTACCCGCTTTTTGTGCGACTTAAAGCATTTCTGCGCACGGATGTCCCCCAACGCCCCAGACCAGAGGGAAAACACTAAAAAAATGATGCTGGCAGAAACACAGTATAGACTAGGTATGCAGGGAGGCTGGAAAGGCAGTGGTGGGCGTGGCCAAGGGCGTAAGGCAACCACAGAGTGAATGCACTGCATGGCAGGGGAGGGTACTCACTGAGAGGTATGCATGCACACAGGAAGTCTGCAAGAGAAATCTCTTCTTTCTCTCCCCTAAGAGCCATGCTGCAGCCAGGAGGAACACAGAGAGACACACCTGCCTGGCTGGCCTAAAGTAACAAGTCACAGAGACAGCAATCCCACCCTAACTCCCACCGCAGACTGCAAGGAGGACGGGGGCTGCCAAAGCTTTTTATGCGCTCTGTGGCTGCCACACGTACCCAGTCTGCAACCTGGGCATGCTATTGGTTGAAATTGTACAAGAATTTACATGATCCCATCACATGGCTTGCATCCATCTTGTAGCTGGAATTCATTTGGTGTCATCCTTAAAGGGAAAAGAAAAAAATACATCACGATGGGAGAAAGACAAAAACAAATGTTTTAAAGACTGCAACCCCCTGGTAGGTAATAATATCACTGTGTTTTTACAGATGTCCAGGGCATTTTAATACCCAAGAAATCAATATTAGGCATCTGGGAGCCATTTTGGGTCGATGTCCCCTAACTCCCCTTAAAAGAAAAAAAAAATACAGCAATCTGAGAAAAGTCATCTATGCAAGTTTTAAGGACCCCACCCCCTGGTAGGTATTATCAGGCAGAATAAATAATCATCGCTGGGTTTTTACGGATATTCAGGACATTTTTTAACATTTAAAAACAGCTCATTTCATTGTACATTATCATTAACGATAACGAAATGTAACGAACCTAATTTTTGTGGTTCTGTTCGGTTCGTTCCAATTTCATCACAATTTTCGTTATTTGTTTCATTACATAATGAAATGAATAATGAATAACGGAACAAAAAAAATTCGTTTCGTGCCCATCTCTACCTGCAACATTAATTGTGCATTTCTGGATCTCAATTTTTAAAAAATCTCATAATAAAAGAGGAAATGTAACATGTGTCACTTAGGTTGCCCTAGGGCAAGTGTGTGGCCTATGCAATCAAAATCCACAAAACTGCTATTGTTCCATTGTCACATGTACACTCCATCCTAACAGTGTAAAAGTATTTTAGTAAAATTTAGTAATCTAAATTGAGCAAGAGAACAAAGAAGTATGGCACAGGCATTCTATATAAAGAGTGGCTCACATCTTTCTTTTCACTTTGCACTGCTGTGGAATGTGTGGTAAAGCAGCTGTAGTGGCATATATGTACAGTACCACAAAGGGAACAACAGTTGGAGCCCTCCCTAGAACCTCTATGGTTGTAATGTCCAGGGAAGATTTCATCTGGGGTGCCCAGCTCTCGGTCATGTTTTTTCCACTTTGGTACAAGGAACTCACCCAATAGCATTCCTTTTAATTTCATCTTTCCTCAATTCAAATAGCTGAGTACTGGTATGTCTTGAATCTTATGAATGGTGAGCGAGATGTGAAAAATCCATGATGGTGTTGTGCTGCTCATAGGATAAAGACCATAGCCTTTACTATTCCCCATGGCCAACCCGGAACCACACAAGTACCCTGATTCTTTTCATTTTGCATCACTGTCTAAAATGCTATGCATGCCTAACATGTATCTTAATACTAGGTTACAACTAAGAGCCTCTGTCCTATCTGGTGAAATGTCACACTTTATGTTGGGGGCTTGGAAAAGTTAATTTCCTATCCCTTGTAGCTCTTAAGCAAGAACTATGTAATATTACTGTTGTAATGTGTTGTATACATTAGTACTTGGATGTGTGTGTTTTTATCTTGTGGCTTTGAAATGGTCTAATCGACTTATTCAATAAAGATCGATAGATAGTTAATTTTTGAACTGCACGTCCCAGAATGCTCCAGACAGCCGGATTAGTGTGGGCCAGATAGGTAATTTTACTAAGTTCTGGTTATGACGTACAGGGCCACAGTAAGAAAGAGCATGTTGCTGGAATGGAAATCAAGGATGCCATTGGTAGCTGAAGACTAGCAGGTAGAGATGGGCACGACTTAGCGGTATTCCCGTTTCCGTTTCCGTTACTCGTTTCCGTTACGGAACTGAAACGGTAACGGGAATTACTCCGCCAGACTTCGAGCTCGAACCGACGAACGAACAATTTGGTCAGATTTGTCGTGCTCGTTACTTGCATCGCGCGATCGCGCGCGATGCCAAGCGGCACAGAAAAAAAGTTTTAAAAGTTAAAAAAAAAACCCGATTCCCGGCCCTAAAAGCAGGCAAAAACTGTCTGAGGGCACCTACCACCAGGCCAGAAGGGGTTTTTTTGGGTGGGGGGTTCCCCGCCCCCCTTTCCTTGGGCTAGTGCTACTGCTGCGCTGCGCTGGTACCAGGCGGGGGGGCATTGCCAATGCCATTCGGTGTGCGGGCGAGGGGATCCAAAATGGCGACCGCAAATTTTTCTTTGAAACCGTGGCCCAAATACCCAACAAAGCACCACAGAAACATGAGAAAAATAGCTATTTTAAACACTTGAATTTTTACTGTAGCAGCAGTGGGTTTGTCTTGCCAAAATACGTCTCCGTTGATTTTATTTTATTTTATTTTCATTTTTTTTTATACGTGCGCAACGGTGGGCTGGCCATGGGACGGGACCATGCAAATTTTCGGAGCCATTCCACCAATCGCATGGCCAGGTTTTGACTGACACTTCTGGATGTGCCAGAGGGCATAAAAAGGCGAGGCACCTTCCAGTCCGTCGCAGTCTGGGCTTGGATCTTGGAGGGTGGTTTAGTCAGGGCTGGATTGCTGCGCTCGAGTCTACTACTAGTTTCGATTTCGCGGTCGCGCTAGGCAGGGACTCAGGGAGTGAGGGAGGGAATTGAATTTAATTCTCGTCGCAAACATACGATTCGAATTTCTTTTATTCCTGGCTGTGGGGAATAGCAACTCAGCGTTTATTCTTTTTTTGTTTTCGGAAGAGTTCCGTTTTTTATTTGCTTTGCTATTTGCTTCAAGGGGGAGGGAAGATTTGAGCGGGAGGGGAGGGGAGTGCGGATTGGAAATATATTATTTTTATTTTACACTACCATACTATTTCTTTTCTATCCCAATTTCCCACCGAGTTCATTTACTTGGCAAAGGTCCTTTTACCCTGCGCCTACCTACAGCTTTTTTGCTGCTGTTGCGATTGGGGTTTTGGAAGGGAATCCAGCAACCCTATCCTACCCTAGCAGCTTATAGTTTTATTTATACCTTACCATTCATTTTCTATTCTACCTACAGTTTAGCAAGTGGCAGTACTAGTGCTTAGAAGGGGGGGTTGGAGGCTGTGGATTAAATTATTTTAGAACTATTATTCAGAAGAACTCAGTAGGCAGAGTCTCCCTTGCCAACCAGTGCACTCAAAGATCTCTCACATCACAAGCACATTTGTGTTGGCATTGGCATTGGCATTTGGCAACAAGGCTAGGGCACCTTCTATAGAACATTTTACAATTTCATTTTACTTATTTATAGTTATATATTCTTTCTCTTGTCCAACACCTCATTCATTTTTTTGGATTAAGGCACTGAAACAAACATTTGTTGAAGGGCAGGCACCCAGCCACTTTATAGACCTTTTCCTTCAATTACATCTTTGAATAAGTTACCTGTGCAATAATACACTTGCCTTGTGAAACTTGTTTGCCAGGATTGGCAAACCCCTTCCTTCTACTAGCTTGGTTTTTGTGCTGTTTGTGAGTCAACCTCACTCATTTACTTTTGCCACCAGGCTACATAAACAATTACATTTTTGAAGAAGTTACATTTCTCTTTGTTACACTTGCCCTGTGCTATGCATTGAGAAACTTGTTTGCCAGGATTGGCAAACACCTTGCTCCTATTTCCTTGTTGGTTGTGTTGTTGTTTGTGGTGTTGTTGTTGTGAGTCCATCTCACTCAATTTCCTTGCAAGCTGAGCCTACATAAATACAATCCTATTATTATTTACACAACTGTGAAGAAGCTACAGTTCTCCTCCTAAGTACAGACTTGACTTGTGCAGCAGGGCATTGAGACTGAGACTAGGGTGCCAGCCAGGGCTGGCTAAACCCTTACTCCTATTCCCTTTTTTGGGGTGGTGGGTGTTGTTGTTGTTGTGAGTCCATCTCACTCATTTCCTTGCAAGCTGAGCCTACATAAATACAATCCTATTATTATTTACACAACTGTGAAGAAGCTACAGTTCTCCTCCTAAGTACAGACTTGACTTGTGCAGCAGGGCATTGAGACTGAGACTAGGGTGCCAGCCAGGGCTGGCTAAACCCTTACTCCTATTCCCTTTTTTGGGGTGGTGGGTGGTGGTGGTGTTGTGAGTCCATCTCACTCATTTCCTTGCAAGCTGAGCCTACATAAATACAATCCTATTATAATTTACAACTGTGAAGAAGCTACAGTTCTCCTCCTAAGTACAGACTTGACTTGTGCAGCAGGGCATTGAGACTGAGACTAGGGTGCCAGCCAGGGCTGGCTAAACCCTTACTCCTATTCCCTTTTTTGGGGTGGTGGGTGGTGGTGTTGTGACTCCACAAAAAGTGAGAACAATGAGGAGAGGTCGCAAAGCAAGAGGGCAGGGGAGGGGAACTCCTACTAAGATAAACCGGGCCACGTTTCTGAGGGAAGGGACAGGGACTAGTAGTGCAGAAAGTGATACTGGTGCAACTCCCTCCCCAAGTAGCAGTGCCAGTGGCACAAGCAGCACCGTGCCATCATCGTCTGTCACCAAGGGAAGCATGGATGAGGCATACCAACTCCCATCTCCGATACCTGACAGCATCACCCTTAAGCAGGAAGAAGACGAGGGCTCTGATTCCGAAATGGCATCAGAATCAGAATCGGGATCCCTTTATCTAAACCTGCAAGATTCTGAGGACCTGTTGGCAGGGACAGACTTAAGTCAGGCTCCAGGCAGTGAGGGAAGGAGCAGCCCTCTTTCCACCCAGAGTACCACCAGTGAGAGCAGTAGTACTACTCTACTTTCCCAGCAGGGCACAGGCCACACCAGCACCACAGCAGCGCCGGCAGGCAATAACAGAGGGGGCGTTACTTTCTGTAAGCCACAAGGGTGTCTCTGGGAGCATTTTGAGAACAGCCCCCAAGACCCAAAGATGGCGGTGTGCAAGATATGCGGGGTGGTCTTGCGCAGGGGGAATGACCCCAAACACCTCTCCTCAAGTGGGTTGCGCAGCCACCTGATGAGGAAGCACCCTGGGACTCTGCCTGGAACCCTGTCAGGCCCTTGCTCTTCAGGGAGGAAGAGAGGGGAAGAAGGGTTAGAGAAAGAAAAACACAGCTCCGCTAATGAGAGTGGGAAGAGGCAGGCCACTCTGCAGGAAGTGGGTCTGTTGGGTGGGACTTTTGTCAGCCCGCGAAATAGGGCCAAAGCACAGGAGACCACCACTCGAGTGGTGGGTGAAATGGTGGCTTTGAACGGGTTGCCCCTCTCCTTTGTGGATTCATCAGGCTTCAGGCACCTGATGAAGCACGTGGCACCATGGTACGAGCCTCCATCCCGGCGTACCTTCAGCAGGAGGGTGATTCCCTCCCTTTATGAGTCTGTCAGGGACAGGATCCGGGCCCTGCTGCAGGCGGCCAGAGGGAGGAAGATCCACTTCACTTCCGACCTCTGGACCGGTGGGCACCACGGATACCTCTCTCTGACGGCTCACTGGTGGCAACCCAAGGAGGTCCTGGAGCCCCGATCAGGCCATGAGCAGCTGCAGGGGGAGGCACAAGGCAGCACCCCAAGAGGGTATAGGGTGGTGCTTCTCCAGGCCCAAAGCATGGAGGACAACGCCACAGGGATCAACATTGCTGACGTTCTCAAGACAGCAATGCGAGAGTGGGGATTGGGGACAGAGGGACAGGTCAATCGTGGAGTCATGGTTACAGACGCGGGCCGTAACATGACCAACGCGGTTCTTGGGGCAGGGTTCCAGGGCATCGTGTGTGCAGCACACAAACTGCATCTAGTGGTGGGCGATGCCATTGGCCTGGGTGCACCAAAGGACTCCTGGGGTGAGGGGACCAGGGAGACCAGGGCCTTGCTGGACAAGTGTCGTAAGATCGTGGGGCACTTCGCTCGCAGCGTCAAGGCAGCCAGGATGATGCGTGAGAGGCAGGCAGAGACGAGCCGACCGGAGCACGTCCTGATCCAGGACGTGACCACCCGGTGGAACTCCACCCACGAAATGGTCAGGCGTCTGGTGGAGCAGAAGGAGGTGGTGGAATACATCATGTCAACCACCCCGGTCCTGCATGAGGGGAGGGAATTGGACCTTGGTGCTACCGAGTGGCTCGCCCTCTCCCAGATGGCGGGTATCCTGCAGCCTTTTGAGGAGACCACCCACGTCCTCAGCAGCTACAACGCCAGCCTGGGCCACGTTCTCCCCCTAGTCAATGCCCTTCGCCAACGCCTAGAGGCCAGTATCCGGGAAGAAGGCAATCTTCTCCCTAGGAGCAGGGCATTGGCAGAGAGGCTGTTGACCGGCGTGGATACCCGCCTTGGCCCACTAAGGAGGGAAAACGTGTACCAGATG
This sequence comes from Phrynocephalus versicolor, assembly GCA_023846285.1. Classification (NCBI taxonomy): domain Eukaryota; kingdom Metazoa; phylum Chordata; class Lepidosauria; order Squamata; family Agamidae; genus Phrynocephalus; species Phrynocephalus versicolor. Next base: position 68,455,866 of record JAHTLZ010000129.1, read on the forward strand.
GCCTGCCTGTGCGACCCTCGCGTCAAGGGTTCCCTGGCAGCCAGCAGTGCCGAACTGAAATCCTGGAAGACGGAGCTATGCCGTCAAGTCAGGGCTCTCTCCGATCAGAGCCAGGCGTCTCAGAGGGCGCACGGAAGCCAGAGCGATGCTGAGGAGGACTCCTCGCAAGGATCCACAACTCCAGGAGCGTACACCCAGAGACCAGGTTCCGTTCCAGCAGCCAACTACCTGGCCTCTGCCCTAGCCATGGCAGTTTCCTCCTCAGTGGAGCCAAGGGAGGAAGAAGTAGCGGAGCCCGCTCAGACCATGGTGAAGGAGTACATGGCCGAGCCCCTCCAACCCCTCACCTCAGACCCACTGCACTACTGGGCCAGAAAGGCAGACCTCTGGCCCGCTCTTTCAACTCTGGCGTTGGACCTCTTGTCCATCCCACCCACCAGTGTCCAGAGTGAGCGTGTCTTCTCCCACATGGGTGATGTCCTGAGGCCGCGCCGCTGTCGCCTGGACCCGGAGACGGTGGAAAGGTTGACTTTCATCCGCTTCAACCTTTCCACCTTGGGATTACCCCACCACTCCAAGAACTAAGTTGCTGCCTGTAACCTAACCTCCTGTCTGCAATCCTCCATGCCCGCCCGCAAGCCTGCCTGCCTCCCCTTGGCCGTACGAGCCTGCCTGCCCGCCTGGCCCTGTGACTACCTGCCGACTCCAGTGCTTAATGCCTGCAAAACTGCCTGCTGGACTGCCTGCCTGCCTGCCTACCTGTATTGTCTCTCACACACAACTGAAGGGTACTATTAGTGGCCCAATGTTTCTAGCCCTGGCCTCTGTCTCCTAATCCAGGCAGGGCCACTCCAGCTTCCTTGGAAAGGGTCCGTATTGGCCCAAGGTTTCTAGCCCTGGCCTCTGTCTCCTAATCCAGGCAGGGCCACACCAGCTTCCTTGGAAAGGGTCCGTATTGGCCCAATGTTTCTAGCCCTGGCCTCTGTCTCCTAATCCAGGCAGGGCCACTCCAGCTTCCTTGGAAAGGGTCCGTATTGGCCCAAGGTTTCTAGCCCTGGCCTCTGTCTCCTAATCCAGGCAGGGCCACTCCAGCTTCCTTGGAAAGGGTCCGTATTGGCCCAATGTTTCCCCGTTGGCCTTGGCTGGTCTGAGTGAGACCCTAATACCTGCCTTCCTTGGTGCTTCACACCGTACCCTGGGGTTTCGGCGCCAAACTGCTAACAAAGTGGTGAGGAAGCACTTTACAACAACCTACCTCAAAGACTGATTATCAGGGGGCTAGCTCTCCTCCTTACAGCCTTAGAGAAATAGACCCACCCAGTTCTCCTGCTTCAACTCTGTCTCCCTGTTTGGCAACTCCCGTTCTCCTGGGGTGGCAATAGAAACTCTGCCTCCCAAAGCACAACCAATCCTCCCTACGGGCACTGTGCCTTAGTGCCTTCCCAACCCCTTCCCTTGTTGGCTGGTATCCTCTAAGCCTGCGTCTAGGCAACCCTTACCTGTAAGCCAGACTAGATGCTTCCCTGCCTGCCGTGCCCTCTGCCCACATGCCTGCCTGTCAGACTCCACCAGTCCCGGCACTGAGCATGCCTTCCAGTTGCTTATCATTCAACCTCCTCCAATCTGCACTTCTGGCTTCCAAGTCCCATACTTTGTCATCTGGGCTGGTCTGTGATTCACGTGATCCACAAAGAACGGCTGTGGAAAGGGAAAGACAGCTGCTCCGCTTCTATTGGAATTTGGGATTGGGAGTTTTTTGGATGATACATGCCTCTCTGCAGGAAGTGCTGCCGGTGTGTGTGTTTTTTTGTCCTCCTCCTCTGCTGCTCCTCTTCACTCACAGCTGCATTGCACAGTGAATGGAGGGACCAGGAACCTTCCAGCCTTGGTTCCTCGTGGATACTATGACCCACTAGGAATGTGTGATTCCGTTTCCTCCGCCGCCACTCTTTCCACTGGGCTGCCAGCGGTGCCTCACAAAGAAGGGAAACGTACTTGTTGTGTGTGTAGCGTACTCCATTCAGAAAGAACCATGTGTGGGTTCTTGATGCTGTGCTGCTGATGCTGATGCTGTGTAACCGGAAAAGAAAAAATACCGGCTGCAAATCTAGGTTGTGATTGAGTTACGGGAACACTCATCAGGAACAGCAGTGGTGGTGGGCTTAGGGTTAGGGTTAGGGGGTATGTTTCGGCCTCCGCTACTCTGCCCTCTGGGCTGCACAACGCTGTGTTTCACAACGAAGGGCATGGAGATGGAATGCCGGCAGTTAGGAGCAAGTCTACCAGCACACAGCTGGGAAAGAAAGTCAGAAAGCTTGGCTTGCTGTCCTTTTGGAAGCCTGTGTGGCTCTAGCTCTGTGTCTTCTCGCTGCCTGCCTGTCAGCCCCCCCCCC
>JAHTLZ010000129.1:68459353-68473113 GCA_023846285.1 Phrynocephalus versicolor
AGGTTGGGAAATCCCTTGACAGAAGGAGGGAAGATTCGGTGCCTCTCCTTCTACCCCCTCTAGTCTTGCCTTCTGGCCTCCACTAACCTTCACTCCGGGCTGCACCCACTGTGGCTCACAGAGAAGGGCATGGTGCTGGCTTGTGTGCTAGAAAACAGCCGTGGGCCTGTGATTGCTCTCCTCAAGTGGCTTGCGCAGCCACCTCATGCGAAAGCACCCTTGGACTCTGCCTGGGACAGTGACAGGCCTCTGCAGGAAGTAGTGCCGCTGTGTGGGAGTGTTGTCAGCCTCCGGACCGCTATTTAGTCTTCACTGGGCTGCCATACACTCTGGCTCACTAAGAAGGACAACTTACTGTTGTGATGGTGGCCCTCACAATTATAAATAGAACAGCTTATCACATAGTTGCAGGCTTGTCTGTTGGAATTGTGGAAGTTGTGATTCACCACCACGAAGGGCATGCCACTGGGCTGGGCTGCAATGCACTCCATGTTTGGAGACTCTCTTGATGCACACGGACGGTGTGAGTTTCCTCCCCCACTCTCACTTGGCTGCCAACTGTGTCTCACAAGGAAGGGCATTTTCCTGGCCGTTGAAACAAAGGGTTTCCCTTGCAGAAGGATTATACTTTAGGGTAAGGCCACTAGTCTTTGTGGCCACCCACCCACCCACCCACCCAAATAAATGAAGTGTTTGCCTCGGAGAAGGACTGAGTTTGGAGGCAGCTTGGCAATTGGCACTGCTGCTGTTGACAAGAAAGTGTTATCCTTGTGGAGTGGAAGGTGTAGGTTTTGGGGTTCTGTTTCCTTTCCATCTCCTGCAACCCACTGTGTCTCACAAGGAAGGGCATTTTCCTGGCCATTGAAACAAAGGGTTTCCCTTGCAGAACTATTATACTTTAGGGTAAGGCCACTAGTCTTTGTGGCCACCCACCCACCCAAATAAATGAAGTGTTGTTTCCTTTCCATGTCCTGCAACCCACTGTGGTTCACAGAAGGGCATTTTCCTGGCGTCCTCCTCAGGCCATTCAGCCACGCTAGGCAGCTGGAGCTTCCTGGCAATAATCCTCCCCTACGGTCTGGCCCTGTGGCCTCAGACTCAGGCTATGTGGCCTCCGCCACTCTTTCCTCTGGGCTACAAGACGCTGTGTCTCACACTGAAGGGGGTTCCTAAATTTGAACAGCGTTCGAGTACGTACAGCAGTGCACCACCAAGACTTAGTCCAAAAGTGACATGTGGTGGTGCATCGCATAGAAGTGTGGTGCCAGACCAAACCCAAGGTGATTGGCCTCCTCCTCCACTCTTTCCTCTGGGCTGCAAGACGCTGTGTCTCACACTGAAGGGGGTTCCTGATTTTGAACAGCGTTCGAGTACGTACAGCACCACCAAGACTTAGTCCAAAAGTGACATGTGGTGGTGCATCGCAGGCAGTGTGGTGCCAGGCCAAACCCAAGGTGATTGGCCTCCTCCTCCTCCAGTCTTTCCTCTGGGCTGCGAGATGCCGTGTTTCACACAGAAGGGGGGTAATGATTTGAACAGTGTTTGCATCGCAGGCAGTGTGGTGCCACACCAGACTCAAGGTGATTGGCCTCCTCCGCAACTCTTTCCTCTGGGCTGCAAGACACTGTGACCCAAGGACAATGGCATTTTACTTCCAGTCAGGCAATTCAGCTCCTTTTTATACTGGAGCTGGCAGTGAGCCTCCCGTACTCAGGCTCTGTGCTGTGGTCTCCTACTCTGCCTTGTGGCCTGGCAGGAGTGGCCGCCCTTACTCTGGCCTTGTGGAGTGGACGCGTCGCCCATAGATAGTCCTCCTTGTATAGCCTAGTGGGCTGGGCTGTGGGCTGTAAAACTTAAGTCAGAGCAACCCAGAGCCCTATCCCATTCCCATCCCTACCAAAGCTATTCCGGCTGTACTAGCTACTAGTAGCTAGGTACGAACGTAAAACGTAGCTTTAACCACCTCAGGCTCTAACTGTAGTCTAATGCATTGCTGAATGCTGACCACCAGACCAATCCATGACCAAAAGCAGGGTTGCATTGGCTTTGGCTCATTGGCTGTATTGCTTGTCCTTTAAGTGTGTGTGACTTTGACTGTGAATGTGAAGTGAAGTGAAGGCAGAAGGACCTTGGAGATGGGGGGGGGCAATTTGAGAGGAGTAGAGTTGTAGACCCCTCATCCAGATTTGGGGAGGAACGGCATGTCTTTCTCCTGCTGCCTCTGAGAGGTGGAGGGGAGATGGGATGGTATCAAAAAACCAAACAACAAAAAAGTACAACAAACAGGCACGTCAGCCAGACCAAGTAGGGTGGCTGCTGGCTGGTTCAGCATCAGCAGATTCAGCACAGCAGACCAAGAGGGGAAAAAAAGAAATGCAAATTTGTTTCTACCCCACTTGGTTTGCTTAGGATGCACTCTAGCCTTGTTGTGCAGCAGCAAGTCCATCACCCAGGCAACTGTATTTCGCCTGCTCGTTTGCGGGACCCGCGCCCGCGCGCCCGCCCACGCGCCCGCCAGCCAATCCCCCTGCCGTTGCCGCTGCCGCCGCCCACGCATGTACCCCCGCGCCCCCGCCGCCCGCGCTACGCCCGCAAGCCGCAAGTCTCGGTCGGACGTCAAAATGCGCGAAATCGCGGTAGAAACGAAAACGAAAAAAACGAAAAATGAAACGACTATTTTTTTTTGATTTTTCGCGAAAAACGGAAACAAAACGAATCGGACCCTAGCCGAAACCGAAAACGAAAACGAAGTTTTTTTTCTGAGTCGTGCCCATCTCTACTAGCAGGGTCCCTCCCTGAAAGGAAAGGAAAATGTGTTGAGGGAAACCATATTCGAGAGGAGAATAAAATAAATGCAATTCAAATGCATGGGGAACATGAGAGCGATGTGTAAAGATTTAAAAGCTCAGCAAAATAAAATGGGGAAAAATCTGCAGTGTGGTATAACTAACTATATCATTTCTGTATTGATCGGATGATAAACGGACTCTAGATTCTGTCTTTCACTGAAGGGACAGGCCATTTTTAGTACCTCCCTGGAAACATCAAAGTTCATATCCCTGCCTGGCTGGACTTCAAACAGCTGATTCGTGTAGCATCACACCAGCTGTTTTTTCCCATGTGCAAAGGACTCAAGTGAGCTGCCCACACTCTGCTATCAGGCCCCATTAACTGTCCATCGTTTGTTTTTCTTGAAGTGAAAAAAATCAGTACCAGTAACAGCTGGGAGGGAAGGCAAGGGGGATGTGTCTGGAGCAAAGGGTGCGATAGCTCCGTGTTTATACCTGGAGTTTATTGGGTGGGTAAACTGAGGCGGGACAGGGTGGGGATGGGGGTTGGGAGCAGATCATGGGAGATTATTGGGAGACAATACAACCAGCCAGGGTCACAACAGATCATGCATCTGAAGCATTTCCAGAGGACAGAGGGGCAGGATTGGGACAGGTTAATTATTTGAACAGCAGCTTCCCAGAATCCCTAAACCCTAGGATCACTATCCTTGCTGGCTGGGCAATTCTGGAAATTTTAGCCCCAAAGCCACACTTCCAAGCTCTGTATTTAACATATCTGTGTCATAGGGAGTGGCTTTAAAATCACCTAGGGCTGTTTGCCTCTAGTAGTGATAATGCCACTAGTTTGCCTCTAGTAGTGATAATGCCACTAGAGGAGTAGAGGGGACAGATTTCTCATGGTCCAGCAGCAGCAGCAGCAGAAGAAGCTCTTCTCCACAGGGTGTTTGTTCTCCACAGCCAATATTATCTAACATAGGCTTTTTTCCCAGAAGGGTAAAAGGTAGCTTCAGGAAAGAGGATTTAAGATCAGGAAAATTACAGATGAATTTGGAGTCCCTTTCAATGGAATGTGTTAATCCATATGGATTATAGATCCATATGGATTAACATATTCCAGTGAATGGGACTCAAACTTCATCTGTAATTTTCCTGATCTAAATCCTAATCTATACTGCAGTCAGTCTGTAGTTTCCAGATCACAAATAGTAAGAGTAGTGCTAACTTTTAGTAAGGCTTCAACTGGAACATTATGTCCACTTCTGTTTAGCAATTTTTGAAATGAATGTTAACAAACTAGAATTTGTCCAGAGGATGGGAACAAAGGATATATAAGAACAGACTGACAGATTTAGATATGTTTAGCATGGAGAAGAAATTACTGAGACATGATATTGTAGCCATCTTTTAATATTTAAAGGACTGTCTTTATTGGGTGAGTAAACTGAGGCGGGACAGAAAAGTGTTGTTTTCTTTTGTTCCAGGCGGTAGAACTTGAGCCAGTGTGTTCAAATAACAAGAGATGCACACATGCCCAAACTATAGCCATTTTCCAACTACAACACTTTACCATTGTAACCTATCTCCTTATTATGCAAAGTACATAATAGTTTCTTCTTGGAAAGGCCAGTTAAGACCCACTAGTTCTACAAAATACATGCTCCTTAAAAGCTGTAAAAAAAAGGGTTCATTGATATGGAACAACACAATTTATTGTACATCTGAATACTCTTAAGGAATGTAGCTGTGACAACAGTCATTGTGCGTGCTTTCGCTTCAAAACTTGACCACTACATCCCTGGATAGGAATTCAGTAAAATAAAAGCTCTTTGATATATGCAAGGGCGATTCATCTTGCCTTCCTGTTTGATATGTTCAAGGGCGATTCATCTTGCCCTTTAATTTCTATTTACAATTACAGCATTCAAAGCGATTGTGGACCAGCCACAAAATTCTGTCCCATAACTCTTTGCTAAAAAATGCCTTGCTGAAACCTTGTGAAGAGATATGACAGGGATGGAGTTGAAAACGTTTGCCAGGCCCTTCATAGCTGGCATGATAGATGGCGTTATAATCTATTAATAACACACTGCACAGGTGTGAGAAATATGTGTTTAAATGCATGCATCACTTAGGGAGATTTTGCTCTAGAAGCCTAAGAAGTGTGAAATACAAAGTACAGCCAGCAAGTGAGAATCAGAGAGGAGAGAACAGCACTTTGATCAAATCAGAAACTGAAGGGAAATCTTCTGCAAACTGTGAGTGCTGGGCAAATGAAGCTATAGTAGGGGGCAGGCAGCCAAGGTGAGGCAGAGATGAGGCTTGCTTTTTAATATCCCAAAGGAGATCAAAGCTCCACAGCAAATGTAAAGCAGTTATTGAAAAAGGCAAAGAGATTCCAACCGTGGCTTACAGAAGGAGACACTTCTGAGAAGCTGTGGAGACTTTCTGTAGCACCTACACTTCGGGATGTCTAGGGCTTCTGGGTGAAACAACATGGGTGGGGGGAAGGAATAGAGCTGGATAAAAACGTGATTTGTCCTTGAAAAACCAAAAAGTTTCGGGAGATCAGCCCATTATTTACAGGCTACAGCAACTCTTTTGGCTGTGTAGATCATACGAAGCTGATGGGGTTGCTAAGAACATGCATTGTTCTGAAATAAATTGATGGGTCTCAGCACTTGATTGTCCTTATTCATACCTTGTATTGTGGACCAGAAGCTACCATAGTGACAGAATGGTTTCTTATTGGCAGAGGTATCAGACAAGAATGCATTGCAGGCCTTAATCAGATCAATCTATATGCAGAACATATCATACAGAAAGCTGGGCTAGATGCACATTTAGGAGGAGTGAAAGAAATATCAGTAATTTAAGATATGCAGATGACACCCCCTTACTGGCAGAAAGCAAGAATGACCTGAAATGACCTGTAGTAAAAGTGAACAAAGAAAGTGCCCAAGCAGTGCTGAATCATAACGAATTTCGAATAGTTCAAGATTTTGTATTCCTTGCTTCAGTCATCACTCCAAGTGGAGATTGTAGCCAAGAAGTTTGTTTCAGAAGGTAGCAAAAGGAACTAGTAAAAATAATCAAAGATGATTGTAAGGATATGTCACTGGAGACCAGAACCACTCTTGTATTTTCAATCACTAAGTATGGATGTGAAAAAAAAATGGATAGTTAAGAAAAGAAGAAAAAAAGGGGGCGGAATTATTCATTTAGAAAGTGGTTCTGGAGGAGAGCTTTATGGATACCCTGGACTGTCAGAAAGACAAAAAAGTGGGACCTAGATCAAGCCAAGTCTGAACTCTCTTTAGAGACAAAAATGCCGGAACTAAGGTTGTCCTACTTTTGGAACACCAGAGGCGGCGGGGGTGGGGGAGAGATTATCTGGAACATAAGAACATAAGAACAGCCTTGCTGGAACAGGCCACAGCCCATTCAGTCAAACATTCTGTCTTACACCATTTGCTTCAGGTTATTCCTAAGCAGATGTCTTCAACTGCTTATGATTCTCTGCAAATGACACTGAGAGATATCCTGCCTATCTCTCCAACTCAGTGGTTGTCCTTAGGCATCCATGATGAACAGACTGCAAAGCTGGGAAAAGCTGAAAGCAGCTGGAAGGGAGGAAAACCAAATATGCTATAGATCAGCTCCCTAAAGGAAGTTACAAGATGAAATTTCCAAGAGTGAACCAATTCTGGTGACTGAAGGACATTTTGGAGAGTGTTCATTCATCAGGTTGCCACACTGTTTTAATACCACATTGTTTTAATACCAAAAGATAGATTAGAGTGAGAAACAAGGGCCTTGTGCAAGGTCATCCACTAAGATCTGACTAAGCTTTACTCGTATCTTATAATGTTTTAAGCCACCAAGTGATACAAGAACATAAGAACATAAGAAGAGCCATGCTGAATCAGGCCAAAGGCCCATCTAGTCCAGCTTCCTGTATCTCAAAGTGGCCCCATCAAATGTGTCCGGGAGCACACAAGACTAGATATCTGTCTCTTCATACCACTCACCTGCATCTGGCCCTTGAAGTAACCTGGTTTTAAGCCTGGAGATTACACATCTCCATCATGGTTTGTAACCTGTGATGGACTTCTCCTCTAGGAATCTGTCCAGTCCCCTCATTTAATCATGGAAGCCATTGAAATAGAGAAACACCCAAACAACATGAATAAACGTGATGACACCTCCCGCTTGCCTGACATCTGGAAACTAGCCCTGGTCAACAGACGAGCCTCTGTCACAAAGACTGACACCAGGTCCAAAAGGACACAAGATGCCACCACCTTCCATCCACACCAAACACAAACCCAGACCCTTCCCACAGATGAAACGAAACCACCATCCAATAACAAGACCACGACTGCACCATCTACTGCTGCACCCCACTCCAGTCACCACATGGAGCACACTTACACACGCCAAAAAAACATTGGGAGACCACAGACACGTAGCCAGACCAAAATGAATTCACAAGACACAGGACCCCACTCCACCAAAGCCCAGGATGCTGCCAGAACGCCCATCACCAAGGTCGTTAAGAAACAAAAGGCTGATAGACACACATCCAGCACCTCACCCACACAGGATGTCTCAGCCATCTAACCCACCAGCAGTTAATCCCTTAACGATCGCCTCAGCCACACAGCAGATCACAAAAGAACAAACGAACCTACAATCAGCAACAGAGCAAGCAAACCACACCCCCCCAGCAGTATTTATAGAAGGACTTCAACTGAGATCACGCTTTGCTTCAAGAAGAAAGAAGCCAGAGCACCGGCCTGAAGATGACGAGTGGGACCTCGTCGAAACGTCGCCAAAACAACCAGATTTCTACACGGGAAGAAACCCGAATCCACCCTAACATGCATACCTATACCCGTGAAAATCTACAAAAACAAATATATATATATATATACAGTGGTACCTTGTATAACAAACAGCTTGTATAACAGAAAATTTGTACAACATAAAAAATTCCGGAGATAGGGGAAATTTGCTTAACATAATTGCCTATGGGGAAAATCCGTACAACATAAAAATGGGATTACTCTGCTTTCAATGCATTCCTATGGGAATTTGTATAAAGGAAAATTTGCTTAACATAATTTCATTTGGAACGAATTAATTCCTTTATACAAGGTACCACTGTATATATATTGTCTGTTCTCTCCCAACCCTCAATTTGAGTGGATGTCCCCTAGTTCTGGTATTTTGTGAGAGGGAGAATAGTGTCCCTCTATCCACGTTACTCAAGCCCTGCATAATTTTTTACATCTCAGTCATATCCTCCCTCAGGCACCTTTTTTCCTGACTAAAGAGCCCCAAATGTTTTAGCCTTTCCTCACAAGGGAGGTGCCCCAGCCCAGTAATCATAGTCACTCTCTTCTGTACCTTCTCCAGTTCTACTATGTCTTTTTTGAGATGTGGTGACCGGAATTGTACACAATACTCCAGGTGCGGCCTTACTATCATTTTGTATAATGGCATTATAATGTTGGCTGTTTTATTTTCATTCCCCATTTTGATAATCCCCAGTAGAGATGGGCATGAAACAGAAAAATGGTGTTCCAGTTTTTCGTTTGTCGTTGAGAGGTATGTTTCGGTTCGTTTCCGTGTGTTGCGAATTTTTTGAAAAATTTCGTTACTGTTTTTCGTTTTTTCGTTTTTTTGTTTGTCGTTTCTACCCACTTTTTGCGCGATTTTTAAAGCATTTCCGTGTGCAGGCATCCCCCAACGCCCCAGACCAGAGGGAAAACGCTAAAAAAATGGATGCAGGCAGAGACACAGTATAAACTAGGTATGCAGGGAGGCTGCAAAGGCAGCGGCGGGCATTGCCCAGGGTGCAAGGCAGCCGCAGAGTGACTGCACTGCGGGGCAAGGGAGGGTACTCACCGAGAGGTACGCAGCACACATGCACACAGGGAGGCTGCAGGACTGAAACTAGAGTCGCAGAGACAGCAATCCCACACTAACTCCCACCAGAGACTGCAAGGAGGACGGAGGCTGCCAGAGCTTTTTATGCCCTCTATGTCTGCCAGATCTGCCCACCCAGTCTGCAACCTGGGCATGCTATTGGTTGAACATGATCCCATCACATGGCTTGCCTCCATTTTGTGGCTGGTGGCGACATCCATTTTAAAGGGAAAAGAAAAATACATCGCGATGGGAGAAGACAAAAACAAACGTTTTAAGGACCCCAATCCCCCTGGTAGGTATTATCAGACAACATAAATAATTATCACTGCATTTTTACCGATGTCCAGGGCGTTTTTTAACATTTAAAACAGCTCATTTCATTGCGCATCGCCATTAACGGAAACGAAACTTAACAACCTCAATTTTCGTGGTTCTGTTTGTTTCATTTCATTTTCATCACAATTGTCGTTTGTCATTTCGTTACGTAAAGGAAACGACAAACGGTAACGGAAACGGAAACATGTTCGTTCCGTGCCCATCTCTAATCCCTAGCATGGAATTGGCCTTCTTCACCACTGCCACACATTGGGTAGACACCTTCATTGAGCTGTCCACCAACACACCAAGGTTTTTTTCCTGATCGGTCACGGATAGCTCAGACCCCATGAGTTGAGAGATAAAGTTTTGAATTTTTGCCCCAATATGCATTACTTTACATTTTGCTACATTGAAACACATTTGCCATTTCACAGCCCATTCCTCCAGTTTGGAGAGATCCTTCTGGAGTTCTTCACAATCTTCTCTGGTTTTTACCACATGGAAAAGTTTCGTGTCATCTGCAAACTTGGCCACCTCATTGCTTATCCCTGTCTCCAGGTCATTTATAAACAGATTGAAAAGCACCGGTCCCAGGACAGATCCCTGGGGCACACCACTTTTCACCTCTCCCCATTGTGAAAATTGCCAATTGACACCTACTCTTTATTTCCTGGATCTCAACCAGTTCTCAGTCCATAAGAGGACCTGCCCTCTTATCCCCTGACTGTGCAATTTTCTCAGCAGCCTTTGGTGAGTAAGCCTTCTGAAAATTCAGATAGACAATATCCACCGGTTCACCCAAATCCACATGCCTGTTGTCCTTTTCAAAGAATTCTAAAAGTTTTGTCAGGCAAGACTTACCCTTACAGAAACCATGCTGATTTTCCCTCAGCAAAGTTTGTTCTTCTATGTGTTTTAAGATTTTCTCTTGGATGAGGCTTTCCACTATCTTCCCTGGGACAGACATAAGGCTAACCGGCCTGTAGTTTCCCAGGTCCCCCCTCCTTCCTTTTTTAAAAATTGGTGTGAGATCCACAATCCTCCTGTCCTCCGGCACTGTGGCCGTTTTAAGAGACAAGTTGTATATTACCGTTAAGAGATCCATAATTTCATTTCTCAGTTCTCTAATAACCCTTGGGTGGATGCCATCTGGGCCCAGTGACTTGTTTATCTTCAATTTATCAATTAGTCCTAAAACATCCTCTCTTTTACCCTCTATTTGATTTAATTCTTTAGTCAAGAGGGACCATTCATGGCAGCGGAATCTGCCGAAGGTCTTCTGTCGTGAAGACAGATGCAAAGAACTCATTTAATTTCTCTGCAATTTCCAAGTCCTCCTTTACCTCCCCTTTACCTCCCTCACCATCCTGAGGGCCAACTGGTTCTCTGGCAGGTTTTCTACTTCTAACATATATAAAGAAGCTTTTATTATTCCCCTTTATATTGCTAGCCATACGTGATCCAAGTTATTGAGTAGTTTTATATACGTATATGAAATAAATCAGTAATTAAGTGTATGAACAGGTGAAGAGACTAAACACAGGTCTTTCTTGTTTGAATCCAATCCTATATCCACCACACCAGACCTTATTAGGCATACATACCAAAGAAACAAAACTGATATGTACTATAGATTAATCAAGCATGCAGTCACCACTTGAGGGGGGGGACCTCAAAACATCCACAAATACCAACTTACGGTAAGTCTTATTAAAGCACAGTGGTACCTTGTATAAAGAAATTCATTCTTTCCAAATGAAATTATGTTAAGCAATTTTTTCTTTATACAAATTTTCCATAGGAATGCATTGAAAACAGAGTAATCCCTAATCTCCAGCATTTTTATGTTGTACGGATTCGCCCCATAAGCCAGTGGTGGAGAACCTTTGGCACTCCAGATGTCTTGGACCACAACTCTCAGAGTCCTTTGTCATTGGCAATCTAGGCTCAGAATTCTGGGAGTTGTGGTCCAAAAGATCTGGAGTGCCGAAGGTCTGCCACCCCTGCCATAAGCGATTCTGTTAAGCAAATTTCCCCTATCTCTGGAATTTTTTGATTTTATGTTTGTTATACAAGGGTCCACTGTGCCAACAAATCCATCAATGCCCCATTCAATTTGCAACCAATGACATCCTTGAAAACATTTGTCCCAGATTTTGAACCTGCAGATGGCGCCAGGTATCTGCTGCTAGATGCATCTCCTCCTGGCCCAAAAAGAAGCATGCAAAGCGGCTGCAAGCATAAACAAGCAAAATGTGAGAGAGCTCTAGTGAGGCAATAGTATTGTCCAGAACCAGAGCCTGAGAAGATGTCCAGGAGAGCCTTATCAAACAAAAAAGAGGGAGTGCTGCTTTCAGAACATAGTTCTATAGTGAAGTAATACTGGACTAGCTAGGGAGCTGGTATGGTCTAAAAAGTGGATGCTACCTCTACAGGTCAAACAAGATATTATGCTCAACTCCAATTTGGAATTTATTTGCCTCTTTTCCTCCCCATAATGTGATTTCCCTCAAGATTAGAGACTTTGACTTGGATTACTATGTTTGCTATTCAGTGACAAAATAAAGTTTGCTGAAATGCAGGGACAGGACAACCACCTGAGATGGACACTAGGATTTCTCCGTCTGTAATAGTTGTGTGGAGGAGGTTGTTTCAGCACTTATACAAGTTATACCTGGTTGGAAGAGCTTCTTCATTCCACCTATTAAAGGAGCAAGTGCCCTGTCTATTTCAGATGGCCAACCTAAATGCAAAGGAATGGAAATGCATGTAATAACGAGGTGTCCTTCAGCCAGAAAGCTTAATTTGCATCAGCCTCAAGGTCTGTCATCATGATTTACTTCACAGGGTTCTTGTTAGCTTAAAATTGTTGGACCGGACGCTCACAATGGAAACCCAGGTGGCTTCAGTGTTCCTTTCCACACATTACCAGCTGTGGTGGATCACACATCTCCATGACTTCCTTGACTCCGGCGCCCTCACTATGTTGGTCCATGTACTCGTAGTCTCAAGATTAGACTACTGTAGTGCACTCTACGTGGGGTTGTCTTTGAGATTAATGCAGAGGCTCCAGCTAGTGGAGAATACTGTGATCAGGTTAAAGGTGTAAAACACCACATATCTCCCCCAAAATGGCCACACTGCACTGGCTACCAATCCATTTCTGCATTGATTTCAAGGTTTTGATGTTGACATACAAAGCCCTCAATGATTTAGGAGCTTGTTATCTGTCAGAATGGCTCATAATAGCACCCAAAATATTCATGCCTCCCAGATAGGTCATCTGAGGGTGCCAACGCCAAGGGAAACCCATAAAACAATTACTAGGAATTGGGTTTTCTCAGTGGTGGCACCTCAACTTTGGAATCAACTCCCCCCAGAGATCTGCATGGCACCTACGCTTACAGGTCTTTAAAAAACTCTTGAAGACCTGGCTTTTCAAAATGGCTTTCCATATTCATTATCACTGCTACTGATCTATTTTTGAAATCTTTACTTTACCTCTCTTTGGGCATCTTGGATTGTAATGTTGTTCTTTTTATTCTGATGTTGTTTTATTTTAATTATGGTCTATGTCTATTTTCCTCAAAATTCTGTAAACTGCTCAGAGTGACTTTTAAAAAGTATTCTGTTTATATTTTATTTATTTATTTATTTATTTATTTTTACAACTTATATGCCGCCCACTACCCAAAGGTCTCTATGCCAGATGATGTGGTATACAAGTCTAAATAAATAAATAAATAAATAAATAAATAAATAAATAAAATAAATTGAATATATCTTAATCGTAATGGACTGTATATTGTCTGTTCTTACTGTAAGCTGCCTTGGGTCCTTTTCCAAGGAGAAAGTTGGGGTAAAAATACTCAAATAAATAAATAAATAAATAAATAAATAAATAAATAAATAAATAAATAAATTAAATAAATGGCAACCTGAGAGCCTTACTGAAGGGGTGGCATACTAATGCAGGATTGCTACTATATCATATCCTAGAGTAATCCATACACCACTACCCAGCCATCCTTTCATCCTGCTGTGCTGTCTCTCTCACCCCAGCCTGTCAAGAGGTTCTTTTGCACAGCTTTCGTTTCACCAAAGGACCATATGGGACCTGTTAGTTGGGAGCACATAAAACCTGGAATTGTATTTGCCACAAGTCCTCTTCTGTTTGCCCCACCATCAGGAGACACCCTTTTAGCAGAAAGGAATGACAACTGAGTGTATCTCCACTGTCATCACCAATAAACAAGACTCTGTCTCATACAGCGGAAGACAGGGTGGTCAAGAGCACTCTCCAGAAGTCCCACCTTGGGAGCGAAGGGCCTCTTCCAGCATAATGGCCAGGAAGATGCAAAACACTTTAGTGAGTTTAGTCAGTGGAACATACACTGGCTCCCATAAATCATCAACCATTTCCAAAGTACCCTATTAACAGCCTTTGGAAGAGAACCTACTACACACAAAAATCCTGGAATCATGGACTATTAACATTCTGAGAATGACATTGTTGGGATAAATGAGTTGTGGGGTGATTTTCTCAGATGATTACAATTCTTTCTTAGGGGTTGTGCTGGCTTCAAGCCCGGGCATCCCCAAACTTGTCTCTTCCCAGTTGCATAGGCTACTTTGATTCTCTCTCTCTCTCTCTCTCTCTCTCTCTCTCTCTCTCTCTCTCTCTCTCTCTCTCTCTCTCTCTCTCTCTCTCTCTCT
>JAHTLZ010000129.1:68496277-68519401 GCA_023846285.1 Phrynocephalus versicolor
TGAAGAAAGAGCAGGGTTGACATGTCCTGAAAGGGCATCAGGTTATTAGTTAAGTTTGTTTGTATCTGTAACTGTTTCATTTGCATCTCCAGAGCTGGCAAAGAACTGGATCTGCTGTTCTCCATCCTGGAAATGTCTCAAACCAAACCTGACTAGCTATCCATGGTTGGAAGCTGGTGGAAAGATACATGATCTGGTCCAGCATGTGCTTCGTTCTTCTGATTTAACCATGGGGCTCCACTTCCACCCTTCAAATGATATTAGGTCAGGGGTGCCCAAACTTTTTGTAAGGAGGGCCAGATTTGGTGGCTGAGAATGTGTTAGGGGCTGGTTGCTCCCCGACCCTGCCACCCTACTGCAAGCCGCACCCACTGACCCATAAGCCCCACCCACTGACCCCTTGCAACCCCACCCGCAGGCAGGAAGGTGTGGACCAAGGGAGGGAGGGAGGGAGGGAGGTGGAAACCAAGAGAGGAAGGAAGGAAGGTGGGGAACAAGAGAGGGAGGGAGGGAGGAAGGTGGGGACCAAGAGAGGGAGGAAAAAAGAAAGGTGGGGACCAAAGGAAGCACAAGGAGACGTGGCCACAGGTCGACCCTTGTAAGAGGCTATCTCTGCGACCTTGCACACCCCCAAGCTCCCCAGCGGTGGCAACGGCTCGCCCGCCAGCCCACCCCAAAGCTCCTTTGCGGTGGCAGAGGCCCGCTGGCCTGCCCACCCCCACACATTTCCCTGTGGTGCCGGTGCCGGCAGACTGCCCAGCCTCTCAAGCTTCCCAGCTGTGCCGGTGGCTCAGCCTGCCCGATCACTGTCCCGTGCGTGCACCCAACCTCACGATGGCCCACCCACGTGCTGCGCTTCACAAGTTTCCCAGCAGTGCCGGTGGTGGCGGCCCACGCACGCACCACCCCTGCTCACGCACCCAGCTTCCCAGCGGTGCTGGTGGTGGTGGCCCACCCCCTCGCCCTCCCACCCAGCCCCACAAGCTTCTGGTCACCGGCCGGCCGGCCCACCCAACCCCTCAAGCTTCCCAGGGTGGGCCAGCCAGCCACAGGCCACTCATCATGGCCTGACGGACCAGATTTGGTCCCTGGGCCGGACTTTGGGCAGGCCTGTATTAGGTGATCTTTATCAGTGGAGGGAATATCTGGTGCAGAGAGGGCATGAGACCTGAAGAGAGGAGAATTCCCCCTATCCTCAATGGCTCAGAATCCATGTGGCCAGAATATATGTGGCTCATAACCAGAGTGAACAGTGCGGCCCTGAAATTTTGGGTGCTCTCTCTCTCTCTGTAAAATCACAAACTGGAGAGAAGGAACAGACTCAGATAGTGGACTCCTTCTGTACACCTGGTCTTTCCCTTCTCTTGGAAGACTAGGCATCCAGCCTGACTTGTATGTCCTCAGATGGTGTGGGGGCCCTGCTCCATTTCCAGTGTTGGAATCCGATTCATCTGTCATTGGAAAGCAGGGGCACTCTCGTTGCCCTTGGCATCTGGCAGCAAAACACCCTGAGGCTACCCTGATATCTCACTACAGCATGAACATCTTTTTGGGCAATCTCTGCATCGTACTCTGCTGAACATTCGGCCTGCATGGCAAAGCAGAGAAAAGTACGCCAGCTGGGAAAAAATGGTGCATCTCTCAGAGATTACGGCTTCCAAATCTCAGCCTCAGCAGTAGTTCATAAGGTCAGTGTTCTGCTCTCACAGAAGTGCTGTGAGAAACTGGACTTGTTCATCTGTAGTACATGGGGCAGAGAGGGTGATTTCGGGGGGGGGGGGTTGAAACAGTGGGTTTCTTCAGGAATACAGCATATAACATGCAGACTGACAACACAACCAGACACCCACAGTGTGTGTGTGTGTGTGTGTGTCTTAGAGGCAGAAGACACACAAGACATGCCTGGCACCGATGTTGGGGTGAGGGTTGTTGCCTTTGGCTTACACATGAACTAGAAAGAAGATCTGTGGGTTGTGTTGCTTCTGGGGCTTTGTGGTGGTGGTGGTGGTGGTGGGGAGCAGGCAAGTGAAAGGCCAGAGGAAGGAAGGCCTTCATTCCTTCTGAAGGATCTTAAAAAGCCTTTTGGCCCAGTGAGGACCTTTGTGTTTGGCAGACCTTGAGATCTGAGGAGGAGAGGCCCATTTGTCCTGTTTGATCTCAGCGATCGCCCCCCCCCTTCAAGGTGGAACGGCCCGCTGGGACGCATGGAGAAAGGAGGGGGGATGAGCTGCCAGCGCCTCTCTACTTATGCCCCGTTCACTCGCGAGCTCTGATCTTCCCGGCTCTGGGCAGCAGGTGGTGGTGCCTGGGTGGGAAAAGGTGTAGACCTCCAGCTAGAAAGCGGTGGCGGAGTGGCGGGGGGGCGGGGGGGTTGACCTCCCGGCTGTGCCCGTTCTGCCCACCCTAGCCTTGCCTCCGTGCCTGGGAGGTTCGCCCAATGAGCGTCCACCGGAGGAGTCCGTCTCTCCCCCCACCCCCACCCCGGGCCTGCCCCTAAGCCCACCCTTCCAGCGTGTCATCTCCATCCTCCTTCCCCGCCGAGAGATGCCCGTCGTCCATCCGTGGGGCTGCTCAGGCGACGGGAGCAGGACGACGATCCCCAGCCGCAGCAGCGAGAGCCCGTCTCGGAGGGACCCGGACGGCAGCAGCAGCTGCTGCCGCCCAGCCAGCGACCAGCCGCCCTCGGGGGAGGTGAGCTTCGTTTGAGTTGGCCGCCTGCCGAAAGCCAGGGCCGCCGCCGCCGCCGCCGAGCCCGGGAGGAGAAAGGAGCCCCCGCCGCCGCCCCGGGGGTGTGGGAGAGAGAGAGAGAGAGAGACGAGGGGGTGCTTCTGGCTCCTGCCATCCGCTCGCCTCCGTCCAGCTGGAAAAGCCACCACCCGCTCGTCCGCCGCCTTCTCCTGGTGATCTGGGTTGAGTCTCCTTCCCGAGGGAGAGCATGATGGTCGGCTCCAACCGCTTGGCCAGCCGCGCCGCTCGGATCGCTGCCGCCGCGGGCAGCCCCCGACGGGCTGCAGAGAGCATCCCTGCCGCCCGCTGCCGCTTCTGCCTGCCCTGGCTCCTGGTGCTCCTGGCTCTCACGCCCAGGGTGGACTCGTCGTGGTGGTGAGTCCGTGGAAGCGGGAGGGCGCTCGGGTGGGGTTGGGGGGACGTGGAGGCAGGAGGGGGGGGACCCGCGGATGCCCTTTCTCCTCGCCCCGTCCATCAAAAAGCACCCAGCGCCTCTTCTCGGCAGGGCTGTCTCGGTCTGGCTGGTCCCGAGTCTGCCTGGTCCCGAGTTGCCGGGGCCTCTTGGGCATGCCCAGATTGGATTTCTAAAGGCTGGGGAAGAGTGCTTCTGAACATGTGCAAAGTGCACCGGTGTATCTGAGTAGGCGGCAAACCCTCTGGGTTTGGGGAAAAGACACTTGCCCATGTCTTCCCCCTGCTTTGCGGGCAGGCTTTAAGCCGCAACGGCTCCCGTGTTGGTGTTCGGTTAACGTCGGGAAAGAAGGAGGCAGGAGGTAGCGTTGGCAGCAGGGGCCGTCATAAACCGGGCAACGAGTCGCTCAAACCCGCAGAAAGGAGGGGAATTAGCTGGGGTTCAGGAGATAGATGAGGCGGGTTCCTCCCGAGGCGTTGTCTTTTTTCGAGGGGTGGGCTTCATTTTCCGAGCCTGGGTTTTCTCCGTGCGTCTGGTTTCCGTTCTTCCTTTCTTCCCGGCCACGAGCAGACGCAAAGATGCCCTAAAAAGTTTAGCTTGAAAGACCAGGTAGGCTCCGTGGAAAAAGATGGCCATCGACAGGCGGAGTGGAGCCCTGCCGTCTAGGGAGGGAGGCTGTCAAGGGAATCGGCAAAGTAATGGGTGGATTTGAAGGGGGGGGGAGACACCGAGAGAAAGAATACCTAGCTTGCCGCGTCATGCACCAAGATAGGCTACCGGGCGAGGGGTGGGTGGTATAATCCCCCCCTCTAACTCCTCTTGTCAACTCTCGCATACCGACGCTCCTGCTTTAATAGCAACACACCCGCACACACTAGTTGAAGCCGGATCCAAGACCAGTTAAGGACGCCAGCAGCCCGATCTTGAGCGCACCTAATCCGGGGAGAGCCCCGAATGTGCTTCCTCCGGCTCAGTGCCAAGTCTCGGCGACGGCAGCCTTCAAAACTCAGCCGGCCCCTTTTTCCTCGTCGGAAGAGCTTTGCTCATTAGGCTGCGCTGAAACCGGCCGGTCTTTGGGAAAGCGCTCCTCTTCGGAGGAAGACGAGGAAAGAGCGAACAAGAACCTCGTCCGCGTCTTTCTCGCGGACCAACCAGCAGCCCCCGCCTGCCTCGGCTCTGCCCGTCTTCCTTCTCCCCGCAGTGCCGCGGCGATGAGACAAACCACAGTGATGGTTTGGAAGGAATCTCGTTGCCCGGGGCAGGGCAGTGACAGAGGGGGTCAGGAGGAGAGGCAAAGGCCCCGGGCAAAGGATGGAAGGGTTTAACTGAGGAATCCTGCGCGGTGTCAGAAACAGCCTTTCTTACCCCCACATCCCCCGCCCCACCTTGTCTTAATGCTCTGGATCGTTCACTGCATCTTCTCGTTCACACCTCTTTGCAGAAGTATCCTCTCGAGGTCTCACGCCTCTCCTTTCCTCTCTTATTGATCTCTCTTGTCCTCCCCGTCTGTTAAATCTTCCGCGGGTTGACTCTTGGTAGTTAACTATCAGCAGGGGCTCCATGATCTTGAGCTGAAACCCACTAGTAAGTCGCAGCTAGAGTCGGCCCATTGAATTGGCGGGGGTTTGGTCTACTCCCGGCATGTCCAAACTTCGGCCCTCCTGATGTTTTGGACCGCAACTCCCAGAATTCTAAGCTTAGATTACCAAAGACAAAGGACTGTGGGAGTTGCGGTCCAAAACATCTGGAGGGCCAAAGTTTGGATATGCCTGGTCTACTCTGTCTGGAATGTGTTCATACCGCTGAGTTGGACTTATGGTGCACCTGGCCCGGTTACTGTATTACCCTTTCTGACCATCAGCTCTCCTCCCAAGTTTACAAGGAAATCGCCCCCCCCCCCTTTCTCCTACCTGGGTATTTCCGGAAGTCTCTCATCTCTTCCCAGCGCTCCTCAAGCCTGACGCCGCTTGGCCTCCCAAAATCAGAGAGGTCCGCAAATGGACTGTCAGTCAACGGGAACATTTTCTCCCGCCTCGCTTCTCCCGCTAAAAAGCTGGGCGAGTGAGTGGGCGGAGGGTGAAACGTGGACTCCGGAGACCCGGGTTCAAATGCTTACTTTAGTCATTGGAAAGGCACTGCGAGCTGGGAAAGGCACGCCCTTCCTTGAATATCTCCTCTGCGTACAAGGGTCCCCCCTTAAGTCACAACCGACGGCGCGGGGGGGGGGGCTGGCACAGTGGGAAAGAACTCTGAGACCCGGGGCATCGCCCTCCTTTTTCACCGACTAGGGACTGTTGAGGAGCCTTGAACCCAGTGCCACCCGCCGCCGCCGCCGCCGCCGCCGTCTTCCGGCCGGTTTCTCGAGCTCCTAATCCGCCTTGTCTCGGGCGCGGTGAGGACGTTCCTGGCGAAGCGGGGCGGAGGCTCAGCCGTCGGGGTCGAGCCGGGCTGGGCAAGGCTTCCTTCCAGCTTGCGGGTCTGAGTCCCACGGCGCAAGCCAAGCTTCCAGGCTGTTATTGTTAGCACGGCTGCGGCCGGCGTAAACATGGCTTTAGCCTTGCTGATGACAGAATCGCTTTAATTTAAAACTGTTTTTATTGTTCATACTTGAGAGTTAAACAAGGGCTCCTCCTTAAACGGGAACAGCTGTCAGTCTGCTCCCAAGAGTGAAGCTCCAGAAGCGATTTTTTAAAATAATCATCATCATAATAAAGCCCTGTCTGCGTGGAGAACTTGAAGCCCGGCTTGTGACCATAAAGGGATGACTTCCACCGGGGAGGTCGACCAACGAGCGAGGCTGAAAGAAGACCCGGGGACTCAAGTCTGCCTGCTGGTGTCTGAGTCAAGTGGTCACCTGCATATGAAAACCGACTGTGTGTGTGTTGTGTCGTTATAGTCGTGACCGACTCTTTGTGACCCCATGTCCATGGAGTTTTCTTGGCAGGAATACTGGAGTGGTTTGCCAGTTCCTACTCCAGGCGCCTACAGCACCTGGTATTCCCTGGTGGTCGCCCATCCAAGTACTAACCAGGGCCCACCCTGAAATTAGGCGAGATCAGAGGTGCTTAGGGCATCTAGGCAGCTTATGAAAACCGGCTGGACAGAGCCCAATGAAGTCCCTCCTCCACGGTTTTGGTCTCAGACCCAAAGGTTTTCATTTGGGAGGGAGGGGGGATTAGATGTACATTCGGCTGCCCGTAACGAAAGAAGGTTCACACGCGCAGGTGCCAACCTCGTGTTATTTTTGTTTTCATCCTCCCAAACGCGATTCCTCTTCCCGCAGTCAGTTCAGCCATTCAAGGAGTGGTCAGAAATGAAGATGAGAGGGGATCTTCTAGAATTTCGGAAAGAAGGGGTGATTCTTCACTTCGCCGTGAGGATGACAACAATGCCAAGATACGGAAACGGGGCTTTGATGGAAAGGCAGGTGGTGGAAATCAAAGACGGGGGTCATCTGTTTACGTTCTTGGAATACTTAGGAATATTCAGGGATTAAAATATTAAATATGTGGCAGTGTAGGAATTATTTATTTAGTTTTACATCCCGAGGCAGGTTCTCTTTCAAAAAGAAATACTAGTTAATACTTAATAAAGATTATGGTCCGCAGATTGGTTTGGAAGTGTGGTGAGTCGTTAGCCTTTCCAGGTTGTTTTCCTGGGTACCAAATACACATACTAAGTGATTGACCGTTACACGTTCTTGTGGGTGCCCCGAGACTGTGCTGTGTGCCCAAAGCTACAGATGCCGACTCTTCTTCTAGAAAACCGGGAAGGGGTGGGGGGGGGGAGGGAATTGAACTTCCAACCCTCTGGCTCCGCAGCCAGATCTCTAACTCATTGAGCTTACCCAGCCAGCAACATTCACTTAAACTACTGTCTAAATCTGAGATATGACTTGGTCACAGCCTTAGCAAAGAATAAAAATAAAAAAATGAAAGCGTAACAATGTAAAATCCACTGGGTTCCATGAGGATTTTGTAGGTTCTAAGCGGCGCCGTCTCACCGAAATCAGTGGTACAGTATTTGTTTTTCGCATTGCTTGTGGGGCGATTTTCATCTTTTTTTTTAAAGCGGGTAATGCTCTTGTTTAATTTTACGGAAGCTTTCTGGTGTCAGGAGCCTGTTATAGGACTGGAGCTTTTCCCATCTGGATACAATTTACTCATACCGTCATTCACGGGAGGTAGTAGATAGATGTGGGCAGGATGGGGATGTAAGTGCTCCCCCTTATTTTAGCTAGGAGAGGGGATACGTGTTTCGTATTAAAACAGAATCGCAGATATTCTGGTTTGCTTGCTGTGGGTGCTTGAGAAAGAGGTCCTTATGCATTTGTTACAGGTTCGATTCCCACCTCATTGGACTGGCCATTGATAGGGTCTTAGATATGCCTCCTCCAGGGACATAGGCGGCTCTTGGTCTGAGGGAGGGAAGGTGCCTCCCTCGGAGTCAAGCTCCAGTCCTGTCGCTCACCGACCTGAGAAGAAGATCTCGCAAGCGCTACTGGATGTTTCAGAGTAAACCTCAATTCTTGTGATACACCAAGTAGCTCCCGACTTACAGGAACCCGAATGGGGCGTTCAGCGGAGGTGGCATGTTCCAAGAAGGACTTGCCAGAGGCGCCTCTCCACACGTTTCAAGGGCTTAGGGAAGACTTGAACCCGGGTCTCCCGAGTCCTAGTCCCACATGCCTTTTGCGTTCCAGTTTAGTGCTCTATGCCCCGCAGCACTATGGGTCTTTTTCTACCTCGCCCTAATTGCCCCTGTTTTTGAGCTGGGGGCAGCGGTGCATTGCCTCAAATGAGAAAATAAAATGTCCCACCCCAGTCCTTCAGTCAGAGCCGCCCTAGTTTTGCAGGGCGTGAAACCCGAGAAGAGACGTCCTTTCCGCACAAGCGGCCCTGAGCCCGCGGACATTTACGCCACGCCGCGTGAGTCGCTAGACGGGCTGTTTCTGAAGCGATGGAAGGGAAGGGACTGGAAGGGCGGGCATTCTCAGAACCTCGGGTGCATCCCGTGAGTCCTTCTTTTCAGGCTGGTGGCTGGAGAGGGGGGTTCTCTTACCTCCCCCCGCCCCAAGATGCTGCTTTGTGCTCTCATCTTGCCGTCAGGTTCCAATGCTGCCGCGAACCTCGCTGGAACGCGCTAGAAGCCAAGAGCATCACGATCGCTCATCTTCCCCGGAGTTTCAAGTAAAGCTCCCCGGATCTTTCACGACCTTCCCCTCTGGCTTTAGATAGAGCCGGGGAAGAAGAGACGAGCCATATTTTCTCGTCGCCCACCCCCCACACCATTTAGAAATATGCAAAATCAAAAAATGTCCTCCTTTGAAATATGGAAATAGTTCCGCACCTTTCCTCACGTTTCTTCCTGGGTAGATGGAGAGGTTTTGCATCAGCTGGGCTGGTTCGCTAAGGACGACCCTTCCGATGGGTCTTCAGAGGAGAGCTCACTCGGTTGAGATGGTTTGTTTGTTTGTTTACTTGCTTGTTACAATCTTGGTGTTTTAGTAACAACAGCAATACCCCAAAACAAACCACCTTTGCACTAAAAGTTCCAGGATCATATGGTTCACCTGGGTTCAAGTTGCTGTATATCAACTTCCATATTAGGGCAACAATTAAATAAAGCATCTTTAGGTGGGAGTTGTAGTTCTGTGGAGTCAATGGGATGCCTTCAAGTTACTGACTGTGCTCTAAGAGAAAAGGAGGCAAATCTGAAGATGAAAGGCTTCCATTTTCAGAGAGGTAGACATGATAGCTTGTTTCAGCAGTAGCAACAGCAAAAACAAACAATAATCATAGCTGCCAGAGAAGGTATGGCAGACTGGTTAGGAAGAGTAGTGAATGCCTCCTTACAACAGGGCAGGATTCCAGCATGCTTAAAGGAGGCAATAGTAAAACCACTTGTGGGGCAGGAGAGGTGGGAGAAGCTCCACAGAGGAGAGTGCCACCCACCCCTGCAGAAAGGGAAAGGGAAGAGTGGATGGTGAAACAGAAGCGGAGGGAGGAGGACAGGCTCGATAGACTAAGGGCCTTTTTACATGACCCCTAAGATCCGCTGGTCCCTTAAATTCAGACCAGAGATCTTGAGGGTTTGTCACTCTCCCTGCGTTCCCACCCCCTCCGCACTTCCTTGTTCTGTCTGCGTGAGGGGAGGGAGAAAAAAAGGGAGAAAAGAATGCACTCTTTGGTGGAAGTTGCTCCAACCCCCGTCACTTCCTGGTTCCTCTTAAAGGGGCGGGAGGCAAAAAAAACAAAAACAAAAAGAAGCGAGGAGAGCCCGGCACTCTCCGCATCAAAATTTTTCACTCTCCCAGAGCAGGTACTTGAAAGGTGCGCTGGGTTGCGCTTAGGTGGGCGGGGTCGCACTTAATTTTCTGTTAGCTCCGGAGCTGGTGGGGAAACATTTTAAAGCTCCGGAGCTGGGAGCCATTTGCAGCGGAGCTTAGGGGTCGTGTATTAACGCCCTAAGGCAGCAAGAGGAAAAGGAGATGTTATGGCAGCGGCTTAGGGAGTCGATAAAAATAATAGAAAGAGAGCAAGCCCCAAAGGCGCAAGAGTCCCAGGAGGTGGGAAAGAGAGTTGAGGCGGGAAGACCTGAACAAGCCCCTGGACTGGTGGAGAGGGAAAAGGCGGGAGAAGCCAGCCAACCCACGGCGGCGGAGGTGGTGTTTGGGGAAGTTAATAAGGGGAAGAGAATCCTACCCCCAGGTTGGGAATGGGTGTGGATTGAGGATCCCTACACCGGACGATGGGAGCAGATGATGAGGCCCCATGCTTGAAACAGAAAGCTACCACCGCCGAGCACACAAGAAGGGGTACTCATATTGGGGAGAGCGAGAGGCTCAAGAGTATAATCATAAACTGAAGCAGATTAGAAAGGACTTAGCATTTGAGAAATGGGTGAAGAAGATAAAGGAGGAGGAGGAGCGAACTGGGAAACACTCCTGCGGGAGGGGGCTAGCTTTACGGGACAACTTCCCTATCAAGAACTCGTGCCCGAGGAGAACTGGACCCAGAGGTTGGGATGCAGGCGGAAATGCAGACCCGAGACTCAGAACCTCAGGGAGCGCATGGTGGAACCCCCTCCCTCCGGAGCAGAAGGGGGACCGAACTTCTTGGACTTTACCCCATCTAGAGACTCTAAGAATAACCCGTTTGCAGTTGATGTTGATTGTGTTGGAACAGTGGTTAAAGGAAGCACCTCCAGGGACCTGTTAGAAGATAATAAATCACCTGATCATTCTAAAAGAGAAGTGTCTTTATTGAGTTCTGCAGGGCCGGTAGGCTGGCAAAACAGTGAACACTCACACCACTGTTTTTTAAAAAAGCCTTCTAGACCCAGTGATACTGAACCATTACCAACCTGTATTGAATATCCCATTCTTAGGGAAATAACTGTAATGCTGCCACACTATTTCAATGGGAGCTCATATTTTGTGGAATGAGGTCCACAAATCTCACATTGAAACGAATTGTTCTGACACAATACCTTTGTTCTTGCTTTTATTTTTGGAATGCTTTCAGCACACCACAGCTCCCCTTGGGGTATAGGTGTACTGCAGATTAGCTTTGTATATCTGTCATGCTTTCCTTCTAGAATTATGGGGAATTTTGTTCATTGATAATTGCAAGAATGCTCTGTCAAAGATTCAAACCCTTCACCCATGAGTAAAAGATAATTTACCCTGATTAAACTGAAGATGAAGACAAACTCTGTATGCATGAGATGGAGCCAGCAGAAATTAGACTGGGATATACAGGTGGATGATTTGAAATAAATTGGCAAGAGTTTCTGGCTCCAATTTGTTTAACAATAACTAGTAAAAAGTTTTCTTCATTCATCAGGATATTGAAGTAAAATGGTTGTGGGAAAGAAACAGCAGTGGTTTATAGGCAAAAGTATAAGCTGAATTATGTGTTGAAAACAAATTCCTAAGCTAAATAAATACCTGTTCAATTACCCTGTTCCACAATTCTGTATCTGGACCCCATTTAGGACATATTGATTATGTGATGAATATAAATTCAAACCTGGATGCAAAAATCTATGAAATGCCCCAGTGGTATTGCCCTTTGCAGACATGTTGCCTGGATGGTTTCTCTCTTCTCCCTGTTAACTGATAAGATGCAAGATCTGTTCCAAATAATAATTAAAAACATAGCCATAATAAACATGGGGAATGGTATTGTTAAGGGCACATAATCTTATAAGGGCCTCCTTTATGCATGAAGTTTTGATCTGAACTGATTACTTCCCAGAGTCCTGTATCATGTGGAATCTCTCCCCCTCGCCCCGCCACACACAGAAAGTTGTTTCTCTTCTTCAGATCATTGCTCTTTGTGTGAGAAAAGTGGCAATGGTGGGAGAGGGGCTTTTATGCTCATCTCCTCACTGTCTTATAACCCCCAAATAGGGGTATTGGGTTTGCCTCAATACAGTGATAAGTGAGGCAAGAGAACTAGGGCTTTGACCTAGGGCACCACATTTGTACTGCACAGGAATTGGCTGCTAGAAGGGCATGGAGTTGCCCATTGATCCCCACCAAGGTGCCAATGCCATCTTCAGCTCCTCTTCCTACTGAAGGGCGCACAGAACAGACAGACTCAGTGTGGAACTGATCTAGTCACCCACCACTCAAACTTGTTTGTCCCTCCACATTCTTCCTCTTCCTGTCATGTGGTCAACTGTGCTATGGCAGTGGAATATGCTGCCACGGAGGGTGGTAGAGTCTCCTTCTTTGGAGGTTTTTAAGCAGAGGCTGGATGGCCATCTGTCAGAAATACTGTGATGGGGGTTCCTGCATGGCAGGGGGTTGGACTGGATGGCCCTTGAGGTCTCTTCTGACTCTATATGATTCTATGATTAGGTAAACCTCATTTACGTATATAAGGCCAATCCTACCATTAGGCAAGTGATGGAGGCTGAGTGGCAAGGAAATGGTAGATAGAGAAGGACTAGGTTTTAGAGTTGTGGGGGCCATGCCCTCTAAGCTTCTATACATGGCGATTGTGACTTTCATTCTGTCCTTCACTTCCAGTAAAAAAAATGCTGGTCTAATGTTAGGTTTGGAAATCAAAATGCAGCTTGCTTTCCACTGATATCACAGTACAGGTGGTACCCTATAAGTTTCCGGTTGCCCAATTTGTGGAAGAACCATTAACTGCCAAATCCAGACTAGAGGAAATGCTTGCCATTTTTTCCTCGTTAGCACTCTAATACTGAGTCCAGCAAAGTACCAAGTCAGTTCAAGCTTTGTCTATGCATGAAAAGGAGATATCAACCAAATGCTTCATCTAAACAGCAGCCAGTTATTAATTCTCAGTGACATCAAGCGCATTGCAGATTGCTTCACACAACTTCCCCCAAGAATTGCTGGAACTCTTGCTGTTTGCAAATATATCTCTAATTAAAAAAGAAAAGAAGAACTGCAATTCTAAATAAATGTTATTTACAGTAAAACAGAAGCTCAGTTAAAATGAAATGTTGTGGGTTTGGTTTTTTTAAACTCTGGCAGATGGCCTCCTTAAGGTGGTTGCATCCCCACTAGATGAAAAAAATGCTCATTTTACGTGGTGGTTTTGGTTTCAGGACATCACAGCTTTTTAAATACTGAACTAACAGAAGAGGCAATCCTATGGAGAGTTCATTTGTAATCCCTAGAAAATCTTGACTGATTTAAACCTTGTCTTCTAAAGG
Organism: Phrynocephalus versicolor; assembly: GCA_023846285.1. Lineage (NCBI taxonomy): Eukaryota > Metazoa > Chordata > Lepidosauria > Squamata > Agamidae > Phrynocephalus > Phrynocephalus versicolor. The sequence continues at coordinate 68,509,116 of JAHTLZ010000129.1, forward strand.
GAATTTTTCATGCTGAAGCTTCCTTTAAATGGGAGACCAAAAATACAGGTTTTACAACACAGATTTACCTGCTCAGAAACAAGTCCTCAGTAAGGTCAGGGGAAGATGCTCCCAGGTAAGTTGGTACAGGATTTTTTTTTCTGTGAAGAATCTCAGTCATCCAGGTTAGTTTATCTGGAAGTTGAGTCATGGCTACTGGACTTCTTTTTCTTGAGAGAGAGAAATGTTTCGCTGCTCATCCAAACATCTTCATCAGTCAGCGAAACATTTCTATCTCTCAAGAAAAAGAAGTCCAGAGTCTGGAAGCAGCAACAGAGAAGGCCGTCTCCTGTGTCCCTATCAAATGCACCTGTGAGTATAGTATATAGTAGTAGTAGTATATACTATGCGAAGTAAAAAAAATTTAAAAAAAAGAAAAAAAATGCACCTGTGAGGATGGTGCGGCCAAGAGAAAGGTCTCTCCTGATTATCTTAATACCTGGGGAAGCTCATATAGCAAGAGATGATCTCTAAGCCTATTTGTTTTCCTGGCATCTCTACTTATCTAGCAGATTTTGATTGGGCATCAAGTAGGAAGGTTGTGCATTCTGACCAAGGAATGTTTCCTCATTCTCCACTACAAATGAGGATCCAGTATTATGTTAGGAAGCAACACTGAAGTCTGAGGCAGGGAAGATTTTTCCCCCCTAGATCAGCCTTAAAGCTTGGCTCCAAGCCTTGCTTCAGCAGTATTTGGAGAAGATTAGAGTTCTGTGGCTTCCAAACATAATCTGCGCAATAAACAAGCTTGGTGTAAATATCTTAGTAGAGTTTATACATTGCTGAGAGAGGAGTGTGCAGTTCTGGAATGGGACTTCATTTTAAAGCTTAAAACTGGCTTTATATGAGCCACCCAGAAGAAGACGTGTTTGGGAGTCACTAACACCTCTAGCAAACAGGGACACAAACATGTTACCCTACCTTGTACACAATCAGCTCCTTGTGCATTGCTAGTTCAAATGCAAAACTAAGATCACTGTGCTTCAAAGTATATTTTGCCCTACCTGGCACCAGAATGCATGAGAGATCCCATTTGCAGTATACATATAGTTTACAGTGTTGGTACCATTTCTTCCATGAAGAGATCTTATCTGGATCTTCTTCCACCTTTGTTTCCTTTCCTCTTTTGTGCCCACTCTTTCAACCACCTCCCCTGTCTTTTGTATCCCCCTTCCCTATCTTTTTGGCTCTGTGTGTATGTGCGCGTGCGCGCATGTCCCTGTGTGTATGCGTTATGTCGTTACAGTTGTGACCAACTCTTCATGACTCCATGTCCATGGAGTTTTCTTTGCAGGAATATTAGAGTGATTTGCCAGTTCCTATTCCAGGTGCCTATAGCACCTGGTATTCCCTGGTGGTATCACATCCAAGTACTAACCAGGGCTGACCCTGCTTAGCTTCGGAAATCAGGCAAGATCAGTTGTGCTTAAGGCAGTGGTGGCCAAACTTTGGCCCTCCAGATGTTTTGGACCACAACTTCCACAGTCCTTTGTCATTGGCAATGCAGGCTTGAAATTCTGGGAGTTGTGGTCCAAAACATCTGGAGGGCCAAAGTTTGGCTACCACTGGCTTAAGGCATCTAGGCAGCTCCTTTTGACTACAATGAGCTAAAAGAGCACAGTTCAGATGTTACCTCTGCCAACAACTCATGAGGTCACCTTAGCAGTACCACTTCGATTACAAGGATCAAATACTCAAAAGTCATAAGAACATAAGAACATAAGGAGAGCCATGCTGGATCAGGCCAAAGGCCCATCTAGTCCAGCTTCCTGTATCTCACAGTGCCCCCACCAGATGGGTTTGGGAGTGCACAAGACTAGATATCTGTCTCCTGATACCACTCCCCTGCATCTGGCCCTTGAAATACCCTGGTTAGCATAGCCCTGTACAATTCTTCACCAGCACCACCATCCTGCTTTATGGATTCTATATTTTAGGTTTGCTCTGGCTTCTGATCTCTATTAATGCCTTCCCTTTGATGCCCCTTTCTTTCTCACAACATCTGTTTTTACACTTTTGCTGAAAATCTCCTAGCCTGAGTTTTGGTTTGAGTAGTGCCACTGTAACCACCTCCCCAAAAAATAAGCCAGTGAGGGCAGCACAGGACAGCTTAACTGGTCCTCTAGACCAAATAGGATCCCACCATCCAGCAGAGCAGCAGTTCTGTTGACAGCTCTGTGATCAAAGAGAAGAAAAAAGTTCGGTCAAAAGAAGGGAATTTTGCCAGCAGGAAAGGCTTGTGCCTAATTATAACCAAAGCACCTGGCACTTTTTTCTGGTCACAGTTGCACTGCTAAAGATGAATTTCTCTCTGCCACCTTCAGTATAGTCCAAAGATTAGTGACTAAAGTCCCCCCAGTTTCATCCCACTTCCAGAAAGGAGATGGAGAGCCACATAGGACATGTACGTTATGAAGAAGAGACTGTTTTTAATACGAAGCTCTTTTAAATAAAAAGCCTGGCAGAGGGTAAGCAAAGCAATTTGGAAGAGTGGATTTCTACATTTCTTAGTTTTAAGGAGCCTTGTGGAGCAGTGGTTAAATTGCAGTGGTGCAGTGAAGGCTCTGCTCATGACGTGTGTTCACAAAGTTTACGCTTCGTAAACCAGAAATTTCATGAACTGGAACTGTATGGGTTTGGACTGCATTCTGGGAAGTGAAATCCTTTGAAAATCATCATAAACTGGGATTTTCCTATCTTTTATGGGGGGAAAATCGTAAACAGAGGCATTAATTTCAATTGATTTTCTTGAACCGAAAATCATGTCAACCAAAGCGTTTGTAAACCAGGATGCTCCTGTAACCAGCTTTGAGGTTGACTCAACCTTCCATCCTTTTGTGGTCAGTAAATTGAGTGCCCAGCTCCCTGGGTAGGTGGGCATGTGTCGCTTGCATACTTACACAGTAAACCACCAAGGAGTGCTTAAGAACTATGGGGTGTTATAGAGTACTGTATAAGTATCACAATTTGCTTACTTGTAATCACTTTCATAAGTCTTCATCTTGAGAAAATGGCATATTGGATAGAGTGTTCAAAATGGGATTTCTGGATCTTCTTTGTAGAAGAAAGTCTACAGAGTTAGTAACAAGGAACACATGTGGGATGCACAGGCTTTTCTCCAAGCTACATGAGTAAAGCATGACCAGATCAGCTGATTCCATGTCTAAATTATGCTTAGTAAGGTAGGAGTTGAAATTTATGAAGCTAACATTCTCTGGAATCAATAATCAAATGGCAAAAATGTTAACACAGTCAAAAATTGCTGCTTAAGGGTCTTATGAAGTCATAGGCAGTTCAAGAGACAGGTTCTTCAGAAGTTCATAAAAGCTAAACCTAAGGCTGTGTTGTATATTGCAGCTACTCAAAGAAGCAAATTTGTTTTCAGGTGTAATTCAAGGTGCTTGCTATAACCTTTCAACCCTTGTAATAGGTGTGGATGATCTCTTTTTAAGTCTACAAATCCTAAAAGCTCTCATGCCCAGCAGAGCCAAAGAGGCATGTCTTCCAAACATTCTGTAGGGACAAAACCCACCTGTAACCCTAACCCTAACCCTACCCTAACCCTCTGCTCTATAGGGTGTGTGACACAGATCATCTTAGGTATTTAAATATGTAATTAGAATCAGACCATTTTTCACCCAGTTTTCTGAATTCCCTGCCAGAAAGACCTACCTTGTTGCTTTCTGCTTCAGTAGGAAAATGCTACCTTGAAGGTTTTGGAAAACTGAGGTACAAAAATCTCTGGAATCCTCTCCTTCCCCGCAACCCCAACCCCAACCCCAACCCCAACCCCATCCCGGGTCATGGGACTCCAGAGCTCTGGGTCCTATGAAGTCTGCTTGTCCTTCAGAAGCTACAATGACTAACAGCTGGAACTTCAACAAAGGCTGTGGAACAGGATGATCCATGGAATCTGAGAATAATCAGGAGTGGAGAAATATCCTTTTTCAGATAAGTGACAACATTGGCTGTGCATGCACTGAGTTGTAGTTTTAAAAATGGACTCTGTCTCTGGCTGTCCTCAGGTTCTGTAGATGAGGTAGTCCCTTTGCCAAAGTTTAAATAAAATTCAGCTGTATTTAGGGTGGTTTCTGATTGTTGAAGGGCAGAGTTGTGGCATTTTACCCTTTGCTCCAGCAAAATGATTGAGCTGGCCCCGTGGTCTTCAGGGAACGTGCAAATGCAACACTTCTTTTCTCGAAATAATCAGATACCCAACAATAAACACCTTCTTGCCACATATAGTGTTAGCACAATATTTACAACAGAAGCTGGGCTTCAGAGAGCTCAGTAACAAGTCAGTTCAGGAGTGTCCACAATATAGTTCAGGTTGCTATAGAATGAGGTGGGTGGGAAAATAAAATAAAAAATTATAAAACATTGCAATTAAACTAGGATGAGAGGGTGGCTGTGTGTGACTAGCAGTGTCAATTCAGAACTGTGACTGTACGTGAGGAAATTAGGGCTGTTAATCATTCCACCCTGTCAACTATTTTAGCAGGCTGAGATGGGCTCATTTCCAGCAGGGTTTAACAAAATATTAAGAGTTTATAATAATATTTCTTTCTTTCTTTCTTTAAAAAAATACTTCCCTTTGTATGACACGTTGCATTCCAAGCTGCTGTGCAGCCCAAGGTATATGTGTGTATGTGTGTGCGTACATGCGTGCGTGTGTGCTGGACATTTTGAAGCCAGAAAACATGTAGTTGGGTCTCCTACCTACAGAGCACAAAATGCACCAGGCTGTTCCTCTGCTCAGAGTAGCATCAGCAACAACTGACAGCTGAGTGACCCAAACAGCTGTTGGATCAAGCTAGCAGGCTACCATCTCTCTCTCTCTCTCTCTCTCTCTCTCTCTCTCTCACACACACACACACACACACACAAAGACATATATACAATCAAACTCTCCTTTGCTATAATACTACCCTATATACTGTGTACACTCCTTACTAAGATAGTAATCAGAATATGTTAGTTTATGGAGCTGAAACTTAAAAAAAAAGAATAAAAGGAAGAGAAAGATATGATCTTTTTAAGGGTAAATTATAAAGTTAAAGTAACTTAGAGATAGGAGAGTTTTGAAATTGGGTGATTTGTATGAAAGATAGATTTCTGATAAGAAGCTATAAAACAGGGGTGTCCAAACTTTTTTCAAAGAAGGACCAGATTTGGTGAGGTGAAAATGTTTGGGGGCCGACCGTTCAGCCACATTTGGCCCCTGAGCTGGACTTTGGACTAGCCTCTAGGAAATGAAAGAGGCGGGGAAGATTGCTACATCAATGGAGCCAGGGTGGTATGATGGGGAGGTGGCTGGGGAGAAGGGATGGAGGCAGGGAGGGCAGGAAAACCATAAAACTGCAAGCCATGTCTCCATCCAGTATGGGGAGGGGCCAGCTGGCAGGGATGCGTGACAGGCTGAGCCGTGGGGAGAAGAGGCTGTGGGCCACTTGGAATTTGAAAACGGGCCACATTTGGCCTCTGTGTCTGACTTTGGACATGCCTGCTATAAAGCATTAGCTTTAAGATGTTTAAATATGCTTAGTCGGTTCTAAGAATACATACTTATTATTATGTATATGTGATAGAAAATTTCCTCTTTTCTTTTTCATTTTTTTCTTTTTGGCCTTTGGTACTGATTTAAGGTCGATAGTTGCTTTGTTAAATGTTGAAAGTAGATTTGGTGCTATATTAGAATTAACCTAAAATAAGGAGACATTAATAGTTGAAACAAGACTTTAAAATATAAAAAAATATGATATTTACAACATTAGAAAGATGATCTCTTATTCTTCTAACAAGATGATGAAATAAAAAGGAAAATCAAACATAGAATCTGTATACTTAAAGGTTAAAAAGGAAATACTAAGGTGAAGGGTTGAATTGATTATAAAATAAATATAATGGAAAGCCATGTAACATGACGTCTGAAAAGTACTGCAGGTATTTTGTTTTGTTGTTTGTAGAAAATAAATAAAATTATCCAAAAAGAGAGATAGTAATCACAATCCCTCATTAATGCAGTGATAAGTGAAACTGAAGCAGTCCAGATGCTGGGGAATCTCATTTCCCAGCATTTCTCACCATAAGGAATGAGGCAGACTTCCCATCCCTATTTTTAACAAGATATCAAGACCGATAAGGAAGCATGGTGCAGCTGTTGCTTCAATCAACAGTTTTGGGGAAAGTGGGCATTTTGCTAACTCCAATCTCTTCTTGTATGGGGTGCCCCAGTGAGCCTGGTATAAGAGGCACCTTTTGCTGTCAGATACACAAATGTCTAAGAGCCACCCTGGAAGTTATATTCAAGGCTTAAAGAACATGTAGAAAGGAAATGCAGACGACACTAGCTCATGATGCACTTACTGTACCAGTTAAAACAGAATCTCATATCATGTCTCTGGGACATAATGTCTAGTCTTTAAATAATCTATATTCATTCTGCTCATCCACTCACCCATCCACACATGCTATTCTGTAGAAACACATCCTGTACATGTGTAACTCAGACTTAATTTGATAGTTCTAATTCAATTGAGAAAGCAATGATGGTATCAAACGTTTAGCTCCAAAGGGAGAACATGCTTAGCATTTCTTCCAAGTGATATCGTGGTTAGATCTACTGCTGAGATTAAGACAGTCATCCCCCAGTCTGACCCAGTCAAGGCACAATGTAGATGATATTTTTGAACAGGGAATAATACTGTAATCTTAACCAGCTCTAACTTGATGGAGACCAGGAAGGAAGGAATTTCAAATGCACTGAACTAATAAACTGGCCCTAGGCCACTTTGCCCACCCCAATTTAGTATGACAATCCAGAAGGATTGTGCAGGAACTCCACACCATCATCTGCCTCAGTTGAGGAAGAAGAGTCGTCATTTTTTGCTGCCACTGGTTGCCAACGCCAGGGAAATGTTCCTCCTTGCTTCCAAATGTGGCGATCATTTGGAGTCCACTTCTGATACAGAATCCCCAGTTCATCAAAGGATTTCCAACAATCTGTGTTTATCATTTTGTAATCGTCCTTCCTCCTTCCTTTGGATGCAGATCTAAACACGGCAAGGGTTTCCAGACAGCTAAGAGCAAAGCTGTTAGGAAACTAGACTCCCATTCTTACTCTAGATTCCCAGCAGGGTCATCCAAGGTAGAATGGTTCAAAATGAGATCCCTTTGGCTGAAGAGAACTGAGAGTGCCAGTGGTGGTATTGGGGATGGCAAAATTCTTGAATGAGAGCTATTGGGCAGGAGGAGGAGTGGAAGTTGAGGCTGGAAGCGTACCTTTCATAGACCATGGCAATGGCCATCAGACTAACTGCCAAAGTTTGCTATACCCTCTCTGGTGAGTTTATATCTCAACAATTCTGTGGTGATACTTCTTTAAGTGTCATGTTCTCATAGAACGTTGGAAATCAGTAGCATAATCTGTTTCTTATCTTAAACTATTCTAAATTTTCAAGCAGAACGTCCTTCTATACCCCGGGCAATTCTTCCCAGCTATTTTTTCTTGAAGGATAACTTGCAGCTGATTATATTTGTTATTGCACATTATGTGACCTAAATATTGTAATTTTCTTCTCTTTACAGTATTGGGAATTTCTAGCTTTTTATTCATGTGTTGCAATACAGCCACATTAGTGATGTTAGCTGTCCAAAGTATCTTCAGAAGTCGTCTGTACATCCACATTTCGAATGTTTCCAGCTTCCTGCCTAATGCATCTGTAAGGGTCCAAGTTTCAACACTTGTGATAATACACACCCAAATAAAAAAGATGGTACCTTTTGGATGTTATTGTTAATCATTCACTCATCAACCCATGGACTGTTAGAGACAAGGTTTACACTAGCATGTGAGCCTACAATCTGTTGAGGGGAACATGGCTTCTGTGTGGTGCTTTTCCTTGTTATTACTGAGTCAGGTATCAGGGCATACTGTCAGCCTTCTCAATGCCAGCAAACACAATACAGCATAACATGAGCTGTATTGATGCAGCTCATGCAGGGGCTTTGGATGTTAAAAATGTATATTGGGTGGAAAGTTGTTCTTACTGTTTTAAACGCTGGGTGCCCAAAGTACACCCTAAGAGTGATGCCTTAGGCTGTTTTCCTAAACATTCTGTTCCTGTGCAGGCACATCTTTGTCCTCCTCCTCTTTCCTAAACACAACTAATTACAGTATTATTTCTCTCACTTGCCAGGTGCTCACTGGCATTGCACCTGATATGGAATGTAGTAGTCAATGAAGTTAATCAAAATCTTAATGGGCGTTTGGGGCTCTTTTTGTCTAATATGAATGATACACTCACCATTAAAGACATGAAAAGGATGTCTGTGGTCTTAAACTGGGGGATGCAAATACAGTGGTACCCTGACTTAAGAGCAGCTCGACTTAAGAGCAATTCAACTTAAGAGAGGAAAATTGTTGATGTTTTAACTGCCACCTCACAAATTTTAGATATGGTCTGCTTGACTTACATTTTTTTTCCTTTTTTATTTTTAAAACTTTTTTCATTTTTTTTAGATAGGTACCCTGACTTAAGAGTAGTTCAACTTAGGAGCATGCATTCAGAACGGATTAAATTCTGTACAGTCATTACTACATTATATGGACCCATTTCCCTGTGGCTTTGCATCTCTGTCTCTCTCTTTCTCTCTCCCACCTTTGTGAGAATTTTGCATCAAGAGGAGAGCCTGAACAAGGACTAGAAGTGAGATCACTGTAAGGTCATAGAGCAAATAAGAAACATAGGGTTGTTATAATTTATAATGATGGCTAGATTATGTGTACAGTATTATAGTGTACAGAATCCTAAGAGCCATCACCCATTCATTGTGTTTAGTGCAGAAAACCCAAACCTAGAGCATTTCCAATGGAGGATTGACCATATTCTGCTTCCCGATCTCTAGAATGGGTCTTAGAAAGTCTATCCTATGCCTAAGTAATTGGTTCCAGTGTTGAAATGCTCTTATCATTATGCTGATGTGGTGTCTGTTTCAGGATTATCTTTGTTCTTAGTCTTTTACAGTCCTTTTCTTAATACATGTTTGAGGCTAGCCAAACCATCATGAATTAATGGGAATTTGTCTGTTTTAGAAGCTACCATGAGACAGACATATAGCTGACATGTACTGTATGAATCTGGAAACTGAGCCCTATATGAGACAATTGACAGAATTCGGGTATCTTTAGATTGAAGAAGAGAAGACTGAAAGATGGTGCAAGCTTGCTTGCTTGTTTCCAGAAAATGGAAGCTAAAATAAACTCAAATTGTGATGAAAGGGATTTTGCCTAGAAATTAAAAAGAATTTCTTAAGAGAATCAGCAACAGACTGCCTTGAAACATGGTGGACTCTTCTTCATTGTAGATTTTTAAACAAATCTAACAGAGGTCTGGTGGCCTCCTGTCAGGATGCCTTAGCTGCAGATTTCCTGCTTTGACAGTGGTTTGGGCTTAGTGATCCTTGAGATGTCCCTATAGCTTTTCCAATGGATCTGTAAGCATTTGTAAAGCACTGATGCTGGGCTTGTGGGTTGGACTCTGCTGTAGGTAAGCGAAATGTCTTCTATTGGCAATGTTGTAAGAAGGACTGCTCTTTTGAGCAGTTATGTAACCACTGAAGGATGACTTAAGAGTGGGAGGCTGAAAGACTCTCTTCCTACATTATATCCTGTTGCTAGATCCTTCTGGTTCGGCTTGTCATGAACATTTCATTCTTACCTGAAACTGAGGTGTGGCTTCTCCTGTTTTTCTTCTGCAAGGCTCTATCTGGTTTCTAGTTTTGCATTTTGGATTCTTCTTTGCTCCACCCCTTCCATTATTTGGCATTCCCATTAGAGTTACCCATACAACTGAAAGGGCGTAGGCTGCTTACCTGGTTTCAAATCAACACTACAAATTGGCTTGCCACTTCCGGGACCTCCATTTCTTCAGCATTTTCATTCACTTTTAAAAATCATAGCTTTAAAGACCATGCCAAAGTAGATTTGGGCCATGCATGTTCACTGGAATAAAACCTGAAGAGTAAGTTTAATTTCAAAGTATTGCTTTTTGATTAATACTGTATAGCTGATTGTTCCTTCATAATCTTTGTGTTACAGGCAACCATTCTTTTCTTGTTGCTTTTACAATGAATCCTTAGTTCCTTACAGTTTTCTCTAGAGTAGTAAACTTGAAATACCTGATCTTTTTCATTCTTCTGATTCTAGGGCTAATTCATGCATACATTATTATTATTATTATTATTAT
>JAHTLZ010000129.1:68521262-68537296 GCA_023846285.1 Phrynocephalus versicolor
AGAAGAAGAAGAAGAAGAAGAAGAAGAAGAAGAAGAAGAAGAAGAAGAACGAGAACGAGAACGAGAACGAGAACGAGAACGAGAACAAGAACAAGAACGAGAACAAGAACAAGAACAAGAACAAGAACAAGAACAAGAACAAGAACAACCAGAAGGGACAAAAATATGCCAATAAGTCTAATGCATTTTACCACTGAAGTCCTTTTTGTTGTTGTTCCAGTCAATGTGATACATTGAGACCAAAAAAAATTTCCACAATGTTTTTGGGTGAACCATGACAGTGGGAAGCAGCAGTGATATGCTCCAATGTCAGTAAGATATCCCCTTTAGCTCAGCAGTTCAGGCATCTGTCTGTGGAGCTAGACGTTGGGAGTTTGATTCCCCACTGTGCCAATGCTCCATGGGGTCCCTTCCAGCTCTGCAGTTCTAAGATAATAATGATGATATGTGTTGTTGTTTATAATTACCCTTTCGCACCTCCCACAAACCTACAATGTACCAGTTTTGTGACTGTGCTACTCCATCCATTCTGTAGGATAAAGTAATTTTATACTATCTTACTCATCATGGCTTCTTCCTACAGAAACCTGGGATTTGTGGTTCGATTAGGCACTTGCAGCTCTCTAAGGTTGCTTGGCAAACTGCACAACTACTTAATTCTAACTCTGAGCTGCAACACTACTGCTCTCCAGCAGAGAATTTGAAGCAGCTCCCCAAACTACAGATCCCATGATTCTACAGTATACAGGCAGTATACAGTATACAGCTAAAGTGGCATCAAACTGCTGTAGTTTGCAGTTTAGACCCACACTTTCTGATTGCATTGTCAATCAGGAGTGCTAGGTAAAACATGCTTTATGTCAATTCCTAGAAAAGAAATGTGTCGCTATTGTCACTAGCATCCCATAAATGGTGACAGGCTGGCAAGTAAAACAAGTGGCCAAATCCCCTAAGATTCTGGCAACCCCTGTCTCTCATGGGAACATGTTCTCTCCAGGAATACACGCTTGTTGGGATTTAAAATGAAACGTATGTTGCTGAGTAAATAATGTGGCTGTCTCTGATTGTGGTGTTTATCTAAGAGGCAATTTAGGATTCTCCTTGTTTATTGGAAGAAGAGCCAACAGATTCTTACAAGGGAAGAAAAAAACACAACAACTGGGAGGCGAGATGTGACAGTTTTCTTCTGTTTTCTTGAAGGCTAAATCAGCAGCATCTTGTAAGAAGGGGCTGTAGAGATAGCAAATCCATGGCAATCATATGGCTCGGACGGCATTGCTAGCAAATCCACTCATGGAAAGAGGAAAGTGTAAGAAGGGAAACAATGCAATAGAAGCTCACTTCTCCAGTCCTTTCCAATGTGGAGCCGCCTGAGGTGCACCAAATAGATGCAAAGCCGTGCAAGAGGAGGATGGTGGCAGGGAAGCAAGTACTTTGAAGCCTCCTTGAGCCTCATGGCACAGTGGTTAAATGCCTGTATTGCAGCTAAAACGATGCTCATGACCTGGGGTTCATTCCCAGGTAGCAGATTCATGGTTGACTCTGCCTTCTATCCTTCTGAAGTCGGTAAAATGTAACCTGCATAATTAAATTGTCAACCACCCAGAGTGTGTTTGAAGCAATATGGAGCTGTGTAGCAGAATGCTTTGCTTTGCTTTCCTGAAACGATGATCTTGAAATGCTAGACAACATGCTAGATCAAATGTTGATGGGCATTAAACGGGATGAGTGGCAGGCACGGAGGGGAGGGACAGGAAGAGATGTGATCAGAATCAATACTATGACATGCAGACAGGCTGCCATTTTCCCCATATGGCAGGCAATTCAACTAAAAATTGCTCCGGCCTCTTACATAGATGGTAATTGCTGCAGGAGTAAGAAACAAGCTACATCAACACCACAGTGTGGTGAGAAAGTGTCTAGCTCGCTTTCCTGTGCACTGTGGTCCCAATCCTCACACCCCTTTCCATTTGCCTATTCAAGTAAGAAGATGGAGACATCTCAAATGTACACAGATACCCAACATCAAGATTTTCCCTTAAATGCTCTGCTGAGCCATTACACTTTTCCTTGGCACCATCTGTTGCCCTTTAGTTTGCAAGGAATGCTGTCTCACAAAGAAGTGTACCATAGCCACTGATAATGGCCAGTCCACTCTAGGTTTTTTCATCCCTCTTCTCCTTGATTGGTCATAGTACAACAGGTCCTAAGTTTTGACCTCCTTATCCTCCCAATTTCCTTGCTGGTGGACAGTGTGGGGCATTTTTTTCAAGATAGTGGTGAATTACTTACTACTTCTGAGCAGCCCAGTTGCCATGGTTGTTGTTCCAACTGCACAAATGTGGTTTATTATCACTACCTACAGGCTCAAAAATACAAGGAAAGACTCCCTGCTTCTGTCTAGTGTTGAATTCTAATGTTGCAACTTAACAAATACTTACAAAACTATACAGGACCAAAGGACATATGTTTTTACCCTGCTGCTTAGGATTGGTAAATGGAAGACAAATTGTTGGCAAAAAAAAAAATCCTATAAAAATGCCTTTAAATTTCTTAGAAAGCAACCCCTGAGTAACTTTTGAAAATAACTAGAAAAAATTCCTTGTTAGATCTTAAATTAACGTAAGTACTAATTATAGCTAACATATTACTTTTATTTACTAAAAATAAGACTCATTAAATTTTCACAATGTAAGTGAGAAATCAGTTCAAAGGGCCTTATCCTACTTCCAAGAAATCAACCATACACTTAGTCATAATTAGTAGCAGCAAAAGGAGCACTATCTCTTCATATATCCTCCTTTTCTCATGCTCATTGTCTTCCCTTCTTGTTTTCCAAAGTTCTCCTTTGATCAGAGGAGAACATAAGAACATAAGAAGAGCCATGCTGGATCAGGCCAAAGGCCCATCTAGTCCAGCTTCCTGTATCTCACAGTGGCCGCACCAGATGTGTCTGGGAGAGCACGAGACTCAATCTCTGTCTCCTGATACGACTCTCCTGCATCTGGCCCTTGAAGTACCCCAGTTTTAAGCCTGGAGGTTACACATCTCCATCATGGTTGTAACCTTTGATGGACTTTTCCTCCAGGAATCTGTCCAATCCCCTTTTGAAGGCATCCAGGTCAGATGCCATCACCACATCCTGCGGCAGGGAGTTCCACAGACTAACAACTCGCTGGGTGACAAAATATTTTCTTTTGTCTGTTCTTACTCTCCCAGCCCTCAATTTGAGTGGATGTCCCCTAGTTCTGGTATTTTGTGAAAGGGAGAAGAGCTTCCCTCTATCCTCTTTACTCATGCCCTGCATAATTTTGTATGTCTCAAACAATCATATCCCCCCTCAGGTGCCTTTTTTCCAGACTAAAGAGGCCCAAATGTTTTAGCCTTTCCTCAAAAGGGAGGTGCCCCAGCACAGTAATCATTTTAGTCGCTCTCTTCTGCACCTTCTCCAGTTCGACTATGTCTTTCTTGAGATGCGGTGACCAGAATTGTACACAATACTCCAGGTGGGGCCTTACTATTGTTTTGTATAATGGCATTATAATGTTGGCTGTTTTATTTTCAACCCCCTTTTTGATAATCCCTAGCATGGAATTGGCCTTCTTCACCGCTGCCATACATTGGGTAGACACCTTCATGGAGCTGTCCACCAACACACCATGATCTCTTTCCTGATCCGTCATGGATAACTCAGAGCCCATGAGTTGATAGATAAAGTTTTGATTTTTTGCCCCAATATGCATTACTTTACATTTGGCTACATTAAATCGCATTTGCCATTTTGTAGCCCATTCCCCCAGTTTGGAGAGATCCTTCTGGAGCTCTTCACAATCTTCTCTGGTTTTTACCACACGGAAAAGTTTTGTGTCATCCGCAAACTTCACAACCTCACTGTTTATCCCTATCTCCAGGTCATTTATGAACAGATGAACATCTGTATAAACTCACCAAGCACTGTGAAAGATAAAATGGAAGCATATACAGTGGACCCTTGTATAACAAACAGTTTGTATTACATAAAATCTGTACAACATAAAAAATTCGGGAGATAGAGGAAATTTGCTTAACAGAATTGCCTGTGGGGCAAATTCGTAGAACATAAAAATGGTCGTGATTAGGGATTACTCCGTTTTCAATGCATTCCTATGGGAAATTTGTATAAAGGAAAATTTGCTTAACAGAATTTGATTTGGAACAAATTAATTCCTTCATACAAGGTACCACTGTATTTCTGAGAGCCCAGTAAAGTGTTAAATATCCAAAAACAGACTACAGACCCCAGACTTCTGCAGCTAGCTAGGGAGGTGTGCCCCCCCAAAAAAAGTAAGTTTAACTTTGCCATCTTTCACACAACAAAAACAACAGGGACCATGGCAACTGCATTTTTAATAAGGTACTAGAAGCTTTAACCCTGCTTTGTACAGGCACTTGGTTTTGTCATAACCTGCAACCCATTTCTAGGACTCCATTGCTCGCTGTGCATTGTTTGCAGGCAGTTCTGAAAACAAATTTCAGCTGCCTGAAAACCAACTAAGGCTAGGCTTTCATGTAGTTGCGACATTTATTCATGAAATGGGAAAATATGTGTTTATTTACAAATCTCTGTGATCCTGCTCAACTGACCAGGGCTGCACTCATCGGCTTATCATACTGAAAGCCTCATTTCTTGCAAAACTGTTGGTTAAAAACATGTTTTGTTTTCTATTTCCATTTTTATAAGGGCTAGAGGGTTTAAAAGATTATTTGTTCATTTTAATGAACCTTTTTAAATCAGGACCAGCTGATGGTATAAATCCTGACAAGAACCTATCAACCAAGTAATATGGCTACTCCTCTGTCCACTATGTTAGTTGCAGAAATGATTTGGGTTACAGTTTTAATGCGCTGCTGTGTTTTCAACATTTCTTGCCCCCACATTTCCCTTTCATTGACACAGACTATTAATTTTTTGTGATCCACTATAAGTCTTTCTTAAACCCATATTTTAATCATCATCCTTTTTTTCTATCTTCCACATTAGAACAGTTTCTTAGCTGCTCTCTTTCTATTTGTTCAGCATCTTTTTGGTCTCTTTCTCCCCTCTACACATCACTAATTTTCTCTCCTTCATACCTGTTGAATTCAGTACCAACATCACAAAAGTGCATTGAATCTCCCAGTGGTTTCTTCATGCACAGAGTCTTTTAAGCATCATTAGCAAAATGGTGCTCTGTCTATCACAATCTTCTGAATAGGATAGTTGTTTGCACGTCACCAAAAGTAAGAAATTTGACATCAAAAAGAATGCCAAAGGACTCACCAATCTACAAAAAGAAATAAGAAAAGAAGAAAAGGGAAAGGGAAAAAAACAGACTTGCTAATTTGTATGCATAAGATGCAAATTTAGAAATGATTAATATCTGTTTACAAATGAGCACAGTATCATACTTAGGACAACTGTGACCCGATGATCTTTATGTCTGCTCACCAAGCTGCTCTTAGTGCCAAGGTATGGAACTTCGGGGCCCTTATTCTCTTTATGACTCTCTTGAACCTAAAGCAGACTTAAAGTAGGTATCTCTTCAAAATAAATGATGCCATCCAATAGAGGACTGTCCTCTGTCCATCTGGACACATGGGCACCTTACCTTTGATTTTGTGCAGAAGAAACCTGGCAAATGCCGTTTTGTCATTGCCTCTGCCACTTTTGTGGACATCCCCACACAGTGAAGGGCGAGGGTTCTAAATTTTAGTCCTGTTCCTAGTAATGCACTTCTGGAATTCCTGTGTACCCAGTCTGTCGGATTAATGGTTGTGTAAATTTGTCACAGTCCATCTCTGCCAGCTATTGGTGCAGTGAAGAAAAAGCTATTGCCAGCTTGACCAGAAGAGATTGGCATTTTAGTCCTTTCCCATTTTTGCACATTTCAATACATAATGCCATGTAGAAGATATATTGATCATGGTCTTTCTTCTCAGCTGGGCCTTTACTTATTGGTAGGAATACAGAGCAGGTCTGCTCAAGTTGCATGCAGATCAGTGCTGAAATCCTGACTTGGACTTATCATTGCAGACAATAATCATCGCGCACAGCATGAAACTGGCGCTTTAGAAGTAGGACTTTGTTGGCAAGGTGGACTGCAGGAAAACAAAGCAATTAGTGACCTTCCTGTGCTCTCTTTCTCTCCGCCTTTATCCTTAAAATAATATTTGCCTCAACTGAGACCCTTGGCAGCAAGCGGGGATGAGAGCGTAAATCACCGGCTTATTGTGGCAATAATCTTGTTGGAGATTTTGCCTGTCTCAGGGTTCCGCGTGATCATGCCTGAGGTCAGGAAGGAATTTCCCCTGTAAAAGATGGGCAGACAGTTATGGAATTGGCAGGAAATAGCCAAGCTTGCTTTTTAACTTGCTTGCATGGCCCACCTGTGTGTTGCAGGCAAACAGACATTGCTGGCCACTTTGGTATCCCACAGTTCTAGAACAGTTCTAGAACAGGGTTAAACAGCCAACAGTCCTTTGCTGCTCTCCCCTCCCCCCCATGGTCTTTCCAAACTTGGAAGAATCCCTCTCACTTAATTTTTTTTCTGAAGCCCAACTGAGTAACAGGAAGGGATGTTGGTCCTTGGCTTCAGAAATCCAGAATTTCCCCACCATGAGAGGCAGAAAAATGGCAGGTCCCACAGGAGTGCAGAACATGCAACAATGGGTTGAAGTTACCAGAAGGCAGATTTTGGTTCAGTATCCAGTAAAACATCATATTGTAGCTGTAAGGAAATGGAATGAACCAATTGCTTTGGGGGGGGGGTGAGTTCTCCAGCCCTGGAGGCATTCAAGATTATTTAGACAACTGCCTGGCAGGTACCCTATGATTTGTGTTGCTGTGCTGGGCGGGCAAGGAGTTGGACTCAGTGGCCTTGTAGGCCTCTTCAGCTTCATTATTCTATGATTCTATGACAGATGTAACTTGATGAATGGGATATGCTTTTTCCTATCACACAGAAAACACCTCCTACACACACACACACACACACACACAAAGACAACAGCCACCACCACCACCGTTATGTAGGTTTCAGCATGTGTAATCCTCCCCAGTCCCTTCATATTGAGGAGCACACATCATTTTATAGACCCAGTATAGAGGGTTGTGTTCATTTGAGTGTGAATCTCTGCTTTAGACTAACACAGGTTCATTGGACAAGCTATACTCATTTTCTGTAGAGAAAAATAATTGCTTGTAGGCCCTGCCATAGATTAACACAAGGGATGTGTACATACAAACTGGTGTTTTGCACTATCCTGTTCCTTTAGCATTTGGAAACTTATGCTTGAAGCAGTAAACGTTTTCAATGGCTCATTACAGTGTTTTAAAGGAGTTCCCTATATCAAGATGGCGGCCGGCAGCTGCTCCCGTGTCCACTGCACCCTGGCGTTTTTGAATTTTTTCGGTGCAGCGCTGCCGTGTACGATGCTTTTTTTCTAATTTTGTTGGGCTCAGCCTGGGCTTACCATAGGGGTCTGAGAGGGGTTCTAAAGGGGCTCAATCGGGCTACAAAAGGTGTCTGAACGGCTGATCCAGGAGACTGAACATCATCCTGGACCCTCTACTCCGAGACGCAGAGACGCTGAGACGCTGACATCTGGTCTCACCGAACCCTGAATTCGTACCCGCTGAGCGTTCCCTCCCTCTCTGCGCGACCCACCTGAGATTTCCACCGCTCCGTCGACTGCTCCTCGGTTCGCCCTACGGAGAGGTCCTGGGTGTGCTCTGGCTCGCCCTCCCGGCTGTCTTGGAGGACCCGAGGACTTGCGTTCCATGGCCATTCGGCTCCTCTCCGGTCTGCCGCGCTTCGGAGCCATGGCCGTGCACTGTCCACTGGGGTCCTGCCTCCTTTCATCTGGCCAGGGACAGTCTTCCTTTACCCCATACGGACACGCTGCTGCGGCGGTGGATGCTGCTGCGGGCTTTGGGCGGCACGCCGGAGCTTCATCTATTCGCCCGGCCGGCGTCCCTTTCCCCCCGCAATGCCGTGCGGCTGCTGAGCGGATCGCTCGGATCCGCCCTGTCTCGGTCCAGCTGTGGAGTTCGGGTGGCAGGTCGGCCGCCGGTGGCCTGTCGGCCGGGTCGGTTGCCGGCTTCGGCTGGCTACCGATCCCGGAGCTCGGGCGGCGATTCGGCCGCCGGCGATCTCGGAGATCCCGGCGGGCAGCCGGCTTTGCCGTTCGGGCGGAGTCTTCGGCCGCCGGCATGTTGCTGACTCTCTTGGAGCGATTGTCAGCTGCTCCTTGCCGCCAGCGTCTGCCCTGCTGGTACCGGTTTCGGGTGGCAGGTCGGCCACCGGCTGTCGGAGTAGCTGCTGCTGAGGGGCTTCGGCATTTCCCTCCCCTCCCCGACTTGAGTCCTTCATGGCGGTTTTCCACCTCTGGCCATGCTTTACGGACTAGTTCCTTAGTTTCTTAGAGACTCTCATGGGTTGGGGATAGGGTTGGGTGGGGGGCAGTATTCTCTTATGGGAACCCGACACTATTTTACATCCATTGTCCTCCCCCCCCTTATAACATTCTTAATATGCCTATCCCCTCTAGGCTCTAGCCCTTCATGGCCCTCGCAGCCCCCCCATTTTCCATCTGAGCCTGCTCCCCCCCTCCCCCCTCCCTTTCCATCTAAGCCCGGGCTATGGTGCCCCTATTTTGTTTTATTTTGTTTTATTCACTTACTTATTTTATTTAGTTTTATTATTTAGTTGCTTTCATTTTGCTACTGTGATTTATTTATTTGTGTGGGTTTATTTTGTTGTTTTGTTTTTTGGCTCAGGAAAGCTGTTAGATGCTGCCTGGCTCTTAGCCTTGGAAGTGTCCTCGACACTTATTAGCTTATCTTGCCTCATCTGGGCTATTCTCTTCCACTCTCCAGTTAAGGACACCTTTTTCTGGCAGCTGTCTTTATTTGATATGTTAACCCATTGTATTCTTGTATTGTAATTGTTGTTTCTGAGTTTATTGTTAAGTTATTTGTAAGTCCCCCCCTTTTTTTTTTTTCCTCCCTCCACTCCCTTCCCCGGCTAGGTCACCATGTCCGCAGGGACTCATATACCAACCGTGTTGGGTCGTGGACGTTACGCTAGGAATCACGGGATTAGTCGGATAAGAAGAACTAGGGTCCGGCATCTTGTGCCTGTCCCACGTTCTGATCCCGTGATTCACCACCACGTGTCCGGGAGCCATTCCGCCAGAGCCTCCAACCTGTCCTGCCTCCTTCTCAACGCCAGGTCGGTCCATAATAAGATCGCTGTCATTTACGATACCATCTTTGACAGCAGGGCCGACCTGGCCTGTATAACGGAGACCTGGGTGGGCTCAGAGGGTGGGGCTTCCCTCGCCCAGCTGTGCCCTCCTGGGTTCCTGGTTCAGGGAGTGGGCAGGTTGGAGGGTCAGAAGGGGGGAGGAGTCGCCATTGTACATAGGGAATCGCTTCATGTGACCAGGGCCTCGACATTGGTGATTCCAGGGCTTGAATGCCTCCACCTGTTAGTAGGACAGCGGGATAGATTTGGCATTGTACTGGGTTACCGAGCTCCCCGCAACCCAGCGCAATCCCTGCCAGAGCTCGCGGAGTTCATCGCCGCAGCGCTGTTGAAGTCCCCCCGGCTTCTGGTCGTCGGGGACTTTAACGTGCATGTCGATGGTGAACTCGTCGGCGCAGCTCTGGAATTCATGGAAACCATGACATCCATGAGTCTATCCCAGCATGTTTTTTGCCCTACGCACAGGAGTGGGCATTCCCTGGATCTGGTGTTTACCTCCATGTCGGGGGATTCTAATCTGGAGGTGCGGGACATCGTTCCCACACCCGTGTCATGGTCAGATCACTACCTGTTGTCCTTTTCCCTAGCAATGGCGGCTCCCCCTCGCGGGGACCAACAGCCCCTTGTTTGGGCTCGCCCCCGAAGGCTTCTCGACCCGGCTCGGTTTCGGGAAGCCTTTGGGGAGCTTTCTGGTGGTCTGGCTGACGATTCGGCCGAAGTCCTGGCCAACCAATGGTTTGAGTCAGCTGCCGGCGCTGTCGACCGAATCGCCCCCAAGCGTCTCCTCCGGGGCAGAGCCCGCGCTTCTCCGTGGTTCACGGGGGAGTTAAAGGCGATGAAGCAGGAACGGAGGAGACTGGAGAGCATCTGGAGACAGAGCCGCACGGCGATAAATAAGACTGCTGTTGTGATCCAGACTAGGCGCTACTCGCGAGCGATCAGGGAATCCAAAAGATCTTTCTATTCCCTGAGAATTGGTGAGGCCTCGAACCGCCAGGCAGAACTCTTCCGGGTGGTTCGGGACCTCACCAATCCTAGTCTGGCCAGGCCTCCTCCTACTGATTTCAGTAGTGAGAACTTTGCAGTCTTTTTTAGATCTAAAATAGAGGCCATCCGTGCTGGCTTTGTATCCAGTGACACTAGCCCTCCCTCGCCATCCCCAGCCCCCTCACCCCCTCGATCGCCTCAAATGGATGAGTTTGGGCCTGTTTCCCCTTTGGAAGCCTCCAGGGCTATCGCCCACTGCCGCCCCGCGACCACCCCCTTCGACCCTTGCCCATCTTGGCTAATCAAATCTGCCGGAGGGAGCATGCCCGAGTGGGCTGCGGCCATCACCACCGCCTCCTTTAGCGAGGGGGTTTTTCCCTCTCGTTTTAAGGAGACGGTGGTCAAGCCCATTTTGAAAAAACCGGGATTGGCTGCGGACCAATTGGCTAATTACCGTCCAATAGCCAATGTTCCCTTCATGGGCAAGGTGATCGAGAGGGTGGCCGCGGTGCGGATTCAATCGTTTTTGGAGGAACAGCGGCGCCTTGATCCTTGCCAGTCCGGCTTCAGGCCTGGCCGGGGTACTGAGACAGCTCTGGTCGCGCTGCAAGATGACCTTATCCGGGCGGCCGACAGGGGTTGCTCTACCCTGTTGGTTCTCCTGGATCTGTCAGCGGCCTTTGATACCGTCGACCACGGTATCCTACTGGACCGGCTCCTGGAGGTGGGGATCGGGGGCACTGTTCACAGTTGGCTCCGGTCCTTCCTCCAGGACCGGCCCCAGTACGTGCAGCATGGGGGAGAGTTGTCGGCCCCGTGGACACTCCCGTGTGGGGTTCCGCAGGGCTCGTCTCTCTCCCCCATGCTGTTTAACATCTATGTAAGGCCGCTGGCGGGGGTCATCAGGAGATTTGGGCTGCGTTGTCATCAGTACGCTGATGACACGCAGCTCTATCTCTGTTTTTCCACCTCTGCAGTGGAAGCTGTCCGGTCCCTCGACCAGTGTCTGGAGGCGGTCATGGCCTGGACCAGGGCCAACAGGCTCAAACTCAACCCTGAGAAGACCGAGGTGATGTTCTTTGGGAGCTCCCCGTCTGGGTACGGGGGCCCCCTCCCCAGCCTGGAGGGAGTTTCCCTCCAACTGGCGGAGAGGGTTCGGAATCTGGGCGTGATCCTGGACCCGGCCTTGTCCCTGGATGCCCAGGTGGCGGCCGTGGCCAGGACCGCGTTTTTTCATCTTCGCCAGATCGCCCAGATCCGCCCTTACCTAGACGGGGACTCCCTGAGAACAGTGGTGCAGGCACTGGTGATCTCGAGGTTGGACTATTGCAACGCTCTCTACATGGGGTTGCCTTTGACTCTCCTCCGGCGACTGCAGCGGGTGCAAAATGCAGCGGCCAGACTGGTGGCGGGTGCGCGTCGTTTCGACCGCATCACCCCGGTGCTGGCCCGGCTGCATTGGCTACCCGTTGCCTCCCGGATCAGATTCAAAGTCCTGGTTTTAGTTTATAAAACCCTCCATGGCCTGGGTCCGGACTACCTGGCGGAGCGGATCGTCCAGCGGTCAACATCGGCCCGACCGGTTCGGCAGGCGCGAGCGCACTCGCTACAGGTTCCATCCCCCCGAGAAGCCAGGCGTTCTTCCACCCGGAACCGGGCTTTCTCGGTGGCCGCTCCATCCTTATGGAACTCCCTACCTAGTGAAGTGCGCTCAGCAGAGTCCCTGCTGGCCTTTCGTAAAGCGGTGAAGACCATCCTATTCCGCGAGGCCTTTGGTGACCTAGCTTAGCCTTTTTTTTTTTTTTAATTTTTATATCCGCCATCGATAATTCGCTGAATTTGGTAGCAGCGGCGAGTCCAGAACTCAAGGGTGCGCTCCGCCTCTGCTTTTAGTATGTTTATTTTAACTCATGTTTGGTGTGTAGGTCTTGTATTTTACTGTTATTGGTTTGTATTGTTTTCCTATCTGTATTGCTGACTTGTTTAGCCATGTTCGCCGCCCAGAGTTCCCTTTGGGAAGATGGGCGGGATATAAATGCAACAATAAATAAAATAAATAAATAAATTTTAGGTAACCATATACATTATTTCCCCCATGTATAAGACTATGTTTTTGTCTATAATTGTTAGACTAATAATTGAGGGTCATTTTATACGCAGAAGTAAGGTGAGGAGGGAACTGCACAGTTTTCAAACTGTACTTTGTGGTTGGAAGAGTGGTGGTGGGGTCTTATACATGGGAGAGACTTACAGATGGAAAAATAAGGTAACCATATGTTCAGAAAGTGAGTATAAATTAACACTAAACTTTCACCTGCAATTCTATTAGGGCTATCTTCTGAATCTGATTAAATAAACATGTTGATAAATTAGTTTTATAATTAGTAAAATAATCAATAACATATGCATACATGTATAAAAGACTCTTACAGTTCCTTTGATGAAAAGGACACCGTTTTTTTTTTTTTTGAGATGATTTATATTGTGCAGCAGGCACCACTTTAGAAGAAATATTAACTGCTTCATGAGAGCAGAGACAGAATCTCCCTTACAAGCTGATGCCAAGCAGCTACCATTCGTACCAACACAGATATTAACATTATGTCTGTGAAGATTCTCAGTCATCCAGGTGATTTTATCTGGACTCACAACTACCTTTTTCAGACTGACGAAGCTGTTATGGATGAACAGCGAAACGTTTCTATCTCTCAAGAAAAATAAGTCCAGTTGCCATGACTCAACTTCCAGACAGATATTAACATTCATCTTCTTTGAAATGTGGCCTTAATTAACTAGGAATGACTTTTAAAAACACCTATTAAACCAGCTCATCCCACGAAGTAGCAATCATATTATTATAGCTGTGCACAAATGGATTGTCTGGAATTCTTCACTTTCTTTGTGGGAACTGACATCTGAAAGGGGGACCATTTCTCCATATTTCTCTAGGGGGAGGGGGAAAGTATCCATTAGTTGTTAAAAGGTGGCACTCAGCATAAATAGTGGTTGTACCACAGAGTCCCCAAATATTTTGGGTTTTTGCCATGCTACTCCAAGAGGCACCAACCATAAATGGCAACCTGGCTGCCATTTTCCTTCTGGCATAGCGTTCTCTGTCTAATTTCATTGGAACGTTTTGATAGTAGTAGAAAAGAAAAGACCATTTGGAAATAGTTCAGGAAATCAATCTTTTATTTTTAGGGAACCAAGAAAAAACAGCTTCTGACGAAATTGGGCCCAGCTTTCCCTGGCCTTCCAAATCTTAATAATAATAAATAATAAACTTTATTTCTATGCATCTTACCTTTCTGAGGGATCATTGCAAATACATTTTGATATATGCCACAAAGCTTATTCACTGTATGCCCTGTGACAGATTCTGAAGGACATCAGTGTCACCTTCAGCTCCAGGAAGGGGAGACAAAGGGAAGGGAAGCTACTGGTGTTATGCGTTCATTTTTGCTCCAACCTCCTTCAAGTTCTATTTTCCAGTGAAAGAGTTTTCTATTTCTCTGCCTTGTTTTCAGGTTCCCATAGAATTTCTTTGGGTAGTAGTACTGAGCGTGACTGTAATAAGGCAAGGGGGCTAAGAATGCCGCATTAGTTTTCTTTCTCTGACAAATATCAGAAATAAAGATGGGCACAAAATCAATTTTTTTTTTCATTTCAATTTTTTTTTTCATTTCATTTGGTAATGAAATGAAAAACGAACTGATTTAAATAGAAAAGAAAATTTTAAAATTTTGTTTGTTTTGTTTTTCATTTCTCCCAGTCGGGAGCTTTGGAAGGGAGCGCAGGGTTTTAAAACTTTTTTTTTAGCCCCCAAAGCAAGTGACAGTGGCCACAACCAGCACTTGCTTCGGGGGCTTAAAAAAAAGTTTAAAAACCACATGTCATTTCCCCCCACCAACGTGCCCGAAAAACAGTAAAAAATGCCCGCATAAAACACATAAACAGTTAAATGCATAAAACACATAAAACTCATAGAAACACATAAAAACACAATACAAAATATGAAATGAAATAAAAAATAAAATGAATTATTTTTAAAAAAATCACTTCAAATGAAATGAAAAAACAAAAAAATGAAACAAAAAAAAATGAAACAAAATGCCATTTAAACATTTTGTGCCCATCTCTAATCAGAAACACTTTGCAGCTTCTCATGCTGCCCATACTTTCTCTGATCTTAAAAAGCCCCATTGAAAGAGTTACCATCTGAGATTTTCTCCTGGGATTTAGCTGAAGTGTGCAAAGCAGGGAGAGGTGCAATTGGCTACTGAAGAGATGATTGCATAACACACATTTTCCTCAGGCCTCATAAATGAAGTAACACCCCCCATAATAATGTGTCTCCTTTTTATCAATTATTTTCAAATTGTTTTCATTTTCTCTCAAATTGATTGAAGATGGTCAGAATGATCATGGGAGAAAAGTTCACCCTACCAGTATAAATGATTTCCTTAGAGACAGCAGCCTCAGTCTAGTTGAAGCCATGCTAGTCAAGCATAAGAACTGGAGATACTTGACTTTGTTCACCTGGAAAGATGCATCCATTGAGTTTCACCACTGATGACTAAACATCACAAGCCAGCTGGGAGCATGAAACCAGGTGCCTTACTTCCATGCTTAGGGGGTCATGGGTATCATGTCATCTCTCCTGGGATGGGCTGAGAAAATGGTGCAAGGACAGACATCACATACAGATTGGGACAGGAGTAGTTTGTGTTCAATGAGAGAAGACGGCATGTGAAAACATGCGATATAAAACAATACAAGCAGCCTAAAAGATTCTTACCTCTTGGGGAAAATAATGCTTTACAATCCCATCTTGGGAATAGTTAATGTAAAGCGAATGCATCCATCAACAATTGCTGGCGACGTGCAGAGAAGTGGAAACAGATTGTTTTTACCTGCCAGAGATCTTCATTTGGGAGAACCCATGGAAAGGGACCCTGAATCATGAGACCGAGAAGACTGCTCGCTCAGTGTGCAATTCCTGTGGATGCTCTTGGTGTGTTGGTGGAATAGTGAAATATATTTAATAGACCATCGTAAATTCCATATGTATTCAGGATGGGTCTGCAAGGTACTCCATAAATGGGGAAACTGAGATCAGAATACCTAAGTGTCATTTAAATTAATATGATAGTGGTATGTGTACTAAATCTCTGTTCTCTTCCTTTAAATATCTATCATGTGCAGTAAATCACACTGAGAGAGACTGACTAACCGCAGATTATTCTGAGGCAGCTGAGTGCTGAAGTCCAGTTTCTTCAAGGGCGTGACAGCATAGTGGAAAAAATGCAAAGAGATCCTCTGTTTAGTCCCACCTGGGACATCAAGTTCCCTGTGTGAATTCACTTTAGCTGACCACACAGGAATCAGCAACAAGAAAGATTGCTGTAGCTTAATAATTGTCCATAAGCAAGGAAAGAAGGGGGGGCAGGAAACCCTTACCATCCATGCCAAGAGGAGGAGGATTGAATCGACGCAGGAGAAAGCAAGACTGCTTGCATTTAGACTGCTTGCATTTTTTTTAAAGCAGGGGGGTGTTAAAACTTGGTAAGAGAAACATACATTGCCCTTTTTTGTTTCTCCTTATCTTTCTACAAAGCTCAACACCACGTGGATGTGTGTGTGTGTGTGTGTGTGTGTGTGTCTGTGTCTGTGTGTCTGTGTGTCTGTGTCTGTGTCTGTGTCTGTGTGTGTCTGTGTGTGTGTGTGTGTGTGTGTGTGTGTGTGTGTGTGTGTGTGTGT
>JAHTLZ010000129.1:68537306-68552985 GCA_023846285.1 Phrynocephalus versicolor
GTGTGTGTGTGTGTGTGTGTGTGTGTGTGTGTGTGTGTGTGTGTGTGGTGTCGCTACAGTAGTGACTGATTCTTTATGACCCCATGTCCATGGAGTTTTCTTGGCAGGAATACTGGTATGAACCTTTTTAAAAAAAACTGCAGCGCACAGTGGCTAAAATCATCTTGTGTAAAGTTAAACCACATATACCAGCTCCATGTCATCATCCAGCAAAGGGAATCTTTAATTCAAACTTATTGAAAGTTTACTTTCTTTTTTCAGTTCCAAAGGCTCCCTAGAGCCTTCTTTAGCTGGGGGAGAGACTTTGGGGGCTTCAGGATAGGCAGACCGTCTTTCATAGGCGGAACTGCTGCTGGATTGCTGCTGCTGCTCAGATTGGACTGCTGGCAGTAATTGAGCAACACTTTTTGGCTATTAAAGGGTCCCTCTCTCCCATTCCAAACCTCCCAAAAGCTTTGGGAGGACAGAAGGGAGCTGTCAGGAGCCTTGGAACTTGAAAGGGAGAAGCCTTCAATTAATTTAAATTAAATATTCACTTCACTGGATTATGATGTCATGTAGTTTACACTATGTAACTTTATACAAGAGGGTTTTGGACTCATATGTTTTGCACTCTTCAAAAATAGTTTTTAATCACCTCTGGCTATTAAAATAAAGGCAATTATTTTCTAATTGTGATGGATAATAGGGAGTAATGTGCCTGCAACAATCACATGAGTATGTTTGTAATGCGTTTGTAGTTGGTTGTATTTCTTACTATTTGTTTCAGCTTGCCTAGGGTAATACTGTATTGACTTTATTACCAACACATTTCTGAAGATTATTTTCTCATATCTGCTGCTGTTGTAACATCGATATGTTTGTCCTGCTCTTTTGACATACAAATTCAGTTCCTGGAATGCAGAATGGAAATGCTGGTTACAGTTAAATGTGCAGGGACAAAAATCTTGGTCCTATTTTAAGGCTGTCATAGAGTGAGCTACAATTCTACAGCCCAAACTAGTTTTGGAGGTTGAACACAAGAGGAATAGCAGTGCCTGTTGCAGAGAGTTATTCTCTTGCCTATGAAATGAGTTCAAGAAAAGGATGGGAAGCCTGTGGTCCTTCCAGGTGCTGTTGGACCCCAGCCTCCATCTGCCCTGTAAGCACGACCAATGACCAGTGACTATGGGATGTGTAGTCCAATAACACATGGAGAACCAGAGGGTATGCAACCTTAGCTGAATCCTAAAATATTTCTGTTTCTGTCTCTTTAAGAACTCTGAAAAGGGGATACAAACTTCAAGTACAGCAGCTTTGCTGGTCACTGTCATTGGCTGAATACTGGCAATCATTCACTATTACATTTTACCACACTGTGCATGCAACCACTTGTCACTAACTTCCTGCTAAGTGATGAGAGTTTTACCACACAGCTGCACCAACTCAGGAAACTGGGAAATAGTAAAATTCACCTTCCCCTTTTGGCAGAATATCACAGACAACCTGCTTTTCAAGTGGTTTTTCACATGTTCTGCTAAGTTGCCCCTAAGTAAATGATGGAACATTCTACACTTGACCATTCTCCTGTCTTAAGGAGCAGGAAAACATCCTGTCCATTCCATTTGCTGCCAGATCATGGTCCAAAGTGACCAGAAGACTATGGTGAAACTTCCCTTCCTAATTGACTCTCTTAGTCCTTTACCTTTTTCCACACAAGGTGACAGAGTAGTGGGGCTAATCCCACTAGAGTAGGCTTGTTACATTTATGGGAGTAGTATAAGTGTTGAAAAAAAACAACACACTGATGCACTGGACTTGTTCTAGCTGGGATTAGCATTGGGTCTATGCCTCTTCATACCTAGCAATCCCTAAATGGGAAAGTAATCATGTTTTCTCTTGTAGCCAAAACATCAAAGTAACTTGTGGTACGTTAAATAACTAGCATGTACATTAAAGACATAGGCTGAGGTCTCTGGAAGTTGGTCTTATTTTTTAAAAAAAAATGTTGGGCCAGAATCATTTTTGTCTGTTTTGCTCATACAAATATTTATTTATTTATTTATTTATTTATTTATTTATTTATTTATTTAGCTACCCATATGCTATCATATAATCTGTAATGTTTTCAAGGACTGTAAGGAGGAGGGCTGCCTAAACCTCTAATGGAAGCTTGTTCCATAAAGAGGGGAACACCACTGAAAAAGACCCATTTCTAATTATGGTCTTGTTTCCCTTGGGGTGGGCATCTTCAGTGGAGAGGCCTGAGAGGCTTGGGTTCGATGGGTTAATACTCTCGGGGAGACATGCTTTGCCACATAGTGAGATACAAAACCGTAAAGCCTTTATAACAATGTCTTTCAAAAGCAGTTGAACGCTTTCCTAGCTTCTCAAAAAGATATCCTGCACTGCCTTGTGAAAGCAGAACCTCTCTTCACTTCAGCTTGGCCATCGAATTTGCACAACGGCAGTTTGGAGATCCATGGAGCACTATGCCTGTGCAACCTTACACTCTGTAGCATTAAGTAGTATACAGGTATTATAGAAGCAAAAGAAGTTGAGGTGTTGCATAGCCATTACAAAAACCAAATACCCTATTGGTACTGCTCTGAGGAAGAGAGTTTCACCCTCGAAATATTAGCAGTGTTTTGTTAATTTTCTAGTAGCCTAAAGGTATCACCTGTTCCACTTCTGTATTAAGTATTATAGAATCGTAGAGTTGGAAAAGACCTCAAGAGCAATCCAGTCCAACCCCCTGGCATGCAGGAACCCCCATCACAGTACTCCCAACAGATGGCCATCCAGCCTCTGCTTTGAAACCTCCAAAGAAGGTAGCAGCATATTCTGCTGCTCAACAGCTCTAACCATTATGAAGTCATTTCTAATGTTCATATGGAATCTCTTTTCCTGTAGTTTGAAACCATTGCTCCGAGTCCTAGTCTCTTAAGACATGGAAAACAAACCTGTCCCCTCTTTGATATGACATTATTTCAAATATTTAAACATGGCTATTATATCCCCTCTCCACCTTCTTTCTGTAAGGCTAAACATTCCCAGCTCCCTAAGTCACTTCTCATAAGACATTTCTTCCAGACCTTTAACCATCCTGGTTGCCCTCCTCTGGACCCGTTTGAAGTTGTGAACATCCTTTTAAAAATGAGGTGCACAGAACTGGACACAGTACTCCAGGTGGGGTCTGACCAGAGCAGAATAGAGTGGTACTATCACTTCCCTTGATCTAGACACTATGCTTCTGTTGATGCAACCCAGAATCGCATTGGCTTTCTTGGTCGCTGTGTCACACTGCTGACTCATGTTCAATTTGTGGTCCACCCAGACTCCCAGATCCCTTTCACATGTACTATTCTCCAGCCAGGGGTCTCCCATCCTATATCTATGTAATTCATTTTTTTCTGCCTAGATGCAGGACCCTTTTAGTTCTTACCATGTCATAAGACCAT
Source organism: Phrynocephalus versicolor (assembly GCA_023846285.1). NCBI lineage: Eukaryota > Metazoa > Chordata > Lepidosauria > Squamata > Agamidae > Phrynocephalus > Phrynocephalus versicolor. The sequence continues at coordinate 68,540,747 of JAHTLZ010000129.1, forward strand.
ACTGGCTGAGGTACTCTAGGGTTTGCAGTCTAAAAAAAGCACTGTACCTACTCCCAGCTCTGCCCTGAACTCTTGTTTTTTCCACAGTTGACACAAGGCTGTTTTCTGGTGCCTTTTCTACCCCGCCTTTTCTGTGCATTTGGCTGGCTGTGGAACAGTTGATGATCCAGCTTGTGAAAATAATGTGTGTTAGCCAAAACAGCCCTCCTTTGCAGAGGCTGTGGGGAGCAATGTTTATTATCCACCACACCAGCCCTAGATGACCCCGACTTCTCACCAGAGTTTAAACCAAATATTTTAAAAAGAGAAAAATAATGGCCCCTTGTCTGTATCCACACAGCTTTCGTAAGACTCGAAGCTATCTTCATGACAAATACAAATGATAGCAGATGGTGAGGTAGACAGTGAAATATTGGTCAGGCATATTGCTTTCTTTTTCTTCATTATTATTAAAGGGAGGGCCTTAATTCCTGTCTTGAAACTTGAAACATCTGAACCCTACCCCAATCTTTCCATATTCACCTAGAAATGCAATTTCAGAAGTATGTGTCTCCAGCCTGAAAAATTAAAATGCTGCTTTCTGTCTGGAATGAGAGAAAGGATGCTGTTTGATGGATGTGGAAAATTCCACACTTGACTCAACTGTCTGTGTTACTTTAAGATCTGCCATGATGCATTCAGGGCTCTGTTAAAGGAGACCAAAGAATAGAACACTGTCAAGTGAGACAATTACGTTTTACTTATCTGAGACAGGAATTGTATGAACATATCTCAGGAGGCAATAATAACCATTGAATTCAATGGGGTATAACTCGGAGCAAATATTCTTTAGGTTACTGTGAAGACATGCTGGTTATGTTCTATGGAGGGTCATGCCACTGGCTGTCAAACTTTGAGCCTCCAGATGTTTTACATGTCCATTTCTCAGTCATGCTAGCAGTGGCTTCAGAGACCCAAAGTCCAAAAACATCTGGAGGTGCTAAAGTAGAGAAGCATAATCCTATACATATTGCAGCTAGGCTGTCAAAAGGACCACATTCTTCCCTCTGAGAAAGTGGCAGGAGCAGGCTAACCAAGACATTTGAACCTACCCGGCAATTAAGATCTAGCCAGGGAGCCCTACTGAGCCTTCGCTCAAGGAGGTGAAAGGGATGGCTTGCAGGTATAGGGCCTTTTCAGCAACTGTCCCCAGACTAAGGAATGCCCTCCTGAGTGAGACCCACCTGGCGCCGATGTTGATGACAGTTCAGCACCAAGTAAAAACCTTCCTGTTCCAAACTGATGATTGTGGGTCCTGATGGCAATTTTGATGTTGTGTTTTAATGTATTGTATTTATTGTATTTATATATTTGTATTGTTTTAATTTTATTGTAATTTTGATGTTTTAATTGTTTATTTTGATTGTGAGCCACCCAGAGACCTCTGGGTGGTGGGCAGCATACAAGCTATATCAATAAATAAAACATATAAATATAAATGAAATATATATATTTCATGGCTCAATGAAGACTTAAACCTGGTTTTCTCAAATCTCAGTCCTGTCTGCTAACCAGTAAACCACATAGGGTCTCTGATTTTCATGCTAATAATAACAGTCACATACGTGCCTGGCAGTGTAGTGTCACAGTGTAATATCAAGAGTACTGTGGTGTTTATTAATGTCCTGGAATCACATGAGAATATTTCAGCCAACCTTTCTTGCAGATAAAGATCAAATCTTCAGGGTTTCATCATTGAAGCACAAAGAGAAACAAAGTATTGTACAAGAATACATTTTCTAAATCTACTTTTGGCATTGGCTCCTGGATCTGGAATTCCTTTAGAGCCATTAACACGGACACGGCATATTGTCCAGGATGAGGCACTGACTGGGTGTAATGTTCTTTGCTTCCAGCTCCACCTAGCCTCTTCGCTTTTTAGAAGTGCTGGGAAATCTTCCTCTTCAAACTTGCCTGAGTCCTAACAACAATAATTCAGCCAAAAGTTGCACACTCTTTTGAGCTGGGGCACTGGGTTAGGATAGTTTTGTTAGACACAATGCAGCATCCTGATGGCTCAGCAGTGCCTTGTCCCATACTTCCCTCCTCCCTCTCCATGTCTGTCTGGGTTTTAGTGGAAGACTGGAAGACTGGCAACTCAGATCCAAGTAGGTACATATGTCTCTTCCTGCCGGTAGAAAAAGTCCATGCAAGCTTAGCATTAAAAGGCTGCTGATTGCATATGCCTCCAGAGCAACCAAGAAGGGCGAGGGTTTGAACAAAAAGTGTCATCAGAGTGTTACTGACAGTCAAATTAAAGGAAAATATATTCTGCAGAAGACATAGATTCAGAGTGTAATACCACAACGATTAGTAAACTTCCAATAATGCAGGCATTTCTATTGTAATTTAAGTGGCCTAGAAGATTTTCAGGAGAAGAAATGACTTTTTAAAAATATTTTTTCCTTCAGTGGATCTTGAAAAACTATGTCCAATCTGCCTGCAGGACCCAGTTTGCCCGCCTCAACTTAAAGTGTGACCAGGCAGGGGATTCTTGGTGAAAAGTGGGCACACTGTCATGAAGAAAAGTGGGTTGGTGGCTTCATGCAGCAGACACAGGGGCATGTGGGTGGGATGAGGAAGAGCTAAAGGAGGAAACTGGGCTCCACAAAGTCTACCTTCCCCCCTCCTAACCTCACCTGTCATCATTATTGATACTGGAACAAGAGTCAGCTCCTGGGCCACTTGGGTTCTTTACATGGCATGGACTCGGGGAGAAGACATGTTTCATTTCCCTTTCCCTTAAACAGCCAAATGTCTTGGGGATACACCAGAGGCCCTTCTTCCTACATTTTTATAGAATGGTGCACCTGCGTTCTCCATGTAGTAGAAGGAAAAAAGACTGCTGGGTTACTTCCTAAGGGAAACGTCCTTACCATAAGAGCTGTTTGCTTATGGAATTGTTTTCTTCTTCTTCTTCTTCTTCTTCTTCTTCTTCTTCCTCCTCCTCCTCCTCCTCCTCCTCCTCCTCCTCCTCCTCCTTCTCCTCCTCTCTCAACACACACATATACATACATTCTCTCTCTCTCTCTCTCTCTCTCTCTCTCTCTCAAACATTGGCAAAATAATGTATCTTGGGACTCATTTAAATATTCACTGACAGGAGGTTGGAGTTCATGTTCATTGGTGTCCAGCTCTACCTTTCTATATTTTTAAATAGAAGGAAAGATGTGTGTTTTGTACTGAAGAAGGAATATTAAGGCAACTTTTTAATCTTTTAGAAGGCCATGGAATGGTATAGGCACAGATTCACTACCTGGTGTCCCATTTGAGAGCATGCATGTATCAGAAACAGGCCTTCCTTAGTGGTGGCACCATAGCTATGGAACTATCTCCCCCAAAAGATCTAGTGATTTATCTCCCTTCACCTTTTTCAGATAGGTGGTAAGAATAATTGAATTCCAGAAGGACCTCTTCAAAACCATGCCACAATTGCCACATGTGAACAGGGGAAAGGGAAAGGTTGGGTGGCACCATGCCTTTTCTCCTCCTTCAAAATTATTAGGATGGGCTGGGATTCCTGGTACTGCCTGACAATGAAAGCCAGCACTTCCCAAGGGCTGGGAAACTGGCTCTATCATCAGGGCCGGCACGTCCATTAAGGCGAACTAGGCAGTTGCCTAGAGTGCCAAAATGGAGAGGGGACACTGCCCAGCCTGCTGCCGCCCTGCTGCCACCGGACCCCCCCTGCCACCGCCACCCGACCCCCCCTGCCGCTGCCGCCGCCGCTGCCTGACCCCGCGCCCCCCTCATGGCTCCATACGGCATAATCCAGGGATATGTGGTTTGTGGTAGTGCTCAAAATTGTCAACAGTAGGTCAGAGGAATAAATTACAGATTTCAGGCTGAGAAATCCAAGTATCTTACCAAAATATACAAAGCCCAAATTTCATAGCATAGAAGAGCCTTAGGTACAAAAACTTGTAGAATATAAAATATTGTATATTGTTATATAGTGTAAGTATTCCCACACTCGGGTTTGCAACATTTGCAGGCTTAGCAGCAATAAATATGGCGCATGGGACTTATACTGTTTCTGAGATGTGTGCAAAGCCTACTGCCACCTCAAAGGGATTTTTCTGCTGGCAAATCCTACCTATAGCAGAATGGGTGCCAATGCACGAGCCTGTGTGCTTTCTCCCTATTCCCTCTCCCCAGTTCTCCCTTGCTTCTAACTCCCAATGAGCCAGTGTTCCACAAGAACCACACCACACACACACACACACACACACACACACACATCCAGCAATGCATTGCACAGAACCAGTGCAGTGAGTGCCCAGGCTATAACGCAATACCACTCACAAAACGCCAGCTTTCACACAGAACCAAACTTTCTCATTGTCCATCATTCATTCTTTATTATGTGGTCATAGACCCGATTTAAGAACACAAAAGGAAAATTGGTAAAAACAAATAAATAAAACCAATTTGTAATACAAAATTTTAAAATACAAGCTAAAACCAGAACATGTTAAAAATGCAGAGAACCTTTAAGACCCAGTGCTAAGGGAAATCAGTAGCATAACTGAGATGTTGCTTATTTTTAAACTTGACCACGGAAGCAAAAAATTTAGCCACAGATTCCATATTTAGTTGATTTTTGCCCACCAATAATTGAGACAAATGCTCTGTTTTTGATCTTCCCAGGACACTTCTTCAAAATTGGCACAATAAATCTGTTACATTCTTCTAGGTAAAAACTGCATTCAAACAAAACATGATCCAAAGACTCAACTACATTATCACCACAAGGACATAGTTGCTTAGCATCGGAATATTACAATAGCGCAGTGGCAGTATCGTAGCCAATGAGGTTAATCCGAGGTGTGATTATTGCTAATTGAAAACTTTTCTCATTGTCCATCACCGTTTGCCCTGAGATTCCCGTCTCTTTCCAGGCAAGAAAAGCAATTTGAAATTCCCAAGGGTGCCCTGAGATCTGACAACCCTACAAGTGAGACATGGCCCAATACCATCAAACCTGCTCATCCTGCCCTTGTTCTCTTTCTCTAAGACCAAGCCAAGGATTTTCATGGATTGCTCTTTCCAAAGGATAGAAATTAAACTATATTAAACTGGCTAAACAGGAGCTTGTTTGCTTCTCTGATTGCTTTCTACTGAGCTGATTGTTCCTTTTTAAAAAATAAAAATCTAGTTTTTAAAAATAGTATATTAAATTTCTAATCATAAAACAAGAATGTAAACAATAAAGAATAAATACAGAAAGGGGCAAGCAAGTGCAAAGGAGTCAAAAGTTAGAATTTGAGTCAAATTTCCCCGCTTTCATTACGCAATAACCGTTGGTCACTGAGTGAATTGCTACTGGTGTGACTATATTTGTAGAGGCCTCCTGTCTATTTCTGCAGGTATATCGGAGCCCTAGGGGCAAGGGTAATTTGTGACAACATCCCTGGACTGGTGAACAAGCAGCGGCAGCTGTGCCAGAGTTATCCAGACATTATGCAGTCCATCGGAGAGGGAGCCAAGGAGTGGATCAGGGAATGCCAGCACCAATTTCGTCACCATCGATGGAACTGCAGCACTTTGGACAGAGACCACACGGTGTTTGGCCGAGTCATGCTCCGAAGTAAGTCTTCCCAGCAGCGCCATTTTGTCTAACCTTTCTGAAATAGTGCACCATTGGAATGAAGGCTTGCTCCGTTGCTGTTCCTTGGCAGGTTGTGAATCTGTGTGCCTCTTCTGTCTAAAATCACTTTCAATTAAAAGAAAAAAAAAGGTGGGGGAACTTTTAAAAAACTTGGGTTTTGACACTGAATCTCAAAACATCTCATAAAAGGTGTGGCCACGTTTTGGGGTAACAAATGCCAAGGTTGACCATAGGCCATGTTGTAAGTATCCTACAAGTGTTCAGTGGGGATGACTTTGCTGAACCAGGCCAGTGTTGTGTTCTGTTTCCATCAGCAGGCAGCCTGATGCCTTGAATGAGATCATTGTCAGATAATGAGTGATTATAGGAGCTTTCCTCTTCATTTTCTTTGCATAGTGTCTACGACTCACAGGTATACTGTACATCTTCTAAACATGGATGTTCCATTTTGCTATTACAGTCGGAGTGGTGTTACCTTGTCAGCAAACTTGTCCAAGGCCTATGGGAAAGCCATAAGAGCTCCCAAGAAGGGAGAACTTCTCATGCGCTCTTTTGGATGGAAAAAGGCTCTCTTGGATGAAAAAGTGACCAGCAGAAGGAACACCCCTTTTCAATTTCTTATGATAAGAGATTGATCACTGACTTTGCAGCAAGATAAACATGTAGGACTTTTCCCCAGAGAGCTGAAATTGTGAGGCTTTTGAAATGTAGAGGCAAATCTGTACATGTTATAAAAATAGATAGGAACATTTCCTAACTCTATTAATTTTCCTTTTTGTGAATGCATACTTTTTTTCTTTTGGGGGGACATCACATTCTTGTCCTTTTTCATGGGAGACTCATTCACATCCCACACAGCAGAGTGTCTGTGGGACGAGGGCACTTATTTTGAGTGATAAAAAGGTTAGCTAGCTAGAGCTATTCAGGCCAGGGTGGCTGAGTCTGCCTGATTGTGTGGATATAATGTATGCTGCTTACACCTTAAATCTGTCCATAAATGCAAGCTATTTAATCAAGCTAGAGGTTTTTATTTATTTGATTACCCAGTATTTATGTTGGCTATGGATTCTGTTTGGAGTGCAAATTCCCCCCCCCCCAAAAAAAAACCCCAAAAAGCATCTTGTTTACCTCCTGGTCATATGGTTTCAGCTAGAACTATCCAAAGTGATACTGGTAATATCAGTGAAATTATGTCATATCTTAAGTAAAAGTGTTCTGCTTATATACCACCCCATAGCACTTCAAGCACTCTCTGGGTGGTTTACAATTTAATTATGCAGGCTACACATCCCCCCCCCCCCAAATGAGCTGGGTACTCAATTAACTGACCTGGGAAGGATGGAAGGCTGACTCAACGATGAGCCAGCTACCTGTAGACACTTGGGCCCATATACCAGGAAACAGACCCAAATGAAAGTAGATATTAATGGGCTTAATATTCTCTCATACACTCATGACACCACTTGCAGTTGTTAAAGTCAGGCTCCTAGCTAAGGTTCTGTTTGTCACCCGGACAGACCCATGTTTCAGAGACAACGTCTTTACGCTTGGCCCTTGGTCTTTTAAGAAAGAGGAGCTTTGCCCTCACATGAGGATATCAAATCAATGCCAACACAGCAAGGCCTAAAATTACCCTGAACAATGTATTGGCTTCTCCTGTATGCTAAGCAAATAGTAACGGGCTATGTCACTGTGTTGGGAAGTAACCACTTCAGAGCGGGGGAGAACACCTCTGGGAGCGTGAGCTTTGAAAGTAAACTGTAACAGGATATATAAATATTTGGCTCAGGGAACTGGCGGAGTGTCAGTAGCTGAGGGCAATGTTCATAGTCACCCTGTGTAGTGCAAAAGGCCAAGCCGCAGCTATGACCTTCCTCTCCCAGAGGGTTTGTGGTCATGCCGTGTAATGCATCCCTGGGCAAAGCCTCCCTCTTCACTGGACAGAACCTGAATGCGCCAGGTGAGGCCATGGCTTGAGCAGATATTTTTTATTCCTACCCACCAGACGTACACACTATGTGCTTCCCCGTCTTGTCTTAGAACTTGCATTGAAAAAGAACTAGGGAAAGTCAGAGAAGTGTTTGATTTTTCACAGCAACTCTCATCTTCCTTCTGATTCATCAGTGGCTGTCATAATCTTCAAAGCTGGACTTCTTCCCTTTCGCCATCCTTTTCTGGCAAGATGCTGCATAATCACCCACACCCAATGACATTTTTCTGCATTTCCTGCACCCATGTGTCTTCTTCTCTTTCTCCAGATTCCCTGTCTTTGTACCTCTCTCACACATATTTACCTCCTGGATCTCCGTTAATTGAGTGGTACTGTGTCGTTGTCATCTGCTGTTCTGGAAGCTTTATAACAGTACGCACAGACCAAACGGAACATGCCCAGGAGCTGGTCAGCTTGCTGACCTACAGTGCCTGAACATCATATCCAAATCCATTTCCTCCTTATTGCCTTCATTATGGCACAAACTGTAGATCACGGTTAGAATTACATGGTCTGTTGTGTTTCCGCTTACAACCTTATTAGCTTCTGTGCTTCCCCCTCCCATCCATCTTTGTATATGTTTTCTAGTTATGCTGCCAAGACAAGAGCTCATCTGTACCATCATAGGAGTGTGATGGCATGGCAGTGTACTAGCATATCCTGGGGTACTGCCCATCATCTCAAATTACCCCTCTCATCCTTGAAATAGCCAGTGTGGTATCATGCCATTACATTATTGTGACTTGTGGTTGCAAGCATAACTGCAACCGATGGTGTGCCCGCTTTTACTCCATGATCTAAACAGTGTTGGAAAAGAGAATCAGAATGCATTGGGAATCAGAGGTGAATGGGTGCATTAGAATCTGAAGGTCAAGTCCTGCCGATGCAGCAAAATAACCATGATAGTTCAGTCGCTGATGACAAAACAGAACATACACCATGGGATGGCACATTCTGATTGACTATGGGAGGGAAATCTAAACCCACACAGTCAGGTGAGGACAACCCACGGTAGTTTTCTTTCCCATTTTTGTTATGAAAAGCAAAGAGTTCACCTGCTCAGAGGTAGGTATAGTTGTGTGTCACTTGGACTGCACAACCACAGATAAATCATCTGATTCAAAATGGGGGCGGGGGGAGCATTATATATACTCGGTATGGTTTCCTGCAGTTTCATATGAAAGAAATGAAATGATTTGGAGTATGAAAGTGTCACTAGTAATTGGTTAGTCAGCCAGCCTATATGAAGGATGGCCATTGGTTTTTTTATCCCATCCACTTTCATCCAGACACACAAAGAGCTAAAGTACATATAATTTCATGCTTTCATGTATCACGTTGCAGTTCTATCAGCCATCTGTGAAATGATGAGTTAGTGTCAGAGATAGCAGCCTACTGCTTTACATTTCAAGCACGAAGCACTAATATTTGGTGACCCTTTTGCTTTGGAAATTTGATTGTTGTTAAGTAGGCTGTTAACAACATGGCATTGTTCTAGAATGTGTAACAATCCAGGATGCTTCTTGACCCTTTCTGGGTGAGTTGCATATTGTGAGCTACCATGGATCACCTCACTGGGAGAAATGCAGCTTACAATTGGAACCAGCCAGCCAGTCCGCCAACCAATAAACAATGCTGTAATTTATAATCCACACTAAACTAGTGTAGCAAAAACAGAAACACAAATATTGTGTCATCTTGTCTGGCATACCAGTTTATTTCCATGTTTGCTTTTGTGATATATAAGTCACCTGAATTTCTTCAGACACTTGGAATATCCACAGACGCTCATGTGAATCCATGCAAGTTCACACTGAAATAAATGTGTCTGTCTTAAAACTGTGGCAATACAGTGCTTTTGTGGGTTCTTGTTTGCATTCTTTTGTTTTTGTTGAAATAGATCAACATATTTATCTCTCTGAAAACTGAATGACCAGGCAAGATGGAATGTACCATAATTCATAATTCACAAGTGAAAGGAAGGGGCAGAGCTAAGAAACATAGTATTTTTGAATGTGAACTCGTGAAAGCTGCATCAAACATCATCAACAGAGAATCAGAGTCTAAACAAGTAATTGCTTCCTGCTCTGATTATGTGACATTTTAATAATATGCACATTTTTAATAATATGCATGCCATACGTGCGACACAGAGCCTTTTCTCAGGGTAAAGAATTCTAGTTGTACTGATGAAGCCCAAGCAAATTTTGTCATTAACAGTTCATGGGGATTTCATAGCCTTGGCTTACAGAAAGGTAGAAATTACCAAGCTCTTCTTACTTTTGGCCGCTTCTTTTAGAAAAGAGACTTACTGATCACTTTTTTACCCTTGGTGCATCCTTTGTATTGTGGTAGAATACACCACTCACTTTGAAGCTGCGCTTCGAAAGCTGTGCCTACAGAATACATGGTGTGGTTTTGATTTGCAACGGCTTTTATGGCCATTATAAAAACAGATGCGAACTCAAAGAAAAACTGTAAAATAACAGGCAGCATCCTGCACTATGTGAGGATTTGCCGGGCAATTTACAGCTCCTGGAAAGAGCAGTACTTATACAACTGTGAAAGAAAGAAAGAAAGAAAGAAAGAAAGAAAGAAAGAAAGAAAGAAAGAAAGAAAGAAAGAAAGAAAGAAAGAAAGAAAGAAAGAAAGATCATCATCTCAATGGGATGAGTTGAAGTATCAAGCTGTTCATGTTCAGGAAGTATAAACTAAAAGGTGTGAGATCAAAAGAATGTTTTCCATTTATGAAATCCAACAAGAAACAGTCACAAGACGCTGCCAGATGTCTGAAGCTTGACTCATTGCGAATAAAGATGTAGAGGTAGACAAAACATCAACCACCTACATTCATATCACTTGTTTGCAGCAGGTAAAAATAAGTATTGGGGCAGCTTTTATTCAGCAGATTGAACAAAAGTCTCTGCATTTTGGACTTGAAAGACTTTCCTCCCCAAGAAAGTACTTGGAGTCCAGTTTTGGGGTATTCTCTTCAGTTGAACCTTCCGTGTCACTTGACTTTTTGCCTGAGTTTATCCAACTCCATCCCATGTCCAGAAAATAACCTTGGGATCCAGGATAATTTTTTGTAAGTCCCTTCCTTAGCTGAATTTGATTCCTAGGTAGTGTACTGCAGTCTGCAAAGGTGTATACAGACATACATCTGTCAGTGGAATCACAAATTATTGTTGCTGATGCTGATGGTGATGAGACAGGTTAACCCGATAAAAATGTAAAAACGGATGCATTCACTTGCTTTGGATACTTGTGCAGAGCTAAATTATCCTCATTACACTTGATCAGATTTCCCCCCAACATATTTCTCTACTACACTAATGAATGCATTTTGTTATCCCTATTAGAATTCAGCTATCACTAAAATTATTGGTAACTGGATCACTGCTTCTTGTTAAGCCAAGGATGTCCTTGTGTCGGTGATGGGTAGCCAACATCTTTTATTGCATCAGCAACAGAGCCCTTCTGCTGTCTAGGCAGGGTAAATATCCTCTCCATGAAAAACTTCAGCATAACCAAGATTATCCCACTTATTCTGATAGCTTAGGCAGAATGGTCCATTCCTAAAAACCCATCACTCCATTATTTGCAATAAAATACAGATAGAGCATTATATGCTGCCTTTTTGTACAGTCAAAAACTGCCACCTTATACTACTGCATCACTACTAATCATGGGACCAGATGGCTCTATTTGTCCAGCAGGTGAACTAGGAGGAGGGTTGGCAATGCAAGCGCTTCCCATTCCAAGACCAAAACCAGAGACCAAGATGGCCCTGACAAATATTAGGGAGAAGGGCTCTTGTGATGCCAAAGGGATGAAAACATACATGTAACAATTCCCAGAAAATAAATAAAATGTGTGCATGATAGACTGAGAGGGACAATGTGGATTTTCTGTACTACTGACTGAACAAACATTATGTGTGCAGCACACATACAAACATCTGGGTGCTGAGTCACTGAGCTCTGAAGCCAGTTGGGACAAGTGGCTGCCCAGACCTGAGAAAGCCACTACCCAGAATAAAACTGAATGTTCTCCTCCTCCATCACCACTTTCATAGAGGTTTATCTCAGAGTCTGGAGACCTAAAAAACAAAGCAATCTTCTAACACTTCAGCTGACACCTGTGGCATAGGACGCCCAGAAGATAAGGTTTCTTACATTTTGTCCCACAGATGTCAAGAGTCCTACCACACACATAATGCAGCCAGCTGCAAGGCATGGTTCTTCTCTAGGAAAATCACCACATAGTCTAGCACTTTTAACCAGGGATGACTTCATTTTCATTTGTTTATTAGTTTAGTCCTGCTTTGCATTCTGTTGTGTTTCTGCTGTATTTGCTTGCATACATGCCTTGATTTTGAGGAAAGAGGGATCTGTGTGTTTTCATTTTAAAATTTCTGCTATTATTTTTCTGTGATGGTGGGAATTTAGGCTGGTTGTTGTTGCAGACCGTAACATCTTTCATGGTTACAATGTTAGTCTCTAAGATGCCAGAAGACTCTTTGATATGTCTTAGGTGCTTGTATTCATTTTGATGATGATGATGATGATGATGATGATGATGATGATGATGATGATG
>JAHTLZ010000129.1:68563619-68588510 GCA_023846285.1 Phrynocephalus versicolor
TGTGTGTGTGTGTGTGTGTGTGTGTGTGTGTGTGTGTGTGTGTGTGTATTGAGTCTGGTCTCTGGGTATCGGTGATTTTCATTGTATGTGTATACTGTGTGCATACACACAATGACAATACATTATTATTATTATTAGAAGGACAGCAAAGATGGAGCCTGCCTGGCATCTCATAGGAGGGAGTTCCAAAGTCTGGAAGCAGCATCAAAGTCCTCTCCCATATTTCCCTTCCGTAAGATGATGGTACTGTACTTGACTCTTCTCACACTTCAACGTTACAACAATCTGGTCAGATGGGGAGATCAAATCACCAACAGAGTTTCATGGCTTCACGGAGACAGGACCTTGAACCTTCCAGATTCTACCTGGATGTTCTAACTACTACCCCATAATGGTTCTCAAAAATTGTTCATATTTTTAAAGGTTCTGAGATAACTTTTCTACAATTTAAAACAGTTCCACTGCTTGTGGATGAAATTTGTACAAGGGTGGGCTGCTTGTCATATTTTAAAAAAATATTTTTTCTTTTACCAAGTTAGAGTAAATTAGATTAACTTGGCAAGGCATAAGTTAATAACCATATTATTACTTTCTTTTGTATGAAGAGATGTCTAAGAAACACATCTGTACCAGGCAGTATCATTTCTAGTAATTCAAATCATTTTATTTGATTCCTGTTTGAAACTGTCCTACATTATAACAAAAAGTCAAGTGAGAAGATGTTCCTTGATAGGTTTAATACAATGTCCTCTTTTTTCTTTAAACCAGTTACATCATCAGCCATCAGACCAACCACTGCTTCTGTGAGCATATAATGACCCAGAATGCTAAAATTCTTTACACCAGCATAAGAGCAATGGAATAAAACATAACTGTGAACTGCTAGTAGTTAATAAGCTAGTGCATAACTTCATCATGCACGAAGTCACATAATTGGCATGCAGTAAAGAATAAAAATGGTTACAGATTGCATTGTGCCAATTTTCTGCTCTGATCTACACCACTGCATTTACACTGGTGTAAATAACCCATAGGATTCTGGCAAGCCTCATATTTACTGAAAGGAACAGTGCAAGTTTAAATCCCAACTCCTCTTTTGTGGGTACATTACAATTCAGAGTTAAGCTATTTGGTTTCTAAAACAGTCACGTTCCACTATTAGTCTATTCATTTTATCACTGTTTGTTGCACTTCCTCCATTTTACTCCCTGTTGACTCGAAATACCCAAATTTTGAATAAAACTAGTGACGTTACCTATTCTAGATCATCTGAGTTGTAGATAGTTTCTTATCACAAAAACACCAGTTCATTATCAGGTCTGTGTCTTTTAAGCAGTAACTATAACTTTTAAGGTTGGGAGGATGTAATAGCAGTACAATCTTCTTTTCCTTTCTTTCACAGTATAACATTGCCAACAATTTGTTAGCTTTCTTTCCACCTTCAAAGAATTTTTGGCAAAGCTCTGCCTTTCACAGCTCCAAGAGTCCAGCTGCTTTCTAAAAAGGTCCAATTAATTTAAGACTTTGGAATTAAATCGGTTCTCAAACGTTTGCTCTAAAACCTTTATCTTTTGTACCAGCTACTGCTTGTTCTTATTTAATTATTTTTTTAAAAAAATCAGAAGAGCTGATAACAATAATTCAAAAACTCCTTAGACAAAAGCTTTATTAGCATTCCAAACAATACGGAATGCCATCTACTATAGAGGGAGCATTGCAAACCTTTTCTACAGATTCACTGCTTTTTGAGAAATACATGAAATCTATGATACAAGATCACAAGGCTGATCTATGTTGTTGTCACACACATGTCATCCCGTTAAGATTGTGCACCAATTCTGCCGATTGAGTTCAAGTTCATCTGTGCAACCACCAGATCCTTCTACTGTTTCTTGGCGATCATACAGCTTACGCACATTTTTTTCACTGCTCTCTCTCCAAATGGCATTACCGGAATTTGTGCAGGTGAAAGGGGGAGATGAGAGGTTGAACTCAGGGCCTTTCAAGCTTGCCTGCCCTAACAGACATGTTCATCAGCACCGATCTAATCTACTGGGAAGAGCTCCTTTCATTTATCTTCATTATTGCTCCCACCTGCCACGAGTTTAAGACTTAAGCCTTTACAAGCAATCAACCCACCACCACCCTGGGGGGGGGGGGGGCTAGCTCCGTGGGCTGGAAAGGACCTCAGTGCTAGAAGTGTTGAAGGGCAATGGCAGCTGATAAATATCTTTCACTTCCCCTCTCTCATTGCAACAAAGTTGAGAGCTTGTCTCGGTCTGGAATACCAGTGTTTAGGAGGCTTCTGGCCCAACCTGATGGTGAATGATTGTGGAGGTGAGGGCTTTTGATTTGCCTTGCAACAGAGAGCGAGTTCAAGGCAATAGCTGATAAAGTCAACAGCCTCCCTCTGATGAAAAGTGGGAAGAAGGGAAGACTAATTGTTTTCTCTTTTCATTGCAAAGATCCTTGTTTCATAACTTCAAGACCATTAGCATGTTCGAGAGGGATCTATCTAAGATTAACCATGCAAAGATTTGCTACACTCCAAATTTAAAAAAAAGAAATGAATATTTTATATTGTGTGCAATATTGGTGCTCCTTAACAGTGTGAATGACAACAGCACTGAAATTTTCAAGCGGGTAGCTAGCTATCTGAATGTTTCAGCACAATAAACTAGAAAAGAAAGTTTTGTGACATTTAAAATATTGTACCTTCACCTTTAAAGCAGATTTATTTTAATGGGAATGTTAATGGATTACGATCCACTTCTTCAAATGCTTAGAGTAATAATATTCAAACCTCAAGTTTATGTGCACAATAACATTGTTGTCGGAGTGGGCTCAGGAAGAAATGGAACATGGAAAACAGCAACTGCGTTTTATAGGACAGGTTAAGGCAAACAACATTTTAAGTTTTAAACAACAGTGGAAGTTACCTCCCTGCTCCTCCTGTATCAATCAGGAAACACATTTTGTGAACATGCAAAAACCAGACATGTCCAAACTTCGGCCCTCCTGATGTTTTGGACCAAAACTCCCAGAATTCTAAGCTTAGACTGCTAATGACAAAGGACTGTGGAAGATGTGGTCCAAAACATCTGGGGGGGCCAAAGTTTGGACATGTCTGTTGTAAAGAATGTCAGCAGCTGCAGTCATGAGGGACCACAAGGAATGGACAAGGAGTGTTTGCAACCCCCAAACCCTAAATGTATCTACTATTTTAAAGGGTTCAGATTGATGCATTGTATTGCTGTTGTGATATGCACCCACATTTTGTTAATATCACTAGACAGCTTCCTCCACCCATGGAAAAATTCTAGCACATGACCATGTCTCATTTTTATAGGCATTGAATATAGTTAACTTAATATAATTAACTCTTCTGTTACAAGGGGAGAAAAAAAATATTGACTGAATCATGAGTAAGTAATATTGACTCTGGCACTAAGAGTAAGCAATTTGGCAACCTACCATGTAGTTGCCACCTGAAGTGCAGTGGTATAAAATTCCCTAAATCAGGCATGTCCAAACTTTGGCCCTCCAGATGTTTTGGACTGCAACTCCCACAGTTATGGTCCAAAACATCAGGAGGGCCGAAGTTTGGACATGCCTGCTCTAAATCACGCGAATTCTATTTAAAAAACACTTCAACTGATTTGTACTTTGTACTTTGACTGACAAAAAACTTAGCAATCACTAAACAGGGAAACAGTCGCTGCTCTGTTACAGGCTGTCTTTTGTACACTGAAAAGTTTCAGGTTCGGTTCACCGAAACTGAACATTATGACCTCATGGGTAGTAAGATGTTTGGGACTACAACCCTCATCAGTCCCATCAGTATGGCAATTAGAAAGGAACTGTACAAGTTGACATAATATCTGGTTGGCGTCAGGTTGCCCAACTTGGTTCTAAAGTCTTGGGGGGGGGGGGAAGTATCTCAAGTACCCAGCTAAGGAGACATAATCCTGACTATCCAAATTAGACTCCCATGTAACCTTGGGAGTTTTCCCTAGTAGGATGAGGGGCCTGAAATTTTCATGTAGAAAACAACATATCGAGAGAGTTAAATTTGTTAGACACACACACACACACATCCCCATGTTCATTTTCATTCTTTTTCTAAGCAGAACAGAGAGAAAATTTGGTTGCTGATCAAAACACCTTTTCTAGATTGGCCTTCAAAATAGACAATACAAGGCTCCAACAGCCAGACAGGCAGGTTTGCAAGTTTATAAACTAACTGCCAGGCTATTTACTTAAGCCAGCGAAAGAGGGGGACAGAAGGGACAAATTAGTTTCTCCTTTTAGGATTCACATTGGTAAATGTATTGACATTCAGGGTTTCTTGTTTTCTTACATAATTTATCTGCTGTGTTCATTTTTCTATGGGATGAGCATATTTCTCTTTTTAAAAAGCAGATGTTTTCCATCTAGTGGAGCTTTTAAAAGGGGATAAGCTCGGTCAGGGATTCTGTGTTCCACTCACAACTCCTTCTTAAGTGATGTGTATTAAGTGTCTAGAAAAATCTCCACAGAAGATCATGTCTGAAACCGAGGGCCAGCACTTTAATGGGTGTAAGAACGGTTCTCACATAATAGAGATGGAATAGGAGTGAACTACATGAGTTCCAGCAGAAATGCAATGCACGAACCTCAGCCCAGCAATTACACATGTGGTTACAAGGTTTCTCAGAATAAGATGGGCGGAATCAACCAGCAGGCAACTCTCCATGAAACAAAAGTGCTATCTTCTTTGGAGACATATGTAGCTGTTTAAGACACAGGCTCAGATAGACAAATATTAGAAACAGAAACTTTCATTATTTATGGGCACACTTGGCAAATATGTAGATATTGATTAATAAATGGATATGTTGCCAAGAAAGGCACAAGAGCACAGCCCCCTTAAAAATATATGATAAGACATATCATAAACTGGTGCCCAAATTCCAGCTATAGTCATTGGCTACTGTTCATCAGTATCAATCTGGACACTCTCTAGAGCAGTGTTGGCGAACCTATGGCACGGGTACCAAAGGTGGCACTTGGAGCCCTTTCTGTGGGCACCCGACATCACCCCTTTACTGCCACCTGTATTCAGGTTAAATTGCTGTCTTGGCACTTTGCGAAAAATTAGTGGGTTTTGAATGGGAGTTTGGGCACTCGGTCTCTAAAAGGTTTGCCATCACTGATCTAGATTCATATTTTTATTTGCACCCACAGAATCATCCAGCCACTTTGCTACAGCTCATACATGTTTTGTTACCTGGAAGCAAATGGTGAGCCACTGTGTGAGACAGAATGCTGGACTGGAGGGGCTG
Organism: Phrynocephalus versicolor; assembly: GCA_023846285.1. NCBI lineage: Eukaryota > Metazoa > Chordata > Lepidosauria > Squamata > Agamidae > Phrynocephalus > Phrynocephalus versicolor. Next base: position 68,568,944 of record JAHTLZ010000129.1, read on the forward strand.
TGGCCTTTTCCAGCAAAGCTGTTCTTATGTTCATATGTTAATAAAAATACAGATGTGGATGCAAACTTCTTTAGAACACAAGAGATAGTAGGTTGGTCCTTTGGAGAAACTCTGTTATTTATAACAAATTGGTTGAAGATTTTTGGTTGAACATGAGACAAGTGTGTGTGTGTGTGTGTGTGTTGTGTCGTTACAGTCGTGACCGACTCTTCGTGACCCCATGACCATGGGGTTTTCTTGGCAGGAATACTGGAGTGGCTTGCCAGTTTCTACTCCAGGCGCCTACAGCACCTGGTATTCCCTGGTGGTCTCCCATCCAAGTACTAACCAGGGCCGACCCTGCTTAGCTTCCAAAATTGGGTGAGATTGGATGTGCTTAGGGCATCTAGGCAGCTTGACCTGCAATAAAATATTGCAGTGCAGACTGTACCCATGCAGAGATCCAGGCAATGAATAATATCTCTGTCATAGAACACTGCTCTGCTTTATTCCATCTATTTCCATCTCCCATCTTCTCTCCCTCCCAACACTTGCCATTCTGTGATTGCTGAGCCTTCTGTGCTTTTGCTGGGCTGTTGGGGAGGAAGAGCACCATTCATCCCTCAAGGGATTTCTGTGCTGCTGCAAATGTGTGGGGAATCATTCCATTAATTTCCTTCTTTTTCTTCACGTTCCCCTCTCTGGCAATTCTGTTGGCACCCACCAAGTTTCCCCTCAAATGTTAGCTTGGTGGCAGGTACATTCCAGAGGGTAACTCTAAGGCAACAGGAAAGCAACCCTCCTAGAATGTTAATCACATAGCTAGGTTTCCTCATAGGAAGCTTTTAAGTCCAGCCTGGTTAATCGTGCCACGAGAATCTGCATTGGCCTTTGTAATGTCCGCATTCTATGTAACCGCTTCCTAAAAGTGGTGCATGATCATCTCCATTCCCTAAGTACAGCTCTTGACTTTTCATCCCAAACCAAAAAAAATTCCGCATCATGCAAGCTAATAGTCACTAATTTTCTCCCTATTGGGGAGTTAGATGAGCAGTGAAAAGGGAGGGTGTCTGGCTCCCCCTTTCCTGCAATCCAACAATTTATGGGGATATTTGAACTAATATTTATCTAGCCTGCCATGACCCTTGTGGGAGAGGATTTTTTAGACACAGCCTTCAAGTGCATTATTCCTGCACAGGAGAACAGGCCAGGCTGTGCTGGCTAGTAGCAGCCGGAGACGGTGAATGGTGGGTAGGAAGGGAAGAGACAGGAGGGGGGGGGGGGACTGTTGCCTTAGAATCTTGGCCGGTGATTCAAGGCAATGGAATGTGACAGTCACCCAGGCGGTTGTGTAACCAACGGGAGCCTGCAGCAAAACCAAGGAAAAACAAAAGCACTCAAAGCAGATTTTTTTAAAAAATAAGCCACCAAAGTTGCATCAGTACTTAGTATGTTGATTGACAGTAGGCCCATGCCTGCAATAAGTGTACTTCTGTATTTGTCAACATGTGGTACTCATTTTTTTCATTTATTTTCCCCAAGAAGGTAATGGTGTTAGTATGTTGTTGCAGGGACATCAAAGAGAATTGTAGCATCTTTAACTAACAAGTTTTATTTGGCATGATTTTTCATGGACTTAGCCCAGTTCAATAATGAGTGGATCTTAATATTTAGGCTAGAGACTTCCATGCACTCTGGTCAGTGACAGAACATTCTGAATTGTGTAACTGACCTTATAGCTGCCTAATGTTTGTGTTAAACAGCCCTTTGAAAGTTTACGAACAAGGCTAACAAAGCAACTGTAATTTTTCTGTCCCTCATTTCACCCTGTCCGGTCCTCATATGTGCGCATATAAACCTATGGCTTGAATAGTTTGTTCAAACGGAAATGTAGTGGGTTAATTCCCCAAAAGCACTCTTTATCAAGGGCCTTTTAAAAAAAAACACCCCCTCATTCCTTTTTCATTCAAGACAGATAGCACAAGCGAGCACAGACTCCACAAACTGAACAGCATCTAAATAGAATACATGTGTAGGAAAGAGAGGATCTCAAGATGTTTTAAAACTCTATTTATCATTGAAGTATTCAATGTTTCAGTGTCCAAAAGCAGTTCTTTGGGGACAACACAGAAATATATTTTTTCAAATATTCAAATCCATTCATTCAAACATTTCTATGCAACATGAACGGCAGTTTAAAAATGGAATCATTCAAATGCTTTCAAGTTGCAATGTAGGGCCTAAAGAGAAGTCGGCAGAAAAAATATGTTGGAAAAATATCCAATGCAATTTAATGATGACTAAAACAAGTGAATGAAAGGCCATGAATTTTATTCAGTCAGGAATATGTGCACCTGGAACATACTAATTAGATTCAAGGATTCATATTATTATCTAGGTGGACCAGAAAAACAGGGAGGCTTTTGAAACTCTAAATCTTACTCTTGGAGGAATGGCAGGAACTCATATTTTTATTGGACGTTTGTATAAGTATTTGAAGAATTCTATTTTTGATTTATAAAATGTACTTCAGTACTGTTCCTTATGTCTGCAGCTTCTGAAAAAGGCCTTTAAGATATTAACTGGTGATAATGTGTTTGACATTTTAGCAATAAACATCAACTTGCAGCATCTGGAGTTGTATTTCTCCTATACCTAAGGAAACAGGAGTTATTGATGACGCATTCTGGAGCTTTCTAATAGACAGTTCTTCACCTTGTTCATGAATATGCACGGCCTCTGAAGGATGAATATGCATAGCCTATGTTAAGGATTTTTTATGACTCGGTGGTAGCCTCAGCTCTCTACTATTCTGTAGTCTGCTGGAGTTCAGGTAGTACTGAGTAGAACGGGAACAGACTGAACACACTGGTCAGGAAGGCTAGCTCTGTCTTGGGCTGCCCTCTGGATTCAGTGGAGATGGGTAAGAGGAGGATGTTGGCCAAGCTGATATCCATTATGAACAATACCTCTCACCCACTGCAGCAGACAGTGAAGGCTTTGCGTAGCTCCTTCAGTGGCAGACTCAGACACCCCCATTGTGGGAAGGAGCACAACCGCAGGTCTTTTGTTCCCACTGCTCTTAGACTCTATAATTCTATACAGTCTAACCTGCTATTCACATGGAGGTATACTGTAGTTTCTCTTTTCACATTTGATTTTTTATATCCAAATTTTATGGTGTATATTTGTATATTGGATGTTTTTTATTTTATCTAATCTTTATCTATTTTCTCTTTCTCACTTTACACTTTTTGTGCACCTACTCTTCTTGCTTGTTCTTTATATTGGGAGCCGTGTAACAAGTACATTTTCCCAATGTAGGATTAATAAAGACTTATCTTATCTTAGGAGAGCTTTTGCAGTTTCATAAAGAAGTGAAATCTAAATAATTAAGCTTTTTGGAACAATTTCAGGATATACGATTAATTGGTCAAAATCTGAACTAATGCCGGTAGGTGATTATAAAGAATTGACATTGTATAATAAATGGCAGTTCTGTCAGTGTCCAGAGGTATTAACTTATTTAGGTATTCTAGTCCCAAGGGATATTTCTCAGATGATTAAATTGAACTTAAATAAGTTGATTACCAATATCTCTAATGACTTAGAAAGATGGGCATTACTTAAATTTAGTGTTTGGGGTGAAATTAACATACTAAAGATGAATATATTGCCACGTATTATATATGTAATACATGCTATTCCATTGTATGTTCCTCAAATTTATTTTTAAAAAATTAATAGATTATTTCAAAAGTTTATTTGGGTCAATTCTCCACCTCGTATCTCAATTTTAAAAAATGCAATTATCAACATCAGATATAAAATATCTTTTAGCCCAGGTAAATTGTTGGCAAACTCTCATCACACCAAATACTGCAATTTGGGTTACTCTTGAAATGGCTTATTTAAAACCCCTGTATGGATGGTTTGCTCTAGATTCTAAATACACTTTAAGCAAAGGAATTATACCTCCTTCAATTTTAGCTACTAGGGAAACATGGAAAATATTAGCTCGCCAACTGCAATTTGATCCATATGCCCATGCAAAAACAACTATATGGGGAAACCCAATATTAATTGAGAAAAAGCCCTTTGTGTGGAAAAAGTAGGCAGAATGTGGTATATTTACCTTAGATCAATTAATAGGCATAGATGATGATTTTCTACCTTTTGCCATTTTACATTCTAAATATAACCTACCTGCAAATACACAATGGCAATATCTTCAGCTTCAACACCTTTTGGTGTCTGTTTTTGGCCCATCTGCAATGAGTGCTTCAGAACCACCAGGAGCTTTAGAGGTAATTATTGGATCAAATGAGAAACCTAAACCAATAACTATAATTTATAAATACTTAATAGATTTTTATAAAATAGATACTCAAGAACTTAAAGATGTTTGGAATAGGGAATTAGAAAATGAAATACAAGTTAAACAATGAAAAGTTGTATTGGACTCTATAAAAGATGTTTCCCTGGATTTGAAATTGAGACTAATACAACAAAAAATAATATTCAGAATATATTGGATCCCACAACAACTGTTTAGAAAGAAATTGATAAATTCAGACAGATGCTGGAGATGCAATAGTATAAATGCTTCCTTAATACATATGCTTTGGAAATGTCCAGTAATATATCTATTGTGGATGGAAGTTCTTGCCTATATTAATAAAGTTTTGGGGAAATCTCTGTTATTTGAGGGTATTCATGTTATCTTAAATTATATCCCCACTGTATGGGGTCTAACTAAAGGTCAACGAAACTGGATTTTGAGAGCTCTCATGGTGGCAAAAAGACTTATATTAAAGGCCTGGAAGGATAACCATCCTCCACCCTTCACACAATGGTCAGAAGATCTGCGACAACTAGCCTCATTTGAACGAATATCCTATAGAAAGCAACTGCGAGAGGATATCTACATAAATATATGGAAGCCCTTTATTGACTCATTGTAAATATATAAGGCAATTTATAATGGATGTATTATATGATCTTATGTTGTATTGATCTTTGCTTTTTGTCTGCTTGTTTTTGTTTCTTTAAATGTTTTTCTTTAATGTAGTTTATGTTATAGTATTATGTTAAATTTTCAAAAAGTCAAAAATAAAAAGTATAAAAAAGTGAAATCTATAATTTTTAAAATCAACAACTCTTTTGTCAAAAGTTCCTTCTCTACCTCTTATTAAAACATTGTTTAGTCTTCAATTTTTAGCCGCATTTGTTTTTCAAAGGCAATTTACTAGAACGTCTTATTAAAGTCTTCTCCATGTACTTAGACTTGCATAATGGATATATTACTTCATGGAATTCTAAGAACAGTTCAGAATAGTAAGATTAGCTACCTTTTGGACACTGGGAAAATAAATCCAAAATGGATTACTTCCTTTTGTTTCTCAGATGGCTGAAGAAAGATGTTCTTAGCTGTATAGCGTAGAGACTCTTAAAGTAGCTGGAATCCTTGGAGCAACCAAGGTTTGGTAGCAGCCCATCAGGATTCTTTCTGGGAAAATTGTATGAAACATGAGTCTGACTGGAAGAAAAGTCCCCACATCCTCAATCTCTACATCCATCATGCTTTTAAATTGTTGTTAGGTGCTGTCAAGTCAGAATCAACTCACAGAAACCCTAACAGAGCTTTCAAGATAAGTGAGATATTTAAGGAGTGGCTTTATTAGTTTATTTATTTATTTATTTATTTATTGTATTTATATTGTATTTATAAATTATTGTATTATTGTATTTATTTATTGTATTTATATTCCGCTTATCTACTATGTACTCTAAGCGGCTTACAAAAGGCAGCAAAGCCAACCAAATTACAATGACTAATCGGATAAAACAGACCAATAAAACACCCTTAACACAATTAAAACCAGGTAGCACACTCCCAGTGCAATGATCTCATTATAGCAATGATGCAAGCCTCAACCCAAAGTGAAATGTTCTACTAATAGCTGAAGGGGTGCAGAAGCGTTAGACTCACTTCTGCATTTTCCCCCAATGCAGAACCTACAATGCAAGAACATTATTATTATTATTATTATTATTATTATTATTATTATTATTATTATTATTATTATTATTATTATTATTATTACTACTACTACTACTACTACTACTACTACTACTACTACTACTACTACTACTACTACTGCTGCTGCTGCTGCTGCTGCTACTTCGTCTGTTCAGAACATGTGTTAAGCAATTTGTAACTTATTATAAATGTATTCTTTTAGCAAACACATTTTCCACTAGAGCTATGGGCAAACAATTATTTCTTTTTGTTCCCATGACCTATCACCAAATCACAGAACACTGATTCCCTTTTTCCATGCAAATGACAATCATTTTCATTTTCATTTACAATCATAAGCACTCATACAAATATCTCATCATTGGAGGTCTTCTGACTACCACCGCTGAAGGCCCACTATCGTCTACATGAGCATGAAGCTTCCTCTTCCAGCTTGCAGTTCTGTAGATTCCACCACTGCTTCTCCAGTAAAGAATAATATTTGGGCTAAGCACCCACGGAAGCACCAGAGACAAATAAGTTCAGTTACTGCTACAGAATTGCAGCACTGGAGAACAATTTGCTGCATTCCTTCAAAGGCCTGTATGAACCCAATCTCCTAAATAAGTACCAGACACCAAGTGCTCCGTAAGCAAACAGGGCCCCCAAAGTGCATAAATGAAATAAGTAGAAAGCTTCACATTACATATAAACCAGCCGTTTGCACCTTGTTATTAATGGTCTTGACTGTGACCTCTGAACTCAGTTTTGCTTGGAGTCACGAATCCACAAGCCTTGGCACCTTTGCAATAATTCCTAAATGCAGGAGAAGAATAAATAAAACTGTCCAACTTTAGATTAGATCCAATAAAACAGAATTTAGTCTGAAGGAAAAAATGGCATCATGAAGCACTTTCGTGGAAGAACTCCAGCTAGAGATGACTTATTGCCCGAAAAACATTATGAATACAATTTACCTGGCCTGGATTCTTTAGTAATGTATTTAGAGACAGAGGACATTCTTGCTAGTAGTTAGAGAACCACTGTGCAGAAAGTGGTAAACAGAACAACAAACAAAACAAAACTGTGGATAAGAATGACCAGCAGGGTAAAACTAGCACTTCTGCCCTATCTTATTCCAGTGTGAGTACTGCTGGAGCTTCTGATGTACAAGTTCTACCCAAATTATTGGAGCAGTCCACAGTCGTGAAGGACAAGTACTGTATTCATGAACACCAATGAGATAGTATATGTTGTGAGAACTTAACAGAAAGATGATGAACATACTTAAATGACAAGATCAAGCACAATGCTTGTAAATACATTAAACTAACTTATTATTAAAAATATGCCCCCATGTAGGCTATTTAGGAAGTTAAGTAGTACATGGCAAGGAGAGTTTGGCCAGGTCAATTACCAGTGCATCTCTGCTGCCAGAGGAATGTTTGGGGTTGATGGGCTTCCATTTGCTCCACCCATGGGGATGTCTTCCAGGTTTGCAGAGGTTTTTCTATATATTTTATTGAATTTTCTAAACATAACCTGTTAGGTTTGCAGAGTTTTCAAAACCACTAAGAGTTCAATGGGTCTCATCTATACGGCCTTGCATAACATCACTCCTCAAAATCATCCACCATTCTAACATTTGTAAATGCTAGGAAAGCAGCTTTGGACTGTGCCTGCACCTTCTTAAGTGAAGACGGAAGATTGTTCTTCAGTAGAGATAGGCACAAAATGGACTTTTTACTTATAAATACTTATAACCTTATGTGTTTACATTGACACTATGTTCTCGAAGTTAGTTTCCATCACTCATAACTTTTATATGGAATCTTACTCTTTTTAACTGTGCACATTTTCTTGTAGCTTTAATGTAATGTTGTCTATTAATGGTGTAAGATGTCCCTCAATTCTCTGTTCTCAATACCTGAACATGTCTTAATTGTACTGGACTGTACAATATTCCTCATTACTGTAAGCTGCCTTGGGTCCTTTCCCAAGGAGAAAGGCGAGGTAAAAAATACTCTGAAATAAATAAAAATAAATGAAACAGTGTTTCATTTCTTTAGTTGTTTAGTTTTGTTAGTAACTAATTTTTAAAGCATTTTCATTATAAAAAGAAATGAAAACACTAAGCTCCCCTGGGTCCTAGAGGCACCAAAATGGCAGGGGAGCTTCCTCAAGCTCTTTCCTATACGCCCCTGAAATTTGGAGGGGCTTGGGGATCAGGGAGCTGGGTTATTAAGCTCCAAAGGGGGGTGCCCCTAGGAAAAATTATTCTACTTGAATCGGGATTCAGAAACCAAGGTGCTACTCGCTCGCCCATGGGGGGGGTTATTGTGGTTTCTCAGTTCAATTAGAATGGTTTTTTTCCCTAGGGGCACCCCTTTGGAGTTTAATAACTCAGCCCCCTGATGCCCAAACCTTTCCAACTTTGGGAGGGTTACAGGGAAGACCTTGAGGAAGTTCCGCTGCCATTTCCTCTAGGACGAATCGTTTCGTTCCTAGAGAAAAAAATGGCATTTTGTTTTGTAATGAAACATGTTCTACCATTCGTTTCATAATATTTTTTTATGTAGTAAAATGACAAAACAGCGTTTCGTTTTTCATTTTGTGTCCATCTCTATTCTTCAGTCTTTGTTACCTTTGACCATGATTGTGCCAGAAAATTGGTGAGCATTTGTAACATCATACTAAAAATGGTTTTGCTCACTTTGAACTAGCTGGGGGTGGGAATTCCACATGGCAATGTGCACGAGGGCCACACTGCCTATGCAGTGGAGCTAAGAGGATAATCAGCATATTTAGTCTTTTAGCAGGGGCTATATACTATAAAAACATAACTAGATTCTTGTTGACTGAAAAATAGGTTTAACAACATAATAATTTAAAAATTAAGCCTGTCATCTACGATAGTTTTGTATCATCTTCCAGTAATCGGGAAGCTGAGCCATGGAAACTGGACTTCTTACCTGGGTGACTGAGAATCTCCACAGGTATTTTGCAGTAACAATTTCATGTGCTTCTTTAACCTACAAACCCATAAAGGATTGAACTCTTGTCTACTTACTGGCTGTACTTACATTTTCTTGATACCTTCAAGAGACAACAAAAGTCTACTTTTGCTTCCAGTAGGAAGTAGGGCAATCTGCAACCTGAGGGCTAATTTTGAAAGCATTTTGCAAGCAAATCAGTTCCATCCTCTGGCAAAAGCGATCTTGACCCTCTGCAGACAGCCTGTCAGGTGACCCGAGTAGAGAAATGCCAGAAAGTGAGAAGAGCAGGCTACCAAAAGGAACAAGCAGGCAGAAAAGAGGTGTCTGCTGGCAAGACCAGTCCCATGTGGAGCTCCTGTTGAAATGCAGCCCTTGTTGGGGTTCCTAAGCCTTACTTTGTGTCAGCTAAACCTCAAGGTCACATGGAGATACACGCTTGGAAGCTGTCCCTCACAACCGAGGAATGTCCCTTCCCTTAGGTTTTAGGGAACAAGACTGACTGGCCTGGAACGGTGTGTGTTGTGTGCCACATTTTGTCATAGTACATATCACCGGCTGCACCAGACCTGAAAACGTCCAAAATACTGCCGGAAAATAATATGAAGTGCCTGATGGCTCCTTACGTTCTTAGTTACAGTGGTACTTTGTATAAAGGAATTAATTTGTTCCAAATGAAATTATGTTAAGCAAATTTTCCTTTATACAAATTTCCCATAGGACTGCATTGAAAACAGAGTAATTATTTTGTACGGATTTGGCCCTTTGGGCCATAGGCGATTCTGTTAAGAAAATTTCCCCTATCTCCAGAATTTTTTAATGTTGTACAGATTTTATGTTATACAAACCCTTTGTTATATAAGGGTCCACTGTACCTCTATTTTTATTTTGTCTTGAGTTTTTTTGAAGAGAAAGCTGTGACATCCCCCAGGGCTCCTTAGGGGGAAAACTGCCACTCTTGGAAACCTGAAGAAAATGCAGCTAGCTTTCCTTGGGGTTGTAACATGTTAATACTTGAAACAAGCCACTGTTCCAGGTCAAGGGAAATACTCACGCAGTATCACCTAGAAAGATGGCAATATCTATTTGAAAAATACAATGGCAAAATACCACATCAAATTGTGGCACTTGCCTGATAATGTTAGGGTGAAACCTAAGTATCATAAAAAAAGAACTGACCGATTAAAATAAAATTTAAAAAAATCCATAATGAAGTCCACTCTCAGCAGTAAGCACTTGAGTATAAACTCAAAACATATTCCCCCGTCCCTCCCAACTGGCTGTCAGGAATATTACTAAAGCAATCTGTAAACAGTGAAAGGAACTGAAACCCTGACAAGATGATATGCATGGTTAGCTATAATTTGGTCACATTAATCTCACTAAGGGCCACTTCCAATTAAGAATGTGTAAACTGATACTATTAGAGCCAAAACTATGCCAAAGCACAGAGAACTATGATTATTCTGTAAGGCACAATCGAGTTGTGCAAAAGTAACCTCTGGCCTATTTAGCTCAGCATACAAGCAGGTAGTCCAACATGTCATGCTTACAACAACTACAAAGACACAGGACGACGTGGTTGAGCGGCAGGGCTGAGGTTTAAAAAGGACAATAGATAGACTGCTGCTTTCAATATGGCAAAAACATTTTACCAGGCCATAGAGGAATAAAAGAAGTTATAAACAGGATCACACCTATGGGAGCCACGGAGGCTAAGAACTGCTGACAGCATGAGATTGTAGAACACTACCAGCCCTTCATACTCCAAAAGCCCATCCCACTTTACAACACTGATGTCAAAGAGGAGACAGTGAGAAAAACCAGCTCTGGGGAGTGATACATGGGAGGCTGTGCTTCATTTATAACCCCCCCACATATGCTGGAAAAGGTTCAACTTTAAAAAGCATTATATCGCTTACCTTATGGGCCTCTGTGGATGGTGAAGTAAAATTGCATGAGCACAACATGTCTATTAATCATAACAGTGATACCACCGTGAGAAACAGCCCCTGTGGCTTATGTTGATTCAGAAGAAAACTTTTGAGAGCTACCTCCTGGTAGCTGCGTGGTTCCAGAAATGTGTATCTCTTGCTTTCCTGTGTTGTCATGAATGAAAGCCAATCTCAGTATGGATAGGATGGTAAGTGATAATGCTGCCATGTGAATTAAAATGGAGCTCCATCCAAAACGGACAAGACAGTGGGATACAATTGGGAATGAGCTTGTGGGTACTGAGATGCTTTCAGCAGTTTGTTATGAATTTATGGAACATGGAGAAGATCAATCAGAATGTTGAAGGTAACAGCCACAATGATCTAGAAATCATGTGAGAACCTTGTACTTTTGTATTTAAAGATCATTAAAACGATTTTTCATGAAGACAGATCTATATACTGTATGTATCTTTTACAGAAGCACTGCTTCTGTAGAGTCAATGTACCATGTTTTGGCTATGTCTCTAACTGCAGGTTAAGAAATGCACACAAAATCAAATGCCATGCTGTTATCCTTCAGGAGTTTATGTCTCAGGCTTTCCACCACAGAACTGAACATCACAAGGACATAAAAGATAAAAAATGAGCTGTTTCATGATGCCAGAAGGTCAGAGGCCAAAGCAAAGATCAATTTTATCTGATGCAATTCAAAGAGATTCCTCCCATGTCAGCCTCCATAAAGAGCTACTACCAAGTTAAACAATGCCAGAAACAGTTGCAGATGCAGGTGACCAAGCCAATTTATTACAATGTCTCTATTGAATGGTAAATATGGGGAAAACACATTGCCTAATGTAATCCCTTAGATGTGGGAACAAACTGTAGCCCTGTGCTTGTTAATAGTAAAAGAATGCCATAAACAATAGGCCAGCAGTCACAAGAATGCAGAGATCATATCCGAAGAGTGAGGAATTTATATCTTTGTGGTGCCTTGGAGGGTGCAATAACATCATGAGGCATTAACATCCATCTGTACCCCAAGCTACCTGTAATTCTGCTATTCTAATGGGAGCTACAGGACTGTGGTGACCACATCTGGAAGACCACATAATTAAGAATGTTTCAGAACAGTGCAAGATACTTGCAGTGAGTTCCTCTCCTTGAGGGTACCTACTTCTCTTCATTGCTGTCACTGCTGTCTATTTGCTTACCATCGAACATTAGGCCTTCGTCCATAGGCACTGAATACATACTCACTTTAGAGGGGGACATGTGAAGAAACAGTGTGAAGCAACAGCAGAAGGGGTGTCAGGGACTCCAAATGTTGGTAATGGGCCCCAGCAGATGCTCCACAATACTAGCCCCAGAAGTTACAAACATTCAACTGTATCTGTAGTTTAGGAGGAATTTTAAAATACTGTACACAATCTACAGAATTTATTGCTTTCTGGGATTTCTGAAAGAGAAAGCAGTAGCTGCACCCTGTACAGCTAACGTTTGAGTGAACACAACTGTTCACCCACCTATGACTCACAGGGAGCTGTGTGTTAAACCTATACAGATTCTAAGGCCTAAGAAGGGATACAGCAACTTTCAAGCACCAGTAAAAGGATGAAAAACAAAACGAAGCCACAGCGCTTGTCGTTCTTCACCCCCTTGGCTGCAAGGGCCTTTATGCCAAAGAGGGGACCGAAGGTAAAGTTCCCGAGAACATTAATCCAAGTACTCAAGCTCCATTCAAATTTGGGACAGCTGATGCCAGAGTCCAGCAGGCATAAGGCGTTCAATTTTCTCCATCGTGAAACTCAAGGGCGACAAAAGAGTTCCAAAAAACTGGGGAAAAAAAGAGGAAAACATAATCAAGCTGGATGTTAAAGGTAATAAGGAACCATTCATAAGTAATATCACCAAGTATGTTTGAGTGTCTGCTTAAAAGCCTGGAAACATTTATCCACATGTATTTCTGACATAACTTACTTTCAATGTGAAATAATTTAAAAAAACCAATTGCCAAAATGCTTCTGACCCTAAGTGCCAAAGATGAATGTAGAGGCATTCTCAATGTTCTTATTTGATCACACAAGAGTAATACTGCAAACAGTTTTGATATATAGGGGACCTTCGTATAACAAATGGTTTTTGTAACCTAAAATCTGTACAACATAAAAATTTTTGAGATAGGGGAAATTTGCTTAACAGAATCATCTATGGGGCAAATCTGTACAACATAAAAATGGTCATGATTAGAAATTACTCTGATTTCAATGCATTCATATGGGAAATTTATATAAAGGAACATTTGCTTAACATAATTTCATTTGGAACAAATTAATTCCTTTATATAAGGTACCACTGCACTGTATTAAGAATGCTTATTTTTAAACTGCTTCCCCCTTTGTTGCTGCTATATGCTATCAGTTCATCTTTGACTTATAACAACTCTATGAACACCCAACCACTTACTCCAGAGTTAGATACTTCAAACAGTGATTTTTCAACTTCTTCATTGTCAACATTAAAGTTGTGTACTTTTTCTGTAGTCATGAAATTTGTCTTATTAGTGTTCAACTCTTGCCCTGCTTTGGCACTTCATTCTTTTACTTTCATTAGAAGTTGTTTCCAGTCATTATTGCTTTCTGCCAACCTGATGACATCACGTGTATATCTTAAATTACTGATATTCCATCCACCAATTTCCACTCCTCTTTCATCTAAATATCACTAGGATATCTTCTGCACAGATTGAACATATAGGACACACACTTGCCTAGTGACTTTGCATGTTGGAAGCCATTTAGTCTCTCCATAATCTGTCCTAACAGTAGCTTCTTGTCCACACAACAGGTATGCATCAGGACAATCAAGTACTGGGGTACACCTGTTTATTTTAGAACAACCCAAGCTTCTCATTATCAACAAAGACTTTGCTATAGTCTATAAAGGACAGGCGGATGTTATTTTTAAATTATTGTGTGCAGTTGAATAGCCAGTGGATATCTGCAATATCTCAAGTGCCTCTACCATTTTTTGAATCCATCTGTAATGCCAGACATGTTATGTTCCCTGTCTGGTAAAAGCCTTTACTGCAACATCTTGAACATCACTTTGCTCACATCGGAAATTAAAGCAATGGACCCAAAGTTACTGCACTTCTTTCTTATGGATTGGGATGTTGTCAGTTGATGGGTTGTGGTTTAGTTTTCCATGTTTGTTAGAATATTCTTATTAGAATTTTGTCAGATTTAGTCCCTGTGAATTGAAATATTTGTATTAGTATCCCATCTACTTCTGGTGATTTATTTATTTTTAGTGTTTCCACACAGATTTCACTTCACTTTCCACAATTTCAGATTCTTCATCACAGGAGTCTTCTTCAAAGGAGTCACTCTTTTATCTCTTCTGTATAGGTCTTCAGTATATGCTTTCCACATTCTCTTTATTTTCTCCTGGCCAGACAGTGTGCTTCCCTGTTTGTCTTTCAGCATTTCTATTCAATGTTGAAATTTCCCTTTGATTTCTTGGATCTGCTGGAATAGATCTTGATTTCCCTTTTTTATTGTTCTCTATTTTTTTGCACTAGTTATTGTAATAGTTCACTTTATTTTTCATTTAACAGTTGCTCAAAGCTGTATTCAGGATTTCTTTCATTTTTGCCTCTTGCCTGTCCTTTACAAATTTAAGTATTTTTTCCTGTTATTTTTCTAGGTTCTTCTTTCCTTTTTACTGCAAGAATTATCTTTTTGCATTCTTTCCTAATAATGTCTCTGGTTTTAATCTACAGTTCATCTAGTTCATAGTCAATTAAATTTAATGATGCTAATCTGTTCCTTATGTGGATTTCACATTCATCGGGAATGTTGTTTAAATTATATATTGGCACAAAGATTCTCTTAGTGTTCTTTTTCAGCTTTCCTCTAATGTGGGATATTAACAGTTCATTATAATTACCACAATCTGCTCCTGGTCTTGATGGGAAGAGAGGATACAGCTTTGCCATCTTCTGCTTCCAATTATGTATTCTATTTGATTTCTGTATTGACCACCTGGTGATCTCCATGTGTACAGCTGCCAGTTCAGGTGTTTGAAGCAGGTATTTACAATAAATAGATTGCTGGCTTCATAGTAACCTACAAGTCATTATCCTGCTTTGCTTCTGACTCCTAAATCAAATTTTCCAACAACATTTGGTTCTGCTTTGTTTCCTACCTTTGTGTTCCACTCACCTATGATTATAAGCATGTCTTGTTTTGGTGTGGATTTTCCACCTGAATACTTGCATAAAGTTTTCTATTTCATTTTCTTTGGTGTCTCTAGCGGCACATATTGTAAATTTGAGTTATGGCTATGTTCAAAGGCCATGGAATCTGATTGATATTATTTGGTCAGAACTTTCATAATGGCCCCTAACTGCCCATGATACATCTGGCCTCGGTATTAGATACATTCAGTTTCTTCTGAATTTGTAGCTCTCTGACTGAAAACATTTCATATCAGTTGACTTTAGTTCACTGACACCAAGCATTTCAATGTTTAAATGTTCCATTTCTTGCATTACAGTTTCGTTTACATTAATTCATACTTCTCATACTCCATGTTCTGTCTGCTTGTGTTGTGTAGTATCAGACTTTTTCCCCACTTATGTTAAAAAAGAGCTAAGCTGATAAAACTAGGACAGAAATAAAATTTTCAAGCCACAATGTTCATTTGTAATTAAACCCCTCTCATTCCTGTTACAGTAATAACCTTGGTTTAAGAGTAACTTGGTTTAAGAGCATTTTGCAAGACAAGCAAACATTTCTTCTGAATTTTGCCTTGATCAACAAGCACTGTCTTCATATACAAGCACTGGAGCAGGTCACATGATCACAACTGAGCCAATAGTGGCTCTCTTTCCCTCCCTCCCTCTGCTGGAATTCGGGTGACTGTCTGGAACATTCCATATCAGACAACTTCCAAAGCAGAGGGAGGAGAAAGGAGCAGAAGTCTCCCTTGCACCAGCCAGAAATGTTTCCAAAGAGTAACACAGGTTAGGGTTTTAGTTTTCTTTATATCTATATTTTTAATCAATTTGTTTTCAACCTTCTTACTTTTTTCAAACCATTTCTAGCTAGTCATGAGGAGGCTGGTTAATGTCACATTAAAGATACAGAGAAAATTCAGTTGTTAGTCTCAAGCACAGCATATTCTGCAGCCAGGGACCCAAACCATGGTGTGAACGTGGATTTCTAGCCAACTTTTTTGTGAGTTTTGGCATTTTGTGTATACAGTACGTGCTCTATGGGCCCCCAGAATGAATCATCTGAGTTTCAATTATTTCTTATGGAGAAACTTGCTTTGATATATAAGAGTATTTTGGTTTGCAAGCTTGTTTCTGGAATGAATTATGCTCATAAACCAAGGTATGACTATATTTTATACAATCCTGTTGTTTTAACTAAATGCCACATAAGGTCCATGTGGGTAATCACTTGCTGTCTTTTTCCAGGACTTAACATTTCCAAATACTGCCCCTGAAGGTCCTGAGGCTCCCTTTGGATCCCTTTCGTCAGACGACCATTCAAGACTGTGGAGGAGGGGCAGTCTTTGAATTCTGAAAATCACTGTTTGTCAATAAGTGGCAATTTTTTGAAAACTGAAGCATCCTCCCCATCTCACAGCCCCAACAATTCCCCATAAGGCATTGGGTCCTAAGGGAGACTTGGGACTTGCAAGAAGGAAAGTTTTAATTTCTGAAGAACTTTTGTGGCTGAAGACGTCATCAGCTTTACATAGCATTAATTAGGTTTTTGGATTTTACCCAATGGAACATTATTTAGCTGATTACTCAGCAATCTGCCAAGAGTTTCTGCCATTCTTAACATAGGAAAATAAGTCAGAAAGTGAAAATTCAAAACAGTATTTCACTGGAGCCTGGATGTTCATGCCTAGCAAACGTATTATCTTCAGTTGCCACGAGGATAACATTTTGGGGACTCAGCTTTTCTTCTAACCAAACTGAATGTTAATGGTACTTTTAATCATATGATCATTCATATGGTAGGAATTATAGATGGAGATCCAGTGTAATTATTCAGCCAATGTGAGATCTCTCTCTTAAAGCAAAAAAGCAAAGCAAAGGGCGCTGCTTATATACCACGCCACAGTGTGTAATTATGTAGGCTACACTCCCCACCCCACCCCACCCCACCCCAAGCTGAGTACTCATTTTACTGACTTTGGAAGCATGGAAGGCTGAGTGAACCCTGAGCTTGCTGCATGGAATTGAACCCTAGATCATGAGCACAGTTATAGCTGTAGTACAGCAATTTAACCACTGAACCACGAGGCTCATTTAAAGGACACAGGTGAACCTTCTTGTAAGGTAAGAAACCACTGCCTTCTATCTCCACACATCCAACTTGGCGGAGACTATTTTGAATAATTTAAATGCAAAATAATATTCATTACACAATTCCAAGCCATATACATTCTCTCACAGATAAGCTGAAGTTTCAAGTGTCTATAAATCATGGATGTTAAGAAGCTGGGTAGGAACTTAATTTGTCATTGTCTTCTAATGAGCCTCAACAACACAGCATGCAGTTTTTTTTTAATGAAAATAAAAAAAACCAATTATCTTGAGCCAATTTAGAAGGATCTTTCTGGCCAGCTATTCTAGTTTCAAAATATTCAGAGCTTTAAAATCATATACTGTATATAACCCTATGATGTAAGGCTTATCTCACTGAATGCTCAAGCTACTATACTTTGTCTAAAAATGGTACATAGAGCCTTGTCCACTCCATGTGCAATTCACAGAGCTACAGGGACCCACTCACACTCACACATCCAGTTAGCTTCTAAGGTACCTTTAGCAATGGTAGTTCTACTGGAGGTCTTTCTGGAATAGGAGAGACCTTGACCACTACTATTCACTTCATCACCACACATTTAGATAACAGTGCCACAGACTTTTTGGAGCTTTAGAAGCCAAAATAAACTTTTTGAATTGGTCTCTGAAATGAAATGGAAATGAGTGCCAATCAAAAAGTACTGTATTGTATATGATACCTACAATATCCAGCCAATCACAGTAACAACCTTGCTGCCAGATTCTGGACTAGATGAAATTTCAGGATCATTTTCAAAAGAAGCCCTACTTTTAATGCAACACAAGGAATTTTCCACAATGCCTAAAATTGTAGCCAGCTTATCTGTGGCTAGACAGGGCTATAGGTGGCATATGTCAACAGCAGCTCATAAACTCCCAGATAACTTCACCTGGATGGCTGAGAATCTCCAGAGACATACTGGAAAATACCACTTTAGCCACTCCTACAATGAACTGTATTTAAAACCAATAATAAAAACCTGGATGAAATACTTTGTGTGACTTCTGTAGCACTATGCTCATTGGATCAGTAACTGTACTACATCCTCCTATAAGAACATTTTTCTCCTGGAAAAAAAATTGCCACCATATCTGCTCAATTACTGCCTTCCTAATGATGATTAATGCTGTCACTTTGTCAAATGTCTGCTAAATAAGGACCCACAGAGATATTTCGTACATGTGGCTTACCCAACAGTGACACTAGAGATCCAGTAGGTAATATGTGGTTGATACACCATCAATATTACAGCAAGGGATGACAATACAATGAAGATGGACATCTTCAATGGAAATGAAGATGGACATCATACAATGGACATCATTCAATCTTATTTGTAAGTAAATCACCAGATAACAGAGCTGCTATGGAAAAGCAGCTAGATGCTGTGCCACTTCTAGTTGCTACCCCATATTCTTTGGTTTAAATCTTGTTTTCACCACCAACAAGGTAGGCTTTTGTAACTCTCAGCTCTTGCTCCCATACTTTCCAATTTGTGCTATGTAGTTAAGAGTAGACAGGCCTGTTTTAAGCTGAAAGGATTGTTGATATAGTACTCTAACAATGTTCTAAAAAGTAAAGCAAAGCAAAGTGTTCTGTTTATATACCACCCCATACCACTTCAAGTAGTCTCTGGGCGGGTTACAGTTTAATTGTTTGTAAGCCGCCCAGAGTTCCTATGGGAAAATTGGTGCGGTATATAAAGTTAAAAACAAACAAACAAACAAATACAGTATGCTGGCTACACATTGCCCCCCCCCCCCAGCAAGCTAGGTACTCATTTTACCAACCTTGGGGTTCGATGCCCATGACCTGGCATCGAACCCCAGGTCGGGAGCACAGTTTTAGCTGCAGTACAGGCATTTAACCACTGCACCACAAGCCACCGGTACCTTTAGCCAGTATAAGTAAAGCCACTTTTTCCAAATCTGTTGAATAATTAGGAAGACTATAATCACCTTGAATGCTGCTAAAATTTGAGTGTAATCCAAGGGAGATGTGGTAGATGGGTGTTAGTTATATCTGTATTTAGGAGTAATTTTGCTGTACAATGTACAATGACAATAAAGTTATATCTATCTACCTAAGACATGCAATTGGGTAATTAAGCTGCAGATCTGCAAAGATCTGGGGCTTGCTTTCAGAATCCGTTCACTCTTAATGTTGTCCTTAATCCACACACAGATTTTTCCAACCTCCTAATGTGAGCTGCAGGTATCTGTTCACCTGGAATGACAGACCAGAAATGTCTCTTCTCCCCATTCT
>JAHTLZ010000129.1:68588520-68617183 GCA_023846285.1 Phrynocephalus versicolor
TGTCCTCTGGAAATGGGCATGCAAAGTACTTGCTTGGCTACCTAATGAGGCTTAGTTTTACCATATCAGGGCTAAGAATGTACCATCAACAAGACTCCATCCCATAAAACCTCAAATAATGGAGACTTGAGGGGACAAGTTGTGTTTTCTTCTGACTGCATTTACAGGGAGCTATATTAATACAGGACAGGAACGAGGAAAGTACCAGTGAGGCATGAGGAGCTTTTCATTGCACATATACTTAACTACATTTTCTTCTTGTTTGTGGAATGAAATGTTAGACCACCATCTAACTAACCTCCATCTCCTCAGGTTAATCAACCACATAAACAAGTTTAAATACAACTAATCCTATTTCCTGCTGGAATATTCACATTTCTAAGAAATCTCTAACCTTTTCCAGCAGTAACAAAAGCCAACCAAGATTCAGTGCCACCCCCCCCCGCCCCCAGCCCAGCCCAGTGGAAGCTTCCATTCACTTCAGTTCAAGAGCTAACTGCCAATTCAGGGCTTTTGTTGTTGGCATATTCCACTGTGTGCACACTATAGCTATTAAAAGATCCTCTGTGGTTTTTGGCCTCTCAACAATTTTTTGCAGTTTGGCAAGAGTTGTGTCTGGCTGTTTGATTGCAGAGGAAACAAGTGAAATATTATCCAGTGAAAAAAAAACATAATCAAATGTTATTCTGCTAAATAAAAGATATTAAGTTATATTCTTTTACAGCAGTATATACTTGACAATGCAGATTAGATGACTGAGAATATGAAACATCTCCCCTCTACAATACATATCAAATTATAAGACCTGTTGTTTGGAAATTCACATCAATTTTGCTAAAGGCAAACTTGAAAACCAAGAAGTACAGACCAAGTCTGACAAATTTCCATCCCTAAGCATTATCTAATTTTACAACTAAAAGGAGCAAAGGTTGTTGAGAAAACTATGGCTAAGCCCTGGAATACAAGTTCAAATCCCTACTCCATTACAAGACAGGGCAAAATAAATAAATGAAAAATTAAAAAAAATCCAAATGAAGGGAAATCCCCATATTTCATTACCAGGCCTGTTTTACTTTACCCAAAATCATAAAAACACAGAACTAAGCCCTCTCTTTCTGGAAGCATGAGTGCAAGCATTTTAAAATCCAGGCCAAACTACATGTTATCTAATCTGAATAAATCTATTTTAAAGGGAATGTTAGTCATAATCTAAAATTAATAATAAGAAAAGAAGTCTTTTAACTAACTTAACAGTTTGTTTAGTTTAGAGATTAAGAATGCCAAACTGTGCTTAGAATTGTACAGGTTCACAGTCCTTTGCTCAATGTCTGTTAAGGGTCAAGACAGCTTCAACTACAAGGTTACTCAGCTGTCCAAAGCCTGCCATGATTAAAATGAGAAAAGGCCAAAATCAACACTGTTTTATTTTCCTAAAAAGGAAAAGGTAAGCAAAAGGATGGACCTTTACTTCCAGCAGCATAGCCAACAAAAATGCAGAGGATCACAGCAATTTTGGTATACTAGGAGGTGGGCTGACCACACCATTTACAGGAAACAACTTCATTTTGGATATAAATCAGAAGGCTGGTTTCAACTTATTAAGCCCTTAGTATGCCTCATAGACCAGCCTCTCTATTTTGTGCCATAACCATTCCATTATCAACAGGACATGCCTGCCTGATTACATAAATCTACATACCAAATTTACACAGACTTGACACACCGAAAGGTGTACAGAGGCTTGGCATTCCATCAATTAGGGGAACTGGGGTACTTTCCTGTAAAAGATTCCTACTTCAAGTGGCATTTAAAAGCAAATTTTTAGAAATACAAAATAAGATTCTCATTTCTTTTGCAAAGAGGGGGAAGAGCAAGTCGTGTAAATGTTACCTACCCCAAGCCATTAGGAAACAGCAGACTAGAAAATGAGTTAAACCAAACAATTACACAGCCCAATAATTAATTTATATGGCGGAAATGAGGCACAGTAGAAGAAACAGTACAACTATTATATATAAAAATATATTAATTTATATTATCTCAGTCAAGGAACTTGAAGGGCATGTGCAAAAAAAAACATAGAAACTAGCACACTCTATAGACAAGACGCTGAAATGTAACATGGCACAACAATCAAGATGGCACAGAAATAAAATTATTAACAAGACACAAATGTTGGTAATGCTAATTTTACAAAATAATTCAAAATCACTGTTGTCTAACTATTAGACGTGTGTTTATTGATTCAGACAGTAATACTCTATCTACACAATATTCTATTCCCCCTTATGACTTCTTATCAGTCTATGATCCAATATGCATGCTCAGGCCTTATGTGGGTGATATTTGAGTCACCCCCTCAGCTTTCTTTTATTCCGCAGACTCTGTGATTCTCCAGTGTGCTGAAATATAAATGTTTTAGTTTGGGTAAGTTAAATAAGAGTAGTTGTGGTGAAACACAAGAAACAGAAGAAAGAAGGATATACTGTACTTTTATAGGAATTACCTTGACAAACAGAGATTCCTTAAGATCAAGAACCCAAACTCTGTCTTAGGTCTCTTTTTCATCGAGGAGACAATTTCACGACTACGTTTTATACTGACTACTGGTATTCTTAGGCTGCATCTGGTACCCTTAGATTGCAACTCTATATCTATTTACTTTGGAGTAACCTAACTTAAATCAATTGGACTTCAAATAGAGACTTTCAGGACTTACATTTAAAAATTAGTAGGCAGGCTTTTGTTACAATAAGAGCAAGGTAGGAAATTTATTACAATGCTGACATGTTAATATATGTTCACACCAAATTGTAAAATTATTTTCAGGCATGATTATAGTATAAAAAAGAGAAAAAACAAGCTTCAAAATAGTTTTAAGGATATTTATTAATGTCCAGAGTCTTAAACATAGCAAGTTATCCATGAATAAACTATATGTGTTTATGTATGCATAGATCAACAATAGAATTTTGGCCACAAACAACATCTCTAAATAATGTTAAACCAAGTATTGCCATTAAAAGGGGGATTTTTTTTTTAAAGAGAAGTACTTTATTAAATATATGGGGTGCAGGTAATTTTAGAAAAGGCAT
This sequence comes from Phrynocephalus versicolor, assembly GCA_023846285.1. NCBI lineage: Eukaryota > Metazoa > Chordata > Lepidosauria > Squamata > Agamidae > Phrynocephalus > Phrynocephalus versicolor. The sequence continues at coordinate 68,591,616 of JAHTLZ010000129.1, forward strand.
CCTTCCTTCCTTCTCACAGGATGCTCCCACGATGATGTCTGCTAAGATACAGGTGTGTATACATTAACAATTACTAGCATTCTCTTTCCTCAAAACTGCATACGCATATGTAAATGTCTGCAGACTGTTTATTCAGTTCATTTTTGCTTCAAATTCAGTCTTTTAAAATATGATTTGGGCTTCTATGAAGTCCTGTTGTGTTTGTCCAAGTCAATATATATAAAATGCACAGTAAAACAAAAATCTTTTTTGGGGAGGGGCAACTGTAATTAAAATAAATTAAATTAATTAAAGGCAGAACAGTTTCCTCTCCTTTAGCTATTGTAAATAGATATGGTTAGAACTGGAGTTACAAATTATACTTTAAATTCATACAGAACTTCCCCTTCTTCTTCTACTGTAGTAGTAAAAAATGGTCCAGATGCTGATTAAGCTGGAGACCTTCTTCTATGTCTTGAAATGGCACATACTCAGACAAAAGGATGAAATTCCAAATCAAATACAAGACAGGTACCCTTTACAACGGTAAGCAGAGATGAACCATATAATTCATGTTATGCATGCTTTAGAACAATACTTTTGTTAACTAATCATTCACTTTGGTAAGTTTTTAGTATTTTTAAAGAACTCAGGAATTCACCTTGATGATTTACGCCTTCGAAGCCTCAGCAGAAAGCTAGAGTTTGTTTATAAATCACAGGTTCAAAGAGGTGGTTTCCACACACCACCAAAGACAGGAACAGCCTTTCCTCCTCTTTGGCGGTTCGGTGATTGCAAGGAGCAATGGGGGGTGTCAAAAAAAACACACCTGCCCCCAAAGACAGGAAAAGGCTTTTGCCATCTTTGGGGGCGGTGGGTTCTTGGAAGCCTGCCCTGACCCAGCAAAACAGGGGAAAAGCTTCCCTCCTTTGCTGGGTTGGGGGTGGGGGTGGGGGGCTCAATCAACCAGCAGGTGCTCCTCACCGTCTGACAACCAGCTGATTTTGACAGCTCTGAGCTGTCAAAAATCAGATGGCTGTCAGGCTGCAAGGAGTAGCCTTTCCTGCCGGTGATTGAGGGGGTTTCCCTCCAAACCAGCAATGTGGGGAGGCTTCCCCCCGGCTTTGCTGGGTCAGGTTTTCAAAAACCCACCGCCCCCATAGACAGCAAAAGTCCTTTCCCGTATTTGTGAAAGGGCTTTTGAAGGCAGCATTGACCCAGCAGGGGGTGAGCAGGCAAGTGGTGACTTCATTGCTTGCCCCCTTGCTGCACTGGGCTGCCATGACCCAGGGGGTGAGTGGGCAAGCGATGACTCCACTCCTCGCCTGCTTGTCCCCTTGATGCGTCAGGGCAGCCAGGAGCTAGCAGCTTCGACCCAGCAAGGCTTTTTGAAAGACCTGCACCTGCACGCCATGCAAGGAGTGGGCTGTGAGTGTGGGTCTTTTAAAAGCCTGGACTTTAATCACAAAAAGGCTTTCTGCTGCTTTGCTGGTGGTGACTTTTTGTGATTGAATGCAGTAGGAGGTGCAATTCAATCGCAAAAAGGCACTGCCAGCAAAGCAGCGGAAAGCCTTTTTACAATCGAAGTCCAGGCTTTTGAATTTCCCATGTGCACAAGGCTGGATGCCCCAATCCTGGCTGCCCCGATGCAACAAGGGGATGGCTACCCTAACCCAGCAGGCAAAGAGCGTGGAGTCGCCCCTCATCCACTCCCTCCCTGCTGGGTCAGGGTAGCCCCGATCCTGGCTGCCCCATGCAGATTTCCCTTCGTAATTTGAAATTTTCCTAATTCAAGGCAATCATAATTTGAGGTGCCACTATAAAAGCAAGTCACTCTGAATTGTATTGAATCAGGTTTTTAGAAGTCCATGACTATCAATTAGACTTTACCCATGTACAAATTAATGTTTTCAGGTTACACAAACATCTTAAGCAAGTCCTGGAGTAGAGATTGTACTTACAGCTTTAGCAAAAATGACCATGAGTTCAGGAAATTGATGAGTGAGCAGGGCTAGCATCGCTGTGAAAGAGCAGAGCCCTGCTGTAAAGTGGATAAAAAAAGGAAGCTCCTTCTGAGGGTACACAGATACATCATGAAATGCTGGAAAGAAGAAAAAAGAATGAAACAGAATTATTTGTTACTTTAAATATTCATGGATGATTAAGGTAAGTCTTGACCTTCAGCTAAAAAGCCTGAGATCTGAGATTAATCTACTGTTATAAGGGCCGGCTGCATTCACAAATCTGAACAGATTTTAGCAGTTGTAACACAAGGTGTTGACCAGCAATGAAACCAAGAAAGTACAACATTGTTCATTTCCAATAATCATTGCAGTTTCCCCTAGTGGAAGGCCCTAGACAAGGAGTACTTTTTGCCAATTGTATGGTATTAAGTTATCAAAGAGGAAAAGGGGGTGAAGAATAAATATCCCTACAACAGTCATATTTGTAACACATATTTAGATAATTTATGAACCCAACAGAGAGATTCACCTATTTAAATGTTATTCCATAGTTAGTCCATTCAAATATATTGTTTTCAGTTCCTTAGAACGATTCTCAGCAATGGGCTTTTTCAGCCGTCACTTTAATATGAAGTTATAGCATGCATCCAAACATAAACCTCATTAGGTATTTTTGGCATATGCTGAGTCTGTCAGAGCAACTCTGTGTGGAGCACTCTGAAGACTTTCAGAAGTAATTTCATATATCTCACTGCTTCTTCAGCTCATCAAGCCAAAGCACCAAGTACAAACACAGTCAAAATCCAATATCACGCTAGTAGACAAACACTATGCACTAGCAGAGTTCCACTGGTTTCTCCACAAGTCATCATACATTTGTTTGTGTGGTGTCTAGGGACATTACTAACTGAAAACACATGCATAGGAATAAACTATTTTGGATACTGGATCTTGATTAGAATTTGCTAGGGCCACCAAGGGCCACATAAATTTACTCTAACTAATTCAGCTTTTTCTGTTTTGACAAAGATATCATAAATGTCATGAACACTGAAGGGACAAATCATAACTATATTACATGTATTGTGTTTGTACAATTTTTCTCTTTAATGTTTGTTTCACTTATCTTCAAGGAATGTGTGCAGCTTACAATTCAACAGTCTCTCTAGATATCAAGCCAGCCTTTGATAAGAATATACTGTAGGCCAGGAAACAGTTTTGCCTGCAACTGCGGTACAAACAAAATGTTCTGAGTGCTTCTTCTGAAAGACCAGGTATGCTGATGAGCACGTTCTGAACTCAGCTTGAGTTCTTGATATTCCAATGGCAGCTGGGACCAGCAGTAAAGCAACCTGGATTCAGCTGGTGGGTCTGCAACACTTGTGTTTTTCAAGGCTGCTGTTTGGAATCTTTCTGCAGAAATGTTTTCTACTGGGCACTTCAGGGATAATACCATAACTCTCACATCAATCTCCCTGGCTTCCAATTTGCTTCTGGGGCCAATTAACAATGCTAGTTTTAATTTATGAAGCACTAAACTACCTAGGGCCAGTATCAGTGAAAGGCTGTCTCTCCCTAGGGTGCATGAACGGAAGAACCAACTAAAGGATGGGGTCCCAATTTTAGAACACCCTTCAGAGAGAGTTTAAATTAAACTTTTCATTGTTCAGTTTCTGGGGAGCAGGCATACCTATTCATCACACAATTTCCTGCTTTTAAAATATGAAACTGAAGCTGATTTCACTTTTCTGAAGGTTTCATTTGCTGTATTCTTAATCTCCCTTATCATTAAATTGCTCTAGTATGTATTTTGTAACATAGCCTTGAAAACATTCTCTCTGAACGAACATCTGTAGATATAATGAATCTATCATACCTCTTCCCCATAAATGACAAGTCTAGAACCAAAATATACAAGAATAATTATGCCCTCTGTTCTTATGGAACAAAAACACTAGTTAATAACTACTGAATCCACAATTAGAACCAGATTTTATAAATCTGATGGTTCTGAAGGTAGAAAAAAGAACAGGAACAGTTGGTACACCAAGAATCCTAGTAGACCTGGTAAATGATCCTGTTTAAAATGAAAGTCTTCAAAAACAATAAGCAGAAGAAAAATACTTTCAAAATCATCCTTCTCAAGATGAATGATAGAAGGCACCACAGGGTAAGAAGACTGTTAATTTTAAGAACAGATAGAAGTAACAGAATTTTTAAAATTTGAAAACTCCTGAGAGCTGTAGTATTAAAAGTTTTAAATATAAAACGATTCATAAACAAAATTAACAGGAATGCGTGAGTGATTTGTGCTGAAATGTCTGCATGCACTGGACTTTAATTATACCAGGAATCCCACAGCCTACAGTTAGTCACTAACTAAAGTATTCCTTAAGCAATATCCTGCATGAGTGAGAAATGAGTAATTTAGAGGAGTCTGGGGGCAGATTTTAATTAGTTTTTAAATAGAGCTTTTCAAGATTTAATTTTTTTCCTTACAAATTGAATTACATATATGCAAGTGCACTAGCGGCACATATGCTCTTTCACTGCTTTAGTTAAAGTTACAAGGCAAGCACTCCCAAGATGCAAAAGTTAGCACTTAGCACAATCTCACCCGCACCTAGCAAGAAACAAAACCTCATTATTTAAAGGGGCACCAACATTCTCACATAAAGAACTGTATTTTCAGATTGCTTTATAAGGGGCTTCTACAAAGAGTCTAGTTCAAGATGACAGTTTGACTGAGGAGAAACTTTTCATAATCTCATCAATAATGCAAAGAAATACTAGCCCTAAATAATACTTGAGGATTCATTTTTATGCATGGGTTAGATGAATTTGGTGGCTAGTATGAGATATTCAGACAGAGGTTTTTAACATATCTTCAAAATAAAGTTACTCATCTGTGCTTCAAAGTTATATTCTAGAAACTTTAAAATGAGGCAACTTTTAAAATATACATGGTATTACATATATCAAAACAATATACTGATGATTAGTCTAGTAAATTACACCAGGGTAATTTATGGGTATTGTATTAATGGGTATATAATGAGTCAACCTCTCCATAAAATCCATTGATTCAAATGGGCCTACTCTAACTGTGACTTTAGCATAGTAAGTTGCAACATGAATAGGCTGATTTAAATCATAAGATCTTAAGAACAGCCATGCTGGAACAGGCCAAAGGCCCATCTAGTCCAACTTCCTGTATCTCACAGCGGCCCCACCAGATGTGTTTGGGAGCGCATGAGACTAGATATCTGTCTCCTGATACCACTCCCCTGCATCTGGCCCTTGAAGTACCCTGGTTTTAAGCCTGGAGATTACACATCTCCATCATGGTTTGTAACCTGTGATGGACTTTTCCTCCCGGAATCTGTCCAATCCCCTTTTGAAGGCATCCAGGCCAGATGCCAACACCACATCCTATGGCAGGGAGTTCCACAGACTAAAATATTTTCTTTTGTCTGTTTTCACTCTCCCAACCCTCAGTTTGAGTGGATGTCCCCGAGTTCTGGTATTTTGTGAGAGGGGGAAGAGCGTCTCTCTAACCACTTTACTCATGTCCTGCATTATTTTGTACGTCTCAATCATATCCCCCCTCAGGCGCCTTTTTTCCAGACTAAAAAGCCCCAAATGTTTTAGCATTTCCTCAGAAGGGAGGTCCCCCAGCCCAGTAATCATTTTAGTCTTTCTCTTCTGCACCTTTTCCAGTTCTACTATGCCTTTTTTGAGATGTGTGACCAAAATTGTACACAATACTCCAGGTGCGGCCTTACTATCATTTTGTACAGTGGCATTATAATGTTGGCTGTTTTATTTTCAATCCCCTTTCTGATAATCCCTAGCATGGAATTGGCCTTCTTTACCGCACACTCGGTAGGCACTTTCATTGAGCTGTCCACCAGCACTCCAAGATCTCTTTCCTGATCCATCACGGACAGCTCAGACCCCATGAGTTGATAGATAAAGTTTGGATTTTTTTTACCCAATATGCATTACTTTACATTTTCCTACATTGAAATACATTTGCCATTCACAGCCCATTCCCCTAGTTTGGAGAGATCCTTCTGGAGCTCTTCACAATCTTCTCTGGTTTTTACCACACAGAAAAGTTTCATGTCATCCGCAAACTTGGCCACCTCACTGCTTATTCCTGTCTCCAGGTCATTTATGAACAGATTGAAAAGCACTGGTCCCAGGACAGATTCCTGGGACATACCGCTTTTCACCTCTCTCCATTGTGAAAATTGCCCATTGACACCTACTTTATGTTTCCTGGATATCAACCAGTTCTAATTCCATAAGAGGACCTGCCCTCTTATCCCCTGACTGTGCAATTTTCTCAGCAGTCTTTGGTGAGGGACTGTGTCAAAAGCCTTCTTAAAATCAAGATAGAAACAATGAAACTAAAGGAGCAGTGGAGTCACTAAATTCTCATTTTCAACAGGCCTGCTCTAGTGTGATTTGCTAGGCAAAGCATGAGGATTTTGGCTGAAGTCATCCCCCCTTTCTTTTTTAATCAGGCACATGTATGAGTATACAGTGGTACCTTGTATAAAGGAATTAATTCGTTCCAAATGAAATTATGTTAAGCAAATTTTCCTTTATACAAATTCCCATAGGAGTGCATTAAAAACAGAGTGATCCCATTTTTATGTTGTACAAATTTGCCCCATAGACAATTATGTTAAGCAAATTTCCCCTATCTCCGGAATTTTTTATGTTGTACAAATTTTATGTTATACAAGCTGTATGTTATACAAGGGTCCACTGTACATGGTACTGCACAGCCACAGGACTACTATGGAAGCATTAAGGTTATCAGGCAATACCTGTTTATTTGCCATTTTCAATTGTAAATACAGTGGTACCTTGTTTACCTGCATACTCTGTTCCAGAAAAATGATCATAAACCAAAATACAGTGGTACCTCAGTTTAAGTAATTAATTCATTCTCTGGGCCATTTTGTATTGTGAAAAATTAATAAACCAAAATGCAGCTTCCCATAGGAATGCATTGAAAACCAATTAATCTGTCCCAGAGGTCAGAAAAAAGGCAAACCGAGACATTCCATTTAAAATTTTCTTAAACCAAGGCATTCCCATTCTTTTCATCGTATGACCATCACATATAAAATTTTAACGCCTTACAGGAAAAATGTAAACCGGGGCATTCCACTGATTTTTTTTCTTAAACCGAGGCATCCCCATTTCCAATATTTGCATTTCTTAAACTAATTTGTTTTGTTAACCAAGGCATTCTTAAACAAAAGCACCACTGCACTCTTGTATCAAAACAAAATCCCTCATAGGAAATAATGGAAACTTACCCAATCCGTTCCCAGTTTCCATTATTTCCTAAGCGGCACTAGCCTGGGGCACGCTGCAGGGGCTGTGAGTGGGCGCTGCTGGGCCCAAGGCAGGTTCAGAGGCTGTGGATGGGTGGCACGGGCCCAAGGTGAGCTATGGAGGCCGCAGATAGGGCGATGCCAGGGCCGGGACAACTTTCGGAGGCTCAGTGCAGGCCAACTGCGCAGTCTGGAAGTGACTTCTGGTCAGTGGTAGGCCTGGCCAGATGCCCATTTGGGGCATTGCTGGGCCCATGAAGAGCCCCAGAGGCCACCTCTGGTCTGCCAGAAGTCAATTCCAGTTTTCCGAAAGTTACCTCCAGTTCACCAGAAGTCACTTCGGTCTATGCAGAGTCCTGGGAAGCCCACCGTAGGCCCATCGCATGGCCTGGAGGCCCATTCCGGACAGCTCCAGGCCTAGGGTGAGGTCTATAGGCCCTGAACAGGCCCACCACAAAGCCTGAAATGAGCTCCGGAGGCCCATTCCAAGCAACACAGGGCCTGCACTGAAGTAAGCCTTGCTCATAAACTGGAGCAAGGCTCGCAATCTGAGGCAAAACTTTACTAAACATTTTGCTCAGTTTGCAAAATGTTCGTCATCCAAGGTACTTGTAAACCAAGGTACCACTGTACCATCAAAACTTGTGACAACAAAATTTCCTAAAGGTCCAACATTCAGAAAGTCTAAAGTGAAACTCTTTTTGTGTAGGGCTCTACAAAGATTCTACATATACATTTTAGGGACATGTACAGTTACTGAGATATTAAGTATCTTAATGTTACAACAGCATCACACAGCTCCATTTGATGTGGTACGGTGTATGAAACCCAAGGAATCTGGGAAGAATATAATCTGTCACATCCTGGAAACTAAGGAAATGCTGTTCTGGTGAAAATTGATATTGTTGGTTTCCATACTAATTTGGGTTTTGACTTCTTTTTCACAGCAAGGGATAGCTAGAACTGAATAACGTAAATAAAATATTAAAGGTTGTTCCAATTCATACTTTTGGATTAGCGTTGAATTTCCTAACTGCTTTATTTATTGAAAGGAAATTGTAGGCACTTCAGTACATATTTCATAGTATATTTGCCCCATGCTTGTCTTATAAAGTAGGTGTGTGTCAAGCCCCGCACACATAGCACACACACAAACAGGGTTCAGTTCTTTGCCAAGAGCTTTAGTGGAAAGCCAGGCAAGTTCAAGTCCTTTGCTAACAATCAAGTACCAGATAAATAACAGAATCCATCTCACAGCAATTACCAGTCCAAGTCAAAACCAGAATATCTCATGGAAACCAGATGCCAAACCCAAGGGAACAGATCAAGCTGTTGTCCAGGAAGCCAGTCCAAAGTCCAGAAACAGAGCCAAGGTCACAGAGAGGAACATGGTTGCAAGTTCAAATGACGCGTTGCTCCCACAGAGAGCTCAAGGTAAGCTTGCCAGCTTTATCCCAAAACAGGGAACACACCCTTACTTCTGGAAAGGCTTCTGCTAGTACTCAGGGCTTCCCGACCTGATTCCCCATCTAGCATCAAAGACCCTTTTCCTAGCTCTTCTGGTAGCACGTCTTTGCAGAATCCTGCTAATGGCCCTTCTAGGAGGAGAAGATATGTTTTCAGCTGAGTCATCAGACCCAGCTGCCTGCTGATTTGAGCTGCAAGGCTCTTCCAGCAGCTCTTCACCTTTTAACCCCTCAGAGTCAGGTTCTGTGACAGGCAGGGTCCTGGCAGTGCGTAAGTCAATGCAAAACTACACAGAAAAGGAATGAACTTTCTCGGAACAAAATATGGGAAGTGAAGTACAGTAGTCACTTACTTGGTAATAACTCCCTATCTGCAGTCTCTGTGCAGCTGGGATAGGGATAAAACAGATGACCCTTTTCTAATGGATACGGGATCATTCTAAATGCTGAAAAAGAGGAATAAATCATCAATGATACCAAATCCAATGATACCAAACGTATCTGGTGGTCCTATACCAGATACGTTTAGGCTAGTTACAATCGTGACAGATTGTGAAGATATCAGAAGGACAAGAAGCAAATTCCATATGTTCACCAGCTCATCTAGAAAGGAGCCATCACACAACCACCAAATCATCCAGGAGTTATAGAAATAAATTATAGATTTTAATTCTCTTGGGATGGACAAAACCAAGTGCTTGTTATAAAAATTCAAGTCATGTGAATTGTGCTGAGCCGAAAGATTTCGTTCTCCAAAATTAGCTAGATCTACTTGAAGAGATGCAAATATGCCTGAATAAAAAAAGGGTTAATGGTGGAATTTAACTGTTCAAATGAGTCCAGTGAAGGTTTAGTTGTTGTTGTTTTCTGTCACCTGGGGTAAATATTAAAGACTGGATGAGCAGATATGTTAACAGACATTAACAGTAGTTCCTATTCAAAATGGATGGGGAAATTTTTAAAGCTGTTTTGTTTTTCTTCAAATAAATTATCATTTATTTATTTTATTTATTAAACTTAAATCCTGAGCCACTATTCTTGCCCAAATTAAAAACAATACAAAAGTACACAGGGATCAAGATTAAAACAACAAATGTGCTTTGATTTTTAGGATTTATTTAAAAGACCTGAAATGCGATCTGGAATTATTTTTATGGGCTACCAAGGACAATCTGATAAATTATTGTAATGGTGGGCTAAATAAGGAGATGATGGTAAGCTTCAATTTATGTATTAACTTGTATTTAAGCCAATTGCTTCCACTCAACCACCCCCTATGTCCCCCCTGTATATAAGAAAACAAATGGAAAAAACTCCACTAGCAAAGGCCACTAACTCCCAAGATGATAGAAATAAAAGCAACTATTCAACAAACAGTTCCCATAAGTACACGATAGTTCAATTTTAAAAGACTAAGGCTTTCAGAGGTATGTTTTAATTTGCCTTCTAAAGCTATGAAGGGTGGGGGTCTGATATACCTCCACCAGAAAGGAATTCCACAGCAAAGCTGCCACTACTGACAAGGTCCTGTTCCTGGTATCCCTTGCTGTGGCCATTTGCAACATCAAGGACCGGGAGGTGCAGGTAGGAGAAGGAGGTTGATATGTGGGAGAGTTGCTCTATTAGGTAGCAAAGTCAGAAAAATGTACTGTTAACATTAGCACGTTGAAACTTGGCCCAGGAGCAAACAGTCAACCAGTGTACACAGGCCAAGCCAGGTAAAATATGGTCAAATGTTAATGTTCCTGAGACCTTACTGACCTCTGCCTTTTGCTTTTGGTGCAGCTTTTGAACTGTCTTAAAAGGTGGCCCTACATAGAGAATATCACAATAGTCAATTCTCAAGATTAATAATACACACAATAGTTATTAGGGACTTCCTAATGAGATAGGAGCAAAGGTTATGCAATCTGCCTGAGATTCTCCCTTCAGGGGGAGAAGGATCCCATCCAGACTACACAATAAGCCCTCTAATGATCAGGATACCATCCTAACAGCAGGATCTCCTGATCAAGAGTAGCCCTCATCCCTTCTATAACCATGGCAAGCAGTACTCTGGGATCTATACAGGAAAGGAGAGAGAGTTGTGTGTCATGAGCATACTAATGACAGAGCACTCAAAATCTCCAAATAACCACCCTCAGTAGTCTCACGAAGATGTTGAACAGCTATGAGAATATGTTTGACTTCTGTGTGATAGATATCACTGTAGGACTTACAAGAACAAAACAGCATCCCCAAACAAAAATTGACTTTATGAAATGCAGAGGTATTGCCCTAAAATGGACACATATTTTTCTGAGAAGCAAGGTGTCTAGTTGTTACCTCTATGCACTGTAAGAAAGGGGCTTTTGAAGGAAGGGTTTAGCAGGTATATCCAAAGTCAAGCCCGGGGGCCAAATGTGGCCCATTTTCAAATTTTGAGCGGTCCGCAGCCTCTTCTCCCCACCAGCTCAGCCTGTCATGCATTCCCACCAGCTGGCTGCTCTCCATACCGGTTGGAGATATCATCTTGCAGTTTTACGGTTTGCCTGTCCTCCCTGCCTCTGTCTGTCCCCTCAACCAACTACCCAACCTACCCACCGCCATCTCCGTTGCTTCAGCATCCTCCCCGCCTCTTTGCATGTTCTAGAGGCTCGGGGGCCAAATGTGGCTGAATAGTTGCCCCCCACACATTTTCACCTCACCAAGTCTGGCCCTCCTTGCAAAAAGTTTGGACACCCCAGGTTTAGGGAGAGAAAAGGGAAGTAGAAATATGAATCCATAGGTAAAGATGCATTGAAGGGGCAGAAAGAGAGCAAACAGCACTGAAGGTAAGGCACATTTCACTTTTATTTTCTACCCAACTGTGACCTAAGCAAGGACAAACACTATCCAGCAGAAGCCATACTACGCTAGCTTTTTTAAAAAGAGCTCTGCAAACAGTTAGGACACCCTCCGCCCCAAATTACCCTCTTGAACACAGACACAAGAACTTCAGGTGCTAATTTAAAATGCTGAAAAGGCTAATGAGGCCATGCCACTGAAAAAATAATACTTACTGCCCTCCCACGTGCAGTGCAACAGATTGAGGGCCCCTTCTATTCGCTTCCAGTGCTGGAGATGGAAGAAAGCATATGCCACTGCTTCACTGTCTCCTCGTTTTAGAATGTGTTCTGGAGGTAAAATTAAGCTTTTCATTTCTAGCAAGTACTGTGGGGGGGAAACACAAAGAGGTATGAAACTATACAGACCACTGTAACTATATTTTTTAAATATACCTCCTGAATTTGTCAAAATTAATTTAATCTTCATCCAATTACTACCCTGTTCAGAAGAAAGTTATGGTTTATTTGGGGAATTTGAGAAATTCCTCCAGTACAAAGATTCTTGCACTGTCGTATATAAAGGAAAATACTAAAACCAATGAACTGGGAGTTGAGTCATGGCTACTGGACATATTTTTTGAGAGATAGATGAAATACGAAAATTTTCTATCTCTCAAAAAAAAAATCCTGTAGCCATGACTCAACTCCCCGTTAAATGCACCTGGATGACTGAGAATCTTCACAGACGTATTAAAACCAATGATAATACTTCACAGCAACAAAGTGAAATAATCTGCCTATTGAATTCATGGTTGTTTTGCTTGACTAGATGTCTTTTAAAAATCCATCTCTCAGAATCAGAGAAGAATCAGAGACTACACAGAATACTCCATAGTGCACTCTTTCTCAAGGGTCAATCAGTTTATTTTCAACAAGCAGCAAGAGTTTCTTTTTTAATTTTGGATCAATTTAAGAACCATACTCCCCCCCCTTTTTTTTCCCCACACGTGTCATCAATTCATTTGGAGAATGTGCTCAGTGGCATATTCACTGAAGCATTTGTGAGATACTCCCCCTCCAAGAACGTGTCTGATGCTGATGCCTTCAAGAATATATATTCATTTTTTTAATTATCCTTCCCAAATTAGTGCTGTATCACATAGTCATTTCAGCAATGATACATCCTAGCTCGCATTTTACTTGGTTACATCAGTTCTTTTAATTTCTTACTGCAGCTGCAATTTGCCATACCTTTTGGTGTGTCCTGGGGGCAAGGCTAATTCCTCTACAACTAACTCCTGACTGAGCAGCTGCAGGGGAGAGAGCAGGTGGAGTAAGGAAGAGAAGAAAACTGTGGGAGATGATAATGAAGGACAGAACCGTAATTCTAAGGCAAATGGAAGTGATTAGAGAAGTGTGGTGCGGTCTCTCAAAACAAGGTTCTTTATCCTATTCGTGAGAATGGCAACAGCAAATCAAAACAGTGGAAGCTGTAGGGGCCAAGTTTCTAAAATGAACAGCAAAAAATTATAATAATCCAAACTTCCTCTGCCAATGTAGCCACATCCTCAGTTTAAAAAATCAGCAAGCAAAAATATGGGAAATGATACTGGTTTTCCACATCTTCAATGAGTAACACTGCAAAAAATAAAAATAAAATAAAAAATCCAACCAAAACAGAATACGATACAAATACAGTAATTTGTCTTATCAGACCAATTATTGGCTCATTATTTTTCAACCACTTAGTGATTAGTGTTCACAAAGCAGTACACCCCATACCCACTTCCTAAAAGACATAGGCTTTTTAAAAATACTTTTGTCAGGTAGGAAATATCAAATCCTCTTTTAAAAAACATGTGCATACATGCACAGACTTTTGCACATGAACATATGTGCCCTTTTATAATCCTTCAGATAAAAAAATTACAATTCTTAAAGTATTAAAATTATGAATCAATGTTTTCCTTGAGGAAAGTGACTAATAAAGTAGATAAACATTAAATGCTAAATTTCTAGCATTTGCTTATGAATTGCCCATTTCCTCTTAATAACGGACGAAGTTAATTCTATCTTTGATCACTGTAGCCAATAATTCCATCAGCTCTCTCCAAAACTAATAATGCAGCCAACCTGGTGAATTATTTCAGCAGATACCACAAATCATGAGATTATTTACTAATCCAGTTTAGGGGACTTAACTTTTCCCATTCAGATTCTTGAAGGAATGTAGCCAAGGCAGTGCCCTGGTCAAATAAAATGCATTTACTGCCTGGCTAGGTTCTTTTCTTAGTGCCTTGAGCTAGTTCTGGGAGGGCAATAGTCTTACTAATCCTAGCTAATCCTCTTTGGCAATTTTTTAAACCACAGTAAGGGATCACTTGCACAAGGCTGTTGTGGGAAAACGGTCTCAAATATCTGACCTCTGACATGACTCCTCACAGTCTGTGTAATTACTAGTTTGGTGTTGAGCAAGGTTTCTTAAATAAGAGAAGGAGAAAGTTTCAACCATGGTCAAGCCTGGACTCAATTAATGTCTCACCTTGTAGACTCATGGATTGTGAACATACCAGTGCAAGGATTAAAGTCTGCTTGTCTTTCAGGATTATGCCATGAAGACATGTAGTATAAACTAGTGGAGTTGCAGGCAAGCAAGTATTGCTTACCTGTTAATTCATTTGGGGAAGGTAAAAATCAGGTATTTTCATTAGCCCTGAAAATATTTTAGTTGTGAAACCTCCCCCTCCAAAAAAAAAAAAATCTCACAAACAACTCCATGGCGCTATCACACATCTCAGTATCAACATTTGCTCCTTTCTCCAGTCTTTAGCCTAAATCTAAATGTTTGTCTCATTGAATCCCATTAGAACCATTAGTGATTCCTGAGGCAATAGGATTTACCAGAATTTAAAAGTTAAACGGCTTCATTGATTCTACAGGTCTGTTTTAGCTGGGACTAACAACTGGATTATGCCTTTGCATCTAAATGAGATAACATTCATTTCATTAAAGTGTGTTCTGAGGAATCCTCATTTAGTGAATATGATTTCCAGCTACCTATAATACTTGATGCGATAAAATTCTAAGTCCAAAACCAGCTTCTTTTTACCTTTTTTTCTGCCAGTGATCAGTTACTAAGATGGAAGGCTAAAGCAAAGAAAAGTGTGCTGCTTATACCACCCCACAGAGCTGAAAGCATTCTCTGGGTGGATTACAATTTACAAAATAATTACGCAGACTGTATATTGCTGTCCCTCCCCCACTCCCCAGCAAGCTGGGTACTCAATTTACCCATTTCAGAAGGATGGGCAGCTAAATCAAACCCAAGCCTTCTACCTGAGCCCATTAGGATTGAAGTGAGGTCATGAGCAGGGTCTAGGCACAAGACTAGGAGGCACTTAATTTTTCTGTGTCCTTGGTTGCAATTCTATAAGCAAGCACTTGAGAGCAAGATCTCATTTGTTCGGTTGGATTTCTTTTGTGTACATATGCACTGGACTACACTGCCAGTTTTTGTAAACTAACATTTATGTCTGGAAGTTTAGTTTTATTTTATGAACATGATATTTGGAGGAGGAAAAGGGAGTGCAGTATATAAAACAATGTCTGATTCCTTCTTCTTCTAGCAAATACTTAATGATAAGATCAGAAACAGAAATCCTACATGGAGTTGCCCTTGACCCTTATCCGGCGTTTGCAGCAGGTGCAGAATGCGGCGGCCAGGCTGGTGGTAGGTGCGAGCAGGTATGCCCGCATCACCCCGATCCTGGCCCGCTTGCATTGGTTGCCCATTGCCTCCCAGATAAGGTTCAAAGTCATGGTTTTGGTTTACAAAACCCTCCATGGCTCGGGACCTATCTATTTGGCGGAGCAGATCTCCCAGAGATCAACCTCATCCTGACCAACCAGAGCTTCGTCCTCCCTTTCTCTCAGAGTGCCGACACTGAAAGAGGCCCGTAGGGCTTCGACCCAGAACCGGGCCTTTTCGGTGGTGAGCCCGGCTCATTGGAACAAGCTGCCAGCTGAGATTAGGGAGGCGGAGTCACTGTTGGCCTTTAGAAAGGCCTTAAAGACCTGGCTCTTCAGGCAATGCTTTGGGGCTCTCTGAGCATACTGTCATTGTGGTTGTAGTTGCGAATGTATTTCTTTTCTTTTCTTTTCTTTTTACCTCTATTAGTTTTTTTTAACTGCTGGGACCAGTCTCTCTTGCTGGATTTGACTTTGTCCTGTCTGTGGTGCTATGTTTATTTTATCTGCCATTTGTTTTAGTATTTTTATACAGAATTTGTATAATGATTTGTATTCTGTTAGATTTTCACTGTTTATTTCTGTTGGGGGTATGTTTTGTGGTTGTAGTTGGGCAGTCTCTGTTTGGGTGACGTGTTGTATACTGCCCAGAGTTCCCTATGGGAAAATTGGGTGGTCAATAAGTACGAGAATGAATGAATGAATGAATGAATGAATGAATGTCTCAACTACTACCATACAGCATATTTACATACACGTCTGAACTCTTAATCAGGTGCCTATAAGTCAAATTAGCCATGACCACATTCAGTATACAGCATGTCCTTGATCCAACTGGACACTCTTCCTCACACACCTCTAGCTTCTCCCCAGCACCCCTGTCAGCAGTAAGGTGCAATAATGCAAAGAGCAAAATCTGAAAGAAAGCATTGCCAGAAAGGTAGATAGAAATATAGATAAAGTGAAGCACTACTGTTTTGACTACATGTGAAGTTAGTTGATACTATGAATGAAGACAGCACAAACATATTTAACTCCTTAGAGACACTGAAATTCTGAAGCAATTGAAGAGACATCTACCACTTAGATAATGATAATACATCATAATCTTCTTCCCCTAAAGGCAGAGGCTGAAGCAAAATCTGTCTGAGACTGTCTGAAACAAACTTGCTGTGCTCTTGATCAGTCATGCAGGCAGCAGCACATTCTCTCAGCAATTAGCTCTCTCAGTGCACATTCTATCAGACTGGACAGGCAGACAGAAGACTGGATGGATAAATTCAGACCTTCAAGGCAAGAACCATTTGGACGCCCTGATTATCAGAGGAGGATTAGGTCCAGGGATAAGCCATCCTTCCACTATCAAGAATGCAAGGGCAATATATCATCAGTGTCAGGAATGTGCAGAGCTCTTTGAGGTTCCAATTATATGCATTCATTTAGTGAGAAGCCAGATGGGGGAGGAAGTTTCTCATCCTGCCGTTCCAATACAAATGTTACTGGAACAGTAGGAAGGCTTCAATTGTTACATATTTTTGACTCAAAAAAGAACTGGGAAATAAAGTGCTTTTAAAAGCTATCTTGGAAGCACATTTGTGTGTGTATGGGGGGGGGGAGTAGACAGGCAATGAGATCAGCGTACAAACCTTTATTTTTCAGGGTAGCCCATCTAACTGACCTAATGGGAAGTTTCTATATTACTAATTCTTGCTAGCAAAATGACACCGTGATATAAGCCAACTTTCCCAAATTAATCCCTGTGTTCTAAACCTCCTCACAGGGAGGAGTCAGTTGATATACTTGACTGGGGGTTGTCCTCAAGTTCCCACTCTTTGTGCAGACTTTTAACAAGACAGCTCCATTTATTTTTTATTGTCCAAACCTATCCAAACATGAAGAAGCTGTCTAAAAATTGCATGGTCCTTGTGTGCACCATTAAATCTCCTGTACCCAACTATTGGTGGAAGAACACCTAGATACAGTAATGTTTACCCAGGAAGCCCCCCCCCCCGGTCCAAATTAGAACTATGAGTTAAAGAGAGTGAAAGTAGAGAAAAGGAGTTCACTTCTGCTTGGAGGGAGACTGACATTCTGAGCCTTGTTTGGTGCAAAACAAATAAGAAAGGGTGAAGAAGTTTTCTTCTTATTCTGTAGATGGAGTTTTTTTTTCTGGGGTGGGTGGGTGGAGGGATGTGATGATGTGCTGATGCCTGAACAGAGATCTCAGAACTACAGCTTAAATGCACATGCAATGCTTGAGGTGCCTGCTTGTTTTGACCATGGTAGGTTATTCCCCTGAAGCAGGAAAAACAAGTTTCATGAGGCTTTGTTTGAATATATGAATCCAAGATCACTACCTGCTTGGAACACTTTTGCAGGGTGCAGGGAAGGCAATTCTGTGCTTGGAGAAGAATCTGAGCCCTCTGCAAAAGTGTTGAACAGCAGAAGAAGATTCAAAACATGTCCTAACAGCCTGGTACACATCCAGGGTCGTGTCTAGAACCCACCTTTCCTTACCATCTGAAGCAGTTTAAAACCAAAATAATAAAGATATCAAAAAATGCCATGTTTTAAATGGGCATATCTTTGCACAAACAGTTGTGGTTCCTGCTGATTCTTTCCCCATCTTGTCTGACTCTGTAGACTGCTACAGTGCCTAAGATGTGACCCGATTGAAGTTTATAAAATCATACACAATGTAGACAAAGTAGAAAAGGAAAAACTGTTTTCTCTATCGCACAACACTTGAACTAGGGGGCACTCCATGACATTTTTGGTAGATCTCAAACAAATAAGAAAAGTCATTTTTCACCCAGAGGATCACTGGTCTGTGGAACGCCCTGCCAGAAGAAGGGAGTTCCTTCTTCTGGCAGGGAGCTTTCTTATAACTGTCAGCCTCAACAGCTTTAAGAAATGATTGGACAAGTTTATGGAGAAGAAGGGTATCAATGGCTATTATTACGGATGCCTAAGGACAACCTCCAAGTTGGAGAGATAGGCAGGATATCTCTCAATACCATTTGCAGGGAATCTTAAGCAGGTGAAGACATCTGCTTGGGAATAGCCTAAACAAATGGTGAGACACTGTGTGAGGCAGAATGCTGGACTGGATGGGCTATGGCTTGTTCCGGCAAGGCTGTTCTTATGTTCTTAAAAGATTTTAAATTCCAGAGCACTGCATTCCTTGAATCCATCAGTGATTCAGATAAATGTATGAAGTCAAAGGTCTTTGCTTGAGAGATGATTATACCGGTCCCCTACTCACTATTACCTACCAAACACAAGGCTCAACAGCCAGGCAAACATTATGGCCAATAGGTTCATTTGGAATTACAAGTGCAAGCAAAAATGATGAGACTAATGTGCTAACCCAAATAACCATCTAGAATCCATCTGTTCCTTATTGTCTGTCTTATCAGATACATCGCGTTCTCAGCTGGACAACATCCACACTGCAGCCACTTAGAAAAAGCTTTTGCTGGCCCATTAACAGCAGCACTCTTTTCGGTGGTGGTAGGGGTGTTGTAATAAAACTAGTCAGGGAAACATGTTGTTCCCTAGGGAAGTTATTTTCTACTTTGTTTTATGTAAAACATGCTCTTAGTTCCAACCGACTACTGACAAATCCGTCCAATACAGAAGATCACATTTTCTGGCTAGTTATTCAAGCTCTCATGGCCCTCCAAGAGGAAGGTGAAAGTCCATAGGGAAGCAAGATATTGCCAGCAGTCTCAGCTGTCCCATAGCCCTTTACTTCTCTCCACAATTTGTCCTATTTATTCCGATCCATTAAACAGGATCACAATTAACTTCGCATTCACTTGGAAAGCAAAACAATGGGAATAACTTCATAAATTGACTCCCACATTTTCATTTGCTGATGATTTAATAGTAAACAGAACACATAATATTTTTCTGGAATCCATATCTAAATGGAATCTTAAGTGACTGAGTTTATACTGCCTAAGGGCTTTGACAATGAGTGTAATTATGCAAGCAAATACCCATGCAGAGTATGGGATAAATGTGACTTAAAGTTCTCCAGCCATCTAAGAGCACTTTCTAGAATTAACCTCCTCAGCGCTAACAAGGTCACTATTAATTTCCTCATCACTTTAAGTTTCTGCATTTCTGGATTAGGGTTAGGGTTAGGGTGAATGAATCAGTCATTCAAGGCTTCTAACAGAAAGACAAAATCATATTCTAACAGCCTTGTATTCTCTAAATGACAACAGAGTCCATACCTGCCCACCTGTTGAGACACTTATAGCAGCATGAGTGAAACTCTTACTGTGGAATGAATTAGTGTTGAACCTCCCAGCAGCAGATTCCAAAAACTACCTTGACAAACTAAATTTATGATCAATACATGAACTCTAAAGCAGCAAACAGAGACAAAGGGGCCATGCTTTGATACTGTGTATCATCCACACCGATTTATGTGACATCTTTCCATCACAATCTGAAACAAGTAACCAACAGCAGCAATTCAAAAATAAGGCAGCCCTCTTTTTGGTGGTGGTGGTGGGTTATAATAAAATAATTCAGGTAAACAAGTTGTTCCGTAAGAAAATTATTTTCAAAATGATAAAACTTTTAGAAGATTAGCAGAAACTTAAAATAGGAGGAATGCTCCAGAATACAAATACCATTAAAAACGCTGTTGAAAATATAAACAATGAAGCATTTGGTGGGAATACATATGCAGTGGTGGTACCTCGACTTACAAATCTAATCCATTTCCAAGTGCATGCTTTTAAGTCGAGCTACTCTTAAGTCGGGGTACCTATCTAAAAATTAAAAAAAAATAAAAAAATAAAAATAAAATTAAGTCGAGCAGACCATATCTAAAATTTGTAAGGCGGCAGTTAAAATGCCAACAGTTTTCCGCTCTTAAGTTGAACTGGTCTTAAATCAAGCTGTTCTTAAGTCGGGGCACCACTGTACCAGTAGGTCTTGATTCATAGGGAGATTTCTACAGGGAGATGCACTCCTTGAAGCATATAATATAGGGTGCTCATGGGCTAATAATCAAAGAGGAAGGATCTCAAGGATGTACTAGAAACATTCACTTGATACACTTGGCATTTTATGGGCACAGTAAGACAAATACTCAGCCAATTACTGCACTGACAGAAAACCAGTTTTAAGAACACAGCTCTTTCACCTCTCACAACATGCCCTGAGGTTCCCAAACTTTATAAAACGTAACAAATGGGAAACAGTTACTGAACTCTTCAGGGCTAACCCAAACAACTGAATGCACAGTTCTCCTTTAAAACGCTGTCTTGGAAAGTGCATGTTTCATCTGCCTTTATTTTATTTGGTCTGAGCTAATGTGAATGGAGAAGAGGCATCTACAGGAGAAAAATCAACTTGCTTGAATAGTCCAGTATTTCCCGCACTGTCTCTTCCACAGCTTGTTTGATACTGTGCAATAGTGAAGGAGTGCTACTTTCCCTTTTTGTTTTGCTTTTGACTCTTAATTAATCGGCAGCTAGCTATCTTAACTTGAGCATTAGATACAGTGAGAGAGGTGTCAGCATGGCTTAGGTATCCCTACTCATTCACAGAGTCAGTGACCAGACCACCCCTCACCCCGTGGATAATCAAACAACAATGAAACAGGCCAGGAGAGTGAGCAGCAATGAAAACACATGTGCTCCGTCACTGCCTATGTGTGGCTAATACCTTCGCCTGATAGGGGGGAAAAAAACAAACATTAGCATTCCTTTTCAACTGTCGCATCAGTCAGGCTGGCGAAAGTGGGTTTTGGAATTTTAAAAAATCCTCTCAAGATGTATTCTCAAAGGCTTTCACGGCCGGGACCTGACAGTTATTGTGAGTTTTTTGGGCTGTCTGTCCGTGTTCTGCAAGTTTTTCTTCTTGATGTTTCACCAGACTCTGTGGCTGGCATCTTCAGAGGGCAAGGAACTCAGGGGACAAGGAGTTTTGTTCTGTGCTCAAGATGCCTTATGTTTTGATGCAACTCAAATTTTTACCTAAGGCCCAATTGATAAATATTGTAAATTGTTAGGCTTTGCCAATGGTTGGTGCTTTATAATAAAATTATCTTTCTTGGCTTAAACAAAAGGTTTGGCTTTGACACTGTGAATTGCTTTAACCATTTGGGAACTACTTTTGCCCTTTTAATGCTGAAACCCTACTGTGGGGTTAAAACATTTAATCCAGTAAAAAGTTTTGTATTTTCTAGACTGCAGGGGGGTTAACATGTTGAGTTAATAGGTTTTACACACCCACAAGTTTACAGCCTCAAGTATCTCTTTATAGAAGAAATGTTTCTAACCACAGCTGGAATTTATGGTGGCGATGATGATTAATGAACATTTTAGTTGACCAGGGAGTAATTTTAGGAAAGGATTTTTGTGAGAAAAAAATTGGGATATGGGAGGTCTGATACTGGACTTCTGTGACTGTACTTGCATGCTGCTGTAGCTTAATAGCGCCCCCTAGAGGGTCTGGGACTTTGCAGTCCCACAGTAAGCTTAAATAAGCACAGATTCTGCATTTTGTCTCCAAATTGGCATATTTTCTCAAACCTGAAACTGAAACTTGTTGAAACCAGCTAACTATGTTTGGCAAGGAAGTGTGAAATTGTTAAGACAATCTGTAGCCACTAAGTAGTTTTAATAATATTACTTGCGAAACTATGTTGCTTTTATACTCCAATCACAGGGAGATCTGAAATTGAGTGTATTGCACAGAATAATCCAGGGTAGATAAAAATCAGTGATTTTTTTTTAAAAAATGAATTGATTAAAATCACAATTTAAATAATTTTTAAAAAGCTGATTTTTTAAAATATATATATATATAAATCATGATTTAAATCAAATTCACCTGAAAACAATCCACTGCTGCTATAGGGGTCACTTTTACAGGATTCAGTCACAGAAATAAAATCGCATAATGGATCTTGCTCATACTGTCTTTTCTGCAGATAGTTCTGAAATGTAAGATTGCTTAAGCAACTGTAGCTGAGTTATAATGACTTCACTTCTTTTATATGGAAATCTGTGTATATGGTATGCTATTCTTTTCTTTCTTTTTGAAAATTTATTTCTTCCTATATCTGAAACACAGCTGCATTGTTTGAACCAATAATTACTCAATAAAATCTTCCTCACCTACAATAATGGATGGTCACTAAGCTACCACATCTCTTCTTACAATGCTTCACATATTTTGTTCATGTGTGTGTCCTCAAACTTTTCCCTTGTTTGAGCTAGCTAGGCTGTAGAGAGAGGGATCTTTGAGAGGAGCCATAAGAAAGCCTTCCCCATCCAAAGAGAACAGGGTTGGTAGGAATTCTAACTTGGCTGATGGCAGCCTATGGACACTTTTTCCAGTAAATTCTTGCACACAAAACTCCTGGAAATTGTAAGATGTAAACATATAATAATTCATTTCATTTCTGATGTTTTGGATGGGAAATTAATTAGCTCAATTTGAAGTTAAGTTCTACCATTTGTACCTATACTTATGCTAAAATACATAAACATCCCAGTTTTGCCCTCCCCCCACCCTTCACTGAGCTTTATGTTTTGGACCCTATCTAGAAAGCATTCCATTGCTTCGAGTGTCTCTAATTACCCCCTTTCAACCACCACTACTTACTTGCTAGTATCTGCCACCACTTTTGTTTCACAAAGCCACATTACTGGAAATCATGAGTGTTGCTAGTCCTCAATATAATTGAGGAAGCATTCAAAAGAAAGGTTTCTTAAGCACAAGGAATAATTTTAGTTGGCTTGTATTGCGGGAGAAACAACACACTTACCTTTGGAACATGGGGATTAAATTCAACTGCTCTATGTATTGCCTCTACAGCATTAATCTCTGCTGTGCTCAGTCCCCTTCTAGAGGCTGTTTCTGGAGAGAACCTAAAATAAAAACCAGAGGCTTATTAATTTGCTAAACCTAGTAAAAGGCTAAATTAGTCTTTCTAAGAGGTTAACTAATCAAAATAAAATTTGGGAGCCTAAGATTAAATTAGCAAAGGGACATGCTGAAGCTGAAGTTTAATCTCACAAAGCAGAGCATGCTACTTCAAGTGGTGAATTGTAAAACTGGACTTTCAGAAACAGTGAAGCACTCATTTTAAATCATAATCTGAAATGAATTAACAAGAAAATCTATGCCTAAGAGAGTCTCTGAATAAAAGTGACCTTTTTTCTTCCCTAACTATGTAGTTGAACACATAGAAAAGTGTACACCAAGTGTCGACAAAGTACAGCCTTCCAGATACAGCTAGGCTGCAACTCCCATCTATCACCTACAGCCAACACAGTGGTAAAGAATTCCGTATGTTACACTTCAGAAACACATTGACTGTCCCCACAGCACCGTAAATGATCAAAAAGTATCTAAAATTTAAAAGAAACAAGGCCAAACATTCCCATCCAAGATGAGGTGTTGCTTGGAAAAATCATGAACATATTAAGAACTACAAATATAAGCCATTTGAAACTGGATTCAAAATACATCTGCTTCACGTGGCAAGCTGACTACATCCAGAAACATGACATGTATTGGTCTCAGTATTATTACAAGAGGTCCCAATTCCCATTCAGTAGCCACAAAGGGAGGTTCGGGTAATAATGAACATCATACTTTACAGAAGCACTAAACAGACACATTTGCCAATGATGCCTATGTAACTGTAGTAGTTGCATAAAAGAAAGACTAAGAAAACAAAAATCAAAGGGCTCATTTTGTACTGATCAGAATGTTGGAGGTACAGAGGGCACAGTCTGATAATCGCATCCCTTTGCATATAAAGCTCACAATCAGCATGTTATGATTGTCACCATGGGCTTAGGTACCCTAGGAGCTTGCATGTACTACAAAATCATTTTTCAGAGATTTTGTGAATCCTGTTAACGGTTTTTAACTCAATGTTGTTGCAGTTATACTATGCCCAACCATTCTGACACCACCTCAATCTGTCATTCAAGTACTTCACTCACCTGTCTGAAACCGCTCTGGCCTTTAAGAGTGCTGCTGTGTAACATATTGCTGCTGATTTTGGAAGGCTGATATCTATGGAACAATAAATTGGTGTCTTTAGATCCTAAAGTGAGAAATATTTCAAGATCACTCTCTCTGATGAGAGGAGCAATTTACAATTATTAATAAGAAACAACTAAATTGTAAAGGCAATTTTCAGCTGATATGTTTTACATAGTATTTTTCTCTTTCAAATACATTTAGCAGTAAATATGTAAAACACAAAACAACCATGAAGCAAAATGAGCTGTTTCTTTGTGTTGAAGAAGAAAGGGCTCTATAGAAGTAGGCCAGAGTCTGTGTTCAAAGTAAGTCAATTTGCCTTGCGGGGAAACGGGTATGGGTGTGGGTAGCAGAGTTCAGTATGTGATTTACTTGTATATGTGTAAATCCCTTTCTAAGAGAATGACTTTAACTTTTATACTCACATTTCTGGGCATCTGAAGTAAACTAGAACCCATAGCTGTTATTCTGGCTCAAAAAGTCACACACCTCCCATATGCCAAATAGTGAATGAGCACCTCCTATGCTCCACATAGATAGTGCTCATCTTTCTGTTCTGTACGATACTCCCCACTTCCTTTCTTTGCTTCTTTTTCTTAACTGCTCATTCTACAACAATTCTAATCCCTTTCTTTTTTACCACAATCCCCACAACTTCCTGCAAAGTTGTGATCCAGGCCAACATTTTGCTCCCCCTGACCACCTCTTTCTCTTTCGCTTTGATCGCCAAGTCCGCAACCTCTGGCTGGTCTTAGTGGCCAACCCAGCACTTGTGGTCACAAAAGAACCTAGCTTCTCCTGCAAAGAGTACGTCTTGTTTTTATACTACAACAGAGAAAAAACATACAGTGCTGACTGCTTTAAGTTTTAGCAAGTTTCCTCATCTCCCCCCTGATTTCGGCACTAATTCTGAATCGTAACAGCTAAATAAATTGGCATGTTTCTGAGTAGGTTAAAGTATGCTAAAACACTAAATAGGCAAGCACCTTGCACACTTAACTCATTTGGAAATATTTTTGCTTATTTGCAGCCAAACTGAGTACAACTGTAACATATGCTGCCTGAAATCATGTTGCATAGCACAGTAATTCACAACCAGAATAGATTCACTGGATCAATGGCAGTTTGGTAAGTCACTGGATCCATTTGATAAGTCACTGGATCAATGGCAATTTGGTAAGTTTTTAGCTTACAATAATCAATTTTTCTTTATAT
>JAHTLZ010000129.1:68617223-68647046 GCA_023846285.1 Phrynocephalus versicolor
TCATCTGGAACAGATTAATCCGCTTTCCCATTACTTTCTATGGGAAATGTTCGTTTGACTTAAGTCATGTTTGACTTAAGTCTAGACCAGTGGAACGGATTAATGACGTAAGTCAAGGTTCCACTGTATACAGTTTTGAAAACCTCGGCACCCAGCAATTCTATACTGAAAACAACTGACTATATATTGGAGCATAAAGTATGTAATGTTGTTGTGTTCTTACTAATTATGTTAACCAATCACAGTAACCATTGGATAAGATGGGTGGTATAAAATCAATCAATCAATCAATCAAACAAACAAGGCTAAAAATTCAAAATGTTAGCTGAAAAAATGTCAAGATAGACAGCAAACACTTTTGAAGAACTAGCAATATTTGGTATCTAGTGATCAAATAAAATATGTACAGCAGCTAAATGCTGTAATTCCTCCCTCCTATACTTCTTCTAAAGTGGTATCTCTTTTAACACAGAGATTATCTAAGAACAAATAGCATTTTTCTCTTTACGCTAACATATTACTCAAATGCAGATAGATGCACGTTTAGTATTGTCCAAATAACCAAAGTTACTGTTTCTAAATTACTTACATCTCTCATCATTTTTACTGCTTCTTTAATTCTTCCAAGTTTCCTTGCACACATAGCTAGCCTTCTTTTCACATAAACCAGAACATTAGTGTCTCTTCCTGGGGGGGAAAGGTCATATGTTATACATGAGTTGATACAAAATTTAAAATGTCACAATTTATATAGATACTCCAACAAAAGCATCAATGTTTTTGAAAATGAAACGATAAAGCCAATGTATATACCAGTGTAGGCAAACCTATGGCACGGGTGCCAAAGGTGGCACTCGGAGCCCTTTCTGCAGGCACCCGATATCGCCCCTTCACTGCCACCTGTATTCAGGTTAAATTGCTGTATTGGTACTTTGCAACTAATTAGTGGGTTTTGAATCGCAGTTTGGGCACTCGGTCTTTAAAAGGTTCGCCATCACTGGTATATACTATTAAGGTATTAGAAAAAAAGGAGTGGATCAATTTATTTTTTAAAATAGATAGCTGTTTTCAGAACAAGTGTAAAATGTGAAGTTCAATAGGACTACTCCAGGACCACCACTGTAAATGAGGAAATTCCTTTTCCCTATGCGGAATGTATTTGGGGAAATGGCACAGAGAACAGGGCCTCATCCAATGATCTTAACATTCATCAACAAGACAGAAGGTATCTCCAGTTGTAGTTGGACTCCAACTCCAAGCAGCTCTGCCAGCTTGGCCAATGGTAGCAGTTAACGGGAATCACAGTTCTTCAACAAGCCACTGGCCTAATGAGTAAAAGATTTGACGTCATACTTCAGTAACCACAATACTAGATTTACAAAAGAAAAAAGCCACTCTGTGAAAAAAATGCATCCATTCACATCTGCAAAATAAATACTGTATTCTTACACACACACACACAGAGAGAGAGAGAGAGAGAGAGAGAGAGAGAGAGAGAGAGATGTGAATTGATACACTTTTTCCCTCACACGGTGGCTTATTTTTATATATATAATGGAGGAGGAGGACACAGGAACTCATATGACCTAATATCAAGGACAGACCTAATATCAAGCACAGCACATCCAAGGTTTTCTTAGGACTCCATATGGAAGGATGTGAAACAAGAAACCCACTAACACCCTCTCATTCGAACAAGAAACCCACAGCCTCAGCACATATTTGGTTCTCCATCATTATCATCAACTGAAGGTTGAGAACTTGATTGTGGCCTCAGAATTAAATCACCACATGCCATGGCAAAGGAAAGAAAGAGGGTGGAAGTGGGAAAGGATATTTTAACATTGTATTATTGATTACCCTCTGGAAAAGGACTAAATAAAGTAAATGAACAGATGGGGGGGGGGGGACTTTTAGGTCAAAAACTTGGGGCAGGGGAACTCACTCCCAGAAGCAGAAAATAATAATATTTATCAGAGTTGTTGTTAGTTAATAGCATTTGAAATTACCACCATGCATTTCAATATAATAAAACTGCTCCATATGAAATATTACTATTCATATGTATTAGTGTCTTAAAATATGTTTTTAGTTTTTGTTGCATGGCAGATGAAAACCCTCAGAAAGAAAACATTATTGTTGTAGTTCAAAAGGTCAGTACGCAGTGTTGTCACAAAGTGAGTGGAAGAATATCTTCCAAAAGTACAGCTTTTCTTCTTCAAAAGCAATGAAGTTAAGACACAATGCACAGTATTTTAAAACAGGACAGCAGCTGCTATCCATTATGTACTGTACTTGCCTGGGCACGCGTCCACTGAACTATATTGCATTTACACCTGAACAAATACACATAGGATTGCAATGTAAAACACTCAGTACCCTCTAATAATGTGCGAATTAAATCTTAACTCAAATTCCTACTGATTTTACTTGCGCGCGGGGGCGGGGGAGCAAAGTGTGCTGCTTGTATTCTGCTCCATAGGATATAGGAATGTACAATTTAAAAGTATGCAGGCTACATATTGAACCCCCGCCCCACCCTCCATCAAGCCAGGTACTTATTTTACCGACCTCTGAAGGATGGAAGGCTAAGGGAACCTCGTCGGCTGCCAGAATCTGCTGGGACTGAATGTTGAGCAGAAAGTGATATGTACATTTTTAATTTTCTGCTTCTAGTGCTTCTCCTAATGTAAGAACAAATCTGAATCTATTTATCATCTGGAACGATTTCAGAAAGGATGCTTACTAAGCTGTGCTTCATGCTGGGGACTTTGGGAGCCACAGTGTTGAGACTTCCTATAAATTGTTTCTCCTGCTCGCAGAGCCTGCTTGAAGTATTTTTCTGCATCTACAATGGTTATTGCTTCTTCTTCAGCCAGCAGAACATATGCTGTGGCACAGCTGAAAGAGAAGAGGGATTTAAAGATATATGGCACTCAGGTGTATACTGACCATAAGATTCATAATGTATGTGGATAGAGTA
This sequence comes from Phrynocephalus versicolor, assembly GCA_023846285.1. Taxonomy (NCBI): domain Eukaryota; kingdom Metazoa; phylum Chordata; class Lepidosauria; order Squamata; family Agamidae; genus Phrynocephalus; species Phrynocephalus versicolor. The sequence continues at coordinate 68,620,207 of JAHTLZ010000129.1, forward strand.
AGTGTAGGTAGGTCGGAGGGTCAGGGTGGGGGGTGGGGTGGCCATCGTCTACAGGGAATCTCTTTCTGTTAGCAGAGCCTCGACGTTGGTGTGTCCGGGGTTAGAATGCCTTTTTCTATTGGTGGGTCAGCGGGACAGATTTGGCATTGTGCTGGGGTACCGCGCTCCCCGCAACCCAGCACAATCCCTACCAGAGCTCATGGAGTTCATCGCGGCAGCCCTGTTGAGGTCGCCCCACCTTCGGGTGGGTTGGGGACTTCAACATGCATGCCAGTGATGGGCTCTCGGGAGCAGCTCTGGATTTCATGGAGTCCATGGCCTCTATGAACCTGACCCAGCATGTTGTTTGCCCCACCCATAGAGCTGGGCATACCCTGGACCTGGTCGATGGATTCCAGTCTGAGGGTTGGGGATGTTGCTCCCCAGCCTGTCATGGTCAGATCATTATCTGCTATCATTCTCCCTGTCAATCCCTGCCCCACCCCACGGGGAGCCTCGGCCTCTTGTTTGGGGCCGCCCTCGGAGGCTTCTGGGTCCTGATTGGTTCCTGGAGGCCTTTGGGGAGTTTCCTGAAGGTCTGGCTGATGACCCAGTCGAAGCCCTGGTGGACAGGTGGTATGAAGATACCGCCCGGGCTGTCGACCGGATCGCCCCTAAGCGCCTTCTCCGATGTGGAGCTTGCTCCTCGCCGTGGTATACTGCGGGGTTGAGAGCAATGAAGCAAGAGTGGAGAAAGCTTGAGAGCAGATGGAGATCGGACTGGTTGGCATTTAATAGGGCTGCAGTGTGTGACCTGACCAGGCGCTATGTTCGTACGATCAAGGAGGCCAAAAGATCTTTTATCTCCTTGAGAGTTGGTGAGGCCTCGAACCGCCAGGTGGAGTTGTTCCGTGTGGTTCGCGACCTTACCAACCCTGGTCAGCCTAGGCCTCCTCCTAGTGATTTCACTAGTGAGACATTTGCATCCTTCTTTAGATCGAAAATAGAGGCCATCCGATCCAGTCTGGACCCCAGTTGCTCTAGCCTACCCTCGAGTATCCCCGGCACTGCACCCCCTTGGTCTCCTCGTTTGGTTGAGTTTGGGCCTGTTTCCTCTATTGAGGCCTCTAGGGCCCTGGCTCATTGCGGGCCGGCGGCCTCCCCCTTCGACCCTTGCCCTGCTTGGTTTATTAAATCTGTGGGAAGGAGCATGCCTGAGTGGGCTTCCATTATTTCCACTGCCTCCTTCAGAGAGGGTTTCCCCCCTCTCACCTGAAGGAGACGGTGGTGAAGCCCACCCTAAAGAAACTTGGCCCAGCATTGGACGAATTGGCCAACTATTGTCCGATTGCCAATGTCCCCTTCCTGGGCAAGGTAATCGAGAGGGTGGCTGCCATCCGGCTCCAGGTGTTCCTGGAGGAAGAACATATCCTTGACCCATTCCAGTCCAGGTTCAAGCCGTGTCGGGGGACTAAGACAGTCTTGGTCGCACTGCAAGATGACCTCCTCCAGGGGGCTGACAGGGGTTGCTCTACCCTGTTGGTCCTCCTGGATCTGTCAGCGGCCTTTGATACCGTCGACCATGATATCCTGCTGGACCGGCTCTCCAGGGTGGGGATCGGGAGCACTGTGCTCAGTTGGCTCCGGTCCTTCCTGGGGGACTGGCCTCAGCATGTGCAGCTTGGGGGGGGGAGTTGTCAGCTCCTTGGATGCTCCCATGTGGGGTTCCTCAGGGGTCAGCTCTCCCCCCCCATGCTGTTCAACATCTATATGAGGCCGTTGGCTGAGGTCATTAGGAGATTTAGAGTCTGCTGTCATCATTACGCTGATGACACACTGCTCTATCTCTCCTTTTCTACCTCTGCCATTGAAGCTGTACAGACCCTCGACCTGTGCCTGGATGCGGTCATGGAATGGACCGGACCAACAGACTCAAACTCAACCTGGAGAAGACAGAGGCTATGTTCTTTGGGGCTCCTTCGTCTGGATACCGAGGCCCTCCCCCTAGTCTGGACGGTGTTTCCCTCCAGCTAGCGGACAGTGTCAGGAATCTGGGCGTGGTTCTGGACCCGGATCTCTTTATGGAGGCCCAGGTGGCTGCCGTGTCCAGGACCGCCTTTTTCCACCTCCAGCAAATTGCCCAGATCCATCCATATATGGATGAGGACTCCCTGAGAACAGTAGTGCAAGCGCTTGTAATCTTGAGGACAGACTACTGCAAAGCTCTCTATGTGGGGTTGCCCTTGACTTTTGTTTGGCGACTTTAATGGGTACAAAATGCGGCGGCCAGACTGGTCGCGGGTGTGCGTCGTACGACCACATCACCCCAGTGCTGGCTCGCCTGCATTGGTTACCCGTTGTGTCCTGAATAAGATTCAAGGTCTTGGTTTTAATTTATAAAACCCTCTACGAATTGGAACCTGAATACCTGGCAGAGCAAATCTCCCAAAGACCAACTGAGGCCACACTCACTTTGGGTAGCCATGCCCAGAGAGGCTCAGAAGACTATGACACGTAACCAAGCCTTCTCTGTGGCTGGCCCTACCCTTTGGAACCATCCCCTGAGTGAGCTGCGCCTTGCACAGTCCCTGCCTGCCTTTAAGAAAACCTTAAAGACCTGGCTGTTTCGTGAGGCATTTGGCAACAGTTATTATATTATTATTATTATTTTGCCCTGCCATCATGCTAATTTTCACTATTGTTATCATTGCTATTGTTTTCTGTGGTTCTTTATTGTTGCTTTATTTTGATGTTTTGTTCAGTTTTTATTATTGTTGCTCTACTGATTGTTTTATTTGTATTCATGCTGTAAACCGCCCGGAGTTCCTTTGGGAAGACGGGCGGTATATATGCACTAAAAATAAATACATAATAAATAAATAAGACAAATTGCTACAGCAATCTGGGGGTGCCTGGAGGGGGAGTAAGAGGAGGAAGCCATGCGCCATCCTGCCAGCAGTCCTCCTTTTGTCCCAATAAGGCTTGGCTATCCTTAGTTGGTAGAAAGGAGGAGAGGGAAGCAAGCGATTCCCTCCCCCCAGCAGCACATCCTTCGATTGCTCCCCCTTCCTCCTAGCCCCCACCCCTGCTAAGGCTTGGCGATCAAAGGAGGAGAGGGACATGCACAACGGAGGTGCTGCTTGGGAAAAAAAATCCCACCGCCTGCTTTCCTCTTCTCCTATCCCTGAGCTAACAATCACCAAGCCTTAGCCAGGGGAAAGGAGGAGAGGGAAGCATGCTATAGTGGTGATGCATGAAAAAAAATTGCCTGCTTGATGTTATCCATGGCTGTGCAGTTTGCACAGGAGAGCCTTTTCCAGGAGACCCCAAAGAGGATGTGAGAAAGAGGGACTCTTCTCCCCCTACCCTGCTGTTCCCCCAGTATTGGGCACCTCTTGCTCAATGGGTGAGACACAGTTGGGGGGCAAAACTGACTTTGTCCCTGGGCACTTCAAAACCTAGCTATGCCTCTGTTGTCTAGCCCAAATAACTGCCATGAATTGACTGCCTTTACATTGAGGTAGGTGTTGAATCTTTTTCTGACCCAGATGGTCAGAAGAGTGTACAAATGTCTGCCATTTTAAAAATTCAGTTAGCATGTTTCATTTTGCTCAGTCTCATTAAAAGCCATATATTTTGACCAAATATGAAGCAGCATATTTTATCATGTTTTACATTTGTTCTAATTTCTTCAGCTAGAAATATTTCTAACATTATTAGGGTATTGTTCAGGTTTAGCTGGATTTTAGTATTGATATCTTAATTTATTCTGATTCTGAATATGTATATTTTTAGCTCTTTTACGCTACCTTCTGTCCCTTCAATGGGAGAAAGGCAGAATATAAATTAAATACCTCAATAAATAAAATACAGAGTTAGATCATTTTCCTTTATTACTTCTGTTGCCTGAAATAAACTTGTCATTTCAAAAGTACAGAGATGATTGTACATATTTCTGGAGACAAAATAGCATCATGCCTAGGAGCTCAGAGATTTTGCAACAACTCAAGAAATCTTTAGTCAAGAAATCTGGGATAGGAGCATATCAAAACAACCTAACTAGGATTCAGAATACTCAGCAGCCATCAGTTGTCCAATGACAAAATAACTCTAAATGGGCAGAGAAGTGATGAGTCTTACAATGTGGGTGCCCTCACCAAGAGAAAAGTGGCCTATAAATGCACCAAATAAAAATAAAATAATGAAATATTCTATAAAAAGGCATGAGTGTCTGATATAGCAAAACACACCACAGAGCACCATTTATTGCAGCTTAAGATTTGGTTTTTCTAGCACATTATACCTCATTTGAAGTATTTATATCTTGGGGCATAGTGATCTATCTTGATTTGTTCTTCTTTTGTGTGCTTATCGGACTGTACTTTAATTATAATGTAATTACATTTTTTCTTCCTGCTTTTTGCTTCTTTAGTATCCCTAACATCTATTTAATATCATTAGGATCTGTATTTTATGTGACTATTTAAAATCCAATGTTTGTGAGCTCAAAAGTAAGGACATATTTTTATAAATATTGTAGTTTCTACAGTAATTACGCACAAAGTTTTGACATGCATTGAAAGTTATAGGAAATAAATCAGACCACAGATACACTAAACAGCTACAATGGGAAAAATCATGTTGTATAGCTCTGCTGTCACTCTCTCTACATAAACAATAATGTTGAGGAAGTGACATCAGCAGCAGTAGGAGGCTGCTAGATAAAGGGCTACCCTTTAAGGTTGTCTGCAATTTATGTTATGGCACATGATTCAGGTACAGCCCTAAATCAAGGCATGAACTCTTTACTTAGTAGTGATCTGCTGCTGCTGGTGCTAATGGTGACATCTTCCCGCTCCGCTGGCAGAGCTATGCAGCAGGATATGGCTACAAACTACTATTCATGTCTGGCATTTATTTATTTATTTATTTATTTATTTATTTATTTATTTATTTAACTTATATGCCGCCCACTACCCAAAGGTCTCTGGGCGGCTTACAATCCAAAGAATAAAACAATTTAAAACAGTTAAAAGTAAAATATCAATAAATTATCAAGCAATAATAAAAACCTTACACTAAAATCATTATCCTAAAATTTTCATCAGCGGACCCACAGTCTATATTGTATCAATTAAAAACCTTCTGGAACAGGAAGGTTTTTACCTGGCGCCGGAATGTAATCAGTGTTGGCGCCAGGCGGATCTCGATTGGGAGGGCATTCCATAGCTTGGGGGCAGCTGCCGAGAAGGCCCTATGTCTACAAGCCATCCCTCTCACCTCCTTGAGGGATGGCTCTTTCAAAAGGGCCCCCTGGCTTGATCTTAATTGCCAGGTAGGTTCGTATGGAAGGAGGCGGTCCTTCAGGTATCTAGGTCCTAAGTCGTTTAGAGCTTCATATGTCAAAACAAGCACTTTGAATTGGGCTCGGGCAGCAACTGGTAACCAATGCAGGTTACGCAGAATCGGCGTGATGTGATCCCTGGCGGCCCCACCACTTACCAGCCGCGCCGCACGATTCTGAACCAGTTGCAATTGCCGGACCGTCTTCAAAGGCAGCCCCACGTAAAGCGCATTGCAGTAATCAATACGGGATGTTACGAGTGCATGCGTAACTGTCATGAGGCTGTGCTCGTCTAGGTAGGGGCGGAGCTGGTATATTTTCCGCAGCTGAAGGAAGGCACCCCTGGCCACCGAATCCACCTGGGCTTCCAGAGTTTGACCGGGGTCCAGAAACACCCCCAAGCTGCGGACCCTGTCCCTTAGGGGGAGTGCAACCCCATCCAAGACAGGAAGATGGCCCTCTAACCTGTCCGGCAAAGCACCCATTAACAGCACTTCTGTCTTGTCTGGATTGAGTTTCAATTTATTAACCCTCATCCAGTCCATTATCTGGCCCAGACCCAAGTTCAGTACAGAAAATCGCCTCACTTGGATTGGTGGAGAACGAGATGTAGAGCTGAGTATCGTCAGCATATTGCTGACTCCTCAGCCTAAACCTCCTGATGACCTCTCCCAGCGGTTCCATGTAGATGTTGAACAGCATGGGAGACAGTATGGAGCCCTGGGGCAGAGCAACTGTCCCCCAGCACCACCTTCTGGACACAGTCAGCCAGGAAGGATTGGAACCACTGCAGAGCAGTGCCCCCAACCCCCAACCTGGCCAGCCTATCCAGAAGGACACCATGGTCGATGGTGTCAAAAGCCACAGAGAGGTCCAGGAGTATCAACAGGGTTGCACTCCCCCGTCTCTCTCCCGGCAAAGGTCATCATACAGGGTGACCAAGGCAGTCTCTGTACCAAAACCCGGCCTGAAGCCAGATTGAAATGGATCCAGAAAATCAGTTTCATCCAGCAGTATCTGGAGTTGCCCGGTCACCACTCGCTCCAACACCTTGCCCAAATAAGGGAGGTTTGCCACTGGTCAGTAATTAACCACCAGCCCTGGGTCCAGGTTAGGTTTTTTGAGGAGTGGTCTAATCACCACCTCTTTCAAGGTGGTGGGGACCACTCCCTCTCTTAAGGAGGCATTAACAATCTCCTGGACCCAGGTGCGAACCCCCCTGGCAGATCTTTCGATTAGCCAAGAAGGGCAAGGGTCGAGTGGTGTAGTGGTAGCACGGACAGATCCAAGCACCCTGTCCACATTCTCAGGTCTCAATAATTGAAATTCATCCAATAATACTGGACCTAAGCACGGCAGACTGGACACATCCCTTGATTCTGCACCAATTCCCTGCGAATCTGAGCGATTTTCCCCTCAAAGTGAGCAGCAAACTGGTCACAACAGGCTGATGAGTTGTCCAGAACCTCCACCGTATTTCTCGGTTGAAGAAGGTCCTGGACCACCCGAAACAGCTCTGCTGGACGGCACTTTGAGGAAGCAATATGGTTTGTGAAATAATGCCTTTTCGCCAACCATATCACCACGGAATAGGCCCGATAATGGGCTCTGAACCGTGTTCGATCGGACTCACAGTGATATTTTCTCCACTTGCGCTCCAGCCGTCTCCCCTCCTGCTTCATTGCCCGCAGCTCAGATGTATACCAAGGAGCTGTCTGGGCTCTACGTAAGGGGAGAGGGTGCTTAGGTGCAATCGTGTCAACCGCCCGGGACATTTCCCTATTCCATATGGTGACCTGAGCTTCGACAGAAGCACCGACCATATCAGACGGATAATCTCCCAGAGCTTTCAGGAAACCATCTGGATCCGTTAGTCTCTGAGGGCGGATCATCTTAATGGATCCACCACCCTTGTAGAGGGTCGGAGTAGCCAATAGCCTAAACTTGACCAGAAAGTGGTCTGACCATGACAATGGAGTCAGAATCAACCCCTCCACATCCAAACCACCACTTCCCAGTCCCGTTGAGAATACCAGGTCCAGGGTATGGCCCTTCTCATCTGTTGGGCCGATGACATGTTGAGATAACCATAGACCCCTGCTGGCAAACCTATGGCACGGGTGCCAAAGGTGGCACTCGGAGCCCTTTCTGTGGGCACCTGACATCGCTCCTTCACAATCACATGTATTCAGGTTAAATTGCTGTACTGGCACTTTGTGAAAAATTAGTAGGTTTTGAATCGCAGTTTGGGCACACGGTCTCTAAAAGGTTTGCCATCATTGCCAAAGACACTGGCACCAATTTTAATATAAAAGTGTTCAAAGATTTTAACTTGTTATAAAGAGTATTTTTTTCACAGTAGCCAAATTGATGACACTTAAGGGCACATAGCTACCATAGCTATGAACTCGTTTACGTGGTATGTGAAACGCTTTCATGCTTGAAGAGAGTTAAAAGGTTTTAAATGATGAAGAAAGGAAGTATTATAGCATTAGGGCAGTCAAACCATTCCCTGCAATTTATACTGTCATAGCCCACTAACATGGTAACATTACCTCAGTCTTCTGATCCTTTAGCAGGCTCTAAAAGATATGGTTCATCAGCATCATGTGGCTTTACTTTTAGCTCAGAAATTGCGTTGAAATGTGTGACTATACTTACTCATTACTTAATTCTAAAGCCTGATATGCTGCTTTGATTCGTGCCTGAGGGTTTCTCTCCCGCCATGCCTTCTGCATAACTATTAAAAATGACAAAAGGATTTCATTAAAGTCAGGTGACAAACATACATTATTGCAACATATTCAGGAACAGTAAACACTGGTGAGAGCGACTTTTGAGTATCAGTACAGGGTAACAGATGGAGTATCAGATTAGAACAGGAGACCTAGATTCAAATTCCTGCTAAACCATGGAAATTTGTTGGGATGTGGCAATGATAAACTACTCCTTGAACATCTCCCATACCCTGAAACCTTATTGGGTTTGCCATATGTTGGAAGCAATTCAACAACACATAGCCTTTTTAAAGATAAACAAATTACCACCACCTGTTTTTGATCACGTTATCACCAGTCTGAATATTACGTTACTGTTCACATTTATTTTTTAAAGTGAGAAAGACAAAACAATTGAATGACAGAAGGAATGGAAATTGTGGTAACTCATCCCTCCTGCCAGGGATATACTGAGTTGGACCACCAGGCAACTCTGGAAGGGGTGAAAATGGATAAATGGGAGCTGGTGTCCAGAAGGCATTGGAACTGGCCTGTTTATCCTTCCTTCCCTTCTGCCATGTGTTAACAATGCCCTGAATCACATTCCAGAGTGGGAGGGAGCTTCAAATCACTGCCATGCATTGGGCTGAATTCAGGTTGTTGGATTCTAATTCATACTGTATCTTGATCCTGAGGATGGCAATAAACTAAATACTCATGAACTGATAGCAGAAAAGACTATGGGGTGGCTAGTTTTTTAAAAAAAGTCTTATTGATTCCAGTGAAATATGTTTCTAGGTCAGTAAGCTGCCTGTGAATCTGAGCCTCCTCAGTTTTCATAAGAAAAGCAGAGAATCTATTTATGTTTCTTTTGGAACTGAATCTGCAGCTGTCCAACAAGAATAATGTGGAAAATGTTGAGACATTTTTTGGAAAGATAATGTTATTTTTGGCTGAAGTGATGACACACTACATTTATACAAGAAATATAGTTTTCGTATAATGCAACCGAATGACTTGCAGACAGCAAGCTCTTGGTGATTTAGATGAAACAATAAAGATTAACACATCATCTAACAAGGAACAGGTATATAACACAGACCAGGACATTGCATTAGGGACAGGAGCAAACAATAAAACAATAACGCAAACCCCAAGATGATTTAGTGTGATCAGAACAGAAGCTGTTACATCTAAAGCACACATCTTTTTCCCCCAAGGTTTTTTAAAATTTCAAAAATATGCACACATTATTGCGTGCCATTGTTTCCATGATACAACAGTAGCTTCCTTGGCATACTGCCTCATAACAGTGGAGCAGCTCTGCACTTAATTTGAGAATTCAGAGTTACTCAGCAATGATATTTAATATATCAAAGGATTACCGTTGAAAAGAACTAGATTTGTGTGTTACAGCAAGAAAGCTATTAGTTGTCACAAAATTATAATAGCTTAGGTTTTTGTGTTTACCATTTATGTGTTGTCAGTGAACCAAAGCAAAGTGTCCTGCTTATATATCGCTCCATAGTGCTTATAAAGTACTCTCTTGGTGGTTTACAGTTTAATTATGCAGGCTACATATTGCCCCCATCACCCATGAGCTGGGTCCTCATTTTACCAACCTTGGAAGGATAGAAGGCAGAGTCAGCCACGAGCCAGCTCCCTGGGACTGAACCCCAGGTTGTGAGCACAGTTATCACTGCAGTGCAGCAGTTTAACCACTGCGCTGTAAGGCTCTTCTTGTGAAGAAGAAATTTAACCTAGATTATGATGGAAAAACTAAGAGCAGAAAAAAAATGGCTACTCTGAAGGGAGGTGTGGAATTAATCCTAGCCATAGTTTCAGTCCTTGTGAAGGACAAGGTATGAGATTTGGAAGTTTATCCAAACTTAGTAGGATATGGGAACTAGATAGGAGCTACTCAGTATTAGCTTAGGTAGGAGCTACAGCTGTGACCCTCTTTGAGAGTATGGACTTTAATTCCATGATCCATACACATGTTTGGTAAAAAAAATGCTTGGATGAACTGCCTTCTAATTTTCTTCCTCACTTTGTGAGGTTTTTTTCTGGTGAGCACAGGTTGCAACAAACCTGTCGCAACAGGTGTGCAGGGGACGAAAAGTGATGGAGGGAAGGAGGAAGGGGTGTGTATGTATCTTTGAGGGAACCACACTTGGGAGCCATTTTTCCCTCCTATTGTGTATTGAACAAATGTAAGAGTCATATTTTAGGTAAACCCACTGTCAGCTCATGGCACACCCATTATTTGAATGCCGACTCCAACAGGTTCCAACCGTGGGATAAGGTTCCTTAAACCTAATAGAAAACTAATGTTTTTAACAGTAAGATGTTTTCACGTTTCAGTCACACAGAAAAAAAAATGAGTGCACCTGCATCTGAAGGCCGAAGGGAGTCTGTTTCACATGTGAAAAACGTCTGATGATCTTGAGCAGATAAGTTCATGTCATAGTATGTAAGTGGCTCTTTTCCAGTCACCCACGTGTATCTTAGAAAAGAAAAATGTAGCACTGAAAAGTTGAACAACTTGACCTTCTGTGTATCCACAATATGATTAACAAAAAGAGCAGGAGCAATTTAATGAAGATGAGGCATTTAGTGGTTACTGAAGATGAGGCATTTTCCTTCAGAGAAACTACAGTGACCCCCCCCCCTCCTATCACTGGGGTTAGGGACCCGAGCCAACCCACAATAATTGAAAATCTGCAATATGCAGATGCAGGTCAGGTCAGCCCTGGGGCACCTAGCTGGGGGCTCTTATACTTACCCCCAGCCTGGTCCTGCCCCAAATGGGCCTCCGAGGGCCTTCCTGGGCCTTCTGGAGGCCCCCAAAGGGCCTCCCTGCGAACCGGAAGTGACTTCCGGAAAACTGGAAGTGACTTCCAGATCACCAAAAATCATTTCTGAGGCCTCTGAAGAACTTTCCCCCCTTACCCCAGGGGGCCTTTTTTCATATACTGTGGTCCCGCAATATAGTGGGACCACAGTATATGAACCGCAAAAGGGCGGGGAATCACTGTATCAGCTTTGAGGTGGCCATTTGCTGCCAATTTCTAGGCTGCCTGGAACACTGTACAAGTGGACCCTTGTATAACAAACAGCTTGTATAACATAAAATCTGTACAGCATAAAAAATTCCGGAGATAGGGGAAATTTGCTTAACATAATCGCCTATGGGGAAAATCCGTACAACAAAAGAATGGGATTATTCTGTTTTCAATGCATTCCTATGGGAATTTGTATAAAGGAAAATTTGCTTAACATAATTTCATTTGGAACGAATTAATTCCTTTATACAAGGTACCACTGTATTACAGATATAGACTGAAATTTGTAACAGTCATTATTTTCCTAATACCTAAAAAAAAGCTATATTTACAGGCTGAAATCCTGTAGGTGTAAATTTATACAATGTAACCTAATGATGTCATCATCAAACAATACAAAAATTGTTAATTTAATTTACTTTTCTTAATCTTCAGCACTATTTCAGATTCTAAATCTCTCTAGGGACTTCTTTTGCCTTGATTTTTTGTTTTTTCTATGTGTGTGTTTGTTTTTTGTTGGGATGGCTTAGTATGGGGAGGGAACCTTTAATGGGGGGGGGGGGTGGAATCACCACCCAAATCCATGGGAGGACAACTGGAGCCTGTTAATACCTTAGCAGGTGCTATGAAACAGACCAAAAGAGAGACTCACTACACATTATAAGGTGCCGGTTTGCATCAAATAAGATGGTACATCTGACACTTGTGATCAATAAAATACCCTAGGAATTGTGAATAATGTACACGAAAATTTTAGGCAGTTGGATGCATTGTAATCTAAAAATGTTAAACTGATACAGAGGAGTCCCATTTTGTTTTCTTTCTATCACATCTGAAGAAGGCCACAAACTGTTTGGCTAAAATGCAATATGCAGATTTTGAAGTGAAATCTATACTTTAAATACACCCCGAGATTTTTGCCTCTCCTTCCTAACTGGATCTATTGGATATTTCCAGCTCCTTTTGGATTTTTTTTCTTTTTGGTCTCCCTTCAGAGGAAAACATGCAAACATCTTGCTTTTCAGGGAATCACAGAACTAGTCACAAGGAATCTTCAACATCATCTAGTCTAGCACACCTGCCAAAGGAAGAAATCCAAAAAAGCACGGATCCCTGACAGATGGGTATTCAGCCCCAATTCACAAATCTTCAGTAAAGGAAGATTTTTCACTAGGTGAGGAAATTTGTTCTACTGTCCAGCAGGTCAGTCTTTCAAGAAGCTCTTCCACATGTTTAATCAAAATATCTTTTTCTTAATCCACATCCACTGGTTCAGGCCTTGCCCTTTGAAGTGGCGGAAAACAGGCTTGGTCCATATTCTGGGCAACAGCTCTTCAAATATCTGAAGATGGCTATCAATTAATCCTTCACATTGCTGTTCTCTGGACTAAACACAACCAATGTCCTTAGATATTCCCATAAAACCTGGTACCCTTTACCAACTTGGCTGCCCTCTTCTGGACAACACTGAAGCTTGCTGAGCTTCCTCTTAAACTGCAGTGCACAGAACAGGCACAGAACTCCAGATGACATGTGTTGAATCACTGAAATGAACAGAATAATGATCCTGCGACAAAGTGGCAGTTCTGTTCCTGTCCCATTTTTTTAAAATGTCATAAAAAACAAAAACAGAAATAAAATACCTGCTGTATTCTGCTCCTCTGAAGAGATTGAGGGGATTTCTCCAAACCTTACATTCTGCAAGAAAAAGAAGTCAGTCCTGAAATTAAACTAGAACTTCCTAAGTATATATCTGCACCAAAAGCAGCACATCTAAGATGATGCTCATAGTAGCTGTAGGATCCTCCTGCTCTACACCTTTCTTCAGACTCCCAAAACACACCCCAGTGGAGTTTCCAGAATAGGTTTTAAAAGCATGTGGAGGGTGAAAGAAGGGGGAACATTGTCCTCTCTCATGTCTGTGAAAGCTGCTGAATAGCATACAGCCCTTATTGACTTCAGTCAAGTATTGTTACATATGAACCAGGCCTGAATACAGAAAATTACTTCCTTCAATGTAATCATGGTTTGGAGGTACAGAAATGGCTACTAGGCTTACATGTTCATTCACCTCTCTTTCATAGTATCCATATTCACATTTAGCACTCAAACCTAATTTGCCACAACATAAACATCTGCAAAATGCGGCGAACAAATCCAAACCATAATAATACACCACAATTGACATTGGGCTGACATGACAAGAACGTGCAGCATTTCTCCTTCCCTATGATGTTCAAAGTTCACCATGCTGGGACACCACACTCAGACTTTTTCCTGCATCTGTGAGATTTCTTAGCTCCCTGAAAAACAAGACCACATTCCCATCTCTCTCTCTCTCTCTCTCTCTCTCTCTCTCTCTCTCTCTCTCTCTCTCTGAGGGTATTTGTACACGACCCCTAAACTCCGTGGCAAATGGCTCCCAGCTCCGGAGCTTAAAATTGTTTCCCCACCAGCTCCAGAGTTTACAGATAATTAAGTGCGGCCACGCCCACCTAAGCACGTCCCAGCGCACTTTTCAGGTACCTGCTTTTGGAGGGTGAAAAATCCCAGACCCGAATGTAAAAGGAGTGAGTGCCAGGCTCTCCTTGCTTCTGTTTTTTTTTTTTGCCTCCCGTCCCTTTAAGAGAAGGAATCAGGACGACGATGGGGCGGGGAGGCTTGGACCGGCAAACGGAGGTGAGCCTGCATTCTTTTGTCCCTTTTTTTCTCCCTCCCATCACGCAGACAGGATCAAAAGTGCGGAGGGGTGGGGCAGGAAGAGCAACGAACCCCCAAGATCTCTGGCCAGCGGATCGTAGGGGTCGTGTGAAAAGGCCCTGAGTTTACTGTTCTGCTACCAAATTTTGTGCAACTTACTGCTTTTTCCAACAAATACTTCACACGGAAGATACCATTCAGTGAAGAAACTGTCATAATCCTAAACAGCTTGACATGACATCTAGATAAAAAGGCCAAACACCTGAAAAATCATGTCAGCTTTCCTGATTTCTTCGGGGAAATATGAAGATAATCTTGTCATGAGGAAGAAAGAGTGATTGTTATTTGTTCTCAGTGTTTGTAAAAGAGAAAGAAGTGGTGAGTTCTGAATTTGGAGATAGAGACATTATAGGAAATTATGTTGAGTGCTAAATAGGAAATTGGAAAAGGGAAGTCACAGGTGACACATTAACTTGTGGCTTGTTTCCGATTCTTCTTATAATGATTAGGATAGTGGCTATTTGAATTGAGTCTCTTTCTTCTTCCAAATAAAATTCCTTTATCATACCATACATGCTAATCATAGAAATAGCTTTCCAAAGCGGTCACTGCATTTATAAGCAGCAGGTGGCTTGAAGGCAGAGTATATATTATGCTGGAGTTAAAATCATGTGTGTGTGTGTGTGTGTGTGTGTGTGTGTGTGTGTGTGTGTGTGTGTGTGTGAGAGAGAGAGAGAGAGAGAGAGAGAGAGAGAGAGAGGGAGAGTACTGAAAAATCATGATACTCAACATCCCACTTACCCCAACCCTCATGGTTCCTTGCATCAACTATTTTCTCTTTTCTTATCTTTTTGGTTTAAATTAGCCTAAGCATATGATGACATTAACTGTTACAAAGTTGGAACAACTCATTAAAGCAGTCTGCAACTTTATAACATAGCTTGTATTTGCAGGTCTTGACTAATTACTGAATGTAGTATATATGCACAAAATCAAAGTTTTAAAGTAAAAATCACCTGACAGGCTCTGTCTGCTCATCTCATTTTCTCCAGCTGTTGCAGAGAAAGTTGTCTGGGGAGAATTCACAGTCTCTGCTCCTCCAATAAGAGGTCGCAAATGGCTCACAGATACCTGTTCAATGAAAGATGTGCCGTATTTTCTGAAATACCACCATTCAAATATCTGTAACAAGATACAGAAGAAAATGAAAAAACACACAGAACATATCATGAAGCAAAAAAGCTCAGATGTGTATTTTTTCATATACACATGTCATCTAAATGATCCTAAATAACCTTAAACAGGTTAATTTTCCTAACACCAAATAAAAGTGATAGCTTGTACCCAGGTAACAAAATGCAAAATAAACCTTCTGCCTAATTAACAGATTTGTATTTTAAATGCCAATGCCAAGCCTTATAAACTTGATAACTGTACAATGAAAACCGGAAATGAGTGCAAACCCCCAGTTTGGTGGTTCTTGCCAGTTTGTTTTTGAACCCAACAGGTAATTGGCACTTCTAAGCCCTGCCTCCTCTGGCTGATGCCCACTCAGCAGCAGAACCCCAGCTTCCCTGCCCCACCTCTTATGGGCACTGCCTTTGACTGGGCTCCCACCAGAGGACACAGGGCTGAAAAGCCCTGAACACCTGTCTGACCACAAAATGAACTGCCACGAACCACCAAACCTCTTTGACAAGAGGTCAAAGCTGACTAAAAGATGGGAGGACTTGCACTAGCTGTATTCAGAATGATGAAGCTGTTTGGATGAGCAGCGAAACATTTCTGTCTCTCAAGAAAAAGAAGTCCAGTTGCCATGACTCAACTTCCAGGTGGAACAAATAGGTTTCAAGCAACATTGATTTCTGGAACTCCCTTCCACTAGAGGCAAGTACTGTCCCATCTCTGTTGTCTTTCCAGAAACAGGCAAAGACCTTTCTCTTCAGGCAAGCTTTCCCTGAATGATGGACTACCTATTATGTGTCTTTTATATGAATCTATAGGATCACATAGACTTTGTGTTTATAACTACTTATAATCTATGTGATTACATTGACACTATGTTTTCAATGTTAGTTTCCATCATTCATAACTTTACATGGAACTTTACTCTCCTTTTAACTGCTCGTGTTCTCTTGTAAGTTTACATGGAATTTTCCTTTTAACTGCTCATTTCTCTTGTAGCTTTAATGTAATGTTGTCTATGAATGCTGTACGATGTCCCTCAATTCCCTGTTCTCAATACTTGAACATTTCTTAATTGTACTGGACTTGTAGGGAGCTCTATTCAGCAAGAGAGCAGGCCTAGATCTTTTCGCAGAAGGAAAAGATGGACTAAGAAGTGTGAAGGTCGCGAATAGGCTTGCCCCGAAATAAAAAAAAGTTGGGCCCATCATATGCCCTGCTGAACTCATATGGGGGGGGGGAAACACCCCTTGGAGGCCTCCCCCCCTTACTCTCTGCTACAGCAGTCCTACTGAAGGCATGTTTAAATACAATTAAATTAAAATTATTAAATCAAAACAAGCGGGCCAGGGAAAAATGATCAAACATTTACCGGTCCGCGGCGATAAAAAAATTGGGGAGCACTGATTTAGGTATCTGACTGTGGAGTCAGAGGCTGGGAATTCATTGTGCGCTGCTGGGCAAGCTACCTACTCTCAAGTTGCAATAGAAAAAAATGACAAACCACTTCTGAGTACTATCTAACTAGAAATTCACAAAAAGGGCTGTCATACATTATGGGCATACATTATTATTGTTGTTGTTGTTGTTGTTGTTACTGTTGTTTGTTGTTATTATCATCATCATCATCACCACCACCACCACCACCACCACTTCTCCCAACAGTTTCATCAGCCAATAATTTATCTACTTTTTTCTGAATAAGAGCACCATCTAGAGCTCAGCTTGTGAATCAAAAGTACTGTTCTCCCCAGACTGAGAAGAGTTCACATAGGTTCAAGTTTCAAAAACAATAGCATGTGGCTTTGCTAATACATGAACCTAGCATTTGTAGCCGCTATGTTCTCAAAGACAACATAACCAAAAGCAAAAAAAAAATCCCTTTTTCAGAGGAGGTTTTAAATCCACAAAGAACAACAGATTAATACTAAATGCAAGACAAAATGTACGGTTGAATCTAATTAATGTTAGGATTCATTAGCCTTTTATATCCTTACTCTAAAAGGCAACAGGAGTAGCTAGCTGGGAAACAAAACTCACTTCACTATTATTGTTTTTGTTTCCAGCAATTTATAAGGCAATTAATCCAGTTAAATAAGTAGCCAGATGGAAGATTTCATCTGTATGCATCAAATCTTTTAAAGGGAAAGACCACAATCTCTAAACAACTGCCATAATGTACAGTACACTCTGGTTTGTGACATCTGAGCTCTGCTTATCACACTATGGTCCAATGAAGCACATTCAGATGTGGTTCAGAGGAAAAAAATTCTTTGTTGTGGTGCCCACCATATGGAATGGCCTTTCTCTTCAGATTAGGCTTCCAGTTTTAAATGTTTCTACCACTAACTAAAGTTCTACCTATTTATCCATAGCGTTTCCTGATATTTTCCTAAGTGAGTTCTTAATGTATGCTTTTAAAATGACTTTACTAATTTACTATTTTATTATGTTAACTCCTGTTTTTATTACACGTAAATTCCTCTGGAGTGTTTAAATATAAATCAGTATAGACATGCTCTTAAACAAACATTAGATAAACAGTAAAAGAAATTGACTTTGACTGATACCCTGTTGAGCCTTCACACAGTGAAAAGTCCTACTAGTACAGTACTCGGCACGAGCATAGAACCCCAAAATACTGTATTACAACAGCAGGACTTTCCACTCAGCAGAAGCAACACTGGGTATTGATCTTGGTCTCCCTCACACTGTAAGCACTATAAAGGCTGCAATAAGAGAGAAGAAAAAATAAATTACTCACAAATATCAGGCCAGATATCAAAGATGAAGTCCCAGTAAGTGCAACATAGAACTTTGGAGTCAGTGTGCTCAAGAAAATAGTCACTGTCAATGAAAAAGACAGTTGTGTCATTAACGGAATATCTCTTCCTGAAGCAATCTACCCATCCCCTTCATTCCTCACATGTTACTGAAAGTGCCAATACTAAGGGAGGTCAGAAGATAATAACTAGAAATCAGGCATTTTCTGCACTGGTCCCCTTATTGTGAAACAAGTCACCATTGGTGGGCCATGAAGCACCATTCGCTACCTTTAAAATGATTCTAAAAACTGAACTCTTCAGGACAGCATTTAATTATATTACACTTGAAAACCCATGAGTACTGTATTTGCTGTAGTACTCACCATATTATTTTATGGTGGGCATTAGATTGGGGTTAATGCCACTTACTTGCTATTACTATGTTTTGTTATTTGTTGATTATTAGAATGTTTAAGTGTTGATTTTGTTATTGTTTGTTATATGATACCCCAGCTATCTGTATACCAATGAGAGTGTTGTTTACTATATGAGGGGTGTAAAATATAATTCATTAATAAACATATAAATGCATTTGGCTCTCCAAGGTCTCTTCCACTTTTGTGTGGTGTCCTGACATTGAAAATTTTTCACAGCCCACACACTTCTTTCATTATTACAAAAGCATCACCAGACACATGGGAAAGACACAGTAAAATTTTTAATTTTTCAAACACTGTTGGAATCAGTAACCAGTCCTAGGCGTTTATAAAAGAATTTAAAAGCCAGAGAGTTAGACAAAGTTCTACTGGAGTATGTGAATATCCTAGCGTCTCTTCGTGACAACATATCCATATGAACCTATACTTGGAAATAAGACCCAGTGACTTCACTGTGGTTTGTATCTATGAGATTGCAGTGTCAATTACAGACAGAAAGTTGGCTAAATTAGATTCTGGGTGAATCTGGTGGAGATTGTGCCCCACCTTCTCTGACTACCAGGACAGTAGGTAATGCAGCGGCCAGACTGCTGACTGGAGTGGGGTACAGAGGTCACATTACACCCCTATTAAAGCAGTTCCATTGGCTAGCAATCAGCTATCAGGTACAATTCAAAGTGCTGAACTTAACCCACAAAGCACTATATGACCTGGGTCCTAGCTACCTCAAAGATCAAATCTCACAGTATGAACTGACTCGGGAGTTAAGGTCATCAGGAGAGGCCTTTCACTCCATCCCACCACCCTCACAGGTACGTCTTGTGGGGACACATGAAAGGGTCTTCTCGGCTGCTGTGCCCAGACTCTGGAACTCCCTCGCACTAGAGGTAAGGACTGTCCCATCTCTGATGTCTTTCCAGAAACAGGCAAAGACCTTTCTCTTCAGGCAAGCTTTTCCTGAATGATGGACTATCTATTATGTGTCTTTTAACATACCAGACATGAACACAAAGACTTTGTGTTTATAAGCACTTATTACCTTGTGTGTCTGCAATGACACTATATCAATGTTAGTTTCCATCATTCATAACTTTTACATGGAATTTTTACTCTCTAACTAGTCACGTTCTCTTGTAGCTTTAATGTTGCCTTTTAATACTGTAAGATTATTTTTAATTGATACAATTTAGATTGTGGGTCTTATTGTTTTAATTATTTATTGTTGATTGATCTTTTTAACTGTTTTAATTCTTTGATTGGAAGCCGCCCAGAGACCTTTGGGTAGTGGGCGGCATATAAGTTGTAAAAATAAATAAATAAATAAATAAGACGTCCCTCAATCCCCTGTTTCTCAAACTTGAATATATCTTACTTGTACTGGACTGTATATTGACCCTCATTACTGTAAGCCACCTTGGGTTCTTTTCCAAGGAGAAAGGCAGGGTAAAAATACTCTATATAATAATAAATAATAATAGGTAGCCCTTCCATAACAAGTGTTCAACATAATCTCTCTTAACAGTATTAAACCCAAGTCAAGTGTCAGCAATTAGTGATTTCGTATAATTATGAGAAACTTAAACACAGATTGTTACAGTCAAGAGGCAGACTGAGGACCCTAATATTTAGATGAAAGGTAAATTATCTCTGTATGTTAAATTAAGAACATTTAAGAAGAAATACCAATAAATATTGCACATTGTGAAATTTTCTTCCAAATAATATGCTCAGTAATAGAGATACTTCATCAATTTTCTACAACATACAGCCTTTTTTTCTGGATTTCTCATACCAACTGTTGTAAACTACAGATTAGATTTAAGAAGTAACAAGATCAAGCACAGTTTGCTGATAATGAGCATCTGACAGCTCTTGCAGTAAATTCATACTGCCGTTTAACAGTGTTTGTTTTGTCTGAATAAGCCCACTTTCCTAGGCTTTGCAAACTATAACATGCAAAAGATACATTTTAAAACAAAAACAAAAAGACAAGCATAAAAAATACATCACAAGGCATTTTACGCATGGTGGGTAATCATGAACAGTATTATCCGGGTCTTATAGGAACCAATTCAGAATACACTAGTGGAACTTGGTGGTAGAGTTGGTGAAGAATCATACAGTTCATCACCCAGCCCCATTCCTTACCCATAGAACATACTATTTCCAGTTAGAAAGGATTATACTACTGTACAATGCAGACTTGAGTGTGCTTTTTATCCTTTTTAGCAATTAAGTCTGGTTTAGGAACAAACTACAGCACCAGAGTGATGAGTTATTTTATTTAAAATATTTTTACTTATTTCTCCTTAAAAGGACCAAATTAAAAGTCAATTTTAAAGCTAACTGTGAGTATATAAGTACTAAAAATGAACAAACAAATGCTATACTAAACAATTAAGGAACACCAAAAGACAATGATAGATAAAACATGTAGCTATCATCAGTCCAAAACAACTCACAGTATTTTTCGCAAGAAAACTACATTGCATCAATTAAATCTTGGTAGCTGCCTAGGTTTTGCAGCTGTTAAACAACAAATAGATTAGTCTCTCTGGGCTTGCAGAGTGCCACCGATGATGAGGAAAACATTGTTTTGTAAACTAAAGAGGAGAAAACGCAGCCTAGAAATAGGAACCTAGCCACGAAGCAATGGTGGCCGCTATTAGACCCAGATCAAGATTTTAGACAGCTAGAAATAATTAGGTCTCTTGAGAAAGAAAACACTTGAAAATATACACTAGGGACCATGAATATAAAAGTAAAACACGTGGTTGGTGCAAAAACAACACCTTTCCTTGTCTTAAATCTTTTTTCGTCCTGTGCTTCTGACCAAAATATCACACCCAAGGCTTCAGTGTGCCTGGGCACAGCTCTAGCATGAAGGAACGGGTCAAGACAGACGTTTAGCATGTGCAGAGTTCTTCCTATTCGGATCAGCAGTCCTCCCGCCACTACTGGGCTTAGGGGGCTGCAAACGGGGTGGTGGTGGTGGTGGTTCCTGACCCGCCACGAGGCCCCAGTCGTGGTCCACGCTGCCCCCTCTACCCGATTCCTCCCCGCACAGAGGCGTGCGTGGCGGCTCTCCCTTCGGCTGCCTCCCCATCCTTCGCCTCCTCCTCCTCCTCGGCATCCCGTCCGTGGGTCCCGCGCTGGCCCCGGACCACCCGCTCCCTCCCTCCCATCCCTCCCTCCCTCACCTGCCGCCCAGTTGTCCCGCAGCCGAAGCGGGCCCCGCAGAAAGTAGAGGAGGCCGAGGGCCGCCACCAAGGCCAGGCTGCGGGTCCAGGGCCCGGCCAACCGCCTCAGCCGCTCCCACCGCCCAGGACCGCGGCCGGGCGACGGCGGAGTAGAAGGAGGAGGAGGAGGAGGTGCCGCGTCCCCTTCCACAGCACCGCTCTCCGCCATCATCATCACTCCCGCCGGGCCGGCCGAGGAGGGGGGGAGAGGGGGGCGAGGAGGCGGGGCTTGGCGCGCTCGCCGCCGCCATGCGAACGACGCTGGGAAGGAGGGGAGCGGCCTCCCTCCGTCCTCCTCTTCCTCCTCCGCCCGTCTTTGTGTGTGTGTGCCCGGCTTGGGTAGAAGAATCTAGTTGGGTCGGCCAGCCTCCCAGATTACACGGGAGAAGGGCGCTGCTGCGTCCCCGTTACAGGCGTGGAGCCCTCCTGGAATAAAGCCACATGCTGCAGGCACAGTGTGCGGAAAATCCATTTGGGACAATCGGGACTTGGCTTTTCCGCGAAGGTTGTTAGGAACCAGGGCTAATTTGATCGTGAGCTGAGTTTCCCTCTATTTGCAGTGCCTTTTTTTAAAAAAGGGGAAGACTGTGGTAACATTTTGCAATCTCTGTCAAGACTAGACTACAAGGAGATACCTTTATGTGTGTTTGTGTTGTGTCGTTACAGTTGTGACCCCCTCTTCGTGACTCCACGTCCATGGAGTTTTCTTGGCAGAAATACTGGAGTGGTTTGCTAGTTCCTACTCCAGGCGCCTACAGCACCTGGTATTCCGTGGTGGTCGCCCATTCAAGGACTAACCAGGGCCGGCCTAAAAATAAAAATAAAAACATTGCCACATGGCCCCCTCTTTCGAATCCTGCATTCTCTAAATGATAGGCAGGATTACGGCGTCGGAGCGTTGCTGTGCTGTAGCTCCGGCCGACTGCGCCCTTATGGAACATGGCGTCGATAGCTTCAGTTGCCGCCGCGCTGCGAGTCGAGACCCGGCAATATCGCTTTGATGTTAAGGAGCACGTTTGCCAGTAGCTAATATGACGCCTCCTCGGCTTCAAGGAGCTCTCCAGATAACCAGACAAGCCAGCACCTCCTTTTGAGATCCTGCCGGATGGCGGCTTGTCATACATACGCTCCTTCCCAGCGCGCCCTGCGCGGGGGTGGCAGGTGGGGCTGGGCTGGGCTCCGCTCAGGAAAGTCAAAATGGCGGACTTCGAGGATCGGGTGACGGATGAGGAGAAGGTAGGAAATTGTGGGGGTTTAATTTCCGAAGAAAAGGGGGAGGATTGGTATTCGGGTGCATTGAATGTCATGAGCTCCTTTGACCTCCCTCTTTCTCTTGATCTTATTTCTAAGAATCTTGTAGCACAAAAGCTCTGCAAGATTTAAGGATCCCTTTTCTTAGCTTTCTCTGTCTTCCCCTTCCGTTAGTTTCTAAATAACCTTGAAGGTAGAATATTTTGCAGTTGTCGTTTTGATTAAGAGGAAGTACATTGCCTGAGGGGCTATCCCTAACTAAAGCTATTTCACTCTGTTTTCTGGACATTGCACGCTTTTCTAATGGTGAGGTTCAGGTTTTTAGTTCAGTCGAGCCTTGGTTTCCCCATATCTGAGCTGATGTTTTTTAGCTTCTTTCCTATGATACTTTGAGATTCACTACCTAACTATTTTTAATTGTAAATTTATATTGCCCTTACAAGAAGGTAAAAACAATGTACCAAGTTGTTCTTCATTAGTTTATTTTAAACAAGAATGAACTGCTCAATATTTAGAATTATTTTTCTATAAAAAGGATAGATAAAATATAATATGATGAGAGCGGTACAATAATAATATGATAAAAACAGTAAAAGCCAGTGTGGGTGGGTGGGTGGGTGGGTGGGGGTGTGTGGGTGTGGGTGTGGGTGTGGGTGAAGACCTAAATCCAATGCAAGCACTTCTGACAGTATGGTGTGCACTTCATGGCAAATAAGTCATCACGGTCCCAAGGAACTCTCACTGAACGAGGTAACACTGCAAAGACCTCTTCCTATTGCCATGTGTCTCTTCTTGTTTGGCCAGCTGGAGGAAGGTCTAAGATGGTTATGTTAAGGTTGGGTGCATAGGTGTGGAAGGAAATGTGGTTTCCTGGCTATGAAGTGTTTCAAGTGTTGTAAGTAATACCTTAAATTTGTCTTGGAAAGCCTTTGCAAGCTACTGCATCTTTAACATGTTAAAATAATATTATGCTGGTTCAGTTAACAACACTCTATTTGAGATTAATTTTGCTGGTAATTTTAAAAGTAGCCCTAAATATAATCCACTGCAGTAATCTGAACAGTAAGTTACTAAAGTAGGAGAAACACTTATAAGGCTCTCCTTGTCCAAGTATGTCAGCCAGGTGATGCCACCCTTATATAGTATTAATATTTATAGATTCAAGATGGTTCCCAAACTGTGGACCTGGTTTCTTAAGGAATTATAATATTAGGGGGGGGGGGGGTAAACACCACTTAACTCTCATCCAGTTGAGCTGGACATTTTGATACACCGAGTCATATATTGTTTCAGAGGTTGTCCATAACAATAACAGACACAATAGGCATTTTACATTTTCTGCTTGAAAAGTTGTAAACTATATCTCTGAATTTTAGTTATCTCTTTTTCAATCAAAGAAGCAGTATGCTACTGATCACCTCATTCTACGAGGACACGACATTTAAAGAAGAAGAAGCTGGGACAAAAATGTCCCAACAGATTTATAAAAGGAATGGACTTTTTGGCCATTCAAGGGGCAGAAGACCTACCAGTGCATACATTTCCCATTTACAGTACCAGGCTGTTACTGTATGTCTCATTTAGTTAGAGTAGATAAGAAACTCAGCAGACCATGCACAGTGTATCAGTCATTTGCTTGCAAACCCCAGAAAAGCGATATGCAGTGATTGCACTGTGCTAGTCACAAAGACTGTCTCTTCATTGGAAAATGTTTTCCAGATATAATTCATGTTTGTTACACGCTTTATTATGTTATTATTATTTTGCCAAAAAGAAAACAAAGTTTGGCAGCTACTTGAAGCAAATTTGCCATGTAAACTATTGTATATTTTCTTACTCTGGCTGTTTGGGTATTACGCTTCTGCCCTTAGAAACAGTTTGGTTCTTATGGGTAATTTTGTATTTGTATGCAAGTGATCTGCATATTGGGATGCATCTGGCATCTCAGTCCACACCCTAAGATACCTTTCCTTAGTGTTTTAGGAAGAGCTGCAGGTGTGGTCTAGAATAAATGCTGCCTGCTCCTGATCAAGAAGTTGATAAGACAGAGCTTCATGGAACCCTGTAGCAGATTTGCTATGGGGCCAAGTAATAATCCCACCACAGTGCTACTTTCTTAAGTCTTTGATCCAGACGACTGCAGTGTGATTCCCCCCACATTCCAACTGGAACATGCTATGAATATGATATTGAAAAGTACTTAAAAGCAAATCTCTTGGCACAGTCATTCCAATGAACTGATTACCACCCCCATCCACCAATCAACATCTTTACCCTAGGCCAGTTATGGTGAACCTTTTAGCGACTGAGTGCCCAAACTGTGATTCAAAACTCACTAATTTGTCACAAAGTGCCAATACAGCAATTTAATCTGAATACAGGTGGCTGTGAAGGGGCAGTGTTGGGTGCCCACAGAAAGGGCTCCAAGTGCCACATTTGGCACCCGTGCCATACATGTTATATCTAGGCCATGGGATTTTGTTTTGTTTTATATAGTGAGGAAAACATGAATAGTCAACGTGTAAAGAGAAAATTGGCCTGTGTGTAAACCAAGACCTGGAAGGAGTTGGAAATTTGGAGAATATTCTTAACTAGGCTATTTCTTGCTTATATAAGTGAAACTCCCCCAAGGTGTTATTCACCAGATCTGCTGAACTGTGGTTTACATTGCCCTTAAGAGAGTATGGGGAAAGGCCATGCTGGCTGAAGATGGTGGAAGTTGTAGTCTGAAATACTTAGAAGGCTCCGGATAAGGGAATTATGATTTGAATAGTTCAATGTAATTGTAATTGTTTTTCCTCTCTCACACACACACAATGTCTGAGGAATTCTGACATTCATGTTTAAATTTTTGTTTGTATGCCCTGTTCTAGTAAAGGGTCTTGGTTTTATAAGTGAGATTCCCTGACCTTCTGGGAATCACTTGTTCCTTACTAAAACACATTGAACTGAGAGAAGAAAATATTTTTATTTGGTACACAACACAGACAAAAAAGATATGACTCCAAAAGTGTGCATAGTAGGACCAGAACAAAAATGTTCATCAGATGTGTGCATAGATACAGATACATACTCATGTGGCAAATATAGTTCATATACATAATTTTCTGTTTTCACTATATGTTGCAACTTTGCAAAAGAAGTACCTCAAAACTTTTTTAGAGCTTAATTTTTCTGCAGAATGTACCAATTTCTTTTTTTTAAAGATTGTTTCATAAAATTTACTAGCAACAAATAACCTCTTCAGTATTAGGAAATCTTATCTGTCTTGAAGTTGTATTAGCCCACAAAGCCATTCTTTAAGGATAATTTAAATCAGAGTCTGTATCCAATGTGTTCTACTTTTGCACACTTAAGAAAGTGTGCAATACTACAAATGTTTCATTGATTTGCAGATAAATGGATTAAATAGAACCACAGGTGCACCAATAATCCAAATCAATATCAAATTCTGAATTTATCTTTTTCAGTGCAGATCAAATCAGAACCATTCACTTCAACAGACACACAGTGTGTGTCTCTTCTCTTTCTCTTCTTAGTCTTTTTTCCTTAAACTGCATTTTAATTTTGTTGTTGATTTGCAAGACAACAGGAATGCAGTTGTGCTAAGGACACATGTAACATGAGTGTTCCAGGAGCAATGAGCCTTGTGACCAAGTGGGGATTTAAACCTAGTTCACCATTACTCGACCAAAAGTAATAGATGCAAAAGAACAATCTGCAGTCACCCCCTGCCATTTCGTGGTTCAGGTACTGCGGTCCCACTACATCGCGGGATTGCAGTACCTGCACCTCAGAGCCGCGTGGGGGTGGGGGTGGCGGCGGCGATTGGGTCGCTCCATGCCGCCCCCGTGCTCCTCCGAGAAGCCTCAGACAGGCATGCGATCACCCCCAGGCCACACCCCACCCGCTTCCGCATATCGTGGATTTTCATGCATTGCGGGTGGGGTGGGTCCCTAAACCCCGCAATCAGCGGGGGGTGACTATCATTAAAATGCATATGGACAAGACATGAGACAAGTACACAGGCAATGGTGCAAAGATATGATAGCTATGTCGGATCAGAAAAGAGGAGTGTGGGCAGAGTGCAAATACATGGAGAGATGATTTTAAAAGCTTAGAGGGCAACACAATACAGATTTATGAAGACAAAAAAGA
>JAHTLZ010000129.1:68647056-68720226 GCA_023846285.1 Phrynocephalus versicolor
AGACTCAAAGGGCTAATCAAGAAGTACTGTAGTCTTGACTCTCAAACCATTATGTCACATATTTCTTTCTGCATGCTTTGGGCAGTTAGGATAAAAGAAATTTTAGTTTAGTTTTAGTTAAAGGCAAGTGTTAAATTAAATCACACTATATTTGGGGTACTGGGAAATGCTTCATTTAAAAGTTTTCCAGATTACTTCCACCACTGAAGGGAAGTATAAAATAATAATAGCATTACAGTTACAGTCACTGAATCTAGCTGTTGTGGTGTTGACGTATGGTTTTGATTTAAAGATGGCAAAATGTCTACAATGCACAAACTTTTCATAGAGGATTACAAACTATGTGTAAATATAGTATTTGTATTACCTTCTAATCTTGTGAGAGAAGTTGTGGTAACTAAGCAAGGCAAAAACCAAAGAGTAATGTGACCCTTTAAAAGCTATCAGATGTATGGTAGCATATGCTTTTATGGACTGGAATCCACTAGATATATAAACTGTTAATGTGAAATGCATCTATAAATATAGGGGTATATGTCAGGTGTGTAAACAGGAACATAGAAAAAAGCCTGGCATTAGACAGTGGTAATTAACAGTCTCCATTTATTATACAGTTTATTTTTTACTGCAAGAACAAGGTAAGATAATTGCATGGAGTGTGATCAAAATATCTTTTATCCCAATACAGGACACAAAGTTGTAGAATGTGATTGCTTACTAAGTGTTCAGCAGTTCACTCTGAAGTTTCTTTTCCCCCAAATGGCACCTCTAAGGTCAGATGCAGAGTGTTCTGGGAGACTAAAATACTTCTCTATTGATTTTTAATTTGTCTAGTCAGATTTGTTTGTCAATTATAAAAGTTTACTGATGGCATATTTATGGCTGCCCCTACACAACCACATCATGCAGGTGGGCATTTCATTATTATAGCTTTCTTCTGGTCATGGAGAGAAGAACAAAAAGAACCATACAACCCTTGCTTTTCATTTGTGCTGTAACTACACTGTGTTTGCTTAGTTTACTTTGCTTTTTATGGTTCTTAATATTTCTGAGGGAAAATAGTATCTAATGAGCCTTTCTCATGAAGTGCTGCTGGTCAGTTGTAGCCAATCACCCTCCCCACCAGCTGCCAGGGCCACTCTCTGGGCTCCATGCGCCACCAGGATACTTTCCCTGAAGCAGTGCACCAGTCATCACCGAAGCCCCAGCTGGCTCCTCCCAGCTTCCCAATAGAATGGTCAGCTTTGGATAGAGGCAAGAAAAGAAGCATGGGGTTCTGGGACTGGCAACTATTGGTGCCCCCTTCTCTACTTATGGATCTTGTTTCTGCACTCTGTGTGTGCTGTTCCTCTTAGCTTTGAGCAGTTAAGTAAATCTGAATACATTCACTTTGTAAAAAAAGAGTGAGGCTTGTTCATATTGGCCATGTCACAGACATCAGGAATTTCAGCTTAAATTTTAGTAAGATTGCTATGGGACACAGCCAGAATTCTATTAGTGGGTTATGTTCAGGTTGGATGAAATTCAAATATTCCTTAAAAAAAAAATCACACTGATTTAAATAAAAAGCATTTTAAAAAAATTAAATAATAAAAACTGTGAATCATAATTTAAATCAATTTGATTTAAATCACATTTACACTGCTTATCTTTGTGCAAAGGAAATCATGTTGGTTGTGGTTCATTAACCGGGAGGGCTGTGGAGAGGGACCGTGACGCTCTCCGTCGTCCTGGATATGTACCCAGTCACCTGGGAACACAACGATGACCTTGTTATTGAGTGGCAACTTGCCACTACAAAATACAGTTTGTCTTATGTAAAGGTAAAGAGGATTTTGGCTGACAATAAGCTAATCTGATTGATTGTAAAATTATTATAGTTACACTTAATTAAAGTTATAGTAATGGTTTGTAAATGAGAGTATGATTCTAAGCCATATCCTAAGGAGAACACACATATAAATCCACTATTATCAACCAATATGACATATAGTATTTATTCTCTAATGTGGAAATGTGAAATGAAAATACCTTCCTCTCTATCTTCCTCATACAGTAACCCCCCCGCTGGTCGCGGGGGTTAGGGACCCACCCCACCCACGATCCACGAAAATCCGCAATATGCGGAAGCGGGTGGGGGGCCTGGGGGCGGGTGGGGCGATCACGCGTCTGTCCCAAAAGCCTTGGAGGAGCGTGGGGGCGGCACAGAGCGACCCGATCGCCCCCTGCAGCCCTTCCGCGTGGCTCCGAGGCCTTTCGGAGGCACCCAGTGGGCGACGGAGAGCAAAGCCATCCCTCCCCACAGCCCTCCCGCGCGGCTCCGAGGCCTTTGGAGGCGCCGGGGGGGCAACGGAGAGCGATGCGATCGCCCGCCCCCTAGACTTCTCAGAGGTGCGGGGGCAAACGGAGTGACCAGATTCCCCCCCCCCTGCGGTGCAGGTACTGCGATCCCGCAATGTAGTGGGACCGCGGTACCTGAACCACGAAATGGCGGGGGGGGGGACTGTAGAACATGACATTGGTGATGTCTTTTCCTACCTGACATTGTATAAGTAATTAAGTTTCATCAGCATGAAAAAGATACAGTATGTTTAAATTCTAACAAATCAGTCACTATTGGCATAGGATAGCTGTAGCCAACCCCATCACCAACTGGGACAAACGCTAAGAAAAAGAAGAATGGCATGGGATAGCTGCTGGATGAAAGACGTGGAAAAGGCCCAAAACTTTTTTCTCAGAAAAATGTTCTTTAAGTCAGGACCATCCACATATTGACCAAGGCTGTCTCCATGATAAAATGCTTAGGGAAATGAATAACTTCATATTATTTAAACAAATGTCAAAGCATGTCAAAATTACAAGCTCTTTGAGTATTGTGTTTCTAACAGTGCTTTAATGAAATAAGAGCTTATCGCTTACAGTTGCCCTTTCTAATAAAATGTATATTATAGTTTGAAGGATATGTTCAGTCCTCTAGAGCAGGCATATCCAAAGTCCAGCCCGGGGGCCAAATATGGCCCAATTTAAAATTTTGAATGGCCCTCAGCCTCTTCTCCCTGTCGGCTCAGCCTGTCACTCACCCCCACCGGCCGGCCGGCCCCTCCCTGTGCTGGCTAGAGACATCAGCTTGCAGTTTTATGGTTTGCCTGCCCTCCCTGCCTCCGTCCATCCACTCAGCAACCCGCCCTGCCTACCAACTCCTGGCTCCGTTGCTGCAGTGTCTTCCCCACCTCCTTGCAAGGGAGGGTAGCATATGTGAGCAGTGGTGCATCTTGGGTGTGCGTGGGTCAATTCCTGGGCCGTGAAACAGCCGCTGGGTCCTTGGGCACCTTGAAACCAGAGCATTTCCAGCTGATGCAGATGCACACGGACCATGCCATTTCTCTCTCTCCCCCCCCGCTTCAGGCTGAATGGTCGGCCCCCACACATTTTCACCTCACAAAACCTGGCCCTCCTTGCAAAAGTTTGGACACCCCTGCTCTAGAGCATCTGTTCTCAGTGGGAGCCATATTGCCCTCTGGAGGAGCTGTGGCACATTTAAAGGGAGTCACCGGCTACAAATTTCTTCACATACCATCTTACAGCCTTGATTCAGTCTGTATTTCTTTCATATTGTGTTTATGGCTGTGGAAAAAGGATGAGAGTGCTGCTGGACAGAATCTATAGGAACTCTATAGGACAGTGATGGCGAACCTATGGCACATGTGCCAAAGGTGGCACTCGGAGCCCTTTCTGTGGCCACCCGACATCGCCCCTTCACAGTCACCTGTATACAGGTTAAATGACTGTATTGGCAGTTTGGGCACTCGGTCTTCAAAAGGTTCGCTTTCACTGCTATAGGATATACTGTACATCTTTCTGATACCTGCTTCTGAGTAATCTTTCTCACACACTTAGCATGTTTCTGTTTTAATAAGTTAAAAGTAAGTGGCAGCTTGGGCATTGTGGGTGATATATTTTATTCCCTAATCTTATTTATTTATTTATTTATTTATTTATTTACCAGATTTTTTTAGCCGGCCCACTACCAAGAGGTTCCCTAATCTTTTTATATGCAGCCACATGTTGCAGAACAGGAAGAAGAAGCTCTCAACTGACATCAAGCACTTTATGATATTTTTTCCATTATATATATACACCTAGGCAGAGAAACAAAGGCCATATATATAAAATAGGAGCACAACTTGAGTTTTTCCACTACTTTGAACCTGGTTAGCATTTGAGACAGCCTGCTAGAATTCCCCATGATTATATGTGTGTGTTTTTTTCTTTTGTGGAAATCATAAGTGTGGCGTCATTACACCAGCTTTGACAAAATTCATGTTGTTGAATACCAACAGTAAAAGTGATTGCAACTTGGAAACATAATACAGGTATCTAATTTTGAATGCATGGTATAATGGCAATAGGGGAAAAAACTTGTAACCCAGGGTCTGATTTCAGTTTCAGAGAAGTCCATGGATAATGTTCTAATAATGAAGAGATGAAAAGACAGAAATGTGAAATGAGAAATACTAGTATATTTTAGCTTTAAATTCTCTTAATTTCAACTTTCAAATTCTCTCAATTTCAACTTTTTTGAAAAGGGGAAGCCAATAAAACATTGGAGAGTTAGTAAATAATGGGGTCATTCCATGTCAGATTAACCAATGCATGGAACATTGATGTCATGGATTTGGTACATTTGTATCATACCATGAGATGTTTTTAAAAAAAAAATTCAGATTTTTGGTCCCCCCGTTTCCAAGATACTGCATTTTCAAAATTGCACCCCAAAAAAGCAAAATTCACTAGCCACCATAACTTCAAATGTTTTTAATAGATATCTGTGATAGGTGTCATTTTAAAGCTTATGAATAGGGCTTTCATTTGATATACAGCATGATGCAATTGTACATTTGCAAAAAATATTACACATTTATATAACTATAAAATTTGAATTTTTGGAAAAACAGAATGTTTAACATTTTTCAAAACATCCACACTTAAAGATACAGTACATATCTTATAGCCAGTCACTCCAAATTTCAGGATGGTATCTCAGTGGTATCATATAAAACTTTCTTGATGTAGTATGATAGCACCTATTGCTGATGTGTATGTCTTTGGCTTCAGCTACAGCCAAGCTAAAGACCAGTTTAAGACCCGGTGAATAAGCTGAGTTGCTAAATCAATCTAATTTCTGTTCAGGTGCGTATAGCTGCAAAATTCATCACCCATGCACCTCCTGGAGAATTCAATGAAGTGTTTAACGGTAAGTACAAAAAAAAAACTGGTGCAGGTCTTTCTGAAGCAAAGTACAGTGGAACCTTGACTTACATACTGCTTGACTTGCATCATATTTGACTTGCAGCAAGAAGGGGCCTGTTTGACTTGAGTTGCAGGCTTTGACTTACATCTCGGAGCCCCGGCGCAAGGCACCGGAATTGGGCGGCAGCCACAACCCAGCATCGCGGCTGCCGCCTCCAAACTGCTCCTGCCTTCTTCCTCTCTTCCGGCAGCGGCGGCTTCGGCAAGGCCAGCTCAGAGCACCTGGAGCTGGTCCTCGGCCTCACGGAAGCCGCCACTGCTGCCAGAGGAGAAGAAGGGCCAGGAGCTCGGGGCTGGCCTCGCTGGTTAGACAGTCAGCTCAGTCTTGTAAAAAATCTGGCTGCAGAAGTCTGGTCCACAATGGATGCATTTTAGTTGGGGAGCTGTAAAGTTGTGGGACTCTAATGGTAAGCATAGAGTTGTTCAGAACTTGGAACGTCAGGTTAAAAATCAGTAAAGCTTAAATGTTAGACATTGTTGCTATGATCATTAAAAAGTGGAGGCATAAAACTTGTGGACTATAATTCCACTGCCTCCTCCTCTCTTTGAAGAGACATTTCATTTACATCCCCAGAAGGAATCTCCTATCCCAGTCAAATTTGTGTTAAATTGCTGTTTTCGGGGGTCTTTTTCATCATCTGGAACAGATTAATCCGCTTTCCCATTACTTTCTATGGGAAACGTTCATTTGACTTAAGTCATGTTTGACTTAAGTCTAGACCACTGGAACGGATTAATGACGTAAGTCAAGGTTCCACTGTAAAGTATATACTGCATATTTGTAGCCTATAATTAGAACATGATATTAAGTTGACTAAAAACAAGTCTTTGCTAAGTATTGTCTGTGGGGAGTCTTACATTCAGAATCGAGGGATTTGAAGCTTTCTAGGAATCACCTCAATTTTATAGTGGTTTTAGATGCTAAAATTATAGAATGGCTCGTAAAGCCTTTTTTAATGTCCTATATTATGTTATTTTAAATACTCACTGCATATTGACTTCAGTTTAGAATAAGTTATAATTTTAAAACTTCAAAAATTGCAAATCACAATTCTCACAATCCCCAGAAAGAATGGAATGACAAAATACTTCTGTATTTTCTCTACCTCGAAAATTTTGGAAAGGGTCACCATCATTAAGAATTGACCCAATATATTGCAGTTATTAAGTTATCACTGCTGTTCCATTGACCATGCTCCATTTATAATAGAAACATATATTCTATATTTTACTTTTCTTGCAAGCTGATGATGGTGGTGGTGGTGGTGGTGGTGGTGGTGGTGATGATGATGATGATGATGATGATGATGAAAAATCTTGGAAAAGATAATACAGCAGATTTGTACTGTATGATTGTTGTAGTGTGTTTTTCTTAGCTGGAGAAAGGTTTAAACATGGCATTTTAACTGAAAAAGCCTCTGGAGCCACCTTCACTAAAAAAATTAATTTTTTTATTTTTTTTTATTTAAAATATTTTACCCCACCTTTCTGCTTCTGTAGTCTTAGAAATCTAATCCTGTCAATAAGAAATGTTGATAGTACATTTCAAACAGATTGTTATTCAAACCTCGATCAGGCCACCAATAAATATTATATCTGCATGTTAAAGCTGTTTCTGATTTGCAGTTCCTGTATATTTATTTTTTCTTTTTCTTTTTTGTTATTAGATGTTCGGTTGCTGCTTAACAATGACAATCTTCTTAGGGAAGGAGCAGCACAGTAAGTACTGCTTATTTTAAGAAAGAATGACTTGTTGCAAGCACATTTGTGTGCTTCAGTAGTAACACTTTCACCTCTGCTTTAAATGGCATAATTACCATGAAAAGTGCAGTAATTATTCTAGTAATTATTCTAGTGGTAATATTATGCTATCCCAAGAACCCTTTACACTGGTTGATCCTGTTTTTGGACATGTTGCAGTATGGAAATTTCAGGGATTATACAGCAAGAAATGGGATTATGTTGTTCAGTTTTATAATCTCTTTGGTTAGGAACAATAGATAAGTATAGGTTTGTACACTTTTGCTATACGTTGTAACTGACAAGCTCTGAGCTATGCTCTCAGTGCACTGTTTGAAAAGTTTGAAAAGTTTCATTAAGAGCATCCTCAGGATTAGTTAAGATACTGTTTGATAACATCTGTGTCAGCTTTAGTTGAGTGACTTTTCAATGAAATACTGTATGTTCAGTACAACTGAAAGAAGTAGGGAGGAACAATTACTGATTATTGCTTCCAATGTTGTGTTCACTATAACTGTGCTAGGAATCCTGCATGTTCCTTTTTTAGTAGGAAAATATGAGTGTAAGGCTATAGATGTGTAAATACATTCTGAAGGCAATGACTTTTTTAGCATCAGATCCCAACATTTATTTACTTGCTACTTGTCTCTTATAGTGCATTCGCCCAATACAACATGGATCAGTTTACTTCTGTAAAAATAGACGGCTATGATGATCAGGTAAATTAAAAGTTTTCTTTCTACCCTTTAAATTAAATGTTCCTGTA
Source organism: Phrynocephalus versicolor (assembly GCA_023846285.1). Lineage (NCBI taxonomy): Eukaryota > Metazoa > Chordata > Lepidosauria > Squamata > Agamidae > Phrynocephalus > Phrynocephalus versicolor. The sequence continues at coordinate 68,654,873 of JAHTLZ010000129.1, forward strand.
CTGAAATTTGTGAGTGGATCATGGTTTAAGAAATCTATCAATCTTTAAGGCACCACAATATTTTGTCTTCTGTTTTGATTTTCTGTTTTCTTTTTCTTTTTACTCACACACTGAAGCAGATTAGCAAAGCAACCTCTTTGGAATGAGGCAATTTTGTGCTTCCTCAGTGAGAAGTAGGGTATAGAATTTGGGGCTCAATTTGGATAGGTTCTCTGTTATGTAATAGCATCTTCTTTCTTGGCATATTTTAAGGGTGTTGCAAAGTACAGATAAACCTGTACAGTAGTACCTTGTAAAAAGGAATTAATCCGTTCCAAATGAAATTACGTTAAGCAAATTTTCCTTTATATAAATTTCCCATAGGAATGCATTGAAAACAGTAATCCCATTTTTATGTTGTACGGATTTGCCCCATAGGCAATTATGTTAAGCAAATTTCCCCTATCTCTAGAATTTTTTATGTTGTACAGATTTTATCTGTACAACATAAACAAACAAACTGTATAACAAACAAACTGTTTGTTATACGAGGGTCCACTGTATTTTAAAACAGAAATTCATCTCAAGCCCAAGAGCCAAGGAAATCTGTTACAAGTAGAGATGGGCACGACCAGAAAAAAATTATTTTTCGAGTTGTCGTTTGTCGGGGCGGGTCCGTTTCGGGTCGTTTCCGTTTGTCACGAAATTTTTCAAAAATTTGCCATTTTGTCGTGTCGTTTGTCGTTTCCACCGCTATTTAGCGCGACTTGACTTCCCAGAGCATGGGGTTAGGGGGTAAGGGCTAGGCTTAGGGTAACGGTTAAGGTTAGGGTGGGTTAGTGGGCTGCACCTCTGGGTGCCTCTGGCCCACTAAGAACACAGTGTACTAGCGTATGGGTTAGGCTTAGGCTAAGGGTTGGTGTGCTTTTTATGCCCTCTCTGGCTCATCCAGAAGTTTCAGCAAAACCTGGCCATGCGATTGGTGGAATGGCTCCAAAAATTTGCATGGTCCCATCCCATGGCCAGCTCATCATTGCGCGTGCGCAGGTGTAAAAATATAAAAATAAAATAAAATCAATCGAGACGTTTTATTGCAAGAAAAACCCACTGCTGCTACTGTAAAAATTCAAGCATTTAAAATAGCTAATTTTTGCATGTTTCTGTGGTGCTTTGGTGGGTTTTTGGACCACGATTTCAAAAAAAAAATTGCGGTCGCCATTTTGGATCCCCCCACACCGCATGGCAAATGGAGACAATGAGGATGCCCCCCCCCCCAGCCTGGTACCAGAGCAGCCCAGGACAGGAGGGGGGGGAAGCTGGGGACCCCCCACCCCAGAAACCACCCCTCTGGTAGGTGCCCTCAGGCAGGCATATTTTCGCCTGCTTTTTTGGCCGGGAATTGGGTTTTTTTTTTTAATTTTTAAAACTTTTTTTCTGTGCCGCTTGGCATCGCGCAATTGCTGCGATGCCAGGAACGACAACGACAAATCAGACCCAATTTTTCTTTTATCGGTTCGGAGTAATTGTCGTTCTTCTTTCCGTTACGTAACGGAAACGAGGAACGGAAACAGAAACGAGAATTTCGCCAAGTCGTGCCCATGTCTAGTTACAAGAAGGTGCAGTTTCTGTAAACTTGTCACTGTTCTCACTGTGAAATTGTCTTTCTCTTTAAGGTCTTAATCACAGAACATGGTGATCTTGGTAACGGCCGATTTTTGGACCCAAGGAACAGGATTTCTTTTAAGTTTGATCATTTAAGAAAAGAAGCAAGTGATCCCCAGCCGGAGGACACAGATACAGCACTAAAATCCTGGAGAGATGCCTGTGATACTGCATTAAGAGCATACGTCAAAGATCACTATCCACAAGGATTTTGTACTGTTAAGTATCCAGCCTCCTTTTTGAGGCTTTTTAGTTTTTTTTGTTAGTTAATATAAAGTGCAATGAATCTCATAATGTGACCATTGGTGCTTGAAATCATTTTTCTCAAGGCCATAACTGACTCAATAGCTTCTCTTTCTCCTCCTTCCTCCTTTCTTTTTAGTACACTAGTACCTTGGTTTATAAGCATAATCTGTTCTTGAAACATGCTTGTAAACCAAAATACTCGTATATCAAAGCAAATTTCCCCATAGGAAATAATGGAAACTGAGATTATTCGTTCTGGGGCTCCAGTTTCCATTATTCCCTATGAGGAAATTTGCCAGGAGCTGGTGGCCGGCACCCACAGCTAGGGCTAAAAGCTGGGACCATGGTCATTGTGAGGGCTGCTAGTCGTGGCGGCTAGGGCCCGCCATCTGCGTGGGCCAGGGGTGTCTGCCCACGGCTGCAGCAGCAGTGGTGGCAAGGTGCCTGGGTTCTCTCTCTTTCCTCCCTCCCTTTTGATCCGGGTTGGCTCTTCCGCCTCTGCCACCATCTTTGGAGCCTGCCAGGCAACACCCGGGTGCCATTCCAAGATGCAGGTAGTGACAGTGAGGAGGAGGAGGAGGAGGTGAGCCAGGCTGTGAGGGAGGAACCCAGCTGCCATTAACCCCTTGCCAGGATGACAGCAGCTAGGGGTGGCAGTGGAGGAGGAGGATGTGACTGCAAAACAAGCAGCTCTGGTGCTCAGTTTGAAAGTCATTGCTCACAAAGCAAAGCAAACAAACTTAAAAATGTTGCTTGTCTTGTGAAATACTTGTAAGCCAAGGTACTCATAAACTGAGGTACCACTTTAGATGGAAATGTGTAATGTGTATGTTTATGTTTTTCAATTACTGTATCTACAGTACCTGTTATTTCAAATATAATAGACGTGAAATAGAGAGTATAAATGAGAAAGGACGTGCATGTGAAACCTTGCAGACAGGCAACGTGTGTGTGTGTGTGTGTGTGTGTGTGTGTGTGTGTGAGAGAGAGAGAGAGAGAGAGAGAGAGAGAGAGAGGAACATAGGCTGTAGATATTCACTGATAATGTAGTTAATGAGCAGTAGTATATTACAGTGTATCTTTTTGACAGTATGGCAGTAGCATGAATGCTGCTTTTCCATAGACCTTCATTCCAACTTCACACAGCATGCTTTTAAAGAATGATGAAATGATACTAGGCATGGGCCTTTCATTTCAGAATGGGTCCAGTTCCGAAATGAATCACGGCAGCACAGGTGCTGTTTGGAACTTCAACTCACCCTCCAAAACGAAATTACCCATTGACTTACCTCGCCTTACCTCGCGCGGGGCAATATTCCAACCAGGAAGTAGCCTCCGACGTATCATTGTTTCTTCTCTCTGGTTCTGGCCAATCAAACATGGAGTTGGGATCATGCAAGTCTTTGCCAGCTCCTGACTGGCCAGCGCTAGGGAGAAGGAACAATGACGAGTCGGACTACTTCCTGGTTGGAGTATCGTCCTGTGTGAGGTAAACCAAAGTAAGTCAATGGGAGATTTCATTTTGCAGGGTGGGTCCAAGTTCCAAACAGCACCTGTGCTGCTGTGATTCGTTTTGGAACTACTGTAGACCCATTCCGAAATGAAAGGCCCATGCCTAAATGTTATGGAAAAGATTCCGTTTCACCGCTATAATGTTTAACATCCATAGAATTTGTGGGGTGTACACTCTCATATTTATATGAACATTTCTTCTGGAAGCAGGTTTACAGTAAAACTATAGATGGGCAGCCAACAGTCATTGCTTGCATTGAAAGTCACCAGTTTCAGCCCAAAAACTTCTGGTAAGCATATGATGTTTTTCTTGAATTGGTACTCTGCACAAAACCATCCTTACTTCTGTTTGGAAAGGGGAATTACTGGCACAATCTCTGAAAAACTCTCAATGGCAAATCTGGGGTCCAGACTATACCCAAAGTACATGTTTTATACCAGGGGTCCTCAAAGTTTTCAAACAGCGGGCCGGTTCACCACGCCCCAGACACCACTGGGGGCCGGACCCCAGTGGGTGGGGGGAGCAGGGGACCTTGCCGTAGCCCTCCCACTTTGAATGCCCCACTAGCCAGCATGCTGATCATCTAGGCGGTAGTTGGGGGGAGTGGGAGAAGTGACATAGCCCACTACTTTGAACTGCCTCAGCAATAGAAGCAGCTGCGGAGGCTGGCTTGCTTGCGAAGTAGGGGGTAGGTGGGGGGGTTGCAATTGGTCCTGGTGGCCAGATTCAGGACCTTGGGGGGCCGCATCTGGCCCTGGGCCCTTAGGTTGAGGACCCCTGTTTTATACATCCAAATACACCATCTGGGGTGGTTATTCTTGGAAATATACAAAGTTAATTTAGCCTTTTTTTAGTTTGCAACTAGAATATACCATGGGAGAGAATCTGCAGTGGACCATTAAGTGGACTTGCCAGCCCACTGAGATTTCAGTAAATGAAGTTAGGACCCCAGACTATGCTATTAGTGTTTTTCAAAAATTACCCATTTAGTTTGAAGAGGCATATATATCACATCTAGCAGAATCAGCTTGGAAAAAGAAGAGTTATTTGCTGAGGCAATCAAGGCCTTGACTGTCTAACTCTACTGACATAATAAATCAGGTTTTTTTCCTGTACAGTGGTACCCCAACTTAAGAGCAGCTCGACTTAACAGCAATTCAACTTAAGAGTGGAAAACTGTTACTGCCACCTTACAAATTTTAGATATGGTCTGCTTGACTTATAAATATTTTTTTCATTTTTTTATTTTTTTAAACTTTCAATTTTTAGATAGGTACCCCAACTTAAGAGCATGCATTCAGAACAGATTAAATTCGTAAGTCGAGGTACCACTGTATCTCCTTTCTGTTTCACTGGAAGCCCTAGAGCTCCCAAACCAGAGAAAGGCAAAAATGACATGCAGTTTGAATTAAAGAATGTTAGTTAAGATATTTTGTACTACAGAACTGAATTCAGTCATTCCACATACATAGTCATTCCTGGTCTCCCCTTTCCAAATTTCTTTATTTCAGCAATATATTTTATGATAACGGGAAAGATAAGTAAGAAGTCAAAAATATTTGCAAAATGAACTCTGTTGATCACAGTTTATCTTCTGCCCACCTTTGAAATAAATAGCCGAATGTGTCACTGAGTATAGGAATAACACTAGAAATGCTCTTTTATATAATTAACGAATACCTTCTTGGCTTTTCTAAACAAAACAGCTCTCTTATCTTTCTTCATAATGAGGATTTACTGTTGGAGGGATCTTTTCTCTATTCCAGTTGAAAATATCTGAAGAAAGAACATTGCTTCATTAGCTTGTTTCATTAAATCCACAGTATTTCCCTATACAGTTGTACCTCTACTTATGAGTTTAATCCATTCTGAATGTGTGCTCATAAGTCGAACAACTTGCAAGTAGAGCAGCCGTATCTAATAAATAAATAAATAAATTGAAAAAATATAAAAAATGTAAGTAGAGCAGACTGCATCTAAAATTTGTAAGGCAGCAGTTAAAATGCCAAAGGTTTTCCTCTCTTAAGTTGAATTGCTCATAAGTAGACCCGCTTATAATTTTCTATTTCTGTGTAGGAATGGGCGCTGGAGGTCAGAATGGAAGTTTACCATCACACCACCAACAGCTCAGGTGGCTGCGGTGCTGAAGATCCAGGTCAGTTAATCTAGACAACTATATATTTATAAACACAAATGGGCATCACCTGGACCATTGGTTGCCCTGCAAGATAATCTTGTGAGGGAGACTGACGGGGCAAAATGTTCTTGTCGGTCCTACTCAATCTCTCAGTGTGCTTTGATACTATCAACCACTATATCCTTCTGAGGAGTCTCTCTAGTTTGGGGACCAGGAGTTTGGCTTTGTCTGAGCTCCGGTCCTTCCTGGGAATCACCCTCAGAGGGTCTAGCTTGGTGAGATTGCACTCTCAGTTGTGGAGTCCTACAGGGGTCAATAATCTCACCAGTGCTATTTAATATCTATATGAAGCTGCTGATGGAAACTATAAGAAGTTTTGGAGCTTCGTGTTATCAATACACAGATGACACCCAACTCTTATCTTTCTTACATTCACCTTCAGAGGATGCTGTCCCATACCTTGAGTGCTGCCTGGATGCCGTGCTACAGTGGATAAATGGGTTAACTGATGGCTGCTGAACCTGGACAAGACAGAACTCCGGGGGGGGGGCAAGTGTCTGCAGATTTGGGTCTTCCTCCTCCTTGGGTGGGGGCAGACTCTCCACCAATGATGAGGTTTGCAGCTTGGGCATATTTTTGGACCCAGCTCTATCAAAAGAATCCTGGGTAGCATCTGTGGTCTGCTCTGCCTACTTCCATTTTGGTGGGATTGCCCAGCTGTGTCTCTACATGGACACCGGGTCTCTTACCATACTGAACTATACTTTGGTAGTCTTGAGATTAGACTACTGTAATGCTCTCAACCTGGGTCTGCATATGAGGCTGGTGCAGAAACTTCCAACAGGTGCAGAATACAGTGACCAGATTGTTGACCGGATTGAAGAAATGGCAACGTATTTCCCCCACCTTGGCTGCCTTACACTGGTTACCTATTCATTTCCACACTACCTTCAAGGTGATGGTGCTAACGTAGAAAGCCCTAAATGGTTTGAGACCTTGATACCTGGCAGAACACATGCTTCCAATAAGATCTGCTTGTACCACTCTTTCCTAGGCCAGGTGATTAAGAACTCTGATCCTGAGAGTCTTTCTTTCTTAGTGTTTCCTAGTGTCACCTAAACCATGAAGAGTGGCCCTTGCTGGGCAGTAATTGGTCGTTTCTTCATACCTGTCCTCAGAAGAAGCTTCTTGGACTCAGTCTCAATCAAATGTAATCTTGTTAGCAGATATCTAAGATTTGAAGCTCATGAACTGGAAAACATATTTGACATTGGACTCATGAACTAGAATTTCCTCTGACAAATAGATCGGAACATAAGGCACTATTATTTATTGTCTCTGGTCACACCAGAGCTGCGATATATTTATCATGCTGTCTAATTTATGGCTTGGATCATAAAGTTTTGTTTATTACTATAAATCAAATACCTGTTCCACAGCAGCACCTACAAATGACCTGGTCTATGTAAAGAAAGCCATTTGGAAAATCTGATTTGTGTCTTCTGTTCCCATGGGGAAGCTGTGTTATCCTTTTATGAAAGCATGAAATACTCATGGGTCTTGCTTTAACTTAGGTTCATTACTATGAAGATGGTAACGTGCAGCTGGTTAGTCACAAAGATATACAGGATTCTGTAACTGTTTCGGTGAGTGCAGCAAGTTAATACTATTACATGTAGTTTGCTTTCAAAGCTGGTTCATGGTGGAGAATCATGCTTGAGTGGTCCTTTAGCAGTAGGTAACATTTTATGGGGAAGTGTCACAACCATGGAATGTTCATACAGGAAGAAATGTAGAGGAGTGCATGCTCCAGCTGGTAAAATCAGTCAATGGCTTGGGCTGCCTTCTCTTTCTAATGTTCTTTTAATAACACATCAGTACCCAACTTATGAATAGTACATGAATCTATATCTTTTAGCTGGGGAACCCAAACCATTTGAATTGAAAGTTGTCTGATGTGTCATCTGAATTTATTTTATTTTATTTTAATCTTCATACAGAATATGTTAAGGGATGTTAAATGCTTGTATTGAAACCATATAACACAGAATGGTCTGCACAATCTTTCTCTTATCCTTCTCCCTCCTTCACTCTGCACAACTCTTATCCCATTTCTCACCCCCCCACACACACACTCCCACCATACCTAACTGATGGCATTGAGACTACCTGACCTCCAGTTGACCTTAATTTTGTCCCTTGTGGGTTACAAATTGCAGGACCAAGAGTTAATGCTCCTGCGGCAAATCTTTTCACTCTTCTAGCCCGCATTTCATTATACAGATATATAAATATAGAATATTTATAATTTTATAATTTTATAAAACTATTTTGTAGCCATATAAGCCATTTCTGAACGCTATAAATGTGATTCGGTTTGCACTCATTCCAGAAGTTTTTCTCTGCTCTTACAATTAGTCCAGCAACTTTAGTTATGATAATTGCCAGTTGCTGATCATCTTCTTCCAGAGATAAAGCAGCAGTGGCAATTTTGGAAATCTTTATTTTTTTGGTTCAGCTTTCCTCCAGCATTATATCTCCTTGGGATTTCTGTTCTTGTTCAGCTTTTTTTTTCCAGTCACAGTCCTCTGAATCTTCATCTTCATAAGAAGATACAGTGCTACCTCTGGGTGCAATGTTAATTGGTTCCAAAGGAACTTTGGTATCATAAACATTTTGTATCTAGAAGCATGGTTTCCCATGCATTGAAAACCAAGTACAATTACCCCCCCCCCCGCCTATTGTGGGGGTTAGGGACCCACCTGACCAGCGGTGACTAAAAATCTGCGATATGCAGATGCAGGGTGGGGGGGCGATCACATCCCCCACGGCACTCACTCGGGTTGCTCCAAAACTTCTTGGAGCAGCGCAGGCAAGCGGCATTGGGGGATCTGATTCCCCGCCGCTGGGAGACTTCTCGCAGTGGCGTGGTCAGGTGGTGTTGGAGGATCTGAGCCCCCCTCCGCCCAAGCACACCAGCGGGAGACTTCTCGCCCGGGCAGGTACTGCAATCCCGCGATATAGTGGGGTTGCAGTACCTGAACCGCGAAATGGCGGGGAGTGACTGTAATCCATTCCGGAGGTGAGAAAACAGTCAAAAAAGGGAACGAAATAATTGATTTTCAGAGCATTCCGATGGGAAACTGCATTTTGGGATCCCCGCTGTGGTGCATTCAGCCCCATGGCACCAACCTCCTTTTTGGGTGCTCTGAAGCCAAAGGAAACACAGCCAGCAAAGGGGGGGGAGGCTTTTCCCTGTTGTGATGCCCTTGGCTTTGGGGTGCCTGAAAAGGAGGTTGGTGGCACGAGCAGAAGCCACTGAGGGAAAGACACTCCGTGGGCCTAGAAGCAGAAGACGCCTTCTGCTATTGGTTGCACAGAGGAGTGCCTTTTCCCCAGCGGCTTCTGCTTGTGTCACCAACCTCCTTTTCAGGTGCTCTAAAGCTGAAGGAAACACAGCGGCAGGAGGAAGCTTGTTTCTGCTGTGATGCCTTTGGCTTTTGGGTGCCTGAAAAGGTGGTTGGTGGAAGATGAGGCAGCCAGGCAAAGAGCCAAGTCCCAGTCTAAGAGGAGGGAAGGTGATCCTAGGTAGGAATAGGAATAGGGAATAGGAATCTTTATTGTCATTGCCCCCTTGCAGCAACAACGAAATTTCACGGTTGCTATATTCAACTCATATAAGACATTCCACATAGATTTAAAAATAGCTACAGTACATGCAATATGACATAAAATAAGCTGACTTCAAGAATTTCCACTAAAGGCCAATATTGCTCTAAAAAAGAAGCTATTCTTGAGACGGTTTGTTCTCACCCTCAGTCCTCTATATCTCCAAGTGCTTGCCTCAGTGGATAAGTCATTTTAAACTACCACTGCTTCCGCGCGCCCCCCATGTGCCATCGTTACTCAAGGGAAACCCCATCTTATTTATAAGATGGCAGGGGGGAAACCAGAACTCCACTCGTAAGTCAGGATTCTCGGTTGTCGGGGTTGTCGTACATTGGGGCACCACTGTACTGCTATCTTGTGCCCACCTGACTACAGTGCTGCAGTTGGGAAGAAGGAACTATTTTGAAAAGGGAAGCTTCTGATTTTAATGACCTGCACAAAATGCCCATTTTGGAAATATTTGGCACCATTATGGGGACTTTTGGGGATGTCTTTGGTGGATTTCTTGTGCCCTCCCCCCACTACTGTGCTGCAATTAGGAAAAAGGAGGAGTCATTTTGAAAAGGGAAGCTGATAACTGGGACTTTTTTTTTTAATGACCTGGTCAAACTGCCTGTTTTGGAAATATTTGGCACTATTTTGGATTTTTTGGGGGAACTTCTTGGGTGGATTTCTCAAGTGGTTATAATGTAGGTTACTCATTTCTGTTGTTTGCTTGCCTGTTAACTGCTTTTTGCATTCTGAGGGGTTGATTTCCCACTTGGAATGAATTAATCCGTTCCCATTGCATTTCTGTGGGAAAGCCTGTTTTGAGTTACAAAAAATTCGAGTTAAGAAAATGCATTTGAATTGATAAATTTCATATTCGGAGGTACCACTGTATCTTATTCTTTTGTTCCAGAGTGCCTCAGTAAAACCATTTCAGCTGTCTGTGCCTCAGAATTATTTTAACCGCAAGCTCCTGGAAGATTTCAGTATTGTCTTTCATAAAACAACTAATTTATATTGTTTACTGCATGGTGCACTGCCAATTTCACTGTGTAAAAATGAACCTTACAACAAATATCCCTTCATTTTGCTTCTTGTTTAGGACCCGTTCTTTGAACTCTTTCCAAATTTTCTGACATAATCTTTAAATCCAGACATACATTTTGACTCCATTTTGGGACTGTATCTCTCAAATCCCCATTTCTTTCTCCATGCTTTAAACTGTTTATACCTATGTTTTGATGGTGATTTCAGCTTTTGTGATCCTCAGTTTTATCTCTCAATATTCTTAAACCATTTTCAGTAGCTTCAGTTTTAATCTGCTGATGCTATGTACAAAATGCATTTTTTGTAGAAGTTTATTTGGGTTAATTTAAAGTCTGCAATATAGTGCTAAATCAATTATGTCCTCTTTATCTTTGTAGAATGATGTCCAAACAGCCAAGGAGTTTATTAAAATAATTGAACATGCAGAGAATGATTATCAGGTAAGAACATTGTTCTATCAAATTTTTAATATTTTTTTAAATCCACATTTCATTGGACAAAAAAAATATCTTCAATTTCATATCAATGACAGAAAAAGATTAGTGAAACTTGTATCTGTAGATCTTATTCTTCTGCCCAAATTCTTGTTCTTTACACTTATAAAACCTAACCCAAATCTCTGTCATACTAGGCTTTTTCTTGAATCATATAGACCAAGATATACATAAGTCAGAAAACTTGCACAACACATAGGATGAGCAATTTGAATTTACAAGGCTTGCATAAGGAAGTATCCAGGGTATTCCTTATAGGAAATCTCTACTTAAGCACAATCTAATTTTAACTATGCTGGTGTAATATCACACTCTGTTGGTGACGATCAGAATGCCAAGCATACATTCAATTGCATCCATGTAATGGCTTCAATATGGAGAATGCTGAGGGGAGGAAAGCAGAAAAATTCCTCTTGTGTGAATGTAAGACATGATAATGGATTTCACCACAAAACATAAAATTATGTGTTTCACTATTAGAGCTAGATAGCTGTCTCCAGCTTGTGCCACTGCTGCAAACCATTTGTATTTGTAAAGAGAAAAAAATATGGGCAAAAGAACACAATTTACAGAGTTTTCACTTCATTCATCTTTGTTTTTTCATCATTAATTTGAAACTGAAGGAGAATTCTCTTCAGTGTAGTGTGCGTGTGTGTATGTGTGTGCGCGCACGCACGCATACACACACACACACACACACACGTTGTGTCATTACAGTTATGACCGATATAGTAAGGCTAAGCTTCTAAAATCCTAGCTATTTTTTGTAGAGTAGAAACATTATTTGGTATGTTTTCGACTGTTTTTAAAACGTTGTTTTCCAGCTTAATACTTTTTATGCCTTTTATTGGTAAGATTGTACAGTATTGTTTTTATTATGCTCCATTTATTTTTTCAGTATCACCTTTACTGCTAGAGATGCAGATCTCACTTGTCATGCAACAAACAGCAAAGTTATTATTCCCTGTGCATTAAGGAGGGTAAACTTGCCAGTGTCTTTGACAGAAGTGAAGAATGAGAATGATTTATACAAATTTAAACAAAACTGTGCAAACAGTGCTTCAGAACAAACAACAAATTGTACATAGTGACAGTGGCAGTGGCTTTGTTACATGGAGTTCTATGGTGTAAAAACATCCATAGGGTTTACTGTTACCATGGATGCTTTTTTAAAGTTTCCAGTGCCCCTTCCTTTACTGCCCTGTTTACTAATGTCATGGTTGCAGTCCCACCCAAAACCATGTATTAAAGACATTAAACCCCCCTCCCCCAACAAGGCAAGCCAGACTGCTATCTGGGACTATCCAATTTGATCATATGCCAGTGTTTCAAAACCTGCATTTGATTTTCAATTTTTATTCAAAATATTGGTTTGACAGTTTCAAAATACTAATAATATCAGGGCTAGTTTACCTAAAAAGCATTTACTCCCACATTAAATTGTATTAACTTCAATGTAGTCATCTGAAAGCAGAGCACCACAAGAAAAACGGCCTTTTTAATGGCACACCATCTTTAGAATATTCTCTCTAAAGACACCCTGCTTAATACCTTTTTCAACTCCAGGTGAAGAGCCATTTTATTTTCTCAGGCATTTTAAGAACTTTTCTAGTACTTTACATCTTTGCGTTTTTATCTTGCTATTGGTTCTAATTCTTTTTTATGTGTGATAATGTAATGAGCCTTGTGGCGCGGTGGTTAAAGCAGCTGAATGATTGGAACACTTTGTATAATCTGTGCTCACAACCTGAGGCTCAGTCCCAGGTAGCCGGCTCATGGTTCTCTCAGCCTTCTGTCCTTCTGAGGTCACTAAAAGGAGGACTCAGTTTGCTGGGAGAGGGCAGTGTGTAGCCTGCACAATTAAATTGTGCACCGCCCAGAGAGTGCTTTAAGCAGTATGGGGCAGTATATAAGCAGAACACTTTGATGTATTATTGTCTTCTGTTTTGATCATTGTTTTATCATGTGTTTATATTTATTTATTTTTATCAAACCCTAATTTGTCATAGTTTAAAATCACAAAAAATAAATATGGAGAGATTGTATTTCTGCAATGACTTGACCAACAGTTCTACTGTGGAAAAAAATTCTGTAATTGTTAAATTCTAACATCAGCTCCATTTACTTCTTTGCAGACAGCAATCAGTGAAAATTACCAGACAATGTCAGACACCACATTCAAAGCCTTACGCCGCCAACTGCCAGTCACCCGTACCAAGATTGATTGGAACAAAATCCTCAGCTACAAGATTGGCAAAGAAATGCAGAATGCCTAAGGCTAGAACATAGGTGCTCTTGGAAATGTTAGCATGCAAAAACAAACATTATAGAAAATAAAATAAGTAAAGCAAATGTGGTCTTATGCCAAGCAGGTGGGTGTTCTGACGTCTTGGCACTTGTCTGGGTCTGTCAGAGTCAACAGGTTTTCTAGCCTTATGAAGGACTGTCAGCACATGCTGTTGTCTTGTTTTCTGTGTCCCTGCCTTGTAAACCTCATACACAGATGTAAGAATGCATTTCCTAGTAGGCTTTTTGCATTTGCCCACTTTGGAATCAGTGCTATAATGTCCTTATATCATTTGGGAAACCTCTTATCTGAGAAGTGTTTGTAAAGTATTTGTAAAATCAAGCTGATAACAGTAGGGATACTTTCCAATACTTCTGCCAGCACTCCAACTCGTACTTTCATTTTAGTAGGGCTGTTTGCACCTTTACGGTGCCATACTGCACCAGATACCACTGGTCCTAACTGGTCCTAATGTGCTCCTATCCTGCCCCTGCACATCTGTCACTCTCCACCTAGCAATATCTTCTAGACTTGGCTTTTTATGTTTGCAAGGTGTTTACAAGACTCCTTTAAACAACCCTAAGAAGACAAGGTCCTCTGGAAAGATGGGCTTTTTGTGGGGGTTGTTTTTGTTTTTGTTTTTTAATCCAAAGACTTGAGCCACATTTTCTTCAAGTGAACTATTTTTCTCTCTTGACTTTTCCTGGAACTATAGTTAATATAGATATCCACATTTTTACAAGATGGGTTCTTCATTTTTCTTTTTTAATACTTGTCTGATTGCTGCCGAGACACCGTTTAGATAAAGAAATTACAAAATTTAAAAGCTGTAAATGTTTAATAAACATTGGGATTATTGTGCTTTAATGCTGTGTGGCAAGTTGGTGGCATTTGTACCAGAGATGTATAAATGAACGTGTCTAAATGATTAATAAAAATATTTGCACCAAAGCATACAGTATTCTGGTGCTTCCAGCATCTGTTGACATACTTGGAGAACCCAGTGTTACATTGGCTTTGTGTTCACAAAGTAAGTCAGGAACCCTACAGAGTTATTTTGTAGGGCTCTTTTTTTGACTTGGCTTCCTCATTCTTACTCTTTCTAGGCCCACAGTGGTGGCGAACCTTTGGCACTTCAGATGATTTGGACCACAACTCCTAGAATTCCAAGTCTGTAATGCCAATGGCAAAGGACTGTGGCAGTTGTTTAAAACATCTGGAGTGTCGAAGGTTCGCCACCACTTCCCTAGAATTGCAGAAGGAATAAAAAGTACAGAAAATAGTTACCTAACTCATTGCCCAAACACTTGCTTTGACCATCTGTAGAGCTCACCATGTCTCTGAAGAAATGATCAATAGTAGACTGTATTGCAATTTCAAGTACCCCAGTAGCCAGATGAGTGGTAGTTTTTTCGACCAAATAGAATCATGTGTTGTCTTATCTTCAGATGAAATGAGAGCACTTGGGCAGCATCAACAGGAATGTTCTGATGCCACAAGTTCATTTGCACAGTCTTTGGTTATGGAACCCTCTGAAGGAAGTACAATGTATGGTGCTCAATTACTCACCCTCTTGTCGAACTTCCTTCCACAGAACTGAAAAGTAAACCTGTTTGATGATTTTAAAAAATTAAGAACCTTTTTCTGCACAGATGTTTTGACATCTTTCGCCTGATAAATGAAAGGTGTGTTATCTGAACCATAGCAAGAAATGGCCTTCTAAATGTAGGATATACCTGTCTTTTTTTTTTTTTTTGAGCTATTAGAGTGGAGAACTATTTGCCATATTTAGATATCTTCTGTGCTGAAGAAAGGCTATGGATGTTTTCCAAGAGTCACAGCCAAGAAGCTTAACTCTTCTGTAGAGTACCTGTAGTTATCACTATTACGGAAATATCTTCTGGATATTTTGCTCTGATAAAAAGGATTCACAGTGATTTTAATTGGTTTATTATTTAATCTGTTTAGTTATGATTTGAAATGTTGTATTGGTTTATTTCTAGTAATACTAGTTGCCATTTGTACTATTTTAAGTAATGCTGATTATTTTTGTAACACTAGATATTGTGCATGCTGGAACCACTGGGTAATGCATAGCCTATATTTTTCTGGGTCACATTTCATTCTGATTGACTGTAAGTCTACAAGAACCAATCCCATAGCCTCATGGGCTACTGCATAGTTTCTATCCCACAACAACAGAATACATTCCATTCTTCTCCAGTAGAGAACTGCAGCAGGTGTACAATTTATAACGTATTGCTTCACTTCTCCAGCAGACAAGTTGGTGGATTTTCCTCAGGTCTGATGCATCAGGTACATAAGGCGTGAAATGCTGTTCGAGTATGTTGTTTAGTCGTCAGTATACTTTTCCTTTTCAGTGCCAGTCTTGATAGTGACACCAAAAATAGGTTCCTTGAACATAAAGGCAAGGATGGCTTACACTTGCATTAGACCACAAAACCTTGTACAGTATACAAAGCTACCGTATATTTCTGTGTATATAACACTATTTTTTTCTATAATCATGGCATGAAAAATTAAGGGGTGTTGATTGCCCTCCTCTCTGCTTTGTTCTTGTAGGATAGGACCCTTCTTTTTGCCTGTAAATGAACTTCTTTATTTCCCTGCAAAAATGAAAGGTCCTGTCCTTGCAAAAACAAAGCAGAGAGTAGAACACAGAAAGTAAAGGAGACACCATGGGGCGGGGCGGAGCAGAGGAGGGCTCAAAGAGTATTTATTAATTTTCATTATTTGGGGGTGTTAAAAGTGGGCAGCATCTAATATACAGCAGTGTCTTATAGACGGAAAAATCCAGTAGCTTTCAATCTGGGGAAGTGCTTCATGTTAATACATTTCTGTAGACATGATTTGTTTCTTGCTGATTTGCCCAACTCAGTAGGTAGTATATAATCTCTATGGGGAGTACTTAAGACAAAGGTTGTATTTGTATTATAACAGTGTAACTAGAAGATTTTAGCCAAGAACTCCAAAAACTATGGTCAGATGTCCATGTCAAGTTCCACTGTTAAAAGTGAAGTTTTAGAAGAGGTAGCCGTGCTAGTCTGTCCAAGAATGTCAGGCAAACATCAATGAAACAAAGCAAAAGACAAAAACATACGGCACCTCTTGCCAACAATACCCATCTGCACTGTACATAGGACATACTGGACAATCTCTGTGGAAATGGATCAGGGGTCACACATGACATCAGAAACCACAACACACAGAAACCCATCTCAAACCATTTCTATCTACCAGGACGCTTCATGGAAGATTTGAAGGTCACCATTTTAGAACATAATCATTACAAATCAAGAATACAAAGGGAAACAGCTAATATAAAATTCATATGCATGATAGACACCCATAGAAATGGAGTGAATCTAAGTCATGGTTTCTTAAGTCATTACCAAATGCAATACTTCTATACTGCCACTGTTATTTTCTTCACCACTACCAAGACCATCTTTCACCACAAGGCTCTAAGGTAAAAACTACCTCTCAAATACGCTTCTGTCACCTCTATATTCAGAATTCTATTCTCTCACTTTCAAACGACCCCCCTGTCTTCATCTCCTTCTCTCCCTGTTCCCCCTCCCCTGCTCATCCTTACCTAGATGGGGTGTCTGCTTTCTGTCTCCTAATATATTTTTACAACAGTCCAAAAACAAGCCAAATCACTGCATATAAAGGTACCATGCATCCAACAGCCAATAAATATTTGTTATAAAACATATTCCATTGTATATTACAAGGAAAGGATAGGCTCTCTGCGTGGCAAGGATAACCAGTTACTAACAGGAGACAAGGAAAAGGCAGAACTACTCAACACCTTTGCCTCCCTTTTCTCCAAAAAGGAAGAAAGAGATCCGCTGGGACAAAGAGTAGATGAGGTGGGATGGGAATTGCAACATCATAGGTAGAGAGGTAGTACAGGAACACCTGGAAACATTAAATGATGTAAGTCTCCTGGGCCAGATGAATTACACCGAAGGATATTAAAAGAACTGGCAGAAGTAATTTCAGAACCATTGGCAATAATCTTTAAGAAGTCCTGGAGAACAGGGGAAGTCCCCATCGATTGGAGGAAGGCTAATGTCCCCATCTTCAAAAAGGGGGGGAAAGAGGACCTTAATAATTAACCACCCAGTCAGCTTGACTTCAATTCCTGGAAAGATCCCAGAGCAGATTATTAAACAGTCAGTCTGCAATTATTTAACAATGCTGTCATTACAAGAAGTCAACAAGGGTTTCTTAAAAACAAGTCATGCCAGACTAACTTGATCTCTTTCTTTGATAGAATAACAGGCCTGGTGAATGAGGGGAATGCTGTGGATATTGCTTATCTGGACTTTAGTAAGGCGTTCGATAGGGTTCCCCATGGTATTCTTGCTAAGAAGTTAATAGAAAGTGGGATAGATAGGGCAACTGTTAGGTGGATTTGTAATTGGTTGACTGATCGCACCCAAAGGGTGATCATAAATGGCCTCTCTTCAGCTTGGAGAGACATGACCAGTGGGTTGCCCCAGGGTTCTGTTCTGGGTCCAGAGTGGTTCAATATCTATATTAATGACTTGGAGGAAGGAATAGAGAGTATTCTAATTAAATCTGCAGATGATACCAAATTGGGAGGGGTTGCTACTTCCCTAGAGGATAGGATGAAAATCCGAAAGGACCTTGACAGATTAGAATGCAGGGCCAAAGCTAACGGAATGGATTTCAACAGAGGGAAATTTAGGGTGCTGCATCTAGGTAAAAAGAATGAATTGCACAGATATAGGATGGGGGACACTTGGCTGGAGAATAGTACCTGTGAAAGGGATCTGGGAGTCTTGGTGGACCACAAATTGAACATAAGTCAGCAGTGTGATGCGGCAGCCAGGAAAGCCAATGCGATCTTGGTTGCATCAACAGAACCATAGTGTCTAGATCAAGGGAAGTGATAGTCCCACTCTATTCTGCTCTGGTCAGACCCCACCTGGAGTACTGTGTCCAGTTCTGTGCATCTCAGTTGAAAAAGGATGTTGACAACCTCGAGCGGGTGCAGAGGAGGGTGACCAGGATGGTTGAGGGTCTGAAGGAAATGTCTTATGAGGAACGGTTTTGGGAACTGGGAATGTTTAGCCTCTCTAAAAGAAGGCTGAGGGGGGATATGATAGCTATGTTTAAATATTTAAAAGGATGTCATATTGAAGAGGGAACAGATTTGTTTTTCATGGCTTCAGAGACTAGGACTCGGGGCAATGGTTTCAAACTACCGGAAAAGAGATTCCATTTGAACATTAGGAAGAACTTCATGACAGTTAGAGGTATTCGGCAGTGGAATATGCTGCCACAAAGGGTGGTGGGGTCTCCTTCTTTGGAGGTTTTTAAGCAGAGGCTGGATGGCCATCTGTTGAAAATATTGTGATGGGCTTCCTGCATGGCAGGGGGTTGGACTAGATGCCCTTGAGGTCTCTTCCAACTCTATGATTCTATGATTCTATGAAAAGGATATCTAATTCTGCTTCTATATGTCCGAAGAAGTGGATTTTATGAATGAAAGCTTACATTTTAATATAATAGCCTTTAAGTCATCACATTTTTTGGTTCTTGATTTTTTCCTGTTAAAATGAGTTTCAAAATAGGAACTGCAGACTCAAGAGCATAGTTCACAGATTCTACTCCTGGACATGGTGCTTGGAATGTTAGATGATAGTGAGAGTGCTTCACAATATTTGAATGGAAATGGCATAGATAATTGTATCAGTTCCCAATGGCAAAAGGAAAGCTTGGTGCCTGGATCTGGTAGTAATATTAAGAGAGCAATCTTGTTCCTTCTAGCATCAAGGGACCTTGTAAGCTGAAGAGTAATTATAAATTCAGATCCATGGCTAGTATTGAACAGTGGAAGGGATAGCCTATAATGATAAAGTCATTCCATCGTCATACCATACTGTCTGCTAGTAGCACCTCCACTTACATAATTGAATGTTATCTGGATAGCCTTTGTAGAGGCAGAAATTAAAGTTATGCTACTTTTCATCAGGCTGTTTGGAATAGGCCCACAGCCTAATACTTTGAAAAGTTAAATCCAGTTTTCCTATTGGTCTCCTTTATGCACCCTAGAGACTGTATTATTGCCAATGTCAATGTGGCATATTTGAAAATTACAGTTCACAGATCACCAGGTGATATATAAAGCCTAGGAGCCTAAACCAATTCATCATCTTTAAGTCATTATAGCCCTTATTTCTTACATGAGAAATTTCCTTTTTACCCTATGTACAGACACTCCTGCCTACCCTGAATTCTTTAAAATTGGCCTAGCTGTGTAGATTCATTTTAAACATAAAAATCACAAGGAAGCAAGGGAAGAATTGTGGGTGCTCCTTTAGTGCTTTTCATATTAGAGGGATCATACATAGTTACATTTTATACACACACACACACACAGAGAGATTGAGAGAGAGAGAGATTCCTAATCTTGTGAGTGTGTTAACTAATCTTTTACCTGCCTGTTTATTAAGGGAACGCCTGTGCATACAAAGCACCAGTTGTAAGAAAGGGCGACTGTTGGTGTACTAATCTTGCTACTTTGGACTTGGGCCTAACCAAACATCTAATAAAATGCTACGCAAGGCAAAGTATGATTCCCAATTAATAGAACAAACTTTTAAATTTCAATCTACTCATGTACCCACTGAGCCTCGTGGCGCAGTGGTTAAATGCCTGTACTGCAAGGTAAAACTCTGCTCACGACCTGGGGTTCAGTTCCAGGTAGCAGGCTCATGGTTGATTCAGCCTTCCATCCTTCCGAGGTCGGTAAAATGAATACCCAGCTTGCTGGGGGCAGGGGGCAATGTGTAGCCTGCATACTGTAATTAAAACTGTAAACCACCCAGAGACTACTTGAAGTGGTATGGGGCAGTATATAAGCAAAACACTTTGCTTTTTGCATCGCCCATCTAGTGGCAAGCCTCTTACAAAAGTCAAGCACATACTCACAACATAAACCCAACATTTTACATATGAGTAATAACAACAAACCAGACATAAGCATGCACACAATATAAAAAAATACATACCCCTGACAGCAACAGCTAAAACAACTCAAGTAATACAAGATGGGCCAGGAAATATCCCACATGGGGAGGATGTTCCTGAACACCTTTTGAAGAGCACCATTTTAACCTGCTCACTAAAGGGCAGAACGGAGGTGGATTGACATACATCAGTGGTTCTCAACCTGTGGGTCTCCAGATGTTGCTGGACTGCAACTCCCAGAAGCCACCACCACTCGCTGTGCTGGAAGGGGTTTCTGGGAGTTGCAGTCCAGGAACATCTGGGGACCCACAGGTTAAGAACCACTGGCATACATCAACAGGCAGCAGGTTCCCGGAATATTGTGAACACACTGAGAAGGCCTGGTTCCAGGTGGTCATTTTCCAGTAATCCCTTGGGATAGCCAATCCCACACTGCCAACAATGAAGTCTGAGATGACGAACTAGTCCAGATAGAAGATCTTAGGATGAGATGCCCTGGCAAGTACCAAGGTCCCAAAATGTCTTAGGACATCATAAGTTAAACTTAGCACTTTGAATTAGGCATTGAAGGAGGGAGACAGTGGAGGCTTGTCAGAACTGAGGAGATACGATTGTATCCAGAACTCCCAAAATCAGCCTGGCAGCCACATTTTTCATCTGCTGCAACTTGTGTGTCATGTTCAAGAGCATCCCCGCATAGAGAGCACTGCAGAGATTACCAGCGCAGGAACAGATGGGATCAAGGATTTCATATCCAGTTAGGACTGCAACTGTGCAATTTGCCAAAGATGGGAAAAGGCAAAGCTGGCCATGGTATAAAATTTTGCTTCACCATCTGGGCCGGGAGAAACCCCAAGTTGCAAACCTGGTCTTTTTTTTTGGGGGGGGGTTGCATCTCCTTTCAGACCAGTCAGAATACCCCTTAGCTGGTCAGGTACCTCTCCCATCACACAAACTCTGCCTTGCCAGGATTCAATTTCAGTCTGTTAATCCTCGGGACTATTCCACAAGAATGTATAGCACACCTCCCCCCCCCCAAAAAAAGGACTTTAAAGTGGAAGTGGAAATCAAGTTTTCAGCCCAGTGTATCCAACAGATGTCCAAGGCCAAGCTGTCTCAAATCCTCCTAAATCATCCATAAAATACCAAGCAGATGCCATGTGGACAGATTTCACAGTGGAATTGCAAGGTTAATAATTTATATAGAGAACCATGTATATCTATGATTCTTCAATATGCTGGCTATCATCTTACAACTGAAGGTCTAAAAGGGGCCCAGTCCCTGTGAAAGAGGCACAGTGGGAAATCTTATTACCTGCTCATGATTATTCCTGTGCATTTGGTTATACTGCAGAAAAGTACAGGAGGATTACATAATTATAGACAAAGATAAGCTGAACACATAAAATATCTTTTTACCTTTTTGGCAACTTTGGTTTATGTTGGTTTACATTTAGTTTTGAAGTTTCTGAGCACAAAAAGTCAGTCAATAATGTGTACACTGAACATAATTAAATCAACTTGCTCAAATAGCATGAGCCAAATCCAGCAGAATCAGCAATAGTTTCAAAGGTTTGCAGAAGGGTTAGCAGAGAGCAAAGTTAAACTCCTGATTATCCGTATAAAAGGTACACTATTTCTACTAACAATTCCGGGATGCAAATTCTACCTACCAAGTGTATCAATTTTTATGTAGCCAAATGGAAAAAACACACACACCCAAACTTCTGGTAAACTGAAAAAGAACTGAACATGCTCCATGGACACAATGTTTTGTAACTTTTCTTTTGGATGAAAGAAACATAAGGATGAGAGAAGGGAACTGAGGTATGTTGGAAGAAAGCACAATCAAAATAAATGGAATCCAAAACAGAAACATGCTACACTGACATTTTGTTGCAGATCCTTCTTTCAAACTCAAATGTTGTAGATTTGGAATCTAAACCTTTTCCTTTACAATGGAAGGTAATTCAGCAGTGAGAAAATATAAACAAAGGATTTTATGATTATTTATTAGTCCTCTGTGAGGAAGGAGGGTGGGATCAAGGGAGGGGTTACTAAAAAAATCATCTAAAAGAGCTCAGGTTACTATATCAGAAATCAGATACAGTGATACCTCTACTTACGAATTTAATCTGTTCCAAATGCATGCTCTTAAG
This sequence comes from Phrynocephalus versicolor, assembly GCA_023846285.1. Lineage (NCBI taxonomy): Eukaryota > Metazoa > Chordata > Lepidosauria > Squamata > Agamidae > Phrynocephalus > Phrynocephalus versicolor. The sequence goes on from JAHTLZ010000129.1 coordinate 68,677,083, forward strand.
TTGAACAACTATTAAGTAGAGGAGCCCTGTCTAAAAAACAAAAAATAAATAAAAAAATAGAAAATGTTTTTAAAAAAAACATTTGTAAGTAGAGCAGACCGCATCTAAAATTTGTAAGGCAGCAGTTAAAACGCCACCTGTTTTCTGCTCTTAAGTCGAACCACCCTTAAGTAGAGATAACACTGCACACTGTTAACATGTGTGATCAGTCCTGAAACATTATTGGAACATACTAATAATGATGTTTATTTATTTACTTAAGATATTTTCGACCAGCCTTTCTTCTTAAAATGGACCCAATTTTTCAATTAAATTCTGTCCATAAAGACTGTTTGTAGCTAACAAAAGAAAGTATACAATAAATACCATAAAGATAAGAACACCAAAACACATTGAAACACATTCAAGGTATAACTAACCATTCAAAATCCCACTCAGGCAGCCAGCCACTCAAGGAAAGCTTGTCTGAAGCTTGTCTCACCTTGTTGAGGAAGGACAATAAAGATGGGTCAAGCCTGACCTCCTTTGGGAAGGAGTTCCAAAATCTGGAAGCAGCAGCAACAGAGGTCCTCTCCCATGTACCCACCTAATGAACCTGTGACATTCTGTTGAGCAGTTGAGTTTTATTATTAATCAATATTATATAACATTATGGCTTAGGAGAACCACTTATTTTTCGAGGTTTCCTAGATAGAGAGTATTCAGGATTGGTTTACCATTCCTTTTTCTTCCCCTGGACATATCCAGGGAATGTGCAGCTTGCCCAAGGCCACACAGGCTGCCTCTTTTTGGAGGCACAGAGAGGAATTGAATTTCCAACCTCCGACTTCACAACCTGATACTGAAATCACTGAGATTGGATCACCATGAGTCCAAACCTACTTGACAACACATCATTATAATGTATGGAACTGTTACAAATATAAAGAATCAATGAGTCATGTGAAAAAAGCCCTATTTTTTCTGTGAACAAAAAATTTGCATGCATTTGAACGGGTCTCTTCCTCCCAATTGGAATGAACAGGAAATGGTATAACACAATGAGTTGACAAATGCATAACACCTTCTATTGTTGGGGGAGCTGCAGATTTTGCTTCAGTGTCAACATCTGAGAAACAGGTATTGTATCCACTATTTTTTCCTCACTGGCATTTTTAAAGGAAAAAATAAGAAATTACTCTCGACTCACCCAAGAGAAAAGGTCCCACTATTTGCAGTAAAAGACATTGATATGTTTCTCAGCTGACACCAGTCTTCCTGATGATGTCTGTCCACCTATAATCCTTGGATCACCTGTTTATCATTCATTTGTACTCTAAACAACTGTTTATCATTCAAGCAAACTCTAAACAACTTCCAGAATAAAAAATAAGAGGGCAGGAAAAACCCCAGGTTATGGAATACACATTTGCAAAAATAGGTTACATAGGCCTATTTTAATAGACCACTATTAAAAATAAAAAAGGGAACAATGCAAGCTTTCGAGTGCAGTCAATCACCCTTCTTCAAAGCAGGTCCCAGAAGTTCAGACATGGTGAAAGATGTTATTCACCAGGAGGTTACTTTTAAAGTCCTTATTTAGATGATGTTCTTAAAAACCATGGCTAGTTGTTGTTGTAGCCAGCAGGACAGGAGTTTTGTTGGAGGCAAGCAGGGCAGTTGTAAAAGGCTGTTTCTTAAGTCACACCCCCGTTCTTCAAACAAAGAAACATGGGTCATATACCACCCCCTCCCTTACCTGGACCCATTTGGCCCTAAGAGACATACAAATCCCTTTTGGCCTGGGCGGAGGGGGGGGAGAGAGAAAAGGGTTCCATAACAAAGTTATGGAATGGTAAGTAGTCCCTCCCTCAGGCTTCTCTTTTTTCTTTTCTCCCAGGGATGAGGCCATAAAAATCTGTCGAAACCACCGGCTGACCTTGCATTCTTGCACGGGCAGACCAGTGATCGAAGGGGGGGGGCGGTGGAGGGGAAAAGGCCTCCAAGCTAAGCCAGGCCTGCCAGGATGGGAGCCTGGCCAAGCCCTTGGTTTTCAGTTTCGTTTCTTCCTCTTCATCGCTCGCATCCGGTAAACGTTTTGCTTGGGCTGGTTTCTCCCGGAGGCAGTGCAAAGCAGAGCAGAGGTCGGCGTAGGTGCCTCCCCCCCCCCTCCGCGGCCACCGAGTGCGGGTATCAAAATGCCCAAGTTGGGTTTTTGGAAGACCAAGGAGATCGGGGAACAATTTATACAGTTCCTAAAGGACTCCGGCCGGCAAGCTGTAAGCGGCAAAGAGCAACTGAAGACCATCTACAACCAGGAGTTCCGGTACAGGTAAGAATGGCGAGTTGAAAGGATTGAGAGCGCCGCCGTAGCATCAGTGCTCTCCAAGGAAGTAGATTCCCTTTCCTGATTTGGCGACTGAATTGGGAATAGAGGCTGAAAGCCCAATTTAACTTATTGTTTCATGGTTCACACACACACACGCACCAGGCCTCCCCAGGGGAGTCAACTCCGCAAGAGGATCCAAGAGCCGCCACGTATCCTTCAGCTGCGGGGCAGAAATATTTTAAACAAACAAATCAACAGTTTGCTTCCTTTTGTTATCATGTTTCGTGTTAGGCGCTGGGATGAAATGAGGCTAGGTAATGCTACCTGGACCTTCTGATTTACTTGGGGTGGCCATGTTGGAAACGGAAGTGTGGGAAGACCAGGGGTTAGTCACCTCCATTCCAACTCTGTCATTAGAAGGAAACACTGTGTCCGGGAAACTCAACAGAACTTGAGTTGGGTTGTTTTGGAAGTAGGCTAGGAAGATGTCCTAAGGATACGGATGGGGGACAAGGTTGAAGAGTGGCTTTGATGGAAAAGGGGTTGAGAAGAGGATTGGTCGCCAAACTCAGGTGGCTGGTAGACTCCATAGCTGTATTTTCGCCCTTGGTTGTGGGGTTGCTTTCTAGATGCAATAAGCAGCTCTAGAACTGGCTCTAGAGTCGGTTTCCAAGAGAAATAAAATGGCTCTAGTCTATTTGAAATAGCGATTGGATAGCATGCTTTGCGTTGGTTCTGTTCGTGTAACATGGTTTATCTTGTGGCTTCAGGGTGGTTTGAAGTTGTGTTGTGAATTTCTGTCAAAGCTAATGAAGAAATACTGCAATCGTGCACACACACCTACCTGGTAATAAGCCTCATTGAACACAATGTGATGTTGTTTTTGAACAGAGCTTTTAGAGCTGAAGAGCAGGTTAAAGCAACAAATTAACTCGGATGCAATATATGAAATAAGCATCTCCTCTGCTGCTGCATTTGAAAGAAATATTCATCTTATTGTTTAATTTTGGCATTAATACAGTCTTATTGAAGATGTGGTGACAGTCTAGAGGGCATAGTTGAGGAAACCGAGAAGGCAACATGGTTGTTTGTAAAGTATTTCATGTTAAAATTTGTTATCTAAAGAACTTCTAAGAGGGGAAGGTCCAACCTCTGCCAGTCACTGTTCATAGAGTTTACAAAGGATTGTGTGTTGACTGCAAGCAGAAGCAGTGTGTGTTGCTTATATGCTGCCCCCCCCCACACACACACAGCTAAAGCACTCTCTGGGCAGTTTGCAGTTTAATTACACAGGCTCCACATCCCCCCCATCACTATCAGCTGGATATTCAATTTAGTGACCTTATGTGAGGACACCTCTTTCAGAGACTGAGTTTTCAGAGGCACAACCGGGTTTATTTCGACATCCCACTGCTGTGCCACCAAATTGTAACGACACCTCCCTTTTACACACTGAATTGTGATGGAAATGGTAATGCTGCCACCTTTTATTCACTTGGTAATGCTGCCACCTTTTAAAATCGTCGCCTCATGAATTGGGACAGACTCATATGTATAATATAAAAATAATAACAAAGTTTATTGAGAAAATAATTAATATAACAATATCTGAGGATGGTATGCGTTGCCTTTAACATATAATAGATTTCATCAACTCTTCCAGCCCTCCTGTCTTTAATAACTAGTAAACAGTATAGCCCTCACTGCCTGACAGAACTCTCACAGAGCAGTGCTCTCTCCAAGCACTCACTCTCCAAACCTTCAACTTAACTTCACTCAACTGAACTGACTAGGCTCCACCTTTTTATATCATACAATTCCCCACCCTCCTGCTGGGATTGGCTGATGATTTGTATATTCATTACTCCAGTTTCCAGGTTTTTGTCACACCTTAAAAGGATGGAAGGCTGAGTCAACCTTGAGCCAGCTAGCTACATCAATCCATGGGGATTGAATTTGGTCATGAGAAGAGACTTGACTGCAATACTGCAGCTTAAGCACTGTACCAGGAGGCCCCATATCCCCCATTACATGCGTCTTCTAACTCAATTTATAATCAAATGTCTTCCTCAAGAGTCCAGTTAGAGTATTTCATTCCATGTGTCTGTAGAGAAATGCTGCTTTAGAAATGCATGTAGTTGGCTGTCGGGAGTACTGTGATGGGGGTTCCTGCATGGCAGGGGGTTGGATTGGATGGCCCCTGAGGTCTGTTCCAACTCTATGATTATATGAATAGAAGGCTGTGCCAAGATTGACCAAAACAATTAAAAGAAGATACAGTATAATTTTTCCTTTTGATAAATTATTTATATTTTAAGAGAAATTGAATCAAAATGTCTCTATTTTTAATGAGCTTTAAAACAAAAGGAGAGGGCCTTATATACATTAGCCAGGAAAAATATATGGTGCTATCTAAAGACAGCAGTCCGTGTGGTGAAGAGTTTAGAAACACAAAAAATGTACCTAGAAAATTTTGGTTGTGGGTTGGGGAATTTGGTGAGTTAAGTGACACATAATTTTCATGTGCTATAATTTTTGGAAGAAGAGATTTAGCTCATGTGTGCAAGAATTGCTTTGTGAAGGCATAACCAGGCTACATTTCTAAAAAATGTGGGTTATGTGTCTTTCCCCTCCCCCACACATACACACATTAACAGAGCTTCTGATTTGGGATGAAAGAAGAAAGGAACTACAGGCAAGAGAGAGCTTGTGAAGGTTATCTTTAAGCCTTGTGTGCGATACACAAGCCAGTGTATTGAGTGGTTCTGAATATTGTTTCCTGTTGGCTACAAGGTTACTAGTTAAGGAGGATACAAAATTCTATCTTGACTTGTTTAGAGCAACATCCTTATATTTTAAGAATCTGCCTGCTGCACCTGGCATAGCAAAAGCAGGCACTGGTTAAAATATAAGGAAGTTGCTGTAAAGAATTCAAAGACAGGATTCTTCATATCTTCTTAACTAGTAAACTTGTCCATCTCATGCTAAATGGAAGGGGTTGAGAAACCAAGCTATTCGCCTGAGGTTTGTGTGGCAATGGTAAATGACTCCTTAAACATCTCACATATTTTGAAAACCCCATTAGTCCAGCCATACCTTGTAATGAAATTTATGGCACATAACAAATGTGAATTTGAAAGAATTCAATAAGACCCTTTGAACCTTGCACCAGAGAAGGGTACTGTCATGGTCTCAGAGAGCTGATGGGGAGAGGAATCCTTGACCCTAATCAGCATGGCAGTTTTAATGCTCACAAAATGAGCTGTATTCCAGATGCAGGATTACATGACTATTGGTTATATGTGCTGGCTGAAACCATCACAGCTTGACATTCTAGAGTGCTGGAGAGTTTCTTCATAATCAATAACAGAAAAGGAGTCCCTTCTTTTCTCCTCCTGAAAGAGGAGACAAAAAAGGCAGAAGTTGGGTAATCAAGGCAAGAATAGGTAATAATTTCTTGCCTTCAAGGGGAGTAATAGTACCACTCTGTTCTGCTCTGGTCAGACCCCACCTGGAGTACTGTGTCCAGTTCTTTGCACCAATTTAAAAGGGTGCACTCAATTTAAAAAGGATGTTGCCAACCCTGAGCGGATACAGAGGAGGGTGACCAGGATGGTTGAAGGTCTGGAAGAGATGTCTTATGAGGAACAGCTTAGGGAACTTGGAAGGTTTAGCGTTTCAAAAAGAAGGCTGAGAGGCGATATGAAAGCTATGTTTAAATATTTGAAAGGATGTCACATTGAAGAACGGATAGGTTTATTTTCCATGGCTTCAGAGACTTGGACACGGGGCAGTGATCTCAAACTACAGGAAAAGAGATTCCATTTGCACATTCGGAAGAACTTCCTGACAGTTAGAGCTGTTCAGCAGTGGAATATGCTGCCATGGAGGGTGGTGGAGTCTCCTTCTTTGGAGGTTTTTAAGCAGAGGCTGGGCGGCCATCTGTCAGAAATACTGTGATGGGGGTTCCTGCATGGCAGGGGTTGGACTGGATGTCCCTTGAGGTCTCTTCCAACTCTATGTTTCTATGATTCTAAGCTTTCTGGAGCTGGAAGGGACTCTACAGATCCTCAGGTCAAAGAGTCAGAGGTGAACTGAACTCCAAACCTTTGGCTCCTCAACCAGATGCCTAAACCACTGTATTGTCCTGCAAATCATTACATCTTTGTGTAAAATGAAAGGAAACATAGTGTTTGTACAGTGAAACATTATATAGAGTGAAATATACAGTGCAATGTGTTATTTTATGATATATAATCTGAAATGTGATACAGTATGCAGATCAGTAGTGCTGACTTATAGAGCACAAAAATTGCAGGGAAGTTCCATGGATTTATCTGCTGCTTCCATAACTGCAATTATATTTTAGGGTTGATTATTTTGATGCATACAGTCTGCTGATGCATTTTGCTTGAGGACCTATAGTTTTGGAGGTAAAATATTTGATATCTTGAAAATATATGCAGTGTGAGCACATAAAGTGTGTGTGGTTCAACCAACTATTTGGAAATTCCAGTGCTTTCCTCCCTTTAAGACAGTGGTGGCTAAACCTCGGCCTTCCGGATGTTTTGGACCACAACTCCCAGTATTTGCTTTGGGGGGCAGGGGGGGGAAGAAGTCCAGTAGCCATGACTCAACTTCCAGATAAACTCACCTGAATGACTCAGAATCTTCACAGACACATTGCTTTGAAGAAGTGGATAATTGTCCACAAAAACGTGCAATGATTTTTTAATTGTTTTTTTCTTAGTGTCCTGTAAAGGTACCACCTATAGCCTAGTCTTGCCTTTGTATTCTTTTATGGTCACATGGCTCTTGATTTTTATTTCAACACTTTAATTGTTCTTTACAAACAGCTGGCATGTCAGAGAGTAAAATATTTCTTTACAAGCTATACATGTAACAAGGAGCATATATATTATTTATGATAAATGGAAGCACAACTCGCAAAGCTCCTCTTCTTTTCATGTGGTCATTTCTCAGACAAGTTTTAATTTGCACAAATCTGTCATTAGAAACGTGCAACTGTATTTCTTTTTTTAAAAACATCAATTGTAATTTGGTTTACAGAAATAACAAAGCAGGGAAAGAAAGTTTAATGTATGATCCCAATTTGGTGTCGTTTAGAATAAATTTACTCTTAATTGGAGATGTTCTTTAGCTTGTTCCCTATGGATGTTTCCCTGCTGGTGTAAGAAATCAAGTCAAGAAGGGTTGCAAAATTCCAATGTAGTTGCATTCTATTTATTTTATTTATTTTTGAGTATTTTTACCCCACCTTTCTCCTTGGACCCAAGGCAGCTTACAGTAGTGAGGGACAATATACAGTCCAGTACATTTAAGACATATTCAGATTTAAGAGCAGGGAATTGAGGGGCATCTCACTGCATTAAATGGCAACATTAAAGGTAAAAGAGAATGCAAATCATTAAATGAATAACAAATTCATTGTGAGAGATGGAACTAACATTGAAAACACAGATGTATTTATGAAGTCAGTCAATGTAATCATGTAAGGTACACAATCTAAAGTTATGAGAGATGGAAACTAAACATTGAAAACATATTATCAGCACAATCACAGAAGGAGAGGTATAAACACATAGTTATATTAAGTGATTATATACACAAAGTGTGTAGTCATGTATGGTAGATTCATTTTAAAAAGTCACATAATAGGTAGCCCATCATTCAGGGAAAACTATTCCTCAAGGTAAAATAATTATGAATAGTTTGGGCTGACAAGATTTTCTGAAACTGAGAACCACTCATTGTTTTTCAAAAAAATCCAAGTTACAGTCTTTGTGCTTTCAAAATATTCCATTGTTTGTTTTTTCCTCTGGCAGCTCTAACCTGATCAATACCCCCCCCTCTCTCTCTCTCTCTCTGTGTGTGTGTGTGTGTGTGTGTGTGGTGTCATTGCAGTTGTGACCGACTCTTTGTGATCCCATGTCCATGGAGTTTTCTTGGCAGGAATACTGGAGTAGTTTGTCATTCCCTACTCCAGGCGCCTACAGCACATACCCACCCCAAAAGTAGTAAAGTTTAGGGTCCAGTCGATTAATGTTGTTCTACAGGACAGGACATAGGAATTGACATTCAAATCATATACGTCCCTGATTGTCATTTTTGGGGCATTCTTATAGTAACTCATTCATGAGACTTAATTAATCATTGTCATATATGTGAGGACAAACTATTTGTTCTCCTATATTAATTACTTGAAAGTCAGTAAGTTCATTGACTGTCGCAGACACCGTATCATATGTTGATCAAAACAAAGTACTGTACAAATACATAACATCAGAGCCTGAATACTATGTCTGTCTTCACCTGGTGCTCCTTATGCCTGAACACAATGCTCCCTTCTTATCCCAACATCCTTGCAAATGTTTGTTTCATCCTTGGAATCCTTTGTTTATACCTTATCTGCCCCCTTCTCTTGGGCCTTAGTTCAGGAATGCCTAATCATTTGTCAAGTGGGGCCCAGCGGCACAACATTTCCTTTTGCAAGCATCATGGTTTTCAGCAGTGATTAAATACGTACAAGTAATATACATTAAATACATTGAATGAGAGTTCAATAAAGACATGAAAAACCAGAAGTTTTTGTGCTGTTATTTTAGGCATATTATATTTGACAATACACTTGACTTTGAGGAAGATCAGATCACATTGTATGACAAGTTAATGCAGAACACCTTGAAATTCCAAAAGGTTCACATACTTTTTTCTTGCACCTCTGTGTGTGTACCGTATCAAGGTGTTGTGAGAATGGGCCATGTATCCTGATTTTTCCCTACATTCTGAGCAAAATCCAGATTTGGTGCCTTTGTTAAACCTCTCATCGGAATATCTTTGACTTTCCTGGGCTTCTTCATTCTGGTGGTGTCTCACTATCCTGTAGCATTTTTAACGTAGAATCTGTTCGAGATTGGATTCATAAGATACCTCTGTAAAGAAACGAATTGAACAGTGTAGCAGAAAAGAGATTAAGAATTTGTCTGGGGTCAGGAGCTAGCTTGGGATTTGCTTCCGAGTAAAAACTTTTTAAAAACCTTAAATAAATAAATAAAACTTAATAGGATCCTGCTGACTTTTGCTACTGCATAACAGAGGAACCCCTGTTTGTTGTTGTCTGGACAGAGATAATGAAAAAAGACCCAACTTCTCCTCTGTGCTCTATGTACTAACTACATCTGGTCGTGCTACAGTTCATGGAGATTCAGTGCATTTTGGAAAGGTAAGACATGATTCTGTTGGTGATCCACAACTCCTCTCCTTATAAATTGGGTTGGTTTGCATTTTTGGGGGGCGGGGGCGGGGGGGACCTTGTGAATCGAGAAAGGTTAAAACAAGGCTGCTCGGATCTGTCAAGGTGAAAATCCCAGTTCTGGCATTGCATATCTTCAGAGAGTGTCCTTTCCCAGCCTCTTTTTAGCGTTTTCACAACCGTTTTAACAGAAACATGTAGCTACTCGGGACTAAATGCAATGCTGTGACGGCTGTACAGCACCCACACAACTGAACTTATTTTATTTATTTATATTTATATTTATATACCGCACCAATTTCCCAAGAGGGAAATTGGTGCGGTTCACATAAAATCACAAGACAACTTACTTCGCCTTCTCCCCTCCAGCCCTTAGGGTGACCTAGAAGCAGGCTCCCGATGGCTTCCCAATCCTTTGGAGCAAGGGTGCAGTACAAGGAAACTGTGTCCTTCTGATTTTATTGCTAACAGGAGTTCGGCAGGTGATTGTACCATTTTCAGTTCTGGCCCATGGTCATCCAGGTCATCCCTGATTTGCTTGTCTAGCCCTACTGCCTCCTGTGAACTCGCTCCTACCCATTGGTAGAAACCATTCCCTTCTTGCTTTTTGCTCTCCATCTAAAGGTAAAGAGGAGAATACAGTTTGCCGATCAGTACTGGAAACCACGGAAAGATGCTGGGGAGCAGCCGGCACAGGACCCCAGCCCAGGTGCTGGTCCTCCTCGCCACCATTCACGTGCTAAGGAAAGGTATGGAAGGAATAGGATACAGAGCTTGCTTAGTGGCAGTTGATCCCATCCCTAGAAAGGTGCACTGGGGTGGGTTATTGTGGGAGAACTCCTAACTTTGCTGTTTCTTTTCCCTCAGGGCAGAATTTGTCTCCATGAAGAATGCTGTAGAGGTTACTTCTAAATATGATCAGGGAAATGGGGTCATCAGTTTCAAGGTGCCCCTGAAAATGGCCACAACGGTCCCCATTACTTTGAAGAATAATGGAGGGAATGAAGTGACCTTCCTTAAATACACAAAACGAAATAAACAGCGCGAATTCACCATTGAGGTTTCTGAACGCCCGCCTCTGAGACTACCACCAGGTATTGTATTGGTTTATCGTGTATTGATCAAATCATATTATGTGACTGTACCAGGGAAATGGGATAGGCAACAATTTGAAATGTAAAATATCATGCTCTTGGGGGGGGGACCCCAATCATATATCCCATTTTTTTAAAAATGATTTTGATGATTGGGTTTGTTTTACATTTGTTTTTATAGCTGAATTGTATGGATTTTCTTGCTGTGAACCGCCCAGAGTTCCTTCAGAATGTTGGGAGTTATATAAATAAATAAATGAATAAATAAATAAATAAATAAATAAATAACTGGAGTCCAGTAGGCAGACATCTGCAAGCACATTGCTAGAACCCTTCAACTCTTCTGTGACAAAATTATTTGTGCCCATATCTAGTCCCATCAGATAGGGAACAGAGTTTTGTAGGTCATCTAAAGTGAACTGAGAATAACCTTAGTGTGTTCCAGTCTTTAGCATAGTAAAGACCTAATTAATGGGCAGAAATTATTTTAATGTAATTGTTTTAATTTTAATCAACCATGTACTAGGTTGAGTGCATGGACCCAGTGTCTTTCCCTAGTCCCCACCATCTATTGCAATCTTTTTGATTTATTTCACAACCTTCCAAATCCCAGAGTAGTTTCTGATGAAAGCTTTATTTAAAATGTGTTCTCAAATTGGGGTTCCTAAGATTTCTGTTAACTGATTTTCCAGGCTTGTGAAGTTAAATTACCAAACGGGTGATCCCCAGATCTGCTGAGTGTTTTGAAATATGGAGAGAAACTGATGGCTGCCTCTTCCACTTTTTCCAGAATTAAAAATTCTGGTATTTGGGCTTGTTTTCAGCACCATAAAGAATCAAATCCAAATTATGCATGGGCCAGATTGCTATCACCTCCACTGCTAACTTCAGCACTGAAATCCCGCCAGTGAAGCAGCTGAAGCTTGTGTTTCTTGTGTGCTGAGTTATGCAATTGGTGCCTGAGGATAAATTAGCAAGTGAGTGTAAGTCAGGCATGTCCAAACTTTGGCCCTCCTGATGTTTTGGACCGCAACTCCCAGAATTCTAAGCTTAGATTGCCAATGGCAAAGGACTGTGGGAGTTGCTGTCCAAAACATCTGGAGGGCCAAAGTTTGGACATGCCTGGTGTAAGTAATAGAACTTGAGCCACAGTTTTTATTTTATGTTCTTGATAATTTTTAAATGGCATGCACTTTGAAAGGGTTATGTGCAGTAGTCTTTTAACTTCATGTAGCTTCTTGTCCCTGAGAGAGGTCCTAGAAGCAGAGAGAAAGAGGCATACGGCTCTTCCCTGCTTGCTTCTAATGAAATAGGCTTTCTTGTCTTCAGGAGCTGCATGTCAAATCTGGGTGCACTGCTTGACAAAGGATTACGGTGTCTTTCATCTCATCTTGAAGCTTGAGTTCACAAGTGAGCAGACAGGAGCCTTCGTCATCGGACGTTTCGTATCTGCCGTCTGCAACAGCAAACTTGCCGAAGAACTTGGTCCTACAGAAGCCTATAAGCCTTATCAAGACAACCTACGTAGACCACAGGTGGCCACAATAGAGGATGGTATCCCTCTCAATGAGTATGTGGTACTCATTTGTTACTCTCATGGTCCTTTTGTCTGGGCCAGTTTCCCCTTCTTCTTGAGCCACTTCTTCTCAGTTGCATAGGCGTCAGGAATTCCCTCTTTAAACCATTTTTGCTTCTTGCCTGTTTTTCCTCTGCTGTCTGTCTGCATGTTGAATTAAGCTTTTCCCTTCTCTGTCATTTTGTCTCTGATGCAGGTTGTTAACTTTGCTCGTGCTACTTCCATTTTTTAAAAAAAACTCCTTGCACTTGGCCCATCAGAGATTAGGAAGATTTAGACCATCCTGATATTTTGATCTAGAATTTAGATCAGCCCTTCACGGCAAGGCCACTGAAAGGGGATTACAGGAGTAAAAATGTGGGTCAGAGGGCCCCACATTTCAGGTGATGTACAGGCTCTGTTTTTGACCCTTAATCAATGGCAATGGTTTCACACAGGGAAACTGTCACCTAATGATCTCCTTTTAAAAGAGAGTAAACAGGCATCTGCCAATTAACTCTTTGGCCAGTGCAAAGTGACCATTAGATGTTGTGATATGGTAGTGCAACTCCCATCAGTCCTGACCAGTGTAAGGTATGGTTAGGAAACCTGGTTGTTTTATTCCATCAACATGAAAGTGCTGCTCTCCCAATGTAGCTCAAACCTGAAGTTTAACTCTCCCCCAGATTCTCTTTACAGTAGCTCATTCCGGATGCTTGGGTTGGTCACCCTGAGCTTGGAGGAAAAGCATACCAGCTGCACACAGGAGTGCAGGGCTTGGCATTCTACTGGCACTGAATATGACCTGGCATTGTTACAAGTGGAGACTGCTAGCTGTCACAGAGTCTTAGCAATGGTCTAACACCACAGAATTGTGTGCTTATTCTACCTCTTCAGCTCTTTGCACTATGAGCTCGAACAGGAAATACGTCTGAAGCTCTACAACTACCCGCCAGAACTGAAGGACCTGATTAAGTGCCTTAATGATGAGCAAACTCTCCGTGATGATACCCGTGCCAAAGTTGACAAGCTCAAGTAAGTGCCTGAAATAATTTTCATTGTTTAAACTTTTTTTTGTACACCCCACATCCGCTTATAATAATGTTTGTGGCCATAGGCCAGTGGTGGTGTACCTTTAGCACTCCAGATGTTTTGGACCACAACTTTCAGAGTTCTTTGTCATTGGCAATCTAGGCTCGGAATTCTGGGAAATGTGGTCCAAAACATTTGGAGTGCTGAAGTTTTGCCACCACTGCCATTGGCTCCCTCTCTCCCTCAAAACTTTATCTATCAAATCAAAACTTGATCTATCAACTCATGGGCTCTGAGCTATCCGTGACGGATCAGGAAAGAGTTCTTGGTGTGTTGGTGGACAGCTCAGTGAAGGTGTCTACCCAATGTGTGGCAGCGGTGAAGAAGGCCAATTCCATGCTAGGGATTATCAAAAAGGGGATTGAAAATAAAACAGCCAACATTATAATGCCATTATACAAAATGATAGTAAGGCCACATCTGGAGTATTGTATACAATTCTGGTCACCACATCTCAAAAAAGACATAGTGGAACTGGAAAAGGTGCAGAATAGAGTGACTAAAATGATGACTGGGCTGGGGGACCTCCCTTATGAGGAAAGGCTAAAACATCTGGGGTTCTTTAGTCTGGAAAAAGGCACCTGAGGGGGGAATATAATTGAGACCTACAAAATAATGCAGGGCATGAGTAAAGTGGATGCTCTTCTTCCTCTCACAAAATACCAGAACTAGGGGACATACACTCAAATTGAGGTCTGGGAGAGTAAGAACAGATAAAAGAAAATATTTTTTCACGCAGTGTGTGTGTGTGTATACACACACACACACACACACACACTTCTTGGACAGAAAATACATTTATGCATCTACAGATATTTATATATATCTGAAGGTGCATAAATGTATTTTCTGTCCAAGAAGTTTCCTGCATAAGAGCTTGTGATCAACCATATAGATAGATAGTATCTCTAGGAGGCAGAACATTTGTGTCCCTTTTGTCTAAGCCAAGGAAGACAAACATGTGCTGTGTTATAGATACAACTCATAGCATGAGTCCCAAGTTTACAGAGCACCATTTATTAACTGGCAGCTCCTACCCTAGGGCTGGTGTTCTCTCTCATTTATATACTTGTTTTGGCTGCCCTGGTGATGGCATGTGTCCTACTTATGCCTATGGTGTTTCTCTGCAACACCACATAAAACACTAATCTCTGTCTGTCTGTATCATAGCGAAGTTCTACACATTGGTAACAGTGGCAAGTGATTTATGTTCACAGTAGGAATGCTTGGGTTGTTTTAGTCCTCTGAGATAAATCCCCACAAAGGAGATTAAAACCCTGTCTTGCTTCATTACCCATGTGTTCCTGTAGATTGTTGTTCTCCATGCTTTCCTATTTTTTCCAGATTAGGAAATTTTAAATCCCCTTTTTAATAGCCAGATCCCCAGGACGTATCCTGCTTTGTCTGTTTTGTAATATTGAAGAATTTTAAATACATGCATGATTGGGGTATTGGAGGTGGTGGTGTTTGTGCTATTTAGCCAGATTGTTACAGAGAGCATACGTGATTCAGTAGAGGTAAGTGGGTGGCGTATGTGTTCTTTCCATGCTCTAGAAGTGCCTTGTGGCCCTGTGGTTAAACAGCTGTGCGCCATCCAAACTGTGCTCATGACTTGGGGTTCATTCCCCTGATTGCCAGCTCAATGTTGACTCAGCCTTCCATACTATCAAGGTGGGTAAAATGAGTACCCAGTTTCCTTAGGGGGCATAATTAATTTGCAAACCCAGAGCGTGTGTTAAGCAGTATGGGGTGGCATAGAAGCAGCACACTTTGCTTTTGCATTCTACCACACACAAAAATACATAAGCATACTTGTTCCTTTGGCAGCTGTTAACAAGTGAGATTCTTGGTGGTCCATGACCTTGGAATTGCTCTTTGGTTTTTGGGGGGTGGGTGGGTGGGCGGGCATGTGCTATTGCTGGAAGAAAGAGGCTAGAAACTGGATGTTATACTTTAGATCAGGCATGTCCAAACTTCGGCCCTCCCAATGTTTTGGACCACAACTCCCACAGTCCTTTGCCATTGGAAATACAGACTTGGAATTCTGGGAGTTGTGTTCCAAAACATCTGGAGGGCCGAAGTTTGGTCATGCCTGCTTTAGATCCTATTTAGTTACACCATTGTTTATATTCAAGTGGATTTTGAAGTAGTCTGTCCTGGTTTGCCATTGACGGGTGTGCTATTCTCTCTCCCTCCCTCTTTATCTCTCTTTCTCTCTCTCTCCCCATCTCCCTCTCAGCTGTTATTCCCACGAGAGTGTTAAGAAAGGTAACAACAACAACAAGAAAAACTCTGTCCACCGAAGTGGCAAACATGCATTAAATAGATATATCATTCTCTTCATTGTATTAATGTTCTGATTTTGATTGTTGGTTTTTAAAATATGTTTTGTTTTATATAAACTGCCCAGAACTCCCTCTGAGAAAATCAGTGTGGTAAATAAATAAATAAATAAATAAATAAATAAATAAATAAATAAATAAATAAGATAGGGTAGAAATGGCAGGGAGAAACTGTGGCCTTGTAGCTCCCCTTTCTTGGAACAGAGGAAGCTGCTTACATGGGGTGGGTCCTCTGGTCCATCTAGCCCATCATCTTTGGCCCGTCAGCCCATCACTGGCAGGCAGCAGCCTCTTAGATTTTGAAGCTGGAGTGTTTCCCAGCACTAGTTGAAGTCTCTGCTGGTCATTCCTGAAACCTTTTCCTTTCAAGGCATGGACTCTATGAGTAGTATCTAGCATCTCCTCCCATTTTGGGTGAAATGCTTAGATTTAGACTGCCTCCTCTAAGGCGGGAGGGCTAAATTTGACGAACTCTATCTTGCACTTCCATAGGAAAGATCTGAAGGCTCCCTTGCAGTTTGATAACTATCGGGAAAAGTTTTGCCTGCTCCTTCACCTGGAGGAGATCCAAATGGAGGTAGACATCCACCGATATGATATGCATGATGTTTGTATGGTTGCTGAAGGGAACCTCCTCGTTCTACAGGTGAGCAAGTCACAACCTAGAGCTTGTATTGTAATGGGGAGAGCTGTGCCTATCTGGTTTTTCACTGCAGCTTCTAGAATTTCCCAGACAGCACAGCCAGTTGTATTCCAAAAACACAGATGTACACAATTCTATCTATAGACCCCTAGGGACTCTGCATTTTTTCTCACTGTTCATCCAGGTCATTATTAAGAGCACACTGATAGAGGAGACTAGCTATGTTTCAAATCAGGTCTGTCATTTCCTCCAGGTGCCTGGTGTGGCAGAAAACCGCCCATCAGTACTGAAGGGTGACCATCTTTATGCATCCTTGGCTGAAGAGCAAACACGTCACACAGTTGTTCAGTACAAAGGCTACGTTCACGCTGTAGAGTTGGACAAAGTCAAGCTTGGCTTCTCTCAAAAGTGAGTCCCTCTGGTTTGTGACTTCAATTATAGTCCATAAATATATATATATTTAGACTGCCAGCTCCTGAACCAAGCGTGGTTCCTTTGTCCTTTTGTGTGTAGCAGAGTGGAGAGTCAACAGCATCATTTAGGACATTGTCATGTCTGCCTTGCATTCAATAAACGCTTTTAATTTCAGAGCTGACAGTTCTAGATTATAGGAGTGTTGTTTGCATGGAAATAACTTAACAGATAAAGTTGATGCACTTGGTGCCAGATAAGGATTTTCTGAAGAAGGCAAAGAAAGAGAACAGGTCCCAGAGAAGTATGGGCTGAGCTGGAAAGTGGGTTGGAAAGAGACATCAGATGGAGGAAGAGGAGCAATCTACTCAGTCCATTTTGCTGGTCCTTGGCATCAGGCCTAGCCTTCAATTTGAAGTGGAAAGAACACTCCATGGATATGATTTTTTTAAACAAACCTAATAGGATACTCTAGAAGTTCACAGAACTTTAAAAATACAGTGGTACCTCAGTTTAAGTAGTTAATGCGTTCTCTGGGATGTTTTGTACTCTGAAAAATTTGTAAACCAAAGTGTGGTTTCCCATAGAATGCATTGAATGCATTCCAGGGGGCGGGAAAAAGTCAGAAAAAGTAATGTATGTGTTCGTGGCTCTTTATAAAGTGCATGAAAGGGAACAAGGAGGCGCTGCATTTTGAAGCGCGACCAGTTGGTGCACACCTCCAGCATTCTTTTCTTTTCTTTCTTTTTTTTCCAATGGAGCTTCTTTTGAAACCTGAAAATTATGTAACTTGGGGCATTTGTAACCCAGGGGAACCACTGTATAGAGAAAAGAGATAAAACTTAGACAATGGCTGATGCTAGAGAGAATGAAGATAACAACCACCACTGCCATCTTCATCTTGGAATCTCTTTCTAAGATGAAGGGGGATTGGATCTTGTCTTGAAAATTAAAGGGGAAATGGGAAATGTAAAAAATGGAAATGGAGACAATGTGGAAATATGCTTGCTTGTTAGGTTAGACTGACTATAGGACCTGTCCTAAGTTTGAGAGATGGGATTATAGTTCCCAGGAAAAAAGATGAGGTAGGTTATATAGGTCACAGTGCCAGAAAGAGTGAGCAAGTTGGAAGTAGAGAGGTTAATACAGGGGTGCCCAAGCTTTTTGTAAGGAGGGCCAGAATTGGTGGCTGAGAATGTGTCAGGGGCTGGTTGCTCCCCGACCCTGCCACCCCACTGCAAGCCCCACCCACTGACCCATAAGCCCCACCCACTGACCCCTTGCAACCCCACCTGCAGGAAGGAAGGTGGAGACCAAGGGAGGGAGGGAAGTAGGTGGGGACCAAGGGAGGGAGGGAGGAAGGGAGGAAGGTGGGGAACAAGGGAGGGAGGAAAGAAGGAAGGTGGGGTACAAGGAAGGGAGGGAGGTGGGGACCAAGGGAGGGAGGGAGGAAGGAAGGAAGGTGGGGAACAAGGGAGGGAGGAAAGAAGGAAGGTGGGGGCCAAAGGAAGCACAGGGAGCCGTGGCCACCGCAGGGGAATGTGTGGGTGAAGGAGGGGGAGGGAGGGGTGGGCCAGCCAGCCACGGGCCACTCAGAATGGCCTGATGGGCCGGATTTGCCCCCCCCCCCGGGCCGGACTTTGGGCAGGCCTGGGTTAATATAATTTTGGTAGCCTTCATGAGGAGGCTACCCAAGTGCTTCCTTACATGTGTTTCCTTTTCACAGACTGCAAGCTAAATTTATCAAAAACATGAAGTTCAATGTGACCTTCACCTTCAACCGCCTGCCATTACGTGTCCAGCATCGTGCTGCCATGTTGGCCCAGGAGAGGCAGCTGCAACAACTACTCTTCCCATCTTTGTCTCATGGGGCATCCCTACTCCCTCCTGGTCATTGCCTCAGGTGTGTGAGTGGAGGAGTGCTGGGGTTAAGTGCATGGTAGGACAAGTCTAAATATGGGCAGAAGACCCTTCCCTTTGAGATCTGAGGTTCCCGTGAGTATATGGGGCGAGGGAGTGCCGACTGTGCTCAAGTGTCCACTACATTGTTGTCTCTTTGCTTTCTCCCTGTCTTCTCACTCTCCAGCTTCTATAACCGTAACCTTGAGAAAAATGAGCAACAGAAGAAAGCTATCTACCAAGTGGTGGCAGGAGCCTCTAGACCAGCTCCTTACATTATATTTGGACCACCAGGGACTGGCAAAACAGTCACCATGGTGGAGGCCATCAAGCAGGTGAGGAAACTGTAGCCCAAAGGCACTTTGTTTTGGAGGATAGCCCAATGTTTTAAGCATCTGGCTATGGAGCCAGAGTCCCTACTGTGCCTCCCTGACAGAAGTTGAACCCAGTTGATCCATAGAGTCCTTTTTCTGGAAGTTGAGTCATGGCAAGTGGACTTCTTTTGTTGAGAGATGGAAATGTTTCGCTGCTCATCCAAACAGCTTCGTCAGTTTGACGAAGCTGTTGTATGGGTAGCAAAATATTTCTGTCTCTGAAGAAAAGACGTCCAGTTGCCATGACTCAACTTCAAGATAAACTCACCTGGATGACTTAGAATCTTCACAGACATACGGTCTTTTCCACCTCTGAAGTTCCAAGGTTATTTATTTATTTATTTATTTATTTATTTATTTATTTATTTATTTATTTATTTATAATATGTTTACCCCACTTTTTGCCTTGGGAAAGGACCCAAGGTGGCTTACAGTAATGAGGGACAATATACAGCCCAGAACATTTAAAACATATT
Source organism: Phrynocephalus versicolor (assembly GCA_023846285.1). Taxonomy (NCBI): domain Eukaryota; kingdom Metazoa; phylum Chordata; class Lepidosauria; order Squamata; family Agamidae; genus Phrynocephalus; species Phrynocephalus versicolor. The sequence continues at coordinate 68,696,550 of JAHTLZ010000129.1, forward strand.
CAGTTTAAGAACAGGGAGTCAGAAGAGGCATCTTAGAACTTTAAAAGGTAATATTAAAGCTGCAAAGAGCATGCAAAAAGAAAAAAAAATCCATTGGGAGGGGTGGAGAGTAACATGGAAAACACTGGTGTTCTTATGAAATCCGTCAATCATGCATGGTAATCCATATAAAAGTCACATTTGTCTTGGAATCTTAGACAGGACTTGGGGGAAAGTTGTGTTTTGGACTGCAGCTTCCCAGATTTCCAACCAGAGTGGCTACTCTAATGTTGCTGCCGCTGTTCTTGTGAACCTGTATGTGGCGTTTTTGTTGGCTGATCATCACATTTTATATCTACACAGGTATTGCTCTGTATTGAGGGGTCCCATGTGCTTGCTTGTGCCCCCTCCAATAGTGCTTGTGACCTGCTCTGCCAGCTTTTAAAGGAACACTTGGAAAAGAGGACCATCTACCGAATGAATGCAAGCAGTAGGGATTATAACACAATTCCTGAGGATGTGAAGGTGTGTCCTAGTGCCTTCTCTCCAAGCTAAATTCTCTGTCTTGGCTCAAGTTCTCTGTTTTGTTGTCAGAAGTCTGCAGTAGCTGAATGAAAACTAGTATGCTGAAACTGAAGTAATGTATTTTTAACACAATGTCTCTGAAGCAATACCAGCCCCTGTTTTTAACAGTGAGTGATTCGACAGTTGCTTATATTTTGCACTTGGTGGTTGCTTTTTTTTTAAATAATGAAGGGAGAGAGAAACAGGTGGAAAGTGGAAGTATCCAAGGGCACTGGGCAGTTATGGAAAGTTATGTTATGAATGATGTGTCAGATCAGCAGAGGCACAATATTTCCTAAACAGAAAAACTGTCTACTGTACATATTTATATATTCTACTTTCCAGTTGATATGCAATTTGTACTCTGAGTAACTTCATTGAGAAGTATAAAAACAAGTGCTTACTTTTCGGTGAGAAACTGTTTACACATATTCTATGTATGTTTAACATCTCTCCTGATTTCAAAAGTAATGATGTTCTGTTACTAAGTTCACCCTGTGAACTTGCGTAACTTTTAAATGTAATTGCCATAAATCTAAGATCCCCCCCTTAGACTCATGTAAAAGAAGCCTCGCATGTTTCAGTATGTAACAGATAATTTTGTGGAGTTCTATTAAGCTACAGCAATTTATTTCCAAAGTTTTCCTGTTTGTCTAATTGCACAACAGGAGTTCAGTAAAAATATGTTGATTCATCTCATTTCATAGTGTTCTGTGAGCAAAACAATTAATGAGGCACCATTAACAATATTACCAAGAAAAGATCAAATTTCTGTCTTCATTCATAATAAATCTATAAAGTTTATGAGTTGGTTGTAGCGGTTGATGTTTTTAGCTGCCCTCTATTCCCATTGTTGGAAAAAAAGCAGACAGTCATTTTAGTCAATAACTACTGGAGACCTGTCTGGCAAAACAGATTCATATCCTGTGTTAATTTGAGCCAAGGAAGTTACTAGACAATGGAGTCCCCGGTCCAAACCTGTATCTCACCTTTGCCTTCTCTTTTAGCCTTTCTGCAACTGGGATGTGACACAAAAGTGCCCAGTTTATCCAAGCAAAGAGGAGCTGAAGAAGTATCGTGTCATCATTACTACACTTGTGCCAGCAGGAAGGTATGATGTGTTGAGCGGTGTGCAAAAGTAACAAACAAGGAATGCAAATGCAAGACTAGACAATAGGTGATACCTTTATAGGCCACTAGTAAAACAACAACAAAATCATTGCAAGCTTTCGAGGGCAATATCCTCTTTTTCAAAGCATGTGCCAAAAGTCCAAACATGGCAAAAGATGTGGTTTGTCAGGCAATGTAAAGTTATTGGCAAGATGATATTCACCAGGCAGTCTTCTTAGATGAGGCAGGAAGCAGCAGGGCTCTTGTTAAAGCTGCATCGGACATCAAGGATTGGGTTACACACCCCAGTCCTTCGAATAAAGGGACATAGGTCATGTACACCCACTCATGAGAGTGGGTATGCCATAGTCTTAAACAAAAGTACTTATTTGTAAATTAGTACAAATGGCAAGTTTTTGTTTCTGTGATCTCCACAAGCTTATATACAATCACTTTCCCCCTTCTATTTTTGTTTTCATGGGGTGGGGTGTGTGTGGAATCTGTTTTGTTTACTTTATTGGAGAGGATGTCTTCACATTCCTTTTCATGGGATGACCTTGGACCATTCATTATCTCTCTTAGCTTAACTCAACAGTGCTAGTATGCTAACTTAAAGTTTGAGTATTCAGAAACTTGTCATGACAGAGACTCCTTAGAGTGTGTGAAAGGAAATGAATTGAGTAGAAAAAAATGAGGTGTATACCATCACAATCAGCAATTTCTCCCCTAAGAAATTCTGGATTTCTTCTTAATGAGCGAAAGGCAGGAATGGCAAAACAACCCTACAGGATCATTTTGAGTATGAAGATAGAGTAGACGAGGGAAGAAACATTGCCCTGAGCAACTTGGAGGAAAGATGGAATAAAAACAAAATGGCCCCTAAATCCTGAGGTACAGGTTGGAAAGTAGTGTACCTTGCTGCAGCAGGTTCCCCCTACTTAATGACCCCCTGCTTGGATTTCTAGATGCACACCAAGGTGCCCAACCAATATGAAATGAGGAATCAAGGGAGCGGGGCTTTTTAATTAGCAGGAGTTGGCCATTGCAAGTTGTTATTTCTCTTCCCCCATAACTATATAACAAGATTTGGGGGACTGAACAAAAACTGAACAAAAGCAGAACTGCACGGAAGTTAGTGGAAATGGGTGGTATGTTTGCTTCTCCTGTTTGTTGCATTCAAAGGGAAGCCAGTGTTTTCCATTCAGTGTTTTGAAGGCAGGCTGGTATGGCTGTGCTGCAGCTGGGAAGCTGAATATCCTTTCAGAACCCTCACCTTCATGTTGTCTGTTTTGGCTAGGCTAGTCTCAGCTAATTTCCCACCAGGACATTTTTCTCATGTCTTCATTGATGAGTGTGGCTATGCTCTTGAAACGGAGACTGTGGTTGCGATTGCAGGTGAGTAATGGCATGTTGGGACATTTCTTGAAAACGCTCGATGCAGGCACACATAGTTTGCTGGATGGACAGGACACCGGGGTGTGTGTGTGTCTGCCATTTCATGTATGTACTTCTATCCCTGCGACTGTTTATGTTTCCTGAGGATTCAGGGTTTGCTTTGGAGGGCCCAGAAGTCCTTGGATAGAAATGTTGCTACAGAAATGTCCTATGCCCTTGGGTATTTGAAAACAGCTTTTGTTTTGTCTTGTTTGCTTATCTCATTTGTTCCCATCCCTGAATGGTGGGCTGCCTTTCCCAAAACACATTCTCAGGAGTATCAGTTCTTGTACTCTGGTTAATGGTTGAAACATTGAGCAAAGGGGGATGAGATTGCATAGCTCATATCCCTGCCTGTGGGTCTTGCCGAATGAGGTGTATTGAGCCCTATCATTTCCCCCTCTAGGCATACTAGCTACCATGGACCCCAAAACTAATCCTAAATGTGGCCAGCTGGTTTTGGCAGGGGACCCTCAGCAACTGGGACCAATCTTGCGTTCTCCTTTGGCTATTGAGCATGGCTTGGGTGAGTGAGAAATGGGCAATAGCTCTTGTACTTCCACAGGAAGATGACTTACTTGACCGTGATGGGAGAAGTAGTAGGATCTCTGGATTTTAATGCTGTCAGGAATTTCACTCTAGCTTATGTCTCAGCTGATGGTGGGCAAGTGGTGTAGTTGGTATGGGCGATGTAAAACAAGTTGTTTCTACAAAGTGGGATCAATGTGGGTGAGGATTGTTTTCAGAGGGCACTGTCATTCAAATGTGGCACCCCCTTCATTTGTGTGGCACAATAACCCCCATCATCCCACCAAGCATGGTCAGTGACCAATCTGCCTGGGGATGGTGGGAGTTGCAGTCTAGCTCATTTGCAAGGCACAATTTTGGGAATGGCTATTTTAAGCATGGTTACTAAACTGTGAAATTAAAAATAAATCTTGCTGGTTCCATTTCATCCAATCGGTTTATGCGAGCATGCTGCATGCAGATAGTTCATTTCTCAGAGTCACATGTATGTTGTTCGTGTTCTTAGTGACAGGCATCCTGCAGTATCTGCATGTGAAGACAGACAGACAGACAGACAGACAGACAGACAGACAGATAGATAGATAGATAGATAGATAGATAGATAGATAGATAGATAGATAGATGATATAGATTTGCAATCCACAACTCTAGGATGTTTATAACAAAGTATACTCATCCCACACTCATCAAAACAACCAATGCCATAAAAACTAGGATGGCAACCACTGTAGAACTATTTATGACTAAAAAAAGAAATAAAACATTGAAATCTATGTTAATGATCTTCAGAGGGAAGGTTGGGAAAAGGCTGCATAAGGCAGCACACGCTGATGTGTAAACTTGTTTTTCTCTAGGGCTTTCCTTGCTAGAGCGGCTGATGAAAGAGAACCCGTTGTATCAGAAGAAGGAGGGGCATTACAACCCACAATTTATTACCAAGCTGCTGCGGAACTATAGGTAATCTTCTGCGGTGCCTCCGAATTCCAGCAGATGGAGCGAGAGCAGCGCAGTGTGCAGATTGTCTGTCCTGCCTTCTACAACTACAGGTTTCAGTTTTGTGTCTCCAGAGTCTGATCTTCCAGTTTAAAATGAAAACTGGAGTCTATGGGCTGGGGCAGCTTTTTAACAGCTGTGGCACAAACCGATGTTGGAAATTCCCCATCTGCTTGGTTGCAGCAATGTCAAAAGGCAGGTGCACATGTCATTCATGGTTGCTGCCTCAAGCATGAGAAAACAAAGCTTCTCTCTTGGCTGGGTGTGTGTTTGGTAGAACAGTACAGTTGGACATACAGAAAGAATGAACTGTTTTTAGTATACAACAGTCCACGTGTTATTTGCCTTCCTCTCCGTAACATCCTCATGAAGTGTGCCACTAATCTGCAGCTTTACAGTTGGGGACCAGGTCTGAAAGAAGATTTTTAACTCATACTGGAGCAGTGGTGAGCAAATACCCTTGCCATCACAGTGAAAATGTTAATTCTAGCCTGCATTTGGCCTTACATTGCCTGTACAGGAACTACATGATTAAGCATCCTGCAGGAACAAGCTGCTGCTGCCACCACCCATGTCTTTTAAACAATTTTTCACCCACACCTATGTGATTCACAGCCTGAACAAACATACTGTATGTGGTTTCCTTTTCACTCCCCATGGTCTTCTTAGCCTACACCTACCTCTGGCTCTCCACCCTTTGTGACAGGCCTCCCCACCAGAAAGGAAAAAGTGGAAGGAAAATACAGTGGTACGTCGACATACGAATTTAATCCGTTCTGAATGCATGCTCTTAAGTTGAACTACTCTTAAGTCGGGGTAGTTATCTAAAAATTGAAAAAATAAGTTAAAAATGAAAAAATAAAAAAGTATATGTAAGTCGAGCAGACCATATCTAAAATTTGTAAGGTGGCAGTTAAAATGCCAACAGTTTTCCACTCCTAAGTCGAATTGCTCTTAAGTCGGGGTACCACTGTACCAAGTTTGGTCAAAGCTTCATTTCTTTTGTTCTGTCTTAGGAAACTGATTAAAGGATCATTGTGGTTTTTGTATCACTGGTTTTCTTTTCTTTTTTCTTTTCTTTCTCTAGATTATTACATTATTATTATATTTTGGGTTGTTTGATAAATCATTGTTGTTAACTGCCCAGAGTTCCCGTTTGAGGAAAATCAGATTGCGGTATACAAATATAACAATAAATAAATAAATGTTGTTTAAAAGTTCCTTGTAGGGAATGAAGGGAAACCAGAAGAGAGGCAAGTAGATTTCTTTAGGCGGCTAAATGGTGGTTTTGAAAAGGAGTGCTTCCTAGCTCATAGTCTGGCAGAACTGGGTATGTGTCTTGGGTATGTGTGTTGACCGTGAGAGTGAGAGAGTACCTGCCTAAATAATAACAACCTTGGAACTGCAGAGCTAGGAAGGACCCAGTGGAGCATGGAGTCCAGCCCTTCTCAAGGAGGCCCAGTAGGGAACTGAATTCCTGACCTCTGGCTCCCGTGGCCAGATGCCTAAGCCACTGAGCTATCCAGCAAGTAGGGCATTGGTGAGTTGGTAAGAGAAATGCATTTTGCACATGTAGAGCTACCAGATGTGGGCACCTTCCCTTATGTTTCTGTGTCTGGTGGTTCCTGATGATCTAATTTCATCTTTCTCTCTAGATCCCATGGCGCCATTCTTAAGTACCCCAATGAGACGTTCTATGATGGGGAGCTGGAGGAGCATGCTGATCCCCTCATCACCCATTCCTACTGCAGGTGGAAAGAACTGGCCCAGCAGGTGAGGAGCGGGAGGAGGTACAGAATGAGTCTTCCAAACCCTGTAACATGATGCCTGCATCTGAGATGAACTCCTCTTTCAGGGCTTTCCTATCATCTTCCATGGGGTCTGTGGGGAAGACCAGCGAGAGGGGAACAGCCCTTCCTTTTTCAACACTGCTGAGATAAATGTGCTGATTGATTATCTGATAAAACTGCTGCTGGGAGATCAGGGCAAGAAAGGCCAGCCACGCATTTCCCCTAAAGAAGTGGGTATCATTTCTCCATACAGGAAGCAGGTGAGTCCTTCCACTGGTTTCTGATAATGAAACAGCATTTCCTTTCCAAAGATCTGCGGAAATCTAGCATTTTTTTCACATAATATATTTTCTGCCAGAGCTTTCCTGTGTTGTATACAAGCATGCCTGCGACCAAGTGGAAGATGTACCATATATACTCGAGTATAAGTCGACCCGAGTATAAGCCGGGGGCCCTAATTTAACCCCCAAAACTGGGAAAATTTATTGACTCAAGTATAAGCCTAGGGTGGGAAATGCAGCAGGGCCTGGCAACTCCTCCTTTGTGAGCTGGGTGTGTGTGTGATGTTTAAAATGACTTTTAGCCACCGAGGCAAGTGCTTGAGTTGGTGGCTAAAAGTCATTTTAAACATTGTTTTAAAATGACCTTTTAAAAAGTCATTTTAAACATGGGGGGGGGTCAGGAGAAGTGGCGCACAATGTTTAAAATAACTTTTAGCCACTGACCCAAACTTGCCTCAGTGGCTAAAAGTATTGACCCGCATATAAGCTGAGGACCCCTTTTTCAGCCCAAATTTAGGGCTGAAAAACTAGGCTGATACTCGAGTATATACAGTAACTCAAAATACAAGCCATCTATGGAAAACAGCAATGGGCATCTGAGATTGCCAGGCTGCATTACATTTTATGATTATAGATGTCCCAAGTAATGCCTTACAATCATTCTTCAAGGAAGTGTCAATACTAGAACCACGGAATCATGATAGAACCATAGAGCTGGAATGGTCCTACAAGGCCATCAAATCCAACCCAATTAATGCACAATTCCTAATCAAAGCATATCTGACAAATGGTTGTGTAGTTTTCTCTTAAATGCCTCCAGAGTTGGAGTGCTCACCACCTCCTGAGGTAATTGGTTCCCTTGCATATCCTTCCCCTCCTTGTTATGACTGTCTTTCAGTTATTTGAATAGTGCTCTATCTTCCCTTATGTTATCTAGGCTAAACATGCCCAGTTCTTTCAGTCTGTTCTCATAGGTCTTGGTTTCCAGGCCCCTGACGATTGTCACTGCCCTCCTCTGAACTTCCTCCAGTTTGATGGCATCCAGACCTGAGCACAGTATTCAAGATAAGGCCCAACTAGTGCCGAATAGAGAGAGACTAGGACAGAAAACCTGGAAATTAGGCCTCCGTTAATGCTGCCCAAAATAGCATTTGACTTTTTTGTGTACACATCACATGGTCAGGTTATATTCAGCTTATGATCTAGGACAATTCTGATCTTTCTTGCTTGTAGTGTTACTGAGCCAAAGTGTGACCCTGGTCTAAGCCAAAAGATGCAGAACAATAATTTGAGTCCAATAATGAAACTGGCAAGGTGTCAAAATTGGTTTCAATTTTTTTTACTCTCTGGCAGATGCAGAAGATAAGATGTGTCATTAATATGGTACCATCTTGTGATTGTGCATGTGTTTCTCTCCCCCCCCCATTGCAGAACTTTGCTTTTATTCCTCTGAAATGCCATCCTGTTGTTTTTAGCCCAATCCTCAAGCATATCAATATATTTTTGAATTTTCTTTCTGTCACCCAGGGTATTGGCGAGTCCACCCAATTTTGTGTCATCTGCAAATTTGATTAGTATTCCCTGAACTTTCTTATTCAAGTAATTAATAAAAACTGTTGAAGGGTACTAGACCCAGAACAGAAACTTGGGGCACTCCACTTGTTACTTCCTTCCAATTTGAGAAGGAACCACTAACTACTCTCTTAGTACAACATTGTAACCAATTGTGGATCCATCTGAGTTTTTTTATTGTCCCATATCTAGTGAGCTTGCTAATCAAGATATTGTGGGGCACTTTGTCAAATATATTACACCTACAGCATTCCCACCATCTATCATGGAAGTTACCTGATCAAAAAGTGAGCTAAAATTAGTCTGGCATTAGTATTGGCTTCTAGTTATACTGCATTGTTTTCAACAATGCTTGCATAGTGACAGTTTTATAATTGTCTCCATAATTTTCCCTGAGATTGATGTTAGGCTGACTGGTCTGTAGTTCCCCAGTACCTCCTTTTTGCCCTTTTTGAAGGTGGGAGAAACAATATGTCAGCTAATGCCTGCACTCTGAACATAACCCATATCATGTTTTATGTTATGAGGTTCTATATTATTCTGCCGCAGTTAGCAATGGAATAGGCCAGCATGATCTGTGAAGGAGCTATGCTTTGAAATTGGCAAGAATAAGCCTTTCTTCCAATTCTAGAATACAGCTCCGATACCCAGATAAATATGGAAAGCATTGTCTGAGCATGCACTTGAACATACATCCCCTCTCCCCTCCTTGCCTTATTTTCTCGCTGTCTTGTTTCCTACTTTGCTTTGTTGTCACTGCCCTTCCTCATGCCCCTTTCCAGTTGAGCTAGTGATGGAAATGGAGCCCCTTTCTTAAGACCGAACACTCTTGCATTGTCAGCTCATCCAGCCTTTGGTAGAATTTTTGTACTTTTCATCTGTTTTCTGAGCAATATCAATGGGGAGCACGAATTTAGCACATTGGTAGGGTTTGGGGAGTAACAGGATGAAGAGCCTAGAAGGTTGGCTTCTCCATCCATGTCTTAAGTCACAGATGGTTTGAGAAGTTATTGAAATATATGAGTATGTTTGACCAATTTGGGGTAATTAAAACGTTAAAAGTAAAGTAAATCTTGCGGGTTGTTAATTGTTAATTTATATAGAGATGTACATATGGTTAAATTGTTAATTTGAATTTGTTTTATTATCAATGTATATCCAATGTATCAGATGCCTGGGGGTCACTGTTTTTGTCTGGGGTGTTGGTGATTTGTTTTATAATGAAAAAAAATGAAAAAAAATTAAGTCACAGATCCTGTGGCATTACAACTGCTGTTGCTGCCCTTAAGTAACCCTGAACTAAGCCAAAAGATGCATGACAGTAATTTTGAGTCCAGTAACGAGGCTGGCAAGGTGTTAACAACTGGTTTCAATTTTTAAAAAAATCTCTCACAGGTGCAGAAGATAAGACATGCCATCAATATTGTGCCTGCACTAAAGAATCTAAATTATATCAAGGACCTCAAGGTGAGACTTGGGTTTTCACCAACTACTCTGTGGAAGATAGAGCTGTTTGTGGAATTGATTTTATACTGCCCATATGACCAGCTCTCACTCTGGGCCACTCACAGACAATAACAACATCATAAGCAAAGGTGACAAATCAAGTACCTTAAATTACATTAACAAATAGTTGTTGGTACTTAGTCTGATAAAACCTAAATAGAGGAGCGCTTTAAATGCTTCTAAAAGAGCAATACTGACTAACCAAATGCTTTAACAGAGTTACACAAGAAGGGCTTTCCAGGACCAGGGATGGGATTTCCTCCTCACAGTACTGCATTTAACTAACAAGAAGTATTGTGTCAAAGAGAAGGCTTATGTCTGAACCAGATATAAAAGCCCCAATGAGAACTGTTTATTTACGAAGATTAAAGCACCCTCCTATGTTAATTCTCTTGAACTGTAGAACTTAGAAATACCACTTTTTAAAACTTAAAACTCCCTGAACACAACAGCAGTAATCCATGGCAGGCAACGCCGACTGCAAGATTTTGGAAACTGTCCTGAGGGAAAAAACACATTTTTTCCAATCTCTGTTTATTCTTGCCTCTTTTGAATCAGGGGGCTTGAGTATTTTCTGTGTCTGTATTAACCTGGCTGTTCCTTCCTTCCTTTCCCTCCAGGTTGGTTCTGTTGAGGAGTTCCAGGGTCAAGAGCGGCGTGTGGTGCTCATTTCGACAGTCCGCAGCAGCAATCGGTACTCTGCTTTCCATGAGGAATTTTACCTCGGCTTCCTCAAGAGCCCCAAGGTACAGATCTGTGCACACCCTCTTGTAAATCTTTTAACATCTTTTGATCCATTTCCCTTCGTTTCAGGATTCAGGAGATACCCCTAGAATGCACAGATCTTCAGTTCATTCTATATTTCCAAGGGCCATAGTAGAGGTTGTGTCATGTCTGTGTCTTGGATTATTCCTTGTTTGTGGTCAAACAGTGACTTCTCATATTCCGAATTCATTAGAATTCAAAGGAGTAGAAGAAATGCCCCGATAAAAAGCAAATAGGTCTCATTTCTTTGTGCTGATGAGAGGACAAAAAAGTTCCTTTTCAATATTACAGCTTCTAAAATCCACAAGTCCTTTGGCCATGGCAAGTGGGGACTTTTGGTAATTGTGGTAATAAAAGAGGAACTTTATCAGCTACTGATGATAGCCATCAGTGAGTTCCATGGTGCAGTGATTAAACTGCAATATTACACCCAAGCTTCTGCTCACAAACTGAGTTCAGTGGGATCAGTTAGCCTGCTTGAGGGTGGCTCAACCTTCCATCCTTCTAAAGTCAATAGACTGAGTATCCAGCTTATTGAGGTGGGGTAAGGAAGCTGTTCCTTGCGTATTTATTTTGTAAACTGCCCAGAGAGTGCTGTAGTACTATGGGACAGTATAAAAGTCTAAACAATTATAACGATGGCCACTCAAAATTGCCACAGGAGGTCCTGCCAAGACTGCCATTTTTGATTTGCAGCTTAGAGTTTACAGACTAGAGTGGAGCATGAGATCTCCCTCCACTACGAAACTGGGCATCATTGGAAATAACATACTTATGAAGGGAATTCTATGTGCTGAAAGAAGACATTTTCAGAAAAGTTTCTTGGTCATTCCACTGTGTGTTACAATTATTGTATTTTGTATTGCCAAAGGAAGTTGCCAATGCCGCCCCCTTGCTCTTCTCTGCTGAATAGATACCATCTGCTTTGCTTGCTCAATCAATAACTCCCAGGAAGATTGGCATTTGGACTGGGTTGCAAAGGTCTAAATGTACCTTACACTTTTAGCTCAGTTCTCTTCTATATCTCCATGTGTCTTTCAAATGCCAGTCCTATGGTTTAATCCCTTCTTTCAACCTTCCATTATGTGGTAATCTCATGCTGAACCAAGGCTCTTGTAAGGATGCAACAATACAACATAGAAACACAGCTTTGCAGTGCATTAGGAAACTTCGGAGAGTGGGTTGTTTAATAAAACTTTATTGAGCCGCTGGGTTAAAAAAAAAGTTTTTGAATTCCCTAAGACTGTTCATGAAGCTGGGCATGGAAGTGGGGTGGATGGGTTCTTTGGATAAACAAAGAAATCATTAAAACCACAAGTATCTGTAGTTAGACTCAAGTCTTAAGATGGAGTCCATAGACTTGAAGAAACAGCCAGTATCAGCTTAGGGGAAATAAAATTTCCATCTAGATCAGTGGTTCAGTCTTGGGTTCTCAAAATGTTCTCAGAATAAAACTCCCAGAAGCCTTCATTAGTAACTGCTAGCCTGGATTTCTGGGAGTTGTAGTCCAAGAATATCCAGGTATCCAAGTTTGGCAGTCATGGGTCTAGATAAAGAGCTGCTGGTTGTTCAATGAGCTATTCCAGTGGTGGTGAACCTTTGGCACTCCAGATGTTTTGGACCACAACTCCCAGAATTCCAAGTCTATATCGCCAATGACAATAGACTGTGGGAGTTGTGGTCCAAAACATCTGGAGTGCCAAAGTTCTGCCACCACTGAGCTATTTCTTCCCTTCAGTTGATGCAAGTGGACCATCTGCCTACTAAGAGAAGAACATGAAGAAACATGTTGCTGTTCACATCCGGGGGTAGTGCATTGGGCAAAAACAGCAAATTTAACAAAATTAAGACCATTGTCTGGTGACGGCAGGAGTTAATAAAAACTGACAGATTCAAGTGAACCAAAGTGACGCCATGTTGATTCCTTGGTATGCTTTGTATCTGTATCTTATTATGCTTTGTGAGCTGTCGGAAGCTGCTTGAACTTAATTGGAATGTGCGGCTCAGCAGGAGTGAAAGAAGAAAGGCTTGTGTTAAATGTACAAGGATATCAATAAGTGGGGGATGCAAGGAGGATGGGACAGGAATGGCTGTAACAAGAGTTACAGCTGGCCTAAAGAATGTTGTTGATTGGTGAGGGAGGTAAATTTTATCCCATGCTTTCTATACTTAAATGTGTACACTGCCTCTGCTGGGTGCAATTATTTCCTTCTACTTCATTGGGGACGGACACCCATTCCTTTATTTCAGCTGTAAATAAATGAATGGTTATTGGACCTCTGCTTGTCTCAGAGTTATTGGCAAAGTTATTCGGATACAAGAATAGCTTGGGATTAGCCCAGACTCAACAGTCTAATAATAATGGGAAGAATATAGGATCAGTACGTTACAATCTTTCTTTGACACCTCCCATGGCATACTTTCTTCTACGTGAAAGCTGAACTCTTTCCAAGTGGATAAAAGGGTTTAATAATTCCTCTCTTTTTTTCACACTCTCCATTTTCAGCGCTTCAATGTGGCCATTACAAGAGCCAAGGCACTCTTGATAATCACAGGGAATCCAGTAACTCTTGCCAAAGATGTCCACTGGGGCGAGTAAGTATTATTCTAAAAAGAGCCACAAGTACAAATACTTTGTTTTGCTTGTTTGCTGTGCTCTCATGCCCGCTCCTCAATTTAGAGGGCTCCTGGTTTGGCAGGTGGCCTTACAGTTCTGCTTCGTTTGCGTCCCCAGGTTTCTCAAGTACTGCATAGAACACAACGCTTACCGAGGATACAATTATATGGAAGACGAAACTGCGAATGAGGATGCAAACCTGGCAGCAGAGCTTTGTTCCTTGAGCTTGACTAGGCAGACAGTTGGTAAGGAACGGCAGAGACAGTAGAGCTAAGAGTTGATCTTCCATCATGTGCTGGATGTTTGGGAAGGATTCCTGTTTTCATTATTCCTTATGTCTTCTGGCACAGAGTGTGTGCTAGACGTAAGAGGAATAAGTCATTTCATGCTCCTCAAGTTGAGTGGGGCTTAGGCCCTGCCCAGATTCACAATCCCCGTTTGTCCAAAGCCAAAGGCCAAAGGCCAGCACAGAAAAGATTTTCTTTGCATGCCTCTGACTAAAGTACTAAAAGTTTTTGTCTTGAGATGAGAAGGACACCTTTTTTTTTTGGAAGTTGATGAAGTCCTGCTTCTTCCTTATTTTGAATAGATGGGTGCACACAGGAAAATGTTCCAGTTGGTTCAGATTGGATAAAATATCAGTCTTTTTGAGTATTCCTGAAAGCCGCTTTCTTCTTCTCCAGAGAACACAGGAGAGAGTCATATCCAGCAGCAAGTGGAGCCGGAATGGAGACATGATCACTGAGTCTCGGTCTTCGCCTTGGAGCCACTGCCCTCGATTCTTGCACAAATCAAGTCTAGTTTTGTTGTTTACAATGTGACAAGGATGAGGATCTCTCAGCTACACAAATCAGGGTTTGGGTTTTATAGGTACTGTATCTCAGGAGTTAAACCCTGTTCCCAGGATTATGCACCATTACTGACCCTAACTATAAACTTCAGTTACTAATGCAGACTTAATGAATCCCATTACTTAAAGAGACCTTCCTGTATTTCATCCCCTTCAAGTATGTCTCTGAAAGTGTGTTTCAATGGGCACTAAGAAATGATTGCCATTTCATTTGCCCTTTTGTCAGTTGTGGAGGGATATGACTAAAAGACCCTCTCAGGTTTTTTTAATCTCCCTCAGAGAATGATGGCAGCCACAAGATTCCTAGGGAGGCTCAAACTTGATCAAGATCTAATGAGGGAAGATATGGCATTTATTATTAAATCCCTTGGCATTTCTGAGATAAACAACTTTTAAAAATCAGTATGTTTGTACTCAATTAAAATTTACAGGAATTGATTCTTACTTTCCCCCCTCAATTTCCTTTGCTTCTGTGCTGAATTAAAACAGAATGGGTGAGGTAAGGCATCGGAAGCACATCTTGATCATTCCAGTTCGGATGCTTTTCATCTTGTGTGCAGCACGAGGCCTCGTGTCCCCAAGCTCAATCAAAACCATAATGGGTGGCAGAGGGTTCACTTCTTTCGCTATGCTTGATGACTTGGCCAGTCATAGTGAATCGTCGGGATTGTTGATTGAGATAGTAGCTGGAATCCGTTGGTGTCCCCATGAGGTTTGTGTTGGCTAAATGCCAAGGTACAGGGGCACACCATGCTTGCACAATTGTGTGCATGCCCCAGTGTGTAATTGGTGCATCTCATTTGTTGGCTCCCAGAAAATAATGTCAACCTTACACAAACATAAATAGGATTCTGGCCAAGGTATTCCCAAGCATGGTGTTTTCTGTGAGTGAAATAAGTAAGGCTCCCTGATTTCCCTTAGATGTAATGAAATTAGCAAGAATGTAACAAGAGCAAGGATGAAGGCAAATCCAAAGAGAAAACACAACTTGGAGTTCATTGTCAATCAAGCTTTAAGGTGATAATGGCGACAAAAGGACTTACTGCTTCTACACTACTATATCTGTCTGGTGAACATCCATTTACTGCTCACCCTACAGAAATATCTTCACATACTGGAATTCTGCTGTGGCTTGTTTTGGAGACTTTGATCCGCTGTTCTGGTGCGTAGGCTGTCATGGTAGTTTGGGAAGAGTGCAGGGTTCTGTTTGTCTGGTTTAAGCGGACACAGTTCACCCAGAGAATACGACCCAATAATCTTTGAAAAGGATCTGGCTTTTTGCATGCTTGACCTTTGTTCATCCCATTGGTGAAATCACTCATTAGATCTGCACCCTTTGACTGCCCAAGTAATATAAGATAGAGATATGGTAGCAAAGAAGGTATTAGTATGGCTTCTGTTGTAGCAGAAAAACCTCTTTGGATCTCTCTGACATGTGTAACTTATTATCCCAACATTTATTGATTGGGAAGCATTTTTATGAAAGTTGTGGTGGTGCAGATTTAAAATTTTTGGGGTGACAGTGATGGTCTAAATTAGCCATTCTCTGTAGCGAAGGGTGTCAAAGGCTATAAACAGTTCTTTACGCACCACCTTACAGGGATTTATACAATCCATATTCAGCCTATATTAGTTTCATATTATGTTTATGGCCAACAAAGATTGAGGATGGGTGGCCTAGATCCGTTCTAGTCTGGACTTTGTTTTGGAATGAAAACTGCTTTGGTTACCCCAGTGTGGTACAGTAGTTAAGCGTTTTGAACTTGATTCCATTCCCCTGCTGTGGTTTAAACAAAACTTTCAAATTTGTGGCACTTACAGATGAGACTTTGGCTCATTCTGATGTCATTCATTGAGGCAAAGAAGAGTCATCTGTTCCCCTCAGGGTTGCACAGGTGTTTCTTTAACATACCGATCCACTACAAAGGAACAGTTTCCTGCCAGGACATTAGATCAGACAGCTGTACTTACCTATGTGAATTGTGTGAGCAGGTTGGTGGCTTGATAATGTGAAAGGTAATTTCCACATGTCCACTCTTTTCAAGCTTTGTATACTGCAGAAGGACAACTTAGCTCAGTTAGGAGAAGGAACAGAGGGTTTGTAGAAATCCAGTTACCATCACCCCCCTCCAAAAAAAGATAGCATACCATTCTGTAACTATAGTCTGTTTGCTCTTAGTTATGGCCACCTGTTTTACATATCTTTCCCAGAACAAAAGTCATACTGGAAACAGAAGACTTGCCAGTATAATGCCAACAAAAGACAATATAAAACAAAATGCACACAGAAAAGGGTGCCCTTCCTAGTAATACAGCAGGAAAGGTTCTTGTCAACAATGCAAAGTGTACATCTAGCAAGACTACCAAATCAAAGAGCATTCACAAGACTCAGACATGTCTTTCAGGTGAAGTGCAGCACCATTAGAAAAATACCAGAGTTCAGATGATCCACTTACTAACAGTACTTCCATTTGTTCTCGCCTTTCCTGGTCTTCGCAGTTAAGAAATAGTACTTAAGACTTTTTATTACCTTTGTAGGAACAGATCTAAATGAGATATAGAAATGGGTGTTTGTGAATTGTGGACAGTTCATCCCTTGAGGCCCAACTTCAGATTCTTTAACTTCATAAAGCCAGTGTTCTTTGTCTTCAATTTTAGGGCTAACCCAACAAATGGCATTGCTCAGATCCTGACACTTTATTGTTTTGTGCAGCTGATCTGAACATGACTATTTGAGTCATCTTTTGACTGTTTTTAAGTGAAGCATCTTTGGTATTGTTTTTTTAAATTATTTTATGTGTTTTCTGGGTTGGTTTCACATGGCTGATGTTCATTATATATGCTTTTAAGTGCTACGTGACAGCCTCTTTGTTGACCGTGCTGATAGCTGCATCCCAGGACACCTGGCAGGCTCCAGAAAAACAGCTGTATGGTATTTTCCTTTGTAAGTCACCTTGAATCCATTCCATGCAGTATTTAAAAATAAACTGACCCATTCCTTGAATGATACCAAGTGCTCATATTGGTTGGGAACAGCAGGGTCAACTGCAGACACTCTTTCCACATGGTAGTTGTCCGAGGAGCCTGCAGAAGGAGGGGCAAAAAGTTACCTCCTAGTTTTCCAATTGCATTTCCCAGAAACCTTCACGACCATAGCCAATGATGAGCAAGATGGGGGATCGAGACGCAATATAACGGTCCACTCCAGAGCTTGCGTGTCGATGGAAAATACTGTTACTTCTGCATGACCCAAATAGAGTCGAACGAGGCGTATGGGTGAATTGGCTTTCCAGTAGGAGCAAACATGGGAAATATCATTTTACAACCGCATTCCAAGAAGAGCTGAAGCTCTACCAGTTGGGAAACACTGTTTTTCACTGTGCCTGTGTGTAATGTTCAGAACGTTCAACCTGAAGTCACTGTGGGCAAAGTATGCTTTCATACCCGTTTATGATTTTGTTCCTTCTATTGATGAGAGAAGGAGCCGGGAATGGCACAGATAGTGACCGTTCTTCTTTGGGCTCCTGGTGATCTGCATGTGAAGGGAGCTGCTGGTACAATGCACTGGCAGACAGCCTTTGGCCCTTTGCCAGTCTATGAAACAAACAGAGGAGTAAGAATGCTGGTCTCTTGTGGACTTACTGCCACAGCCATGGCCATAAATACTGGAAGTAATCGATTTGTTTGCTGCTAGGGGAGAGCAAAGGCAGGTTACCCTCTGGGAAGGGTAGAGAATGAGAATGGAGCAATCCTTAGGGAATTCTAGTGGTACATCTTAAAACAAATGCCTTGTAAGACAAAAAAGGAAGATTTGTTTTCCAGGAATAGGCATTATGGGATGTTTTGCAAGACAAAAAACGGTTCCACGTGTACCCGGGGGGAAAAAAAAACACTGGTTATTTTTGTCTTTATTCTAACCTCTGGAATTGATTAATCTCTTTCCAATGCATTCCTATGGGAAACCACATTATGTGAGACAAAATTTTCATAAAATGAAGCGACTCAGTCTCCAGAACAGAGTAAACCATTTTCAATGCATTCCTATGGGAAACATTTTGTAAGACTAAATTTTCTTAAAACAAATTGACCCGTAGAATGAATTAAATTTGTTTTAAGAGATACCACTGTGTGTTGTATTTCTGGGGTACCTACTGCTGGAGAAATAGCTGTCCGGATGCCTTTCTTTCTGTTTGAACAAAGAGCTGCTCTTGCAGTTGGTTATGTTTCCCAAGTCTCTGATATACGAATTTGTTACAACCATCAGAAAATTCTCAATAAAGACGTTTGTCATTGTGAATGAAAACAGACACACACATCCCAATGTATCTATGAAACAGAGTACTTCAGTGGTGAACATACAATGGCAATGAAATGTTTTTTTTAAAAAAATATTGCACTGGGCTTTGCATGATTATGCACTATATGCTGATTTGAATGATGCTGAAGTTGTTTTCAACTGAAGAAGCAGTTGTCAAAATGTTGGTCTTGCACAAATATGTGTCCTTGCCTTGTGCTGCTTTGGGGTTTTTGCTCATCTGTCATGAAAACTCTTCCAGACAAGGTAGAATTAGGTGTACCTATCTAGACCTTTCCAAGATACTCTTCCTAACGCTGAATGGCATCATAAGGCAAGGCTTGTGCAAGCAACTGTAAGAACCAGAGGTCACTTGTTCCATGTCCATGCGCCCCATACAGAAGTCAGGTGCAACTGTGAGTTCCTAGTAGAATCCTTAGCAGGCTGAGGAATGGCTAGAGGGTGCTGTAGAGGCACATATGGAACATGCAAAGAGTAAATATTTTTCATTTCTGTGTTGGTAGTCCTATGAGTGGAATATATCCTCTTCAAGAGTGTTAGGTGAATATATGCAGTAGAATGTTGTCAGGAGGTGATAGAATCCTCACCAGTCAGATTACAGAAGTGATATTATTTTTCAAAGTCCTAGTAAGTAGAAAGTCCTTCATCTTACATTCACTAACAGAGCAACCAGTAGATTTGGACTGCCCAGACATTTACCTACCCAAGCAGAGGCATTTGGCACAGTAGGAAAAAAAAAGCTCAATGTCTCTCCTTGCACTCCTTGTTTCAATGACTACAAGGAGATTATTATGGAAGGGTGTGCTTCAAAATCATTCACGCACATTCCCAAAACTGAAATAAGTACATTCCACTTGATGACCTCTGAACCAGGACCTCACATCTTGCATAAAAGCATGGTTGGAGTTGCATCACTTGTGCAGGGTCAAAGTGGCCCAGTTGAGCTCCTAACGTGGGACTCAAAGACAGGTCAACCCTGGAAGAAAAACGCCACTTTGTGAAGCCACAAGGCACCAAGACATTAAGATCAGATTTAATTTAATGAAATAAGTGAGAAAGGATGCTATTGCCAAAATGCAAAGCAGTGCCCTCAAAAGAGAAGTACAACAAAAGGCATCTCGGGTCGGGCCATGACAGAGCTCAGCTCCTCAATAGGAACACAGGTAGGCATCTGGGTGAGACTTGATCACCTGCCTAAGCAAGTGGGTGAAGAGAGACCTGCAAGTTCATTTGAAAAATCTAGCTTCCTTAGTTGATAAGAACAGAAAGAGAGAGGAAGCACCAGTGAATCTGAACAAGCAGTGGAATTAGTATAAAAATGAAAGGAAAAAGCAACATTGAGTTAGTTCATTTGCATTGCCTGCCCTAGATAAAATGACACTCCTTGCAAACAGGTGATCTCTTGGACTCTCAAGCTCAGTGTAACTTGAGAGAGGACAACCTGGGTATGTTGCCCATGGAAAAGGCCATGAGATAATGCCAGCACTGTGGCTCATACAGACCATTTGTTGTGCAGAGGCGTACAGGGCACAGCGTAGTAAATTCTTGCCTTAGATGGAGCTAATTGTGTCCTCTCCACCCTAAGCCCCCACTTGCATCCATAGGAGTGCGGAGAAAGACTGAAACACTTCCGATAACAAGAGTCATATGCTTAGTTGACGTTTTCCTTTCACAGCAGCGGGCAACCTTTGCGTTTTCTGTTCTTCCTCACTTGCAAGGCAGCCCGAGTGGCCATTTCAAACACTTCCCGCACACCATCCTTTGTCTTGGCTGAGCACTCAAGATAGCCAAAAGCATTGATCCTGTTGGCCATGTCACGCCCTTCCTCTGGCTTCACCGGCTCCTTTGGGAGAAGAAAAACACACAAAACATCTTTGCCCAGGAGTTGTGTCATAAGGAAGAGGCAAGTTAAACAAAATGGCCCCTTCTGTGCCCTAGGCCAGTAACTGCTGGTCCCAATGGTACATACAATGAATCAATGGAGCTTTGTACATCAATGCTATCGGGTTTGTTCTAGTAGGGACTAGCCATTCGATTTAGGCTACAGTGTTCTCCCAAATCACTTGTTTCCCTGATCATCCACGTACTATAAATTTAAGCCTAATGCCTGCAAACTTCTAAATAACCTTCACAGAAAAACTGGCCTTTTCACATCTGTTACAGTGAGACTTGTGTTAACTGACTGGTGAGATGTAAGACATCCAACAGCAAGATCCTGTTAACAATCATGGGATCGTAAATGGTTTGAGGGGGAAATGCTCTGTACCTGCTTCAGTGATTTTTGGCCAGCTCTTATACCAGATTTTTGCAGAAAGAGAACTGAAAACATGAATCGAGTTGAAAAGAAATACCTCCAGGAGTGCTTCGTAGGGGCAACATAGACCTCAGACTTTGTCCGTTGAACCTGAGAACGTTTCCACCATATGCCTAATGATTCTCTTATTAATAAAGTTTAAAAATAAAAGATGTGTCAGATCTTTCTGATTTAAGATGTGAATCGGGACATTTCACCCATTTGAAGCAACACTGGACGGATTTAGAAAAGAAAGGAGATGTAGTATTCCACATTTTTGAGGAAGATTTCAGAACTGGGCTGGGGGACCTTCCTTATGAGGAAAGGCTAGAACATTTGGGGCTCTTTAGTCTGGAAAAAAGGTGCCTGAGGGGGGATATGATTGAGATGTACAAAATAATGCAGGGCATGAGTAAAGTGGATAGAGGGACACTCCTCTCCCTCTCACAAAATACCAGAACTAGGGGACATAAACTCAAATTTAGGGTTGGGAGAGTGAGAACAATTTTTTTTTACCCAGCGTGTTCTTAGTCTGTGGAACTCCCTGCCACAGGATGTGGTGACAGCATCTGGCCAAGATGCCTTCAAAAAGAGATTGGACAAATTCCTGGAGGAAAACTCCATCACAGGTTACAAACCATGATGGAGATGTGTATTCTCCAGGCTTAAAATCAGGGTAGTTCAAGGGCCAGATGCAGGGGAGTGGTATCAGGAGACAGAGATCTAGTCTCATGTGCTCCGAGCAGCATTTGGTGGGGCCAGTGTGAGATACAGGAAGCTGGACTAGGTGGGCCTTTGGCCTGATCCAGCATGGCTCTTCTTATGTTCTTATGATGCTTAATTTTCAAAACACCACCATGGCTGATGATATCACCAGCATTATATGGCCAATGCCATTTTCTAATATTTTTTTCTCTCCACCCACCCCCCAAAATCTAAGAAATCATCAAAAGCTGAGGAGAACTTGTGTCCATCCAGATATTGTCTTGACTGCAACCTCTTGCAGTCCTAGCAGGTGCAGCTAGTGATGAGATGATGGGAATTGAAGGCTTTCCCAGTTAAAAAGAAAAATTCAATACCTGTTTCATCTTTGCCAGTTCCCTGCGGGTGTGTTCGTCATTCCGCAAATCCTTCTTGTTTCCCACAAGGATGATGGGCACATTGGGGCAGAAGTGTTTCACTTCAGGAGTCCATTTCTCTGGTATGTTCTCTGAAAAAGTCAAGCATATGGAAGAACATTTTACAAAGCCGATCTAGCTATACAACGAAAGCGCCTCAATGGTGCAACAAAGGAATTCTGCGCACATAATCCTTTAACATTTAAAAATGTTGATAGGAATTCTAAAGGACATTCATAGGCCAGTGTAAGGAAACCCATCCAGATGTAAGCCTGGATCCAGTGAGATGCCTATTTTCAGAGTCTTGGCCAACAAACACTGCTTCATCCACCCCAACCCTTGGGAACTGTAAGGGACCCTACACTCCGTAAAGCAGTGAAAGAAATCTAGATGACTCAATAGAACATGGGAAGCTTGCCGTGGATAAATCCCAGGTAACTTATCTGGAATACCAAGGAGCACAAAGATTGCTCTTTGGCCGGCAATTTTTTATTATTATTATGTTCTGAACAAACAGAGGCTTTTCTCTCCATAATGGATCCTGGTAGTCCTATGAAGAAGCCTCCATGAAACCCTGGATTATTTCAGGCACACGGTCACATGGAAAGATATTACATTGGGAGCACACTGCCTCTGACCTTCTTGTTTCCTGCCAACAATAGTGTGCCCTACCTCCCAAAACAACCCGAGAACTGATGGGGTATCAGAAATAGGCTCATTTCATATTATGTCTTCCAGTCCAAAGCATCACTTACCGGAACCAGTGTATTTTGTTTCCCCATTGAAAGGGAAGTTCATACAACAAACAAATTAAACATGGTTGAAAGGTGTCTCTGTGATGGGGATGGGCTACTCCTCCTTTGTACAGATTAAAACACTTTGTTCTGCAGCACTCGGAGCATAAATTCACCTCTTTGATGTGAAGAAGCAGACATGTTCCTCTGGCAGCCAGTAACATTGTGAAATGTTCTGATAAACCTGATCGCCTTATGCAGGACTTGTTGGCCAGCACTCTATTCCATGAGGGACACTTCTCAATGTGAAACCCTCTCAGTATCTCAACAGGAGCGTGGAGAAATTACTTTTTTGAAGCAAAAGTCCCCAAATCTTCCAGTTAGATTGGTGATGGTCTACCATGTCTGGGGGGATTCTTGGAGTTTCATTTCAAACAAATAAGATTTGCCAATTCCAAGTCCATGACACACTGAATGTTGACCCTTATTTGATCAGCATTTACTCTTGAGCTGAGGACCTACACTTGACTTTACACTGCCAGCTCAAAAAATAAAACAAAACAACGAACAATTAAAAATACAGCTGTTTTTATCCTTCTGGCAACTTGGAAGAGCAGGTGTTGCTTATGGAAGGACTTATATGGGGGTGGGGGGGGAAGAGTCCTAAGATGAGGCCACTGCCCTAGCCGTACCTAAGCTGTCTGGACTGTCAATGGAGAAGCACATGAGGATGACATCAGTGTCTGGGTATGAGAGGGGTCGCAGCCTGTCATAGTCTTCCTGCCCAGCTGTATCCCAAAGGGCCAGCTCCACCTAGAGACAGAAGGACATTTACATCAGCAAATCAACATGACCACTGTCTCTCCGCACACCAGCAGAGAGAGGGAGAGCCAAGCAGTATATCCCCATTCTTTCTTGTATGACATATATCTTGGTTAACTGGCACTCTTAACATAGCCTGGTGTAATATCCGCCCCAATTAAGCAGTCCAAGCCCAGTAACTGATGGGTTATTATGTAGTTTACTTTGTAGGGTTGTTTAGCTGTGCTGCCCTTAAGAGCACCACCAAACTAGACAGAAATATAATAAAGCTGTCAAGAGAAGCAAAGTCCAAATACAGTATATTTGTGAGAAATGCAGGATGGGCAGGTACAAGAGGCACAGAAGAAAGAGCCTGAAATTATCTATCTATCTATCTATCTATCTATCTATCTATCTATCTATCTAT
>JAHTLZ010000129.1:68720531-68731458 GCA_023846285.1 Phrynocephalus versicolor
TACTACTACTACTACTACTACTACTACTACTACTACTACTACTACTATGATGATGATGATGATGATGATGATGATGATGATGTATTCTGACTTAAAATAACTCCTTCTAGGGTTTTTGTAGCAAAGTGGTTTAGCCATTCCCTTGTGGGGTGCTTTGGGACTGCATAGTTTTCCTGAGGCTACAGAGCCTTGATCTCCCAGGAAAACAAAACTCCTGAAATTTCACTCTGGAAGCAAAGCTCTCCATTTCAATGAGCACTATGTAGCTAGCATGAAATCCCCCCCTCCAAAATTGTTCCCTTGAAGCCACTCTTAACTATTCTTAATAAATGGACTTTCAGCTGCTCACCCAAAGACAGAGAAATCAGAATCTGTTAACAGAAAAGGAAGATTTGCCATCTACCCCATCCAATAAGTAATATAATTTATCTTCATTAAATAGACCTTAACCTATTGGATCGCTAAAATTCATCTAAGGCTTTGTTGCCATAAACGTTTTCATGGTTTCTCTTAAGTCCTGCTCCAAGACAACCCAGGAACCTGTTTGTTTTTCCTAAGGAAATAGTTAGATCTGAATTGCAACCAGACTTTTAAAGAAGGGAGCTGCCCCTATTTCTTTGTTTATTAATGAACTGCTAGGTGTGATCTAATACAGGCCCACAGGCAAAAATTATGTCATGGAGAGAGGGTAGCCAGTACAATTAATTAAATGAAAAATGAAGAACATTCATAGGGCCAGAGAGAGATGGCTCATAGTGAGTCAAATCCTAGATCCATTTAGCCAAGTCCTGTTATCAATGACTGGTGATAGTTCTCCAGAATTTCAGGCAGCATTCTTTGTCCAACCCTATATGGGCCTGTCTGGTATTCACTGGTGGTCTCCCATTCAAATGCTAACTGGGACATGCCTAGCTTCAGAAATTAGATGCACTTGGGTATAATGCATAATGTTTGTTAACACAATAATGGTTCCATGGCCCTCCCTGATAAATATGCAAACAGGGAGAGCAAACAGAACTCAGAAAAGAAAGAACATGGTTGCGCCATATGGTGAAGCCAGAAGGGTCTTTGGTATGGCCAATTCTTTATGTCACTTCTAACCCTGTTTATACGAGTAGATTATACCAGTATCTACTTAATTCAACTTGAAAATCCCCATTTTGAGACTTTGTCTGAACTGGAGGCCTCATAATCACAGTGTGTTGTCTAGTTGGAGTTTATGTTTATGTTTATGTTTATGTTTGTTTATTTATTTCTTCTTTAATCTTTTTTTAAAGACAAGTTGGCCTAAAGAAAATGTCCGGGTGATTTAGTTGGCTAACTGGATTTGGGATTCCACATTTCTAAGGGAATCAATATTAGTGTTTACATTAAGTCCACCAGTGATGGGTGAATTGCAACAGAAGCAGCAAATATTAGAGGGTTTTGGCAGATAAAGGCAAACTGCAAAGGTATGCTCAGAAGCTGTCCCTGCAATCAGAGAAAGAGGGAGTTACCTGCTTCCCATCCACTTCGATGTCTGCAATGTAGTTTTCAAAGACAGTTGGTACATAGACTTCTGGGAATTGATCTTTGCTGAACACAATCAGCAGGCAGGTCTTCCCGCAGGCACCATCTCCCACAATCACCAGCTTCTTTCTAATGGCTGCCATGGCTGCAGAGACAGAAGGAAATGTGGTTTAGAAGCACAGCTCACGGTGAACCACTGGACATCCTCGTTCTAACTTCCATGTGAAATATGGCATCTTTCATCAAGGAAACCCGAATTCAGGGCTCAGAGGGAGCTGTCGAAAGCAAACAAGTAATTAGGTGAATGCCTTTAGAAGAGGGAAAAGAGACATTTTGTCATTTAAAATTTGATCTTTGCAACTTGAACACTCAACAAAAGAAATATAAAATGCACGTTTGACAAAAACCTGATAATGTTTGAAAACACAGAATGCTGGAAGATTTATTTTCCCACTCCATACTCTGCTGGCTCATTCTTCCTGCCCATACCTTATTTAGATGTTCAGGCCTAGGAAGGACTGGTGCAAAAACTGAAGAATTTTCCACCATGTGGGAGTTTGCCTTGCCTTTCTCATGACTACTGCCACATACCCAAGATCGGGGAGCATGATGGGAATTTTCCTCTCCCTACCACTTTACAGCCTCCTCTCTGTTTTACTGACTGACTGAAAAGCTCCCCGAAGGCCATTATTTACTCAAGGGATGCAGTTTATTTTCTCTGTGACAATCTTCTCCTGAATCAGTTGCTTCAGGCCTAGATAAATCACACCAAATATTCTCAGCATCCATCATGTCTGGGAGGAGCACAAAGGCAGCAAAGGGACCAGGACAACAAGGCATGAGGGAAAGGACCTGGTAGAACCTGGAAAGTTACTTCTTGGAAGTGATTTGTTCCTCTTACCAGAGCATGATTAAATCTGTACTTTATCCTATATCAGGGCTGTCCAAGGTCTACTTTTTCCGGCCCAAAGTGTCTGAGGGCTACGACACTAAAACCTCTACTTATGAATTTTATCCGTTCCGAGCACATGCTCATAAGTAAAAAAAATTGTAAGTAGAGCAGCGGTTTCCCATAGGAATGCATTGAAAATCAATTAATCCGTTCTGGAAGGAACAGATTTCAATGCCCCATGGCCCTTGAACTGCCCCGCTCAGCTGAGACAGTGGGCTGGCAGACCCAGAACTTTGCTGGGGGCAGTGGTGGTCCTTGGGATGGGGGAGAACTTTTTAAATTGATGACCGGTGGGTTACTTTTGAACCCTTCGCGGGCTACCAGTAGTCCACGGTCTACCTGTTGTGCAGGCCTGTCCTATATTAACCTGTCACTTTTCCGAAACTTGAAAAAACCCTCATCAGATTTAATAAAATGAGATAACTTGAAGTACTCTGTTCAAATACCTGTGAAAACTACAAGGATGGCTAAAAAGAACTACAGTAGGAATCCATATTTATGGGCAGGTTCTCTCTCTGCAGATGCTGAAAAATGTGGAATACAGTATAGTGAATGCAAAATAGTGAACCCGATACACAGGATGGTGTCTGACTCCCTCATGGCTAGTTCTAGTAAATTCATCTTTAGGAATATATATTTCTAAGATTTTTCTTTTAATGATGATGATGTCCGTTCAAGATGCAGTGTAGTACCAACTGCTGACAAGATGTATGAAACCTGATTGCTTTGCCATGGACACTTCTTGTGTGTCAACAAGGAAACTCGGTCCAAAAAGGGTCTCATCCTGGAGGTTAGCGGATCCCGACTGAGGGGGATGACCCAAATGGCACAGGATGAACACCCTTGACAACAACATGAAGAATAGCAGATCCCACCGCCAAGGAGGACAAACACTAAGAAAAAGATGAAGAGGAGAAGGCTTTTTCTTTTAAAGTTTTCAGATTGTGGATAAGGGAATCAACGGATATTGTACCTGTGGAGAAGGACCCCCGACTCTTAATTACAGCAACTACTCACTGTGTTGAAACAAATGTTGACATAAGCTCCAAATTCTTACTATAATACAAAAAGAAGCAACTTGTTACAAGTCATTGGCACTTCCACCATCTCACCCTAGGCTTCCCTCTGAAATTTCATGAACAACGTACTAGGCATACCAAGCAATTTAGCCCTCTCAGCATAATGTAGGCTTTGCTATCCATTGTGTGGCCCTAAATTATACACGGTTCCCTATGCAGTCTGTGATGGTCCCTTACTAGCTAGACATAAAAACTGCATGGGCATGTTTGCAAGGGGATGGTACTGTGCTTAATACCATGAGCAACTGCATATTTCAAAAATGGTCAAATTCCATACTACTCTGCCATGCCGGTAGGTGAAATATGGACACAGAGCAGGCTGGAAACTCCTCCCGCCCCTCCCCCACGTACCAGGCAGCTCAAGAGATTCATTTGAAAAATGAAACAACCATCTTTCCGTATCCTGAACCAAATCCAAAGCCAGCCACAGTCCCCTCCCCGACTTGCTCCCTGACAGTGCTAAAGGTGGTGCCAGCCTCCTCTCACTGTGGACATTGTTCTGTAGGGTGCAGGGTATATAGAGGTTCGTAAGCACATTCCTATCATTCAGTCGACAAAAGCTCTTCAGAGAAAACTAGGGTGAATTCCAAGGGATGTGTATTTAAGCACATTCCTCTTGCACAGGGAAGTCCAGACAGATCTTATCTAACAGCATTTCTCTCAGTATTTATAGACAATCTATGTGCTTCAGGACATCTGATCTGACAGCCCTGTACAGAAACTTGCTCCTTTCGCTTTAGAAATGCATTTTGAAGCAGGGAACTCACAGGTCTTTAAAGGATGCTTCTGTAAACAAAGGGAAATCAGTAATACCAGAAACGTGTGCTGTGCAATTAAAAAACAAAGTTTAAAACTGATGGCTGTATCATAGCCTAGATTGAAGCTCTACATTTCAGACTGCCACTCTCGGCATGGCCAAGCTGAGAAGGAAGCCTCCTGGGTGTGGCAGTTCAAAACAGTACTTTCTCAGGCTATAAAAAAAAACCCACAACAGGGCAATCATTCCAACGATGCAAGCTCGGTGATCTTCAGCTCTTGACTGATTTAACGACGCCTCCCCCAAATCGGCTTAGAATGTTTGGCAATAGATTTAGATGATGCTCGAAAGGGCATAAGTACCAACCTCTGCAAGTTCTTGGTTTCAGTACTAAGGCAATATTTGGAACACAACACCACTAAGAAGTGGATTATGTCCCACCATGTGGAGACTCTTTTAACACTCGGACAACCTTTTCAGAGCCAAGCTAACTTGATTAAACCTTGATCCATACAAAGGGCAAAGCTCACTGAATTAACTTGTGAAATAGCTTGGCGTTAAATTATTATGCAAAGCAGCACAGAGAATAGAGTATTTATTTATAACAGGAGCCCTTCTCCTGTAGACCAGTTTCTACAAAGTTGCATTGCCATGCACCCCATCCCAGCCCTGATGCATTCATGACAGCACAAAAGTCGAGATAGAACAGATCCACCAATAGCGACTAAGAGGGCCGTGGCACTTTCAAGATTAATGAGGTTTTTTTGAGGCACAGGTTTGCCTGATTCAAAGCCCTATTCATCAGATGCCACCCTGTATTTCTTCCTTGTCCACTTGTCATAAGGCCCTCTGTTCTGTTTCTTTCACAGATTTAAATGGCCAGCCCTCTGGAATTTGTCAACCAAGATAAACTTTAGGCAACCAAGAACAACATATGACTCAGCTAAGAAAGACAGCTCTCATTTTAAAGATCTGCTCACATAGAAAGAAAATCTAGAGCTTATTTCAGTATCCAGTGAAACTGAACTGCAGTGCAGTGCAATATCTCAGAACCTACAGCTATAAAACTCATTATGGGGGTGATCTGCTTGGCATCTTTAACACACTGAACATGCTCTTAGGCAATGACAAGTGAGCTATTCTGCGCAGTTCTGGGTTGTCAAGAGCAAGGCAGCCTGCAACATGAGGCCTGAACACACACCCTGCAAGCGGAAGGGGGTGGGGAGAACCAGACCCAGCACTCTCTTCTGTCCACAGTTTGCTTGCCACATTATGTAAACCTGGCCATCTGACTTGTTTTCCAGACACAGGCTAGATTCTTTTTGGACCCCAGCTCCCATTGGCGAGGCTGGCCAAAGTTCAAAACAAGCCCCCAGAATTCTGCTCATCCCTCATGCAACAAGCTGCCGATTAGTCCTAGAGCACCACAGGGGGTGTCCCTGGATCAACTTGAAGCACTGATTTATTTACACAGACAGAACAGAATTTATTATTTAAAATATTTTTATCCCTCCTTTTTCCTTAAATCATTAAAGGAGAGGCCTTACATCACGAAAAGACAATATTTTAAAAAAGCTAAAAACAGTAAGTGTACAAATAATAAAAAGGATCAAACAAACACCACACTAAAAAAAGGTAAACAAGAGCAGGACCAAAAACACATTTCAAACTGTAAGGAACAGCAGTCCATTTAAAAACCCCACTCAGGCAAGCCAGTCACTCAGGGAAAGCGAGCCTGAGGAGTTCGGGGAGATGCTGGTACTGATCCCTCTCAGAAGTTTCTTGGCAAACTTGGCTGGATAACGTGGTGGACCTATTTATTTAAATACTGTATATGAAAAGCACTTCCGGGCAACCCTGAGGCCTTGTAATCTGTGACCTCCATAGCGCTCCCACAGATCTGGCAGCCAGGGCTAAGTAGCTGGGTGTATGACAGGTTTTGTGGTTCCACACTGGTCTCTGGAATTGGACTTTCCCAAAACCTGTCCATCAGGGATGACAGAGATCTCACAAACATGGCACTGTACGAAAAGCATCCTGCTTGAAATGGTAGGTCTAGTGCAGTGATTCCCAAACTAGCGGTCAGGACCCCTTCAAGGGTTGGACAACCATTTCACAGGGGTCACCATGAGCCAGTGAAGAAAAAGGCACAAACGGCTTGGGTCTGGAGGAGGAGGGGGAGGAAGGGGGGAAAGAGTGAGTTACAGCTTGATAGGTTGGAGGGGATGTCAGTCAATGGCACCAGAGGCTGTGATTGGCTGAGGGTGACTGTAGAGGGAAGTTCTCAATGGCATCTGTGGCAGTGGCCTGCCAAAGGGGGCTTGGAGCTTCTTCCAAGCAAGGCAAGGGGTCACCATAACATGAGGAACTGTATTAAAGGGTCGCGGCATTAGGAACTTTGGGAACCACTGGTCTAGTGGTATCTATGTGCTGTGTGGGTGAATGTATTCTGCCAAGAGGCCATGTCTGTGGTCCACAAAAGAGGACAGTTGTGAAATTAAGTTGAATGGAATGGCATGAGAAGAGTTTAATGTCTTTACTCCCACCCTTGGCCTGCCCTTGGGAAACCATGAAAAGGCTTTTACTTACTCAAAACCAACACACATGCATACACAGCATTCACACATACACACGCAGATCTCAGAATCTTAGATACACGGCTAAAAAATTCTGGGAGTTATCCTCTAGAAAATTCATTTTTCCAGCTCTGATTTTGTTACAATTTCTCAGGTCTTCTTCAATACAGAGTTCAACTGGTCTCAAGACTTCTGAGTAACCAGTAATTATTTCATTTTATTCTACTGAGGCAAGATTTTACTGAGCTTAAGAGATTAAAAGCTCCTACAACAGAAGCCATTGCGCTGTCATGTCAGTTACAAAGGAACAGAACAAGCAAAGTCTTGTTCAACTGGTACCATAATTACCTGCTAATGATGAAATCATACTTATTTTCAAAAGTAAATTAAATATTCTTATCAGCACATCACTGATAAGCACATCTCCTACTTTGGTTAATGCCAAATGGATTGCCAAAGAAAAGCATGTGGAACACTCTGCCACAAATCCAAGTGTTTCACTCCTTTCCTAACTACTGTGTCTGTATTCTCAATGGCAGCAGCAGTACAACTTTTATAATTATAGATGATATGGCTTCAAAATCCTTTGAAATGCTACACAATATGCCATCTAGGAAAATCCAAGATCTTTCCATTAAACCTTCCAATTCATTCAAATCATATGGTATGGAAAATATCCCATATATTACGAATGTCACAAGATTTACCAACCTGGCAAAAACCAACCCAATTTCTAGATATCAGCATTCCATGGGTGAGGATCAACATGAAGGTGACAAGAAAGAAAGAAAGAAAGAAAGAAAGAAAGAAAGAAAGAAAAAGATAGAAAAGGAAAGAAAGAAAGAAAGAAAGAGAGAGAAAAGAAAAAGAAAGAAAGCCTACTTGGAGTATAAAACCTAACAAGTTCTACATAACTGATTAATCGGTTACTACAGCTGAATTTAGCATCTAGGTATTTCCAAGTTGCTCCTGCCTCCTGGTTCTTCTGTGTATAAAGTGCATATATTGCAGCTAGATATTTGCATGAACCACCAAACTGCTGGTCTGTGCCATTTAGCAGACAGACAAACAGGTTTCCACAGCCGGCCCCCTTCAGTGGGCACCCACTTGGAAGCAACATCCCAGCTTCACCTCCTCCAGGTGTTGCCTTGGAAGACAAGCTGAGTGCCAAATTGCAGAACGTCTGCCGAACCAGCTTGAACTAACAAAACTGGCAGTTTTTGTGCCCATCTCTAATTTTTATGTACATAATCTTATCAACATAGTGGAAATAATCTAGTTGGCAGTGTTCGAGAGCTTAAGCAGCCTCATAAAAACACAGCTTAGAATAATGCATACTGTATGGTATTTTAAAAAGCCCTGGCCCATTATAATGTAATCAGATGACAGTGTGTGTAGGAAAAAGTATATACAGATTAATTGGCAGCCTCTGTTTCAACAGCTGGGTGGTAAATTCCACCCACAATATTGCCAGGCATGAATCTCTACCATTGTACCATGAAGGAAGGCCACATGTATGTCTGTGCACCCTCTATTGATGTGGGACAGAGGCAGTGTAATGACATATGGGAGAGATGCCTGCTTTCTTTCTGGAGCAGTGGAAGAGTTTCACTCAAGATGCCATTGCACAGGCATGTCCAAACTTTGGCCCTCCAGATGTTTTGGACTGCAACTCCCACAGTCCTTTGCCGTTGGCAATCTAAGCTTAGAATTCTGGGAGTTGTGGTCTGAAACATCAGGAGGGCCAAAGTTTTGACATGCCTGCCATATAGCAGCTCCACAAAGCAGCATTTCTAAATTCTTGCAGGTATTGCTTAGCAGATAAATACATCAGGGACAAATGTACTGCAATGAGTCCTACAAATCATTTCCACTGACCAAAAAAGCAGGCCCTGGGTGCTATAACACAGGGTCAGTGGAGGTTAAGACTTATTGTCCCACAAGCAAGTTCACCTACATAGATCTCTCATACCAGACACCCAAGACCCAATTAATATTTGACATTGTAAGGAAACTAAGGGGTAGGAGCATTTGTGGCCAAGAATTACCCGAGTTCCTGTGGGTTCTTTAAAGAAAACAAATGGCCTGAGAGCGTCGATTTAATAAAATCCCTTTATTCACTATTCTAAGTTACAAAAATGAAAAAACAACTCATAAAAATCAATGAAAAATATAAAAATACTTATCAGAGAGAATCATATAATATTGCCAGAAAACAATAAAGCCTATGATTTTTTCACTATCTTAAAACACTACTATGAAACATTACAAGCCTATGCTGGCTAGCTGACTGCATCTTGAAGCCGGATTCCAATCAAGCCTCTCTCTCATAGCCTTAAGTATAAACTTTTCTTTTTCCCAGCTCCAAGAATCTTTGAGATGTCACGTGAAATGGTAGCTGTCTAATTTTCTCTAACTTGTCTTATGTCTTGACTGTTGCATTCCTTAGATAAGCGTCTGGCAAAAAGTTGTAAATGTGCAGTTAATATTGAGCCTTATAAATTACACTATGTCCCACCATCCTAATTCCATTACAGGCATGAAACTTACATTTCATTGAAAATTTTATTCTGTTGCCATAGGTCTGAAGAAGTGGACTTGCTCCACAAATGCTTACATTAAAATATAATAGTCTTTAAGATGCCACATGCTTTCTTTGCTTTGCTTTGCTTTGTTTCTTTGGATTTTGCCTGGAATTCTTGCACTGACTAACATAGCTACCTCTTCCAAAATTAAATCTTCCTGCCTCTGGACCTGCTACTAGTGAAAAGGGGGAAAGGAGCGATCAAGATGAAAGGAATAGCATGGGAAAAGAGTCACCGTGAATGTCTTCATTTCCACCTCTGGCCTGCCCTTGGGGAACCAGGAAAAGGCATTTATTGATTCAAAATAGCCAACAGAACTGGTTAAGAGACAGAGTGCAGGACAGCTGGCAGCCAGTCAAGAAAGAAGGGTGGCATTAAATGGAGAGAATCAGATAAAGAACATGTCTGTGAAGATTCTCAGTCATCTAGGTGAGTTCATCTGGAAGCTGAGTCATGGCAACTGGGCGTCTTTTTCCTGAGAGATAGAAACATTTCACTGCTCATCCAAACAGCTTCATCAGACTGATGAGGCTGTTTGGATGAGCAGCAAAACGTTTCTATCTCTCAAGAAAAAGACGCCCAGTTGCCATGACTCAACTTCCAGACAGATAAAGAACAATTTCCTCCAGCAGCAGAAGAGGAGCTCAGCAGGGAAAATATAAATGCTGAGAGCAAAGGGAACACATCTGCATCAGCCTGAGGGTCTGCAGTATCCCAGGGACCAGCTTTGCCTTCTGGTGGGATGTGAATCTAACAACAGCTATTATCTAACCCCACCACACCATCCTATGGACTCAATGGGACTGCAGGGCTCTGGTATGCAAACTATTCCAGCCATCCTTGTTGCAGATAATCCAACCACATCTGATTTATCAAGACCCCAATAGGGTTCCAAAACACATTACATACACAATAACTCCTCAGTGTGTATCCATGGCTAAATGGGGATACAAATCCAGATATTGTACTTGAAGGTCTAGTCCAAAACCCTTGGACTAGGTTCCCAACCTTGGCTTCCTCAGATGTTCTTGGATTAAGTATTCCAGGAGGCTTCACCACTAGCTATGCTGCCCAGGATTTTTGGGAACCTATTTTTTCTGGCAAAAAAGGAGGCTGTGTTTGAGCCCCTCACCAGCAATAGGTGAACAGTTCCCTGCTAAGATCATATCTGAAAAAACATCAACAACAAGATTTCAACCACAGACACATCCAGCTGTTCTTATTTTCTGTTGGTTGCTTATTTTCAAAAGTCAAACAGATATCCTCCAGGATCTAGGATCAACATTCTTAAAATATGAGCTACATTCTTTCCATAATGAGATCGCCTTCTCTGATCTTCAGCACTGCAATAATGCTCTCAAGTGTTTACTTGTATCCAAATAAAACTGTGATAAGGAGGAGGAGGAGGAGGAGGAGGAGGAGGAAGAAGAAGAAGAAGAAGAAGAAGAAGAAGAAGAAGAAGAAGAAGA
>JAHTLZ010000129.1:68731468-68750943 GCA_023846285.1 Phrynocephalus versicolor
AGAAGAAGAAGAAGAAGAAGAAGAAGAAGAAGAAGAAGAAGAAGAAGCACTGTATGATAAGAGATAACAATGATGAAGTACAAGACAAGGAGCACTGAATCTTTAGTTCACAAATAAGATACACATGCACAGATGTCCAAGAAGGTCAGGGAAAATGAGACACTGTTGCTTCACACTACATCTTATTAGAGACATGAAATATAAAAGAGACAATTCTTTAAGGAATGAAAACCATTTTCCTATAGCATAGGACTGATCTGCCATTTTCGTATCTGGACCTACATTTGGACTATGTGTATGCCATTACCTAAGGGGTGATGTATTATTGCAAAGAGCAACAGATAAAAAAAAAGCATGGGCACGTGCCATTAGAACAGTCATGTAAATGCAAAGCCTTTTCCTAGTCTGTCCCCCAAATTACCTGGCTGCGGAAAGACGGGACCAGAGGGATTAAGCATTCTTTTTCTGGGTGGGTAGAAAGAGATTCTCGTTCTGGAGACAGAGTGTTCCAGGGCTCTTTCATCAGCCTGCACACTTATTTACCTGTAAATTCTTGCATGCCCTCAGCTGCATGCAATTTCTGGTCACTGGTGACTATCAAGCTAGTGGGTTAAGCTAAGACTTTTGCAAAACATTTAAAAGTGGATCTCATGCTGGATATTCAAGATTAAGTGGGGTCCCAGACAAGAAGACCTTGAAAACTATCTTCAAATGAGTGATTGCTCTGCATCCATACTTTAAGTATTTTTTTAGAAAATGTGTTACTACATCAAAAAGCAAGCTGCCATTTCTACTCATGTTTAAGTTTTTCGTGAAATTCTCCTCTAAAATTAAATGTGAAACAAAGATTTTAAAAATGCAGATTCAGAAATCACTTTGGAGTCATTTCAATATTTGAATGCTGAGGGAAAAATTATTGCGCATAACACACAGGTTCTCTAAAGTCTGGAATGTGTAAACTAGCACTGATCTGCCTAGATACATTGGGAAGTCTGTCAGCAGTTCACACTACATTTACTTAGGCACACAGAGGCAGGAATGGCATCTACCTCTGCAAAAACACAGAACTCAAATCAGCTCTTGAGATAGTTTAAACAACGATATGGAATTTTATCAAGGCCGACCGTTGAAATTTTATCAAGGGAACTTTCAGAAATGAATATTGCAATGGTTCTTTTTAGAAATTTCTAGTACTTTCATGAGGTCTCTTATTTGCTGCTTTTAAATAAAGCTTTTTAAAATACACATCCTTTCATAGAACAGCACAAATATTTCTGCTATACCTGTGAAGTGCAAGTTATGCTCATTTTGTTTTGCAAATGATAGCCCGATGGCACCTCCAAGTTAAAAGAGATCACAATATTATCCCCTAGGAGGTAAATTAAGGTTGAGGACAAAACCATCTTTTAAAGTTAAGTATCTAAAACAAGGAGGGCGAGCTAAAGTTCAAAAACAATAGAAGAGCCACATTTACCCACCACCTTCTTACTATTCCCTTTAACGCAAGGACAAAAGTTTGGTAACCCAGAAGTAAAATTATGAATCTCCTATTTTCCAGTTTGCTAGCATCCAGCATTGTAGATTGTTTCTCTAGCTTGGGATCCACAGCATAGGCAAATCAAGTATCTTTTGAAAAGATCCCTCACACCTTAATCTTGTATGGATAGCATGTGGGAAGGACACTCATATTGTCTAGGGAAACAGCTGTGTTCGAGAAATTTACTGTAGTTGACTGGTTCTTATAACAAAGGGATTAGTGGCTCGGGACCAGGATTCTTGGACCCTTGACCTCCACATCCATAAAAGATTCTAGAGTTGCAGAGGGATGGAATCTCAAGGGAAATGCTCAAATCACTTGATGAGTGTGTTTGAGCTGGGCACAGGGATGCTTAAGACATCTAAAAGTCAGCTCAAATTACCTCTGGCCAACCTTATGTGAAGGTCTTTTGTGATCATTACTGTTCAGAACATGTATGACCCATGGTCCTTTGTTTGAAGAACGGGGGTGTGAAACCCAATGCTTAAAAGCAAAGTGTTCACTTATATACCACCCCATACGACTTCAAGTAATTTCTGGGAAGTTTACAGTTTAATTACAATATGAAGGCTACATATTGCCTCCCCCCCCCGCAAGCTGGGTACTCATTTTACTGACCTCAGAAGGATGGAAGGCTGAGTCAACCATGAGCCGGCTACCTGGGATTGAACCCCAGGTCGTGAGCACAGTTTTAGCTGCAGTACAGGCATTTAACCACTGCGTCACAAGGCTCCTTTTACAACTGCCCTCCAACCTCGTACCTCTAAGAAGACCACTTGCCAGGCGTACATCATCTAACCACGAACTTTAAGAATAACCTCCTGGCAAAGCATATCTTTTGCCATGTTTGAACTTTTTGTACTTGCTTTGAAGAAGACTGTGTTGCATTCGAAAGCTTGCAATATTTTTTATTTTTATTTGTATTTGTGGCCTATAAAGGTATTGCCTGTAGCCTAGTTTGGCATTTGTGTTTTGTGATGGCCTCGTGGCTCACCCCACCTTTTTTTTTTTTTTTTTGCTTTGATGATTTTAAAGGTTTTAATTTTTCATGAAGGTACAGCTAAGATTTGATGGCATCTCCATGCTCTGGGTCAGCACATGATTCCATCTGCAGAGTTTGGCACAAAGGTATCGAAATGGTTGATAAGGCTGTGTTCCTTCTCATCTCCTGCATACCCAGATTTCTTTGGTGGTTTTTATTAAAAAACAAAAAACAAAACAATAAACTGGGTGGGTGAATGAGGGTTTGCCTGGCCAAAGGGTAACTGGGCAGCAGCCTCAGCAGTGTGAATCATCACACATGGTTTCCACAAGGCAACAACTCGCGTTAAAATGCTAGAAAGGAGAGGGAGGGGAAACAGGAAGACTTTGAAGTTCTGGAAGCTCAGAATCACATGGAAACTCGGTTGGTTTCGTTCATCCTGCCAGCAGACATTTGGGGTTGACAGCATATTTTTTTAGTCATCTTGCTAATGCTGTAACAAAAAAACTTCAAAGTGGGGCAATTGTTATCATGGCTACCGTAAAGTCACCCTTGAGTTTAAGAAGCTCTCATTCAATAAAGGTGGGGAATACCACCAGAAACAGGATGAGCTACTCAGATGCTATTAAATAGACTAGGAATGTAGGAAACTGGCTCAAGCTGAGCCAGACCCTTGGTTTGTTTAACTCATTACAGAGTGAGGGTGAACAAATCTAAATCAAAACAATTCAAATATTTATTCCAGTCAGCAAGTGGGAAAGAGCAATTGACTACCACTGATTCACATCAACTCTCCCACTACTGCACCTGATACATTTTTAAAACAATGCTGCAAATCTGAGTGGCAAAACATACTCCTTTACAACAAAACATTGTGACTGTTTCATTTTTATTACCAAGCACAGAACCTCTCACATTACAGTGCACAGACTTTTCTGTTTCACCCGTACAGCAAGAAACTATACTCGTGTGATACTGGTTAACTCCATATCATAGGAAAACTCCCACCTTTATGACACTGTTTTGAGTGCAACAGCCAGCACAGAAAATAATGGGGATGATGGAATATGTAGTCCAACAATATTTAAAAACCTGCATTTTCTCCAGTCTGTCTATAGAAGAAGTATCTTTAAATTATTCCTATGGGTTGGGGGGGGGGAAATGTCTTACAACATGTTTTGACTTTAACTACAGGAACACAGGCCCGTGAAAACCAGATTAATTTGCCTTCTTGCTCAGCTCTGCTCTTGCAAAAGTAAATTACAATAAAAATGAAGTGTTCACTGAGAAACAGGCCAAAACAAGCCATGATTCTTACTAGGCAAACTTGAGCATTTCATTTTCATTAACTATAAACAGTAGGGTTATGTTTGGCTAATAAAGAATAAATAGAATCATAGAATCATAGAGTTGCAAGAGACCTCAAGGGCCATCCAGTACAACCCCCTGCCATGCAGGAACCCCATCACAGTATTTCCAACAAATGGCCATCCAGCCTCTGCTTAAAAACCTCCAAAGAAGGAGACTCCACCACCCTCCATAGCAGCATATTCCACTGGTGAATAGCTCTAACTGTCATGAAGTTCTCCCTAATATTCAAGTGGAATCTCTTTTCCTGTAGTTTGAAACCATTGCCCGAAGTCCTAGTGTCTGAAGCCCTGGAAAACAAACCAGTCACTTCTTCAATGTGACATCCTTTCAAATATTTAAACATAGCTATCATAGCCCCTCTCAGTCTTCTTTTTGCAAGGCTAAACATACCCAGCTCCCTAAGCCACTCCTCGGAAGACATTTCTTCCAGACCCTCAATCATCTTGGTCGCCCTCCTCTGTACCCATTCAAGGTTGTCAACGTCCTTTTTAAATTGAGGTGCAAAGAACTGAACACAGTAGTCCAGATGGGGTCTGACCAGAGCAGAATATAGTGGTACTATCACTTCCCTTGATCTAGACACTATGCTTTTGTTGATGCAACTAAGAATCCCATTGGCTTTCTTGGCTGCTGCATCACACCGCTGATTCATGTTCAATTTGTGGTCCACCAAGTCTCCCAGATCCCTTTCACAGGTACTATTTCCAGCCAGGTGTCTCCCATCCTACATCTGTGCAATTCATTATTTTTACCTAGATGCACCACCCTACATTTCCCTATATTTCCCTTCATTTACAAAGAAGAACCTGATGTGTGTGATAAGAGTTACTCATTTAGTTCAAAGGTTAACTTTATGGTTAAAAACTTAAAATGATGTTATTTGCATTATTTTACTTCAACCTTATATCTAATAAATGGGGAATACCTTATAAATAGGGACACACTGCTACTTTTGTGGCCCAGTTGATCAGTGAGGCTACAAAATAAAACAGGCTGAACTGTGCTTTCATCATTGTAAGGCTAATTACACTGGTGACAATGAGGCCTGTAATAAGACTTCCTGGGGTAGGAACTGGTAAGCCACCCCAGTATCCCTGCCAAGAAAATTCCATGGACAGAAACAAAAGGCTAAAAGATATGACGCTGGAAGATGAGCCCCTCAGGTCGGAAGTCGTCCAACATGCTCAAATCGCCAACATGCGCTGGATTATGGAGAAAGCCAGAGAGTTCCAGAAAAACAACTACTACTTCTTCTTTGACTATACCAAAGCCTTTGACTGTGTGGACCACAACAAGCTATGGCAAGTCCTTAAAGGAATGGGAGTGCCTGACCACCTTATCTGTCTCCTAAGAAATCAATATGCGGGACAAGCAGCAACTGTCAGAACTGGATATGGAACAACTGACTGGTTTAAAATTGGGAAAGGAGTACGACAAGGCTGTATACTGTTACCTTGCCTATTTAACTTATATGCAGAGTACATCATGTGAAAGGCAGGTCTGGATGAATCACAAGCCGGAATTAAGATTGCCAGAAGAAATATCAACAACCTCAGATACGCAGATGATACTACTCTGATAGCAGAAAGTGAGGAGGAATTAAAGAACCTCTTAATGAGGGTGAAAGAGGAGAGTGAAAAAAAATGGGCTGGAGCTCAACATCAAAAAAACTAAGATCATGGCCACCAGTCCCATCACCTCCTGGCAAATAGAAGGGGAAGAAATGGAGGCAATGACAGAGTTTATTTTCGTGGGCTCCTTGATCACTGCAGATGGTGACTGCAGCAACGAAATTAAAAGACACCTGCTTCTTGGGAGGAAAGCCATGGCAAACCTAGGTAGCATCCTAAAGAGCAGAGACATTACTTTGCCAACTAAGGTCAGGATAGTCAAAGCTATGGTTTTTCCAGTAGTGATGTGTGGAAGTGAGAGCTGGACTATAAAGAAGGCTGATTGTCGCAGAATCGATGCTTTTGAGCTGTGGTGCTGCAGGAGAGTCTTGAGAGTCCCCTGGACTTCAAGGAGATCAAACCTATCCATCCTGAAAGAAATCAACCCCGAATGTTCACT
The DNA here is from genome assembly GCA_023846285.1 of Phrynocephalus versicolor. Classification (NCBI taxonomy): domain Eukaryota; kingdom Metazoa; phylum Chordata; class Lepidosauria; order Squamata; family Agamidae; genus Phrynocephalus; species Phrynocephalus versicolor. The sequence goes on from JAHTLZ010000129.1 coordinate 68,737,429, forward strand.
GGAAGGACAGATTTTGAAGCTTAGGCTACAGTACTTTGGCCACCTCATGAGGAGAGAGGAGTCCTTGGAAAAGTCCCTGATGTTGGGAAAGATTGAAGGCAAAAGGAAAAGAGGACAGCAGAGAATGAGATGGTTGAACGGTGTCATTGATATGGATTTGACCAAACTCCAGGAGGCAGTAGAAGATAAGAAGGTATCTTAGTACACCTAAGGCTGAAGGCTAGTATGACACCATGGTTGGTGTCTCATCAAGGACCAGGAAAACTTGGGTTCAAATCTGCCAAGATCTTGAGCCACTAACCTGTCTCATGCTTACCTACCTCAGAAGGTTCTTGCAAAGACAACCTTACACCATTGATACTGCCCTAAGATTTTGAATCAGATATTTCAACATTTGTCGATCACCCTCTCAGCTGTCATGCAAATCTAGTTCAAAATAACTGCACATTCCAATTTACTATGAGAATTTTGCACTGTTTCCGCTAGCCTTTGAAGCAGCACAGTACTTTTTACCTGTGTCCTAAACAATCAATGGTTTGGTCCAAACTATGCAGAGAGGGAGATAAAATAAAGGTACTGTATTGTGAAACAGGATTGTGCTGCAGTCAGTATGGCTGTGCTAATTGCTATCAGATGCTTTGATCATTTGTTTTAAAAAGAGACACAGACTATGTATGCAGTTCAGCTGTCAGTTCAGGCTCTATCTTCCCTGCACATTCATGGCCCTAAACCAAGGGGCAAATTTGTTTTGGAATGCTAAGTATTCCCCTGCAACACTGGAAAAGTAAATATGGAAAGAACACATAATGCCCTCTATCTGTTTCTAGGAACTGTATAGATAAGTCCTGGAGCCAGGGGACAGAAAATATTCAGATGTTACAACAGACCAGCAATAGCCGTATCTGTTTGGGGCAAGGGGGAAGGGCGGGGGAGAGAATATGCTGGATCCTAGCATGACTCAGTAATATCTTGCAGAGAAAACTGCACGATAAATGTCACCACCACTACCAGAGGTGGTTTTGAGTCCAGTCCGAGCTTAGCCAACTTTTGACTCTCAGCAAAATGCTGTCCAATATCCATGAACAGCAGCTGCCCACCAGGAATTTATAAACATCCTGACTGGGTTGCCTGCAAGGCCACCAAAGGAGTTGGAGAAACAGGATAATCTGACCTTAATTTTAGAGCTGCAGAGCTGAAAGGGACCCTATGGGTTGTCGATTTCAGCCTCTGTCACACAGGTCCCAACCTCTGGATCTTCAGCCAGGTGCCATGCAACCCACACCTGGGAGACCAGGTTCAGCTGGGAATATCTCAAACTGCACAGAGTGCTCTATGCTGGGAACAAGCTGCAGAGCAGGGCTAGAGAGGAAGGCAGCAATTCCATAGCTTTTGCCAGGAAGTCCTGCTACCTGATCCAGGCACCAGCCAGAGGACAACTTGGAATTCTCCCCCCCCCCCTGTCCAGTAGCCATGATGGATTCTGGTACTTGTAGCTCCCCCTGCCACCTGTGCAACAGCCAATTAAGCAAACATTAGAAACAGAGATATAAATGAATCAGAGGCATACATGAGTACATGGTTGCAACAGCAGGTCCTATAAAAATTAAACACATGTTCCTTGGGGGAAGATCTTCACTAAAAGGACCTGGCAGCAAAAGCATAAAAAACCAAAAATCTTTGTCCAACCTGCCATTGGGATTAGAGACCTAGACAACTGCTACCAGAAGTAAAGCACACACTCTACACTGATCTGTTATTCACTTACCAAAATTTCTGTCACTTAACTGATGACTTCTGCAACTAATAAGCCCTGGCTATGTGAACATCTTGTAACCCACATAGAGTGATTGGAGGAAATACCACATTATGGATAAGCCCTATGAGAAAATACATAGCCTTCAACAAAGAAAACGGCTTTTCTGACTTACAAATGTGAAGGGAGATATATAAAAACATCCCAACATGATAAGCAAGGAAATACAGTGGTACCTTGTATAAAGAAATTAATTCGTTCCAAATGAAATTATGTTAAGCAAATTTTCCTTTATACAAATTTCCCATAGAAATGTATTGAAAACAGAGTAATCCCTAATCATGAAAGTTCTTATGTTGTATGGATTTGCCCCATAGATTCTGTTAAGCAAATTTCCTCTATCTCCAGAATTTTTTTATGTTGTCCAGAGTTTATGTTATACAAACCATTTGTTATATGATGGTTAACTTTATGTTCTTTACAGTAATGACCGAAAAGAATTATGAACAGTATTCTGAAGAGGCTTAGAAATGTTGCATAAAGAACTTGGATTAAAATATGCAATTTATGGAGCAATAGCGACATATCAGAAGTGAAATATTTTTGTTTGGGAAGTTGACAATAAATAACCTACATTTAAAAAAAACATATAGGAACATGACTCAAATAGATCTTTGAGACACAGTAATTGGGTTGTAGAGTTTAAACCAACTGTAATAGAACAGGCAGAATCACATCAATGCTGCCTAAAGCTAAAAACAAATCCTTGTGAGAAAACTGCAAATAAGTTAAGGGAAAAGAGAGAGAATTTGGCATTGAACTACCTTCTAGGATTTCAGACACTGCCAGCAGGAAGCCTAAAAAACTGGCTCTAAGAAGAAAAACACCACACAGATGAAAGTACATGTTCCCATTTTTCACAATATTTTTGTATTGATTTCTGCTTGCTAACATTTGATCCAGTTCATGTGATTTCAACAAAGCAAACACCTGCAGATTTATCTAGGCATATCTCATGCACAAACAGAGAAAGCTGCATAATACATTGAATGCAAGAGCTTGCTGTTGAGTTTACACAGATATTGATTCCCCACCAAAACCGGGGGGGGGAGGGGCCTGCTTAAGGGGATAGCACAATTATCAAACACCAATTCGGGCACAGCCAGGCTCCCATTCATTTTCAAATCAGAGGTCTACTAGTGATTAATTTTACTTGGCCGGTTTCCAGGGGTTTTCTTCACACATTTCTACAGTCTTCTGTGGCATAAATGTTGATCGAGGTAAAAAACAGACATGTCAGGCAAAAAGAAAAGAACTAAACATCTAAAGGAACAAAACACTGTGGCGCCTGTTGTATTTTAATATAAGCTTTTGTGGAACTTCACCCATAGCTTTAAAACGTATGATGTAGAATGCAGAGACTACATGAGGGGTCCTCAGACTACGACTCGTAGGCCGGATCCACCCCCCCACACACACACACACACAGGCTCCTGAATCTGGCCCGCTGGCCATCGCAAACCCCCACCTCCCCCCACATGAGCCAAAAACTCACCACATCCTCCCCTATGCCCCTTGGAGCCACGGGAGAAGTGGGGCTGCCACACAGGCGGGCTGGCAAAGAGAGTGGTGTTGAGCTGGGGGGGGGGCAAAGTAGTTCGGGCCATCCCTCTCCCTTCTTGGAGCCGTGCCAGGGAGCTGCAAACTGTGGGGCGCAGGCCACTGTAGCCACTGTGTGGGCCTGTTGGGAGGAGGAAAGATAGGAGGAGGGGGAGGGTTCCAGAGCATTTCCCTCTGGGTTTGCACACACGAATCCTCTGTAAACCAGAATTCGGAGCCTAAATTGCCCATGGTCAAGGACTATGGGAGTTATCATCCAAAACATCTGGAGGACTGAAGCTTCCCCAGCCCTGCTGTCAAGTTTAGGCAGCCTCTTCCGTTTGGAAACCAGCTGCCAGTGCAAGAGGGAATGACAGCAGGAGAAAGCAAATCTGCAGGGGCCCAGATCCCACACCCAAGCATTCCCTTGTCATGGGAGAGGGGGAAACCCCCATCCAATTGCCTTTCACACACAAATAGACACGCAGATGAAGCAGCCGCCCCCAAATTTCTGGAACCCAACTGAAGCACAGCCACTTCCTGGAATGTGCCGTGGGGAGGCTCCCTCCTCCAGCCATGCAGGACCATCGGCCCTCCCTCTATGGGGGTTGGGCCTGTGATTCCCATCAGCCCCAACCGACCCCACAGGACCCATGGTGAGGGCTGATGGGGCTTGTCAGCACCCACACAGATATTCAAAAAAAGGGGAGACAAGGGGCATTTCTCTCTCTCCCCCTCTCCTCTCTCTCTTTGTACTCCGTTGAGTCTCCCCTAAGCTTTGTGCCAGCAAGTCTGCCTCCACTTTTTCACATCAGAAATCAAACACCAGGGCTAAATTTAAAGAAAGTGTATCATGCCCAAGGATGGAGGGGTAGGTGGGTGGGTGGGAGAAGAGACAGGTTTCCAATCGGCTGCGGTGGGGTTTTCCCACTTGGCTCTGGTGCCATGTCCCAAAGGAGAAGCGGAAAGCAGAGCTTGCCCCTGCTCTCACCCCCCCCAGAAGATCTCTAACCCCCTGGGCTATCTGGAACCCACCTATCCACTAGTGATCTCATGCCCACCTCCCTTCTGCCCAGAGAAGGAAACCCCCCCCCCCGGTGGCAGCTCCGCGGCGCACCTGGGGCACTTCCAAAGCCAGTCAGTGTAGCTGCCTTCTCCCTGTGTGCATCAGGGAAAGAGAGGCTGCAGCTGGGAGACAGGCTTATTTGTCCAGGCAAGGGACCCAGTGGCTGCCCCCAGCTCTGCGCCCCCAAGGATGGAGAGCCTGTGTCAAGGAAAGTGCCACTGCACCCAGGATGAGGTTTCCCCCCTTCGGGTACCTGTCATTCCAGCTGGTGGAATCCATGCTGGCCTGAGCCCTGGCTCCCCGCCACCATTCCATTCATAGTTTGTGGGGGGGGGCATGGTGAGTGGCTGGGGGACCTGCCACTCCAGATGAGCCTCTGCTCCCTATTGGGTTTTGAGTACTCCAGGAAGTTCAGGATGCCAATCAGAAGAGGCTCAGGAAATCGCCTCTCTTTCCCCCTGCATTGAGGAAGGGGGTGGTGGGCATGGGGAAATCCGCACTGGCAGAAGTGGGGTCAGTGGAAGGAAAAGTGAGCCAATGCGATCGGCAACGCATTGTGGGGGAAGGAGCCCAGCTGGAATGCCTCTCTTCAAAAAGCTCTGTGAGAAGCAGGCAAGAAAAGGCTGCTTTAGAGCACACACAGAGTGCCAGTCTTCTCTCTCTTTCTCTTTCGCTCTCTCTCTCAAATCGCACCCACCACAGTCCAAGTACAACGAGCCAGCTTCGATGTAGGGCTCCGGTGGAGGGAAGGGATGATACAAAAGCTGGGTGGAGATCCTGAGGTGGTGGTGGCAGGGCGACTCCTTCCAGGTACCTTCACATCAGGGAGCTCTCCCGGGTGGTGAGGAGAGCCCCTCAGCACCCTCCCCTCCTGTTCAGGGGTCCTTCCCAAGGCAGTTTCCCTCGCCAGAGCTGGGCTACAGGGATGCCTGAGGTGCTCACCTGAGGGAACCAGTTTTGTGCCGGGCAAAGCCTCAGGTTTTTTTCCCCTCTCCCCTCTCTTTGGGGAAAGTATTTCTTGTGATTTGCAATTCATCAGTGCTTACGAATAAACAAATTTCCAGGGATGAATCAACAAATTGAGTTGTCTCCACTGTAAAATACTATACAATGCCCTCTTGGCATCTAGAGGCCCTAATTTTTAAGGGATGCTTCATCTGCCTTTCCTCTACAAGCTCTGAAGACTGGTGTTCAGAAGTCTGAGCTATATACAACCAAAGATGTAAAGTGTCTCCCAGGGACCCAAAGACCCCAGGAAAGTGCCTCCCAGGCACCTAGAGACCCCAAACTTACAGAGAGGATTTTTCTACTCAATTCTCCAATCCCACTAATTTTGGAGAAAATTGGGTTTCAGACATCTGAATTATAAAGTCACAAATTAGATCCCCCTAGGAAACTATCCCTTAGAAACTCAATTGGGGAAACCCAGTCTTCACTAAACACGGGTAGACTATAGAGGAGAATCAAAGGAAGCTTTTATGCCTAGGGAGAATTTTTTGGGGGGTGGGGGGTTGCACAACTCAGATATCAAAACTCAAATTTCCACCAAATGAAAGGATTGTCAAGGAGAGGCAGGGGATGCTTCCCTCCAATTATGGTGTCTCTAGGTGCGTTGAGGCCATTTTATAGTCTGATAAATCAATCAATCAAAAATAACCAAAAATCTATCCATTCATATTTGTTGAAGGACTCCATTAATGGCAAATACAAATCAACAAATTTGAACAAATTGGCCGAATTCATCAGAAAACCTGATTCATTTTTCAATTTGTCACAATCTCTAGTTGCTAAACAATGTGATTAAGAACAAGTAATAAGTCAACTGAAAAGCAAAAAAGATAATTTTTGGACTGTAATTCCCAGACTTCCTCAACAGCATAGTCATGCTAGCATGGTGTTTCTGGGAAGTGTCCCCCAAAATATTTTTTTAGCCCCTGGTCAATAGCTTTGTTATTTGGTCAAGAAAGCTAGGAAGACTCATAGTCAGCCTGAAATGAGCCAACTCAGGCTGAAACAGAATCAGACAAAAAACTCATCTCTTCTTTATGCATCAACAAATCATTGGGAAGGAATTCCTTTGGTGTTCAAAGCACAAACTGAAACAGGCAAGCTTAGATTTTGCCCATCCATATGTGATGAAGTTGATTTTAACACATCTCAGTGCTATTACAGATTCTCCTTTATGCGTGTTTCCTGTCTATCATTTACAGCACTAGGGGAGTAAAAGCTAAATCAGGAAACATATTTAGACAGAACTTTCAAACAAAGCTGATTTGCCTGTCTTTCATCAAAGCAGGCAAAGGTCAATACAAAGCAGTAAAAATGACAGGACATTTTCAATTCTAAAAATCCTTCCTCTTATGAAGATAACTCAGTCTCCTTCCTGGAAAGGAAAATGTATCCAGCAAGGGAAACACAACTGACCTCCAACTCTGCCTGACTGTGTTCGAAATTACTTGATGATTCCATTTCACAAATTTCTGAAATTAAGACACTTAAAAAGGATGACTTGGTATGGACGGAGACAAGAAGTGGGGGCAACCTTTCTCCACTGCACCCCTAGGAAGTGCAAGGGAGAAGATGTAGATGGAAACAGGACTAAACAGCTTTTTCCTTCTTTACCCCATCTGCCACTTCTTTGGCTCTAAAACTTTTCAGGTACAGTGGTACCTTGTATAAAGGAATTAATTCATTCCAAATGAAATTATGTTAAGCAAATTTCCCTTTATACAAATTCCCATAGGAATGCATTGAAAACAGAGTGATCCCATTTTTATGTTGTACGGATTTTCCCCATAGGTGATTATGTAAAGCATATTTCTCCTATCTCCGGAATTTTTTATGTTGTACAAATTTTATGTTATACAAGCTGTTTGTTATACAAGGGCCCACTGTACATCTTTTGCCATATGAGACAAGTAGCAGGGGAAGAACGCATGGGGGAATCACCAAATGGACACTGGCATAACTAGGGAGGGGCCGGGCTGTGCAGCAATCTGGGGACACCTGGAGGGGGAGCAGGAGGAGGAAGTCATCTGCCATCCTGCCAGCAGTCCTCCTTTCACCCCACTAAGACTTGGTGATCCTTTATCAAGGGAAAGGAGGAGAGGGCAGCAGACAATATTGTTTTTTTTCAAGCAGCATCTCCGTTGAATGCTCCCCCCTCCTCCTTCCCCCCAACCCCGCTAAGGTTTGGCAATTATTAGCCCGGGGAAAGGAGAGGGAAGCATGCCAAGTGCTACTTGGGGGGGGGAAACCCATCACCTGCTTCCCTCTCCTCCTTTCCCTGGGCTAACAGTCACCAAGCCTTAGCCAGGGGAAAGAGGGAGGGGGAAGCACGCTACGGAGGGGATGCTTGGAAAAAAGCATTGCCTGCTTGACGCTATCCACATGTTGTGCAGTTTGCCTAGTCTGGGAGACCCCTGAAGAGGGCATGAGAAAGAGAGACCCTTCTCCCCTCTCTGTTCCCCCAGGATCGGGCACCCCTTGCTCGGTGGGTGAGACACAGTTGGGCGCCAGGAAGGGGCACAAAAACTGACTTTGTCCCCGGGTGCTCCGAACCCTAGCTACGCTTCTGCAAATGGAGGGGAGAACTGGTGCCCCTTCTGCCTTAGAAATAACCTTAGAACTGCATCAAGTTCAGACCCAGACAAGAGGGCACAGTGGAAGAATCAAACTTCTGCCTCCGCAGCCGGGGTCCTAAACTACTGAGCTTTCCAGCAGTGCTACACTATCAACGTTTAATTTCCATTTCAGCCATTGGTTAGATAACTTTCAACTAGAGAACTTCAACATGCCTTGCTATCAGGTGTCACACTAAAGCAAAGCAAAGGAAAGTGTTCTGCTTATATACCGCCCCATACCACTTCAAGCAGTCTCTCGGCAGTTTACAGTTTAATTGCAGTATGCAGGCTACACATTGCCTCCTCCCAGCAAGCTGGGTACTCCTTTTACTGACCTCAGAAGGATGAAAGGCTAAGTCAACCATGAGCCGGCTACCTGGGATTGAACCCCAGGTCGTGAGTACACTTTTAGCTGCAGTACAGGCATTTAACCACTGCGCCACAAGGCCAAAGATGCAAAGCTTATTCTTGAGAGTAGACAAACCAGCTCAGATGGTTTTGAATGAGCATCTCTTTCACTATTTTTTGCTTCAGTTTGGTATAACGTACTGTACTTTACTTTTCAGAGCTAAGCCGCGCATTACCAGACAAGCTGGGGTGGGGGGGGGGAGGAATTAAAAATGCTGAAATACAGGCTCTCATTTCTTCTCCCAGATTTACACTGCAGGAGGATTACGGAATCATTTCTTGTTCAATGAAGACAATGGCCACATTCATCCATCTTGGCATAGCAATGATGTTGCCGATTGTGCCCCCTGAATGTCACATCAATAGATCTGAATGTCAGAGTGGTGCTCCAGAAAACAGGGAACGGCTTGATTACCAGATCTGCAGTGGATTTCTCTGTTGTAAACTGGTCTTCAATCTAGATTTGAGAATCTATGAAAACAGAACAGGATCGGTTGCACTTAGAGCGACTCTATGTAGTATAAGCTGCTGGCCAACGCAGCTTGCCATTCTACATTTGGCAGCAGTGACAAGCCACTCCCTGTGAATAAGCTGGTTAGAAGAAAAGAAAAAAGAAAAAAGAAAAGGGGCCCTCCCTGATGAGTAAGGAATGGGGGTGGGGCGAGGGGGGATTAAGGCGGGACATTTAATTCAGCTTTAATATAATGTAGAACATAATGGTTAAAAGAAGTTCCAAATGCTACCACAACCAGAGCCCAGAGTGAGTGTCTAGTTTTATTAACTATACACCCAATTTCTTCTGAAAAATGGAAGATACCAGTTGCAAATTAACCCATGCACTGGACTGGTGGAAATGAAATACATGTTTTCCTTTTTTTGTGATGCTGTTTTTGACTTTGTGTGTTTCCATTGTAGTAAGTACCAGGAGTACTTTTTTCTTTTAATAGAAAAAGAAAAAAGGTATCTGATAGATAATGAAAATATATATCATTGATAATTATTAAGAAGAGTTGTTGTGGGCAACCCAGGTTCTTCAGATATGTTTGACTACAACTCCCATATGCAGGCTGAAGCTAATGGGAGCTGCAATCCAGGAACACTGGCCATGTTTCAAGTTCTGGCTTAAAAACACTTGACTTGTAAGCCTCTATGGCAATATATACTACAGGCACTTTCTTTATACTGCAGTCTGTGAAAGAGCTTCTACAAGTGTCGGCTTTATTGTGGATGCCCTGGGATCAATCAAAATTCCTAGCATTGTCTGGCACTAAATTCTTCTATAAATAGAAGCAAGTTACAAAATCTTCAGCCATCAATGACTTGAAATCATCTTAAGAGAGGACAGTTCTGACCCTTAATTCTGCTTCTCTACAGTTTGAAATGCAACCACATTAGGCAAGTAAGTCTCTCTGTTTTTAAGGTGCTCCCAGAGTATGTACTTAATTGCAGAATACATACTCACAATTTGTTCACCCACATTTTAAAGAAGAATCTCCATGGCATCATGAAACTGTCACCACCTGCACTTGTCTTATTATTACTCTGTGTCTTTTACCCTGCATAGAAAATAAAAAAGATTGATTTCAGAAGGTATAGGTCACTTTCACTCTTCTCCACTTTTTAAGAGGCATAGTTTTGACATGTACAACAGTGGACTAGGGTGGTTAAGTGTATGGCATAAAAATATCCCTCCTTTTTTGGTTAAAGCTGCAATAGTCATGCAACATCATTTAATACAAAAGTATTTTATCATAATTTAAAATATATAGTCTTTTATTTTACTAGTATGTTATCACTCTGTGATCTGTTGGCTCCCCCCTTCCCAAAATACCATACTGAGAACTGTACCTTCCCTACTTTCAGAATGATGTTGCAGTCACTAGTGTGGACCAAGCACAAGACCTGAACTGAAACTGTATCTACAGGCACTCCTCACTTAAGGATGGAGTTCTGTTCCTATGACTAGGTCATTAAGTGAATTAGTTGGTAAGTGAGGAGCTTAAGATGGATGTCTTGTGGTGTGTTGATTTCTTGCAGGCAGGCCAGAGTGGGGCAGCTTTCCTCTAGGTCTAGGCCATGGGAGAAGCAGAACAAAAAGGAAGCAAAAACAAAGATGGAGATGGCCAATGCTCCACCTCACTCTGGTCATTCTCCTCTCCAGTGGAGCCGTTGTGACTTTTCCCTTGGAAGCAGTGGAGGAGAAGGAAGGGGGTGGACACTGTAGCTCTGCTTCCTCCCCTCGGAGCTGCTGACAAGGCAAGTGCAGGCAAGCAGAAGCAGGCTGGACACTTTGGCCCAGGTCCTGTGGGCTGGACCAGCAGGTTATTCCTGAGGTAGCAATTAGGTGGTGGCAGCAGCTCTGGTTGGCACTGCTGGTTGTAAGTCTGAGCGGTCATTAAGCAGGGAGGTTAATTGAGGAGAGGCTTGCAACTCACACTAGAAAAACAGTATTTGGGAAGCATTAGGAATCACACCAGGAACATAATATAATCTTCATTCCAAAGCACAGTGTCCAAGACCCACTGAAACAAACAGGGTCTACACAAGTGTAAAACACATTATGAGTCTTAACACTTTCAATCTCATTCAGTTTCAGAAGCTAATCAGGGTTCAGCTTGCTTAGGACGTCTGTGTGAAAACAGTAGAGAGTAGCAAAGTTTCCCAAGAAGTGGTAGGAAAGGTTCCTGTTTCTGCAAGTCTGGTGCACTGTGCTCAATCAGAGCTCGGAGCACTGCACTAGACAGACCAATGGGCTGATATGATACAAGGCAGATTGCTATTCCGCTAAAAATGGCACGTTTCATTTATATAGGCCTCATGCAGGAGAACAACCCAACGAAGGTTGGCTTAAATGACTCAAACCTAAAACTATCCGAGAAACATTTCAGAAACAGTGACCCGTCCAGAATAGATTTTAAAAAGGAAAAGGCAGGTAGGTTGGTGATTCTAAATAATGCTTTTACTATACCTCACTCTGCCTAACACAGAAAATTTAACCCTTTTGCTACTGCAAGGGCATATTAAGTCCCTGTAAACTGATTTCAATTTTTACATGTTCAGTACTGAAAGGGTTTAGAGCAGGCATGTCCAAACTTTGGTCATCCTGATGTTTTGGACCACAACTCCCAGAATTCTAAGGTTAGACTGCCAATGAAAAAGGACTGTGGGAGTTGTGGTCCAAAACATCTAGAGGGCCAAAGTTTGGACATCCCTGGTTTAGAGAGTGCCAGAACATGTTATCCACTATTTGTTGCTCTTCTGGGTTTCCCCACAGATTCTTCTGCCTTTTTCTCCCCAAATCAACCCCATCCAAAAAATAAAAACCTGTCAAGGAGAGAAGGAAGGAAAAGCTGTATGAGGCATTTGATGGGCGTTGTTCAGAGGTGTCCATCTGGATGGGCTGTTCAGTTCACCACCTTTTAAATGGTGCCCCTCCTTCTTCTCTTCCTCCAGAGAGCAAGGCTGCCTTTTATTCATTAACCAATAGGTATGCTGGAGCCTGACTGCAGAAACAAAACATCTGCCAGTCACAAGTATTTCTGTAAACCAACATGACAAGGCTGCTGCCTTTTTCACTGGAGGTTAACTTAGAGGCTGGGAGACAATTTATTGGTGGCGGTGGGGAGGGGAGGACTTCCACTGGTAGGTCTCAGCTGCCAGATTCCAGGCAGAGAGAAAGAAAGAGAGTGAACATGCACAACAACACAAACCGTTCAGTCATTGTTCTGGAATGCTTCCTTGCTCCTAAGTGATTAGCAAGCACCAACTATTTCCAAACTCAATATACTCATACAAAGTGAGCTAAGCAAATAAGGATTGTTTGTTAGTTTACTTGTTTAAAAAAAACTGAGGGAATCACAGTCCACACTCAGATGGGAACCCAGTCTGCCAGGGAAGGACAAGGAAACGCAACATCCGCAAGTAGGAATAGAAGAAGGGCCATGTACCCTTTGGGTTAAAACCATATTCCTGTTCTACCCTAAGCAATAAAGGCACCACCTACACATGTGACGGGTCTCTGGTTTCACTCTTCTCCCATAAAAGGCCCTTAGGACATTTCCAAATTACACCAACAGCAGTTAGAAATATGAGCTCCACAGGTTGTTCTTTTCTCTACGTAATTCACTTTTGACCACCTGTCATCTCTCCCATCCATCCCCATCCACTCCTTGTGTTTTTGTGGCTGCGTCCCAACAAATTCAACGCATCCCAAATCCTGCCAAAAGCAAAATAACCTAGAGATGAAATGGTGAGGAGAACACTTCCTCAAAGGACAGTGATAAGGGGAGATGAATTGGATCCAAATTAAGCAACGTTCTGAGATCAGGATATAAAATGCTTACAATAAGCAATGAAATATAGTAATTAATTAGAGTCCACTTTCAGCTCTAATCAATTAAGCACTAACAGATGAGGGAGTGCTCTTGGGCCTGCACACATCAAGGTTACTTACTAATGAAAGAAAATTACTGATACAGTATGTCATAATTCTGGGACTAAGGATAGCTACTTCATGTCAGAAAAGGGAAAACTTTCCACAAGGTTTCAGCCATAGTACTGTACTTTGCCTTTTAAAAGTTTAAAAAAAATCAGGGTTTTGCTAATTCTGAAAAGCAAAGCCTTTCTTCAAGTTCCCTTGACCAATGATTCATTTTTCAGGGAGAGCTCTTTTAAGAAGTCAGAGGCGCTGGAGGTCAGATTATCATCCTATGCTGGAATTCCTACCAAAACACAACAGGCTTGTCATAATTTATTCTCGAAATTGGTATGTGAAGTCCCATAAACCAGGTACTAGAATTAGAATCTTATTTGTGATGGGGCCCAATGTGGCTGAATGTTCTCCCACAAAACACTGGCATGACCTAAGTATGAAGTCTTGAAAGCCTCTTAAAAACAGAGTAGGGGCCTTCAGGGAGCTCGTGTAGTGGACAGTGTATCAGATTTAGGATAGCAGAGTTGAAATCTCCATTCAGCCATACAAAATCGAGAGTATGTAGTTATTGCTGCTGCTGCTGCTGCTGTTTGTTTGTTTGTTTGTTTGTTTGTTTGTTTGTTTGTTTGTTTGT
>JAHTLZ010000129.1:68758702-68770018 GCA_023846285.1 Phrynocephalus versicolor
TTTCTTTCTTTCTTTCTTTCTTTCTTTCTTTCTTTCTTTCTTTCTTTGCTATTTTACTAGCAGCCTATAAAAGTATCACCTTGCCCAGTCTTACTTTTGTATTTTGCTACATGCTCACCCCTTTTTCTGTTCTATGTTGACAATGAGAAATGCAAATGAGGAGAGGGTGGCAATTAAGTTCAAGGAAAAAAAATGTGATGGGTAAGGCTGCTAATTCAACAAATAATGTATTTAAATACTCAGATTCATTAAGCACTTTCTTATTTTGTTTATGATCAGCACCACTCAATATGAATTCAGAACTGATACTATCCAAGACTGCATGTTCTTATTCAAGCTCATTCAAAGCATTTTAGCCATTTCTCATCCACAGACACCTAATAGCAGTTTCAGAACAAATGTTTTTATGGCTGAATTGTTTAGAACGAATGAAAGTCCTCAGCTCTGTCCTTCTCCGCATCAAAAGGAAGTGTGCATAAGTTACACCAGATTTCCAATCCTTTATACAGCTATTAGAGATTAAATCCAACCGGACTCATTAATACTTCCTTCTGAGTAAGAGTGTGTGACATTTTACTATTACTTAGCAGTGACACTGAATTCAATGGGTTTTCCTTCCAAATAAACATGCGTAGAATTCTGTTGTACGGTATACCAATGAATACGGCAGCTGAAATTGTCATTTATTGTTCATGTAGATGTGGTTAAAAAGCAGTCCTGACATTTTCAAAATACTGTGTAGTTTTTCTGGCATAGATATTGGTTATTTCAGTGGATTGATGCAATGGTGTACACCTTGCCCATTCCCTCAGATGGTAAAATATTTTGGTCTACCTTTGTTATTTTCACAGGCAGGGAAAATGTCCATGGCAAATATGGCAAATGTTTAAATGGACTTGGAAACTGCTTAAGCTTCTCATTATACAGTATTTACATCTTTCAAGTTACTGCTGTGCTGTAATGCTTAGCAAAGAACTTATTGCTTGCCTGGTGCTCAGGTTCTTCAAGTGTGAAAACAAACCAATGGATACTTGTCAGAATGGCTCCCCACCAAAAAAAAAGAAGAAGAAAAAAAGAAATGGCTGGGTTACGCATTCAACCCAGGCAGGACATTTGAGGGTTCCCACTCCAAGAGAGGCTCAAAAGGTGATGACGAGAAGTTGGGCTTTCTTGGTAGTTGCCCCTCAACGTTGGAATCGACTACCTATGTGGCGCCCCGTGGCACAGTGGTTAAATGCCTGTACTGCAGGTAAAACTGTGCTCACAACCTGGGCTTCAATCCCAGGTAGCAGGCTCATGGTTGATTCAGCCTCCTATCCTTCTGAGGTCGGTAAAATGACAATGCGTAGCCTGCACACTGTAATTAAAAAACTATAAACCGCCCAGAAACTACTTGGAGTGGTATGGGGCAGTATACAAGCAGACGACTTTGCTTTGCTATGAAAATCTACCTGGGTGCTACACAGCAGATATTTAAACACCAACTTAAGACCTGCCTTTACCGATTGCCCTTCCCTGAATATGTTGCTAAGAAGACTCCTGAATATGTTGCTAAGAAGACTATGATGTATCCAATCTGCCTCTGGTCTGTTTTTCTCTATTTCTCTTTTTTTCTTTTTAAAACTCTGGTTGCTTTTTAGTTAATGATTATATTTTTGGGTTTGATATTGGATTCTTCATATTTTGAGTGTTATAATGTTGTATGTATTTTCTTTTGATGTTTTTTATAATTTGTATTCTTTTTTGTTGTTCACCACCCAAAGTGAGCCCCAGGCTAGATGGGCGATATAAAAATACAATACAATACAATACAATACAATACAATACAATACAATACAATACAATACAATACAATACAATACAATACAATACAATACAATACAATACAATAAAAATGAAACCTGTTAGAACTGAGCTGAGGCATTTTGGCACAGGTTGCACCCTTTTGGGTTAATGAGAGTTTCCTTTTCCTCTTTGTTCAACTCGGTTTTAATCTACCTGATGACAGAGGCATCTGAGATGGGAGGAGGGTGGGATGTGTGAGCTCACAGATGACCAGTCAGAGAACAGGCAACCCACCTGTTCTTCTTCATGGTCCCTGTAAATGCACACCAATGGGCAATTAGCAAGTCTCAAGTTGGTGGGCAAATGTCTCTACAGACAGATGACCGACAGCACTTCCCTGCCAAAAATGAGCATCAAGACAGGCCCTCATGTCAAGATGGTAGTGTTGCATGAAAGTTCCTAGTTGGTTTCATGATGCGTCCCTCTGAGAAGGGCTATGGAAGATGCATTGTCTTAAACAGAAAGACCTCAATACCAGGTAGGGAAGGGAATACATGCCAGCTGGTAATCTCAGAATGAAACAAAACAATTATAGACAATCATGCTAAAATTCATCCGAGTACCAAAGTATCTGTTTTTTTCTTTGTTGCAATTAGAGGTGGACATGAATTTAAAAATGAATTTTAAAATCCATTCAAAAATTGCTAATTTGGCAATTCATACTTGTACCCCAATGAATGTAAACTGATGGATGTTTAGTGATTGTTTTATTGGTTGATTCATTGGACTATAAAATATTACCCAGGGTACCTTGAGACAACAATATTACATGGAAGCATTCCCATACAATCTTCTACAATAACTAAAAGTTTGGTGAAGAATTGGTTTTTGTAGAATTTATACACCTACAAAGAGCTGCCTCAGGAAAGTACCTTCCCCAGGCACCTAGAGACACCAAACTTCAAAGAAACTATCTCCGACTCTCCTCTACAAGTCCCTCAAGTTTGGTGAAAACTGAGTTTTCCCAAGTCAGCTTCTAAAGGATATTTGGTGAAAACTGTTTTCCTCCATGTTTGGTGAAAATTGGGTTTCCCCAAGTCAGCTTCTAAAGGGCACTTTCCTAAGACTCAGAGGTGTATACCTGGGATGTCTATAACCCAATCATAACCAAACTTTGAGGGATTGTACAGCGGTGTTAGGTGAAACATCTCTGCAACTTTGGTGTTTCTAAGTGGTAGGAACACTGTCCTGGGGAGGTGGTTGTGGGCATATATCTCAGAAATCTGAAAGAGAAATTTCACCATACATACCCAGTTTGTAAAAGAGAGTCCAGGAAGCTTCCTTGCAATTTTGTTGTCTTTTGATGCCAAGGGACCCTTTTTATAGGGTTTAAAGTAAAACACGAATTTACAAATTGATTTGTCAATTCATCAGGAAAATATTATAAATTTGTTATATGTTGACTAATCATGAGTTAAAACAAATTACCATTTTCCTGATTTGTGCCCATATCTAGTTGAAATAATTTCAGGCAACCTCAGCTTTATCAGTTTCTACAAGCTTTATTAATCTACAGGTAGTTTTCCTTCTTGATATTTGCAGGTGCCTTCACCCCTCAACCCCTTCCAGATTACACAGAATTGTGACTATAATGGGTTTTGTACTGGCTATTCTGTGGCTTCTTGGGAATGGCCTGTGAAGTCCCTGCCAAGTAGCTTTATTGTAATAAACAGTTCTTTGGTTCATATAAATCACAACTTACTTTGCAATTAAATTTAGTACAGACGATTGATTGATTGATTTTAAATGCATGCAGGCCCCTAGAGGACAATCTTTCATCAGCTTTCTCCATCGTTTAAAGCATACCAAATGCAAAGTTACAGGATCCAAATATCCAAGTACCAGGAAGTCATTTTGGGGGTTGGGTGAGTGGCGTGAGAACACATTTCCCTCAACCTGATATAGGCACTTCAATAGTTACATTCTTGAAGAAAAGGAGGCCGCCCTTTCTGCAGCAGGAATGATATTTGAAAGAGGACCCAAAAGTTGATGCTGAAGTCTGATGGCACCTTTAGGAGAGTCAAGAGATATAGAAATGGCTTTTTCTCTCTGGCTCTTTGTAGACACAGCATTCTAAATTCTCTAACCTTGGTGAACCACCAGGGCCGGTGCTAGGTTTTTTTGCACCCTAGGCGAGGGGCAGGATGGGGTGGGGGTGGGGCGGGCGGGTGGGCAGTGGGGCAGGCGGCGGCAGTGGGTGGGCGGCGGCGGCGGGGTTGGGAGGTGGTCGGGGCGGCAGGGGGATGGCTGATGACGGGGACGGCGACGGGCGTGGGGGCAGATGGCAATGGGCATGGGGGTGGGTGGCAATGGGCGCGGGGGAAGAGGGCGGGCAGCGACGGGCGGCAGGGGGATGTACGTCGGTGGCCAACGGCGGGGGGACGGGGGCAGCAGGCTGGCCAGCGCCCCCTCTCCATTTTGGCGCCCTAGGCAACTGCCTAGTTCGCCTTAATGGACGCGCCGGCCCTGTGAACCACGTGGCTCCAGCTCCTGTTTGACAGAAGCGGCAGCTAGCCTGGACGTGTTTCTCATCATAGTTAGCTGCACAAATTGACACTGTACAAAAGGCAGCATGAATGAGCCCACTCTGTGCTTCTGATGTTTCACTACTTATTCAAATGACAATATTATATGCTTAGTGACCATGACCACTTTCCAGATTTGACGTGACCACACCAATGTTCCAAAAAACAAAATTAAGCTTTGAGGCATACCAGTAATTCCAGAATACATCCAGACATTAGTAATTAACTGTTATAGCAATGCTTTTATGCATTGTTAGACTGAGTGATACCTCTTCTTTTTGTCCACTTATGATAAGCACGTGGAGTGTTTATTCTGTTGAAGGCTGCATTTCTTTGTGAATATGCACTCTTGGTTCATAGACAAAGGAAGAATCAGCATGGGAGGAGTAGATATTTAAGCAGTGCTTTTTCCAGTGCAGCCCCTCTCCTGTGAGTTTCCATGGATTTGAATCCAGGTCTTCTGGGTCCTACTCGGTCACTCTGTCCACTGTACCATACTAGGCATATGATGGACCTACTGGAGAAAAAGTAGGTGAGGCCACTTTTCTCTTTCTGTGCTACCAGTCCTTTTGCCTCCTCCTTCATCCTTACTCAGAGGCTTTTGGGAAGGGTCAGAAGGTTCTTTCAGAAGGCTTGGCCCGTCAGTCATGAAGGGCTTTCACATTGGGCTGAGGGCTGCACTGTAAGTTGCATACACACCCCAATATATGGAAAGGCACTTGCATCTTGCCCTCAGAACACCTTTATCATTTTTCTGATCAAGATGTCACTTTACAGTTTTATAGGGAATCTTCAGTGGGAACTTGCTGTCCCAGGGGAAACAGATGAAGTGTCTCTAAACAACGCCTTGGGAAGCGGAATGTGCAATGCCTCCAGACAATTACATAAGCACGAGGCGAATGAAAAGTATGGGTGTGATTCTGGAGTGACTACAAGGTGGAGGAAGGCGCTGGGATGGCACTAGGGCCCATTTAAATTCCACGTTGTGTTCATAGGATTCAAAATAGGATAATACTTAGAACTGAGGGAAAAGGGAAGTCAGGAGTAACAAAGCAGACTCTGTAATACACATGGCAAGAGACTGCTGTCTCTTTGATTTTTTTCAGAGGCTCCAAACAAGGAGGGAATAGGGATTGCTTAGAATGACATTGCTGCACAGTATCTATATCTCCTTGCAGGTGGTCTAGCCACCAACTATTCCTTCCATTGAGCTGTATGGCAATGAGAAAGAGTTGCATCACTGCTTTGAAAGCCTTTCTGAGTTCTCTTTATCTATTTTCTCACTCCACCTAGTTTAATGAACATTATTGATACCATTTGGACTGAGTGTTTGTGTGATGGCAGAGTGTCTGGACTCAAAAGTGGATAGGTCGCACATACACTCAGTCCAATCAGGGCACTGAAATGGCCCTCTGGGTCACCTATGTTTATGTCCATCACCCTCACCCCCATATTCATAGTTTTTTTTAAAATGGATCTAGAAACACAGATATCATGTTAGGATCTGAGCATGGAGTCAGTTGGAATTGTCTCTTAAATGGTACAAGGCAAGCTGCCTTTGAGTAGCATGTACTTGACTCAGACACAGAGTGGCTGAGGGAGTTCCATACACCTTAGACCAGGCATGTCCAAAATTCGGCTCTCCTTATGTTTTGGGCCACAACTCCCAGAATTCTAAGCTTAGTTTGCCAATGGCAAAGAACTGTGGGAGTTGCTGTCCAAAACATCGGGAGGGCCGAAGTTTGGACATGCCTGCCTTAGACTAATCAAAGCATTGTGGCACAGTGGTTAAAATGCTGTACTGCGGCCATAACTGTGCTCATGACCTGGGGGTTAAACTCCAGGTCACAGGCTCACAGTTCACTCAGCCCTCTATCCTTCCGAGGTCAGTAAAATGGGTACCCAGCTTGCTTGGGAGGGGGCAATATGTAGTCTGCATAATTACTTGTAAACTGCCCAGAGAGTGCTTTAAAAGTGCTATGAGGAGTTATATAAACAGCAAACTTTTGCTTTGTTGCTCTTAATTATCTTTGGCTTCTAATCAATGTTTCCCTTGCAGAAATCAGAGTCCCCATTCCACCCTGGAAATCAGATAATGAGACCATTGAAAAATGCTTGCCAGTGAACATTTACAGATTGTGCCCAATGGATGAAATCCTGTTGTTCAGTGCAGTAAGTTGCAACTATAGTAGAGCCATTGAATCAATGGTGATTTGGTGAAACAGTACCTCTGTAGATGTAATTGATTCGGTGGGCCTGTTCCAGTGGCAACCCACTAGTCTTACTAAACCAAGCAGCAGGATTTCTGCCAATATGGAACTCATCTCAAACTTTGACTTGAATAAATGCCCACATGGGCTAAAATAAGTCAGAAGCATTAACTGAACAAATCTTGCTGGAAAGCCCACAGTAGAAATGGTAAGGACTGATGGATGCAAGTAGAGCCAGGTTAAAAACTGCACTGCTGCCCCCTGTTGGACACTAAAGCTTTGTAGATATTACAAAGGAAAACAAGAACCAGGTAAAATTAAAATATAGAGCTGCTTTGGTGAGGAAGTGGGTGGTCTCTTTACTTAAAGAGATAAAACTGAAACCGGAGAGAAAGTCCAAGGGAAAAAGTGCTAGCAAGAGAACAATGGCTTTAATACAGTGGTACCTTTACTTACGAGTGGCTCTACTTATGAGCAATTCAACTTAAGAGTGGAAAACCGTCGATGTTGTAACTGCTGCCTTACAAATTTGAGATGCAGTCTGCTCTACTTAGAATTTTTTAAAATTTTATATTTATTTATTCATTCATTTATTTTTTAGATATGGCTGCTCTACTTACGAGTTGTTTGACTTATGAACATGCATTTGGAATGGATTAATCTCCTAAGGAGAGATACCACTGTATTTAAGGGGGTGATTATAATTACGTATTGTCAGCATGCTGTGAACCTTCCCAGTTTTTTTTTTAGGTGTAAAATATTCAGAAGTTATTTACCATGCCATTCTGCTGGGAGTGTTCTCAGTCTGTGCAGCATCCCAAGGCTACACAGGTGGGCTGTTCTCCCAAGATGCACTGCAGGAAACGTGAATTAACAACTTCTGGCTTGGCGGCCATGTATCCAACAAGCTGTATATTAGCATTAGCCACTGAAAATTAGTGCAAAGATTCCACCTAGTTCCCAAAAGTCTTCAGGGAATCATTTGCAGATATCTGCTATTAATGAAGAGCATTGCACAACCAATATTTTATTCAACTGTGCAGTCTGGCATTACTGCTACTGAGTTTGTTGCCTGAGGCAAGGAGCTTATGCATTTGGGATGCTGCTCTTTCCTCCAACACATGCATTCTACTGAATTAAACCCCACCTCCTTCCTTGTGGTTCCTAAGATATCCACTCAATTTATTCATCACTCACTGGTGGCAAGATACATATTACAACCCACATTCACCAGAAAGTAATAGCAGAACAAAACAATCCATTTCAATGCATCTGCCTACAATGCATGAGACCTAAATAATGTTTACCTTATGATGACAACTTAGAGCCACTGTCCTTCACTTGGTACTTTCATCTGTTTTCAACCATGACATGAAAACCTAAGCTGCAAAGCTTGGCCTTCAAATAATGGGGAAACATCTAATGGTCCAAATCTATTCAGGTTTACTGAGAAGCTCCACTGAGTTCAAAGGGTTTTCATCTGAGTAAATACGCATAGGATTCTAAGCCAACAAAGCAATCTGATGAGACATGTCTACTTACAAACAAGTCCCAGATTTAAATAGAGTACACTTAAACTTACCCCAAGTAAACAAACACAGCTTGCAACCTAATCAGGTATTCAGCAGAGCAGAAGTGCAACACAGCAACTGTCTGTGCTTTGAGTTTCTACCTGGGTGGTAGCTATTTTCTGTAGGCTTATAATTAGTTTCTTTTTAAAACCCCATTTTAACAATCAGTTGCTCACAGCTAGATTGCAAACACAAGACTGTGGCTAAGAGCTCACCAGGACAGGGCTGTACTCTTACTTTCACAGGACTGAAAACCAGATTCTCATGATAAATTTTGGTTCACCCCATTACTATTTTAAATATCTTTCAAGTTGGCGGATCAAGTAACCCAGTGTCCTGGGCTCCTGAGGTAGAAACACATGCCTTTTACTTAAAGGCAGCAAGGGAATATATTTGACATACAGACTATTCTCTGATTCTTTCCTCAGCTGCCTTCGGTGTCCACAATATTCCACTTCTTCTCCTGCTGTAGGAATCTAGATCTTGTTATTTGTGCAGGTGCTGGTCATGTTGAGGATAGATTATTGCAATGCTCTTTATATGGGGCTTCCCTTGAACCTTGTTCAGCAATTGCAGCGGGTGCAGAATGAGGCGGCCAGATTGTTGGTTGGTGCGGGCAGATTTGACCGCATCACCCCAATTCTGGCTTGCCTGCACTGGCTATCCGTTGCCTCCCAAATAAGGTTCAAGGTATTGTTTTTGGTTTATAAAATTCTCCATGGCTTGGGACCTGAATATCTGACAAAGCGTATCTCTGGCCAGACCCTCATTGGCCTTCTCACTTCGGGTGGCCACCCCCAGGGAGGCCTGTAAGGTTGCAACTCACAATTGGGCCTTTTTGGTGATTGGCCCGCCCATGTGGAACAAACTGCCCAGTGAGATGCGCCTGGCTCCACCTCTCACAGCCTTTAAAAATTACTGAAAACTTAGCTGTTCAAGGAAGCTTACGGCGATTGCTAATGCTTGTTTTTTGCCCCTTGTGATTTGTTTATTTTTGTTAGTACTTGTTCTGCCTCTTGCCGGATTCTTTTCCTCTTTCCTTTCCCCCCTCCCTTTGTTGTGTATTATTTGTTTGGAATTGTGGTGGTTTTAATTGTTTGAGTTGCTCTGTTTGTAAACCACCCAGAGTTCCCTTTGGGAAAATTGGTGCGGTATATTAACTTAAAAACAAATAAAACATAAAAATGAAAGCCAGCTCTTCTAGCCAATCAACATGATGTGCCCTCTCCTCTCTGTTTATTCTTCATGCCACCTAGCAGAGGTGGACTTTCCCCAGTTTCATTTTCTACAGCAGGAATCTTTTGTACCTTTCCCTTGCCTTTAAGTGGAGGAGCTCTCCAACAATACTGAGAGAAATCCCTGACCAAAAGGAATACATTTCCAGCGGGTGGCTTGGAATGAAAGTTCTTTAAGCCCTTTGGGGAATGGTAACCAACTAATCATCATCACTGCATAGTACTTTAGTAATTAGCATAAGGGACTGATGGCTAGAGCATATTCTAGGCAAGTTAGGCGCCCCTGTCATTCGGAAGGTTGAAGTATCCTTGGCACCTGGCAAAGGGTATTTGAATTGTCTCTTTGGAAAGACAGATTCACCTATGATGACTTTAAGATACGGCATACTTTCTCCAGTTAAAGGTAACGGCAGATAAAGGAGGCAACAATACTACCACCCAATTTGAAGAACGTTTCCACAACACTTTTGAAAGAAGGCAGGCCCCAACACCTTCGCTTGGGACTATAAGGCCAAATGTATGTAATACAGCTCTTAGAATATGGGATTTCGCAAGCGTTTCAAGGGCTGATAGGAATACTTCCTGAGAGGAATGGCTTTGCTTTGCTTTGTCTTCCTTGGTTTTAAGAGGCATATGGCCCATGACTGTGCCTTGTATCCCAGCTGGGACACACATGACTAAGTGGAGAGAAAGCAGGGCTCAAAGCTGCAGTTCTATGTTTTTCTAATCCTCTTCAGAAGACTCGAGCAGCACAAATGTTCTAGCAAAAGCCTCCTGTTGAACTGCAAGGTGGTTGTTTTTTGTCCCAAAACTCAAGGTTCAGGTGTAGTTCCCAGGGCCACCCAAGGGAATAACAAAAACAGATATATCATCTCCAGAGCCCAATTTATCATTGGCCAGCCTCCAGCCGCGGTCTTTCAATACCCCTCTGGACTTCATCACCAACTCCTGTGCCACCATGGTGTACCTGGGAAGACAAAGAAAAAGCCAACTATAAGTTGAAGAATCCAGTCCTATCCATGTTGTTCAGTTCTGTGTTCCAGAGACTTTTGTGAAAACCTGCAATTTCCTGTAACATAAGTGCTACATTTAGGCACTAAGCCTATTTCTGTTACTTTTCAGCTAAAATATTAGAGGTCTCACTAATTAGTGGACTTATAACCTGCTGTGTTCCTGCAGGATTGAAATCCTACCTGCCTCAGTACTGCATGTTGTCCAGCAGCACAGCAGATCTACTCAGGTTATGACTGGTTAATGGGGATGGACATGAAATGGAAAAATAATGTTTCATTTCGTTTCGTGCTCACCCCTGTTTAATTTCATTTTGTTTAAAAATGGCTCACCTGGGTCCTAAAGGCACCAGATTTGGTGCCCGGGATTTCTGTAGCCATTTTTAAAGGGACCGCCTGGTGCCAACTGGGCCAGGTTTAAAGGACTCCAGCCATTGACAGCTTGGCAGGAGCCCAAAAACAATGGAATGAAACGGTTCGTTTCAATGGAAAAATGACCATTTTGTTGAAATGCTGCTTCCTTGATTCATTTTCTTTCGTTTCATTACGTAACAAAACAACAAAACAGCATTTTTCCCCGTTTCCTGCCCATCCCTATTGGTTAATTAAATCTGCCTCACAACTGAGAAATCTAAAATTACTAAAATTCATCAATTTGCATTTGTTGGGGGTTATCAATTTACACAAATATGATTGTTTTAAAAAATTTTCATTTCATTTCATTTCCATCTCTAAAAAGAAGTCTGAAAATTGCCTCTTCTTTGCTGAAAATCACTGACTCCTAAGGCTTCTTTCTGACTGACTGACAGATGATAGATAGATAGATAGATAGATAGATAGATAGATAGATAGATAGATAGATAGATAGATAGATAGATAGATAGATAGATAGATAGATAGATAGATAGATAGATAGATAG
>JAHTLZ010000129.1:68770028-68780291 GCA_023846285.1 Phrynocephalus versicolor
AGGCAGGCAGGCAGGCAGGCAGGCAGGCAGGCAGGCAGGCAGGCAGGCAGGCAATAAACAAAGTTACACTAAGGCACGCAAGCAGAACTGAATAATGGAATTCAGATGATCAGAGATATGAAAAACAATCTATTCACAGAATTGAACAAAGGTAGGGGAATGCACAACAAAAGGCTAACAGCAAATAATAGTCCCTTTGGACCTTAAGAAAGGCCGGTCTAATCAAAGTCTGCATGGCACTGGCTTCTTACTGTCATTTACAACACTCACCTGCAGGGGTCATTGGGCTCATAGGACATCAAAACATCAAGTACTACACTGGCCACCTCTTGATCAGTGGTGACATCCCAGAGGCCATCGGTGCCCAGCACCAGCACATCATCAGGGCAGTGCTCGTATTGTGTGAGGTCATAAATACGGACCTGTAGAAAAGCAGTCTTATTGCAAACATAGCATAAATGCAGCAAGGGACTTTTCATCCACAGGCCAGTGGAGTGTTTAATAAGCTTTTGCCTTTACACAACTCCAAATCACAAGTAGCATGGCTTTTTGCCTGCTGCTCCACCAGCACATAGTCAGAATTTAGCACAGTTTATTTGGGTCATCAATCCTGATGTTGAGTACTGTATTTTTGGGAGACACGGACAGGAAGTCAGATTTTGCACTGGTGTGAAAAGGATAGGATTTATAACTAACTCATCATGAATGACAAGTTATTGATAATTTATTTCTCCAATAACTAAGCTGTAACTAGGTTACATTAGAATGGTTACTTAAGGAAGTCTATTTCCACTGATTAGTTGGTATAAATATCTTCTCAGTTACTTTTATAGTTATAAGATGGAGGCCTCATTAAAAGATACAAGAAGAACAACCCATGGCTTATGTACTAATTCAAACAGTTGCATGGCTGAAGTTTCAAATGCTCCAAGCCACTGCAGGATTTCCCTGCAGTGTCTAATTCTGTTCCCAGGAACCAGAATTTTATTTTGCAATGCACTTACCTCTGGGATGCAGGATAAGAAAGGCTTGAGGTGGATGTTGGAGCTGTATACCTTGAGATCATGGTCTCCCAGGCCTCGAGTCACCCCAATGGTGGCCATCATTCTTGCCTAGAAGGAAAGCAAAAACTGAAAACAGAAATTTTAATTGAACAGTAACACGATAACAAGGAATAGAAGCATTTGTGCAAATGTGGCTGCGGCTACATTGGCAAATAGAATGAGATTTGCTACAGGTGTAGAACTGATGAATACAAACTTGTAAAAACTGATCACATGACACAAAGACCAATATGAGTCAGCCTGACCTTTTTATTCCAGATGCAGAGCCCCCCCCACTTTCCCATAGGGGCTGCTACTTTTTAAAATCCAGTGTGATTCAAAAGGTGTTTTCCCTGTGTGATAATGAGTCATCTAATTCCCCAAAAGAATGGCAGAGGCATGGCTGTGAGTAGCATGTGGGCAAAGTACTAAGCTGGGTATGATATTTTGGACAATGGGAACACCCACTGCCAGGGTCTTTCTCCCTAGTTGCCTTGAAGTACCGTGTATACTCGAGTATAAGTCGACCCGAGTATAAGAACATAAGAACATAAGAAGAGCCATGCTGGATCAGGCCAAAGGCCCATCTAGTCCAGCTTCCTGTATCTCACAGCGGCCCCACCAGATGTGTTTGGGAGCGCATGAGACTAGATATCTGTCTCCTGATACCACTCTCCTGCATCTGGCCCTTGAAGTACCCTGGTTTAAAGCCTGGAGACTACACATCTCCATCATGGTTTGTAACCTGTGATGGACTTTTCCTCCAGGAATCTGTCCAATCCCCTTTTGAAGGCATCCAGGTCAGATGCCATCACCACATTGTGTGGCAGGGAATTCCATAGACTTACAACGCGCTGGGTGAAAAAATATTTTCTTTTGTCAGTTTTTACTCTCCCAGCCCTCAATTTGAGTGTATGTCCCCTAGTTCTGGTATTTTGGGAGAGGGAGAAGAGCTTCCCTCTATCCACTTTACTCATACCCTGCATTATTTTGTATGTCTCAATCATATCCCCCCTCAAGCGCCTTTTTTCCAGACTAAAGAGGCCCAAATGTTTTAGCCTTTCTTCATAAGGGAGGTGCCCCAGCCCAGTAATCATTTTAGTCGCCCTCTTCTGCACCTTTTCCAGTTCCACTATGTCTTTCTTGAGATGCGGTGACCAGAATTGTACACAATACTCCAGGTGGGGCCTTACTATTGTTTTGTATAATGGCATTATAATGTTGGCTGTTTTATTTTCAATCCCCTTTTTGATAATCCCTAGCATGGAATTGGCCTTCTTCACCGCTGCCGCACATTGGGGAGACACCTTCATGGAGCTGTCCACCAACACACCAAGATCTCTTTCCTGGTCCGTCACGGATAACTCAGAGCCCATGAGTTGATAGATGAAGTTTGGATTTTTTGCCCCAATATGCATTACTTTACATTTGGTTACATTAAAACGCATTTGCCATTTCTCAGCCCACTCCCCCAGTTTGGAGAGATCCTTCTGGAGCTCTTCACAATCTTCTCTGGTTTTTACCACACTGAAAAGTTTTGTGTCATCTGCAAACTTGGCCACCTCACTGTTTATCCCTGTCTCCAGGTCATTTATGAACAGATTGAAAAGCACCGGTCCTACGACCGAGCCCTGGGGCACACCGCTTTTCACCTCTCTCCATTGTGAAAATTTCCCATTGACACCTACTCTTTGTTTCCGGGATCTCAACCAGTTCTCAATCCATAAGAGGACCTGCCCTCTTATCCCCTGACTGTGCAATTTTCTCAGCAGCCTTTGGTGAGGGACTGTGTCAAAAGCCTTTTGAAAATCCAGATAGACTATATCAACCGGTTCACCCAAATCCACGTGCCTGTTGACCTTTTCAAAAAATTCTAAGAGGTTTGTCAGACAAGATTTACCCTTACAGAAGCCATGCTGATTTTCTCTCAGCAAGGTTTGTTCTTTTATGTGTTTTAAGATTTTCTCTTGGATGAGGCTTTCCACCATCTTCCCTGGGACAGGTGTAAGGCTAACCGGCCTGTAGTTTCCTGGGTCCCCCCTCCTTCCTTTTTTAAAAATTGGTGTGACATCTGCTATCCTCCAGTCCTCCGGCACTGTGGCCGTTTTAAGAGACAAGTTGCATATAACC
Organism: Phrynocephalus versicolor; assembly: GCA_023846285.1. Classification (NCBI taxonomy): domain Eukaryota; kingdom Metazoa; phylum Chordata; class Lepidosauria; order Squamata; family Agamidae; genus Phrynocephalus; species Phrynocephalus versicolor. The sequence continues at coordinate 68,773,202 of JAHTLZ010000129.1, forward strand.
GTTAAGAGATCTGCAATTTCATTTCTCAGTTCCCTAATAACCCTTGGGTGGATGCCATCTGGGCCCGGTGACTTGTTAATCCTCAATTTATCAATTAGTCCTAAAACCTCCTCTCTTTTAACCTGTATTTGATTTAATTCTTTAGTCAAGAGGGGCGGCTGAGGCAGCGGAATCCGCTCAAGGTCCTCTGTCGTGAAGACAGACGCAAAGAACTCATTCAATTTCTCTGCAATGTCCAAGTCTTCCTTAACCTCCCCTTTTCCTCCCTCACCATCCAGAGGGCCAACTGGTTCTCTGGCAGGTTTTCTACTTCTAACATATTTAAAGAAGCTTTTATTATTACCCTTTATATTGCTAGCCATTCGTTCCTCAAAGTCTTTCTTTGCCTCCCTTATCATCTTCTTACATTTCTTTTGCCAGAGTTTGTGTTCCTTTTTATTTTCCTCATTTGGGAAGGATTTCCATTTACAGAAGGACCTCTCCTTGTGCGAGGCCCCTAATTTAATCCCCAAAACTGGGGAAATGTATTGATTCAAGTATAAGTCTAGGGTGGAAAATGCAGCAAGGCCTGGCAGCTCCTCCTTTGTGAGCTGGGGGAGTGGTGTGTGATGTTTAAAATGACTTTTAGCCACTGATGCAAGTGCTTGGGTCAGTGGCTAAAAGTCATTTTTAACATTGCCCGCCGCTCCCCTGTGATGCGGGGGGGGGGTCATGAGAAGCGGCACGCAATGTTTAAAATGACTTTTAGCCACCGACCCAAGCACTTGCCTCAGTAGCTAAAAGTATTGACCCGAATATAAGTCGAGGGCCCCCCTTTTCAGCCCAAAATTAGGGCTGAAAAACTAGGCTTATATTTGAGTATATACAGTAACTTCTTTGTAATTTAGGGGCATAGCCTATCATGAGCATGTACTATGTATACCTTTCTCTTTTGGACCCCTCTCATCACTAACTGAGCAAGATTCCCTTGAAGTGTTTCTTTTAAAAAAATGTGGGGATCTTTGGAAAACAGTCCCCTTTCCCTAATGCTGTGCAACAGTTTAAACAGCATGTAAGCTCTACAATAACCATAACAGGAGGAGCCAGGGATTCACAAAGGGCCATTGGATTGAAGATGGCAGGGTGGACACTGGCATTGAAACTATCCATGATCTCTGTGTGGTCACTTAATCTGAACAAAAGCATAAAAGAGGCTGCAAATCAAGCCCACCACCTGAAATAAAGTCTTATGTTTTTCAGTGCACGTTACAGCTTCTCTTCTCATTACTACTCTCTGCCTTCTGATTAAATCGTTGTGTGTTAAAAAAATAAAAATACCACCAAACAGTGTGAATTCTTCTGCAAATCCTTTGTTATAGTGTAAAACATATAAGTATACAAGTGGACAAGAAGAGAATGAGGAAGCTGGATGAAGATCATAGGCCTTAGTCATAGAAGAAAAATAAGGTGTCTCAGCAAAGTACCCACACTACTTCTTGGCACCAAAATGCTAGCTCAATGCATAGTTGTTTCCCTAGCAGTGAACAGTGTTAAAATCAGTGTCTACTTAATAAGGCGTTTGTTTTCATATAAACTGGTAAAGTGAACAGAATGCATCATAGCAGGCAACACGGGTTGGGGTATTCTGAGAGCTGTAGTTAGAAAAGTAACTTTTTCAAGCTCTAGCTGGTAATGGGGATGGGGTTAAAATCTGCCACAAATGGGGTAAACTCCAAAGCAGGAATGGCCACCCTTGGTCTTTCCCGCCCCTTGTTTACCCCTTCTCTTTTCTTCTCTGCCTGGTGGGTTGCTGGTGGAGGCCCTTGCCAGATGCCAGGACTGATTGCTCGCATTACACTTTTCAAACTTGGGCCCATGATTGCATGGCCCTTAGGGATGCATATGGCCACCCTTGGTATAATATCCAGTCCAAACAAACCACCCAACAGATATTGCAAATAGCTGCTTAGGGCAGGCATCTATGGAGCACATTTGTAGCTGAATCTAGCCAAAATGTGCTTCAGATTCCAACACTCCACACCCATACTTCATTTCAGGAATGGGGAAACATGTGACCCTCCAGATATTATTGCACTGCAACTTCCGTTAGCTTTTCTCCTTGGCTATGCTGGCTCTGGTGGATGAGAGCCAAGTTGAACGGCATTTGATGGGCCACAGTTGTTCACTCCCAACTTTATTTTTATTATTTGTATGTCTACTCAAAGCTCACGTTCCCTCTGCTCTCCAGTTCTCAAATGCTTCCATGTGTCCTCAGGAGATCACCTTTTTACCCTCTCCGTATACAAGTGGGAACTTCAGATCACCTTCTTCTATCTTTTTATAGGCCCTGAATACAAAAGAAAACACAACAAAGCATGTTGCCTTAGTTCAGAACCTTTCAAATTGGTCAGTGTGTGATCTAAAAGTGCTGCAAAATGCAGTAGCCTAGCCAGTTTAGCACCATTTCAACTTGAGTTAATGATGAGGACAGGAGGCTTATGAGATCTAGTTTGTTTTTCACTATAATCCTGTGATCAACCAGCTGAAGCCCAGTGCAAAGCTAAGAATGCTGAGACTGGGGATTGCTTCTGAATAAACCATAAGATACTCCTGGTTACTTCAGGGTTTTTTGCAATATAATTGAGTGCAGAAGGGGAGTCATTTTATTAATGTTCTCATTTCTGAAACAACTGGTAATCATCCAGAGATCTACCAGTAAACATTGATCTGCTTACTTAAGTTATTTCCCTTAGAATACATAGGTGCACATGCCTGTATGCCTGTACACATATGTGAACACAGATATTTCTTCTCCCAGTGTTATCTTTGATCAAACAAGAAGTACAACAAAAAATAAACAAGTCAGAAACAACAGAATGTAGATAATGATGGCTAGTATCCTGTTACTAGTTTCTAGTTCTATTGCTGACTACAGCTAAGAGCAAACTCACTGAGCTAACTGCTCAATGGCTGTAAGTCAAGACAAATTCCTTCCAATCAACAAGTCTTCTGTAGTTGGAATTAGCCATAGGGTACTGGATAATGCTTCTGACCTGCTTCAGTCACCTTTTTTAAAAAAAAGAAATGGGGTAGGGAGAACATGAAATTGAGGATAATCTTTCCCCAACCTCAATAACAAACAGGAATGCTACCAGGAGAACAACAGTCTTTCTTATTCCTGAGTGTCCTTGTGGGAGATGACAATTTGATCAGTGGTTATTACAACATGTTCTAGTTCCTTTATTTTGAACTCCCGATTTTTTTATGATAACCTATGTGTTTTAGACACGAAAAGATGGAGAGTTACCAGCCATTCATGTTTTGGTCCCTGTATAGCATCTTCTTTCCCAGTTCCTTCTGTTGGATCCTTCGAGGGAATTCAAGGTGAGTAAACTCATTCCCGAGCAACTCAGGTTTCAAAAAGCCCTGGGAGAGGAAAACAACCGCTTTAACTCTCAGAATCACTTAGGTCTTCTCCACCAAAAGAACTGAAAGCCAAGCCAAACTCTCTGGAACATTCCTATAGTTCCTAAAGCATAAGGGAAGCTCCACAAAGAAATTCCATAGCAAGGGGACATGTGAAAACATAACAGACTGGAGGCTGTATTAAATTACTTCTTTAGGTCAAAACTAAGGGTCTTTTATTTGCATTTAACAGATTAAATACCAGAGGAAACTGGAATCTGTGCATTGGAGTACTGCATTGTTTGTTTGCTTATGGAACCTGTTGTATGCAAAAAGGAATTCTGTATTCATTTTATCTCACTTTTAACTTGGCTATGTCTGTGCTTGTCCACTTTAATAAAAGAACAGATGATGTATTCCAGTTTCCTATCTGAGTACATCCCTAACCTGAATAAGATAAGCTGAAGTCTCATGTGCAAGTTGGTTATTCAACTTTTTCAAGGCCAAAATGGCACATGAAATGGAAAGAGAAGCTGAAACTGGGAAGAAAACATTTTAGGGAAAGTGATGCAGGAATTTAAGAGAAATAGTAGGAGTGCATGGATGAAGGTTTGCACACCAAAATCTGACACAGCAGACAATAACATCCCAATAATCTAGCCTGAACTGTATTCTGTCCTAACAGAGTATACTCTCAGTTCAGTACAGGATTCTTTGCTAATTCTGTGTCATTCTCTCTTATTCCCCTAAACCAACCAATAGGATTACAAGAAATAAAAATTAAAGTTCCATATTGCAAAAAGTAGCATTATGATTTGTGTTGTCTTTCACACCCTACCTTCACTCTACTTTCTGTTTTTGATCTCAGTACCCTAATCAGGGCTTTCAGGCCTGGCTCTTTGATTTCCCTGACTAATGCCCTAAAGAAAGGCAATTACTCATCATGCAAATACTCAACACAGAAACCAGTAATCCAAGCTCAGAAAGAAGTATCAATAACAAGGAGACCCTTACAACAATGGGGCCACAGCCAAGAGAGAAAAAGCTGGGCAACACTTGGCCTATAATACATGTTTTGAAAGGGTGTGAAATGTTGCAATTTTGCCCACTTCAGTCTCCCTAGTTGAGAGTTTATAGTGAACAGTATAAAGGATGTAACTACTAATACACACTACGTAACCTCAGTAGACACCCTAATTATAGTAAGGGTTGATATATGGTGGAGAGAAACACATTTGGGAAATTGACAGACCAGATCCTTTGCTTGGGTTTCTCTCTTGGAACATATGTCAAAGGGCAGCATCTCCCATCACGCTGGCAAAGGATCGTAGCTCTGGCACTTAAAGCCAAGGGCTTAACCTATAAAAGGGATTTGGCTCAAAGCAACACTTCCAAGCCTCTGGGGGAAGTGCAAGATTGGTTTTCTGAGTGCCCTGTTTCATTGCCACAGCCAGCTGAAGAGGATCTATTACTCGGTACAATTTCCTTCCCTCCTAAGGCACAGAGGAGCCTGTTTGGATGTGGAACAGCAGATAAGATTCCATCTGGTGCTTTGCCAAGGAGGCGTGTTTTGAGCCCGGAAATACTGCTGCTCATTCACACTTAGGATTCTCTTGCGTTTCACAAGGCCTCCTCTTACATCTGCTGTTCTTTAGAGCAGAAGACTCGCTACTGTATACTAAAAGTTGAATGTAGCAAAGGTTTGGCAGCTGCTAATTCTAGGGGAAAACAACCTTCACACTGACTGATTAGTGTTCAAGTGTTTCTATGTGTAAAAATGGTTGCTTACCCGAAAAACACACACTTGTAATCCCTAGGGTAAAGCAAAGATATAGAGTAGGGGGAAGTTTCCAAGTAAGGAAAGAGTTTAGCACTCTCTCCTCTTTCACTGCTCTGCTCCCAACTTCTTCTCTCCTTTGAAGTTTGTCTTATCTTAAAAATACAGCTGTTCCACTTGAAACACCTGCATCTGCTACAGTGGGGCTCTCTCTCAAACTGTGGAAAATGTATAGTTCTCAAATCCTTCCAAGTCAGCATGGTCATGTTCGCTGGGGGGATTCTGGGAGTCCTAGTCTCAGCAGGAAAAGGGGATATGTGTGTGTGTTTTGGACTACATCTCCCAGAATCATCTTAAGCAGTGGGAAAAAAATCCTAGAATATGGTGTTCAAAACCACAAATCAGCATATGTCTCATTTCCTGCCTTCATTTCCAACCTATTTATTTATTTGACCTATTGACCTATGGATCATGAATCAGTTTTTCCAAGACAGGTGAGGAGAATGATTGAGGAACCCAGGGTTGTTTTTGAAGAGATGAAGTGTGCATCAGCTATTGTATCTGGACAACTGCTAGGTTCTGAAATTTACTGGAAAATCCATAAAATAATTAATGGGGAAGGGGAAAACGGCTCCATACTCTGGCAGCCATGCTCCAATCCATTTGTAGCTAGGGATCTATCATGCATTTTATCTACTCTTTTAAATCTGTTTTATCTGAAACCGCTGTCAGTTACCTAGAATCTGCAGCATGAGTTAGGGTAACAAATCTAATTGCAGTAATCACAAGATGGCTTACATGATCTGTACTAGTTTTTAGAACATTTCAAGGTGTACTCAGTGATGTTAGCACCTGGATCCCAGGGGTTCATGGGTTTTCCTATGGACGAAAGATTCACCTCTTTTACAAACTGACGGTGGGAGGTCCCTTAGTTTCAAAAACAGTTTGTCTTCTAGCCCACAGGGGGAAGGAGATGCCGTTCAAGAAATACATGGGCAATGTACAATGCTCCGGGGCATGTGAAACTCATTGGGCCATTCCATTGGTTTCCTGCTTAAGCCTTCCTTGTACGCTGTGTTCTAGTCAGCTATGCCTGCAGGCAGTTGTCTTTTCCAATCAACCACAGGGGTGCTTGCAGTCACTTTTATTTCAGAATCTACTTCTCGCTGTTCAAGGAAATGGTGGCCAGCATTGCTAACCAATGAAAGTGCTGGCAGTCATGTTGAATTACAAACACATCAGATAGGAAGAAGAAGGAAAAAATGCATCTTTCTTACTAAAAACTGCAGCCTTTGCCTTTCTGTCTCTGGAGTAAACTCCCTGGACATTGGAATGATTTCCCCATTACGGATGACAATGGCCCTGCAATGAAACATGGAATGATGGCATTAGAGAGAGTGTGAGAGAGAAAAGAGACAGCAAAGGAAGGACAAGCAGCAGACATGCAAGAGGGCAAAGGGGTGCAGTGTTCAGCTGGGGAACTGCACCACTTCTGTCGGGGGTGGGGGGAGGCAATGTACAAAAGGTGGCACAAATAGGTGGTCTGGGTTAGAGGTCAAAGAAGACAGTGCGACCACCTACTGAGGGCTCTATCACATGTCCTTTAAAATCCTGATCTAATTTTCAGATAAACTGTTTCCAAAAATCTTGTACCAACGCCCAACACCCCCCCCCCCCCGCTTCCCGGTAACGTCCCTTTTAGCGAGCTTTCCAAGACCTACCTCTGGTGTTGGGAATTTTTTGCTCCGGTTAAAAATGCACATTTTCCCAGAGCCAGAAATCTGTGGGAGTGCATATGATCCTGCTCCCCCCACCCCCAGTGCTGATCAGCTGGCCCTGGGGCTGGTCGGCACTTTTTATTTTCATTTTCTAAATTTTTATTCCCCCACCCCCAGCGCCCATCAGCTGGCCTTCGGTGCTTTATTTTTA
>JAHTLZ010000129.1:68780301-68801686 GCA_023846285.1 Phrynocephalus versicolor
AGCGCCCATCAGCTGGCCTTCGGTGCTTTATTTTTAAACTTTTTTTTCATAGTGCTGACCAGCTGGCCCTGGGGCTGGTCGGCGCTTTTTAATTTTTATTCCTCCCCCCTTGCAGCATTCATCAGCTGGCCTTTGGTGCTAGGAAAATCAATAAGGCCAGCTGATCGGCACTGGGGGGGGGGAGGGAATATATAAATATATATATTCCTATATATATATATATATTCCTATATATATATATATATATATTCCTATATATACATATATATATATATGTATATATATATATAATTTTTATTACCCCCCCCCAAGGGCTGAGCAGCTGGCCTTCGGGCTGTCAGCCCTTTTTATTTAAAAAAAAAATTCATTGTAGGTGGGAACTGTGAACCCACATCTTCAGTCACATGACCAGGAAAAGAGAAAAGCCGGACTTTCTCAATCATCGGATCTTCTCCGTCGTGAGATAGTGGCCCAAATGGTCTTTCTCCCTCTCCCTCTCTTGCTGCAAGGAGGTCAACATTTGCTTTTTACAGGAGGAGATAGTGCTAAAGTCCATGACATTTGAAACTTTAAATCCTGAGACAATTAAAAAAAATCTTTTTTTTTCATCACAAAGATGTCTGGAAAATCCCTTCACCTGAATGTATTCTAATATTCCAATTTGCCTGTATTCAGTATTCTGATAGTAGGCATCCATTAGTTCAAGAGACTTACCTCCCACCCCTACTTCTTCAGCCATCTGTGCTGTTCAGAAAATTGTTTTCTTTAAGCTTCCCAGCCCTCCAGGGAAGCCCTACCCAGCGCTGGTCCCACTGGTGGAAGGACTATGTTTTAACATTTGAAGCAGAACTGTATTACTAGATCTTCTGATTCTGAATTTATTATGGATTTATTTATTTAAAATATTTTTATCTTGCTTTTCTCCTTGGAAGGACCCAAGGAGGACAAGAGTTAAAGGGACAATAATTAAAAGCTGGAAACAAAAAGTATACAAATATTTTTTTTAAAAAATTAAACACTGTAAATAAAGTCAATATTAAAAACACCTCAAAATGCAACAAAGGAAAACAATCCAATTTGGGACAGGGGGAAACCCTCTTAGACAGCCAATAAAGAAGGTCTGTGCCTTCTTTATTGCTGTATCTCACAGGAGACAGATTATAGCAGCTCTTTATTTTATTTTCAAAGCACCCTGATAAGGAAATATGAGTTGAGCAGCAGTTAGTTGCTCTGAGACATTCAATGAGACTCATGATTGAATGGAGAAGTGAATTCAAGTCTGACCCATCCCATCTCAGTACCGTTCATAAACTACGCAAAGTGCCACTGGGAACAGAGGAAGACATGGAAGTAGACAAGGAGGAAGAGTATGTTCAGGCATGGTTATTAACAATTGTCCCCATGCTTACCAGAATTTCCCTGTACTACAGGAAAAGCTGAACGAGCGATTTCATGAAGTGGTCTCTAGACCAGAGAAATTTATGACAGGTCAGATTTAACCTTTAAGGTGAGAAAAGTCATATCACTTGTTTTGCTGCAATAGGGTATTTGTAGCCTCTTATTTCAAGAGTGGGATACTCTGGTCAGCCTGTCTCTTCTGCACATGTATTAGAATTAATACCAGTCTCAGGAGAACAGAGCAAGGCTGTGGGAAATCCAGAACAAGAACATTCAAATTATGATTCCCTACCATCCCAATGATGGATTATGTCCACAATTAGGTTGCTTCAAAGCATCTGTAGATTCAGTTGTCTCTCTTCAAGGAACAGGTCTATTTGCTCATTTGGGGCTCTAAGGTTGGAGAAACATAAGATTGGGTAATACTGTACATACATTCTAGTTTAGAAGAGAGATTACAAAAGTCTTCTTTGGCAGCTAAAGGGATTCTGGGATTTGCAGTCTAGCAAGTCACTTTTCCAAGCTCTGAGTCACAGCAATGAAGAAAGGAAGCCAAAGAGGAGGAAAATTAAATGAGAAAATGGCACAGAAGACGAGAGGGAGATCATGAAAGAGACACCCAGCCAAAGTAATAGATGAATTCCAAGAGACCAAGGCTTCCTGTCAGATAGAATATAGAAAACCCTGCCAACCCTCTCTGTTGTTAGCAGATTTGGAGAGATAAGTGTTGCTGGTCTGAAGCAGAGCAAGGTTATCTTCCTCAAGAGAAGATTGGTTCAGCTCATGTGCTCAGTTAGAGCTTTCACTTGCCATGTGCAGCTTTCATTACAGCTATGAGAGCTTTAAATGATGTGTCTAGTTTCGTAAAATGGTTTCTCCTGATTAAAACCACAGCAGTTAGAACATGCCACCAGCTTACGCTCTGTACTCCCATCAGCACAAGTTCTGCTCTGCTTGTGTTACTCTCAGCAGCAAGAGGCAGGCCAATTCGTTTCCTATTACTGCATCAATGTTCATAACCCTCCTATTATTTTTCACTGGGCTTCTTCAATATGTCCAAGAAAAGAGAGTCGTTAGTGAAGTTTTTCATGCAAAACTAAGAAGAAGAATAGGAGACAAATGTTCATATGCCAAGACAAATTGCTGGAAGATTCCATAGGAAAACAAGCCAACACTTGCTCACTCCAAAAATGACAATCGTTTCGCTGGCTCAGGAAGTTTCCCTTATCCATTTAACATCACTAATTTATTTTAATTCATTAATAATTGAAGGGCTCTGAAAATTTTGTAAAAGTCACAGAAAGAAATTGAACCAGACGGAATGGGTCCAAATAATAGTAATCCTAGATTCAGAATTGGCTCACTAAATACAACTATGCCAACAGACACTGTCACTGAGTTGCATGTAACTATAAGCCAGCTTGAGGTTTGCTGAATGCTGGCTTACTGATATACCCCAGCCAAATCCATAAACAAATGATGGCTTATGAGATAGCCACAAACCACAATTAGAAGCCAGGCCTATGGGCTTTATATAAATCAGAAGTGGAAAAGATGTGGTCCTTGGCATTTCTCTTTTTTTGGGACGTTGGGGGGGGTAATTGGTTCAAAAATCTCATGTCATCTAGGGAATTCAAAGGCAATGTTGCTGTCTTTTAAAAGTGCCCCTAAAAACCCACAGACTTCCCCATGTCCCAGGTTTTTATTTTTGTTCAAACTTTTTTTGCCCACTACAAGATACAATCAGGCTTTTGCAGTTCTTGAAAACATTTTACAAGCAAAAGAATACTTGGGGCAGCCGTTCAAGATCCAGGGATCTGCTAACAGCTTTAGACCTCACCCATCTTTGGTTTAAAGCCATGATCTGTCATGACTTTTCAATCAGGACTATAACTTAATACTAGCCATAGCATTAGCCTTCAATTTTCCTTGATGAAGTTACAGTATAAATTGACCTAAATTGAACTGCACTGTTCATGTTCCACCCATTCAAGATATTTGACGTGGGGGGAGAGTAGAGAAAAAGGAATTGTAACAGCATCATGAATAACAACATTGCCCCTCAGTTTAGAATGTGGTTGAATGATCCCCACATCTGGTGTAAAGCTCAAGTATCTCATATTGTCTCTGCTCTTGCCCTTGATGCCTACAAGTGTATATATGAAAAGGTTATTACTGCTCTCTATCCTCACAGGCCTCATAGACAACAGCTTTTTTACTACTACTTGAAGCCAATCTTTGTGGGCATCCTTCCAGTGGTAGTATAGGTGGCTCTAGATTCCTCTAAGCATCGAGGACCATGCTGCTGTGATGGATCCTGGTTGCCACTGAAATTCTGATGGTGATGATGATGATCACCACCACCACCACCACCACTGCTCTTTCTTTCTTAGGAGGTTGCCAAACTCTACAGGAGATAACAGTGAGATTCTCTCATCCCCACTATTAAATCAGAAGAATGAGCAGTGTAGGGAATACTCTGGTGGTAAGGTTTTAAGGAAAGGGAAGAATTTAGGGAGAGATGGATTCTGCTGGAGCCTTTCTGCACCATACAATTACCATAGATGGACTAGGAATAAGGTGATACTCTGATGTGCAGCCTTTAGGAGTTTTGCATGTATATTTATGATGGTTTAATGGGAATGAGGCAGAAGAATGAAAACAGATTTAAATTATATGTGCTGTAGGGAACAGATGTAACAAGTGAGACCTAATGCAAGTACAGTGGACCCTCATATAACAAAGGGTTTGTATAACATAACATCTGTACAACATAAAAAATTCCAGAGATAGGGGAAATTTGCTTAACAGAATCATCTATGGGGCAAATCCGTACAACATAAAAATGGTTGCAATTAGGGATTATTCTGTTTTCAATGCATTCCTATGGGAAATTTGTATAAAGGAAAATTTGCTTAACACAATCTCATTTGGAACAAATTAATTCCTTTATACAAGGTACCACTGTATACTGTTCGATATTTAAGGAAGTGGAAATCAAATTGAGGAAGCACCTTAACTGATCTGCTGAGGTGCTGCCTATGTGCGCTGCTGTGTGTGCAACCAGCGCTTCATTAGATAGCTGTGGCTGCTTCTACAGTGGGAACATAGGAAAGATTTTTTTTAAAAAACAGGACCACAATATAATCTTCCAGTTATTTGGGAGGGGGAATGAGGAAGAAAACCAAGCTCAGGTAACTCTAGTGATCCCACACAAGAAACTGTCTGTCCAGAAATTTCCTCTGGTGTTTTCCCAAAGCAGACCATGAAGCTGTTTAGAAATAGAGAAGTAGAGTTTGAAAATGAAAACACCCTTATACTTCAGGTTTGCCATATCTGCTCTGTGGATAGCACAAAGATGAGCACAAGACACACCAAAGGACTTTAAAAACACAACTAAATCAACAAATCACCATTTGGGTGCTGCTTATTCAAACCATTTTGTTTGGTTGCATCAACAGATGCCTACATGCCTAGAACTCATACTTAGAATCTCAGGCCCATAATAGCTCTGAAGGGATGGTTTCTCATGGATGTCCCATGACACTAAGGTAATCTGCTAATAGGCAGAGCTTTGGAAAAATTACTTCTGAGGATCCACCTCCAAAATCTCTTGGGCAGCCACAGTTCTCAAAACCCAACATACAAGGGTCCACTTTCCATTTTACTGCACTGCCACCTATGATTCAGAAAGGTGACCAGACATGAAGGAAATCTTGTCTACACAACGTCCACAACATCTGGGCTGGTAAAACTTAGCAAAAAGCAGCAGAGAATGCCTCTCTCTTCTTACCTACTGTCACCTGCATTGGCCACATAGAACTTTCCCAGGAGGTAAACAACAGCCAGAGCACAGCAGCCACCTGATGTGTGCCGAATCACCCGTTCCTGCTCAATCATATTGTCCTGTGGAGGCAAAAATCACAGGTGGGTTATGCCTTTCTAGTATGAAGAGGAGAGATAGTATTATGACTACAGCTCCCTGAGCTAGGAAGCCACACCTTTTATACCTGACATGTATTTTCACATTAGCATTTGAAACTGAAACCACTTATTGGGCTTGTCTGAGAGAGCTTGTGAATGTTGGCAAACCCTTTGACTCCGAGTCAGATAATTCCATTTCATATTGTGAATAGGTTTTTAGTTTCCTTTCAGTTTCCTAATTTCCACTCATGTGCTCCTGACCTGGGGTAAGGATTGTGAAACCTGTTTGTTATTTTCTTAACGAGAGCAGCATGACCTCTGAAAGGCATCTGCATTCAGAGACAAACAATTCCCACCTTATACAAGCTGTTTTCTTTAGGCCTTCAGCCCCTCTCTCCTCCTCTCTCTTTTCCACTTTGGGCCAAAGATGATGGTGTGCTAATTGTGTGTTAGGAATTAAGGCATGCATGCAATTGTTTTCTTTAAACAGCTAACAAAGGAGTAGAGAGAGTGGGACAGTAACAGCGCCAAGAAAGAGGGTTAAAGTTGTCCACCAGTGCCATAATAATCACAAAAATTGCTTTCTCTGAAAGCTGTTATTAGCTTTGGGAGAAAGACTCTCATGATTACCCATTGACATTGTGGGTCTTGGAGGGGCTACAGAAACCCTGGAGGAATATATCTTCTCTTTAGTTATGGTCCCTTCTGCAGTTTACAGAAAGGTGGTGTGCTGGTCTGAAGTCCCTTGCACCAAAACAGCCTCTTGACATTTTACAAGACTGATACGTTTTATTTGGTACTTGTGACCATAACTGGCTTTAATTATCCTAGCAATCCATTAGTTCCACCCCAACTCCTCCACAGATCATCTACTCTTTTCTTTCTCTACTCCAACCCCACCCCATCCCCACACAATGGTCTTTCTTTTCCTCCAAACCCATGCTCTCTTCCGCTTAGGCAGAAATGGGGCTCCCTATTAGATGTTTCAGGATATGGGTTTCAAAACTACACCCATTCAATTACTGCAGCTTGAAAAGAACATTTAGTATATTTATTTGCACCATACCATATAATCAGCCAAACAATATTTTTAAAATATTGATTGTAATTGCAGAGTGATAATATAAAAGGGAGTTGACTAAGGCCTAGCAGATAACAGATAAAGTACTTAGTTCATAGGCAGAAGAAAAGCATCCTGCGGATGCAGATGAGATGACATGCTGAATGAAAGAGCCTATCAAGGGCCCATAATCAGCTCTGACTAAAAGCTAATTATCATTGGACCCATCTAGGACTCTGCCTGATGGAGTTTTGAAATATAAACTGTGTTTAAACTGGGAACTCAGAGTGTACATGCGTTGTGTCATTATAGTCATGACCGACCCTTCGTGATCCCATCTCCATGGAGTTTTCTTGGCAGGAATACTGGAGTGGTTTGCCAGTTCCTACTCCAGGCAGCTACAGCACCTGGTATTATCTGGTGGTCTTTCATCCAAGTACTAACCAGGGCCGACCCTGCTTAGCTTCCGAAATCAGGCGAGACCGGATGTGCTTAGGGCATCTAGGCAGCAGTGGGAACTCAGTAATATCCACGTAAACATATGGGCTTAGAAGCTGTTACCATTTTGGACCTCTCTAAGAAGAAACAAAATTTCAATCATATTTATAATATAAACTTTCTGAAATAAACTGTCAAGGTCAGCAGCACCCACCTTTCAGGGAGGGACATGATATCACAATAGTAGATTCTGTTGGTGTCACAGATGAAGGGTAACCAAATGGTGGGAAGGAAGCAAATACAACACAAGTGCAAGCAGCTTTATGCTGTGCCACTGAATCCTGGTGCCAGCCGTGAATGGATGAGGTTCGGTGGCAACAGGTTTAAAGACAACTCACACAAAAATCAAATTTCCCCCTCTTCAGTGCCACTCACCTTGGGACGGTCTCCTCAACCAGAAACCCAGAGAAACACAGCAATTTTCTAAGATGTCCTAACAGCTGGTAATCCTATTCTAATGATAAAATGTGCAAATGTATACCAGATAAAACATACTAGTCCTTAGGATACCTCAAAGCTCTTTTTGCATTTCTTTTTTCTGAAATGCATAATTTAAAGGATGGCATTTCCCTGGCTTTAATGGGCACTACAATCTTAAGAAGCTCCATATGCTGTGGGTGTAATGCCATCCTTTGTGTGTAGTAGGTTCGCATCACATTATGTTAATATGTTGGTGTTTGTGCATCTGCCCACACATTAGTCCCACAATGCACTGGGCATTCATCCAAGACAGAGCAGGAGAAAAGATTATTTTCCAACACAAAAAAAGATTGAAGTGATCAGATTTGTTTTGAAAGACTGCAAAACAAAACTAAAAAAATAAGGATATGCCCATAAGGGTTAAAGAAAGCTGTTACAAGGCAACATGGAAATGGCATTTAACATCAGTAAATATGAATATATTAAAAAAGAATATATCATCTGTGTTGGAGGTATAAAAAAAGAAAAAGGGACATACTGTATTAGCATATGTGGCGGCAATCTGATGTAAGGAAGAAGGAATGGACCCAGAAAAATATTAAAATTAGAACCTAGCTGTAGAATGAAAGGTGGCACGGGTGAAGTGATAGAAAAGCAATGTACAGTATTAACAAAATACAAAGTAGAATGCTTTCAAAGTGGTCGTCAGACAGTGACAATACTGCACTTACTTTGGGCTAAAACTTTCTAGGCTTTGTTTATTCTTTCTAATTAAGCCTTATACACTGTAACTCACTGACAGAACCTTTCACTGAGTCGTGAGGGTTCACGTCTGACTCCATATCTAACACAATGACAGAACACTAGTGGCCTGAAGCCTGCCTGGAAAAAGGCGAGAGAGAGAAACTCTGGAGTAGAGAGGGAACAATTGACTCCGAGTTGACTCTGATCAAGAAAGATTCTTCCCAGCCAAACATCTCTTAAACCATCATATGAGGGTGCCATATATCCAACAGTTACTGGTGTCTGCTATGAGGTCAATAGCAATTAGCAAAGTGTTTGTTAGTGAACAGAATTAAAAATTCCAAGGAAATGTAAAATGAAATTAAGAGACCCTGCTCTGGAATTCACTGAGTGGCACACAGGATGCTTTGAAACTACTCTTCCCCCCACTTCTACATGAAGACATCGGAGGCTACTAATCGACATTCACTGAGCTGTAACTCCCAGGAATCTTGGGCAACAGCCACAATATTTAAACTGATGTGCTTGTTATTTGTTTGCTACATTTACATCCTAGATGCCCTGAGCACATCCGATCTCGCCTAATCTTGGAAGCTAAGCAGGATCAGCCCTGGTTAGTACTTGGATGGGAGACCACCAGGGAATACCAGGTGCGGTAGGCACCTGGAGTAGGAACTGGCAAACCACTCCAGTATTCCTGCCAAGAAAATTCCATGGACATGGGGTCACGAAGAGTCAGTCATGACTGTAATGATGCAACACACACACATTTACATCCTGTTTTTCCTGCACCAAGCTCACAGTTGCATAGGCCATCGGGGACACAGGTAACTCTTGTCTTTCCCATTATTATCATCGCAATGACCACATGACAGAGATCAAGATGAGAGAGAGAGAATTCAACTTTTTAATTCCCTGACCCCAGTGGGAGACATGAACCTAGCTTTCTCAAGTTACACACCCTGACCAATATAATAGGCCGCCTCTCAATACATACAGTGCTGAATTTTTTTTTTAAAAAAAATTGTATTCAAAACGTACATGCCATGTGTTTTTTATTTCATGATCAGCAGCAGCGACATGGTCTCAGATCTTAGAAGCTTAGCTGCAGAGGAGCAGCCAACCAGAGGAAGCTCATGACCAGCAGCTACGTAAACGAATACCCTGTCAGACCAAAATAATCATGGGCTGCCATGTCAGCATCTTGGCTGCAAAAGGAAGTGAATGCACATTCTGGATGGAAGACAGCCAGGTGGCATCAGAGCACATTCTTGTCCTAGGTTTGTGCTTTAGGCCATCTCTGTCACTTTGGGGGCTGCCTCAGTCAATGCAAGAGAGTTATTTATTTAGATTTCTTTCTGTACTGTGTCCAAGATGATTCATGGTGGGCGCTGTATCCATCATTATGTCATTTAAAGCTGTAATACACAGTAGGGCTCAGAATAAATAACTACCCAGCCACAGCCAAATGACTGAGAATCACAATTAAGTGACACAGATACGGCCATAGATCAACTAACCCTGATTTAATATGTGCACCTCGTGTCTCAGTTTGGCTCAGGTATGACATGGCAGTTGTACTGAAGTGCTGCCCTACACCAAGATTGTACTTGTAGATTAAGATGGTCTACAGGCAGCTTTCTCAAGTTCCATCCATTATACCATACTGCCGGACTGGGATATCAATTTGGCCTCTGCAATCCTAAAATCCAGATCAGCCTCCCCACCCCATCCTCAGCATTTCCCATGTATTCCCTTGCTCACTCACCATCTCCTTGAATGCATTCTCAATGGCTCCCACTACCAAGCTTTCATGGGAAACCACTTTTTCCATATGGAAGCGTGGCAAAGCACTGTTTGGGACCTCGGCCACGTCTTCTGCCAGAGAAGCCCTGTTTAGTTCTGCTGCATTGGCTCTGGAACTGTCTGGCAAGCAGATTGGGGGAGGTAAAGGATTGTGTAAGATGTCCACCAAGTCCCGGAGTTGGTCCCGGATATGGAAGTGAAGCAGTTTGGACGCCATGATTGCAGCTCCGCTGCCAGCATGTCCATCAAACAAGCCCCAGTAGTACAAGTACAGGCCTTTGGCACCCTGCAGGAAAAAATGATTTTTTAAAAAAATAGGGGAGGAAATCAAATGGAAAAACAATGAACCAAAAGAGATGCCAAAACAACCCAGATGAAAATGTTAAAGAGACAAAGTGGTTGTCTTTGCATCTTGGAGTTGCAGCAGTATTCTGGACCTTTCTGTGCCAGGATTACCCACCTTGTGTAAATGTGTATTTTATTTATTTATTTATTTATTTATTTATTTATTTATTTATTTATTTATTTATTTATTTATTGCATGGCAATCTAGCCCAAATGCTACTCTGGGGATGGTTAACAAAGTTGTACAAATGGTACAAGGACCATCATCATGCATCATCATGACAGAGTGAAAAGGTTTCCAGATTCTTCCAATAGTCTGGATCACATCCAGTTTTTCCATGTAACCCCAGTCCTTCAGAGGGCAGGGGATGTATTCTCATGAGAACTCATGAAGAAACTAGTCCACTTTGAACCATTTTCGATAGTCAGAAGTTGCTGGGACCTAGAAACACCTCCCTGACCCCAACCCACACCCCTCACAAGAAGATGCAGATCAGACTGTGAGGAAGTTATTGCTATGAGGTTCATGGAGTTTAGGGCCCTCTCGGGTTCCTTGGGGCAGGAAGGAGGGGTAAAAATACTTCAAACAAACAAACAAATTTAGTCCAAAGTAAGTAACTCTCCAACTTCTGGTGCAACTACAGGACTGAGAATTATTTTTCAGAAAGAAAGAAGAACAGATATCTTTGTGCTTACTACTTCTGACTCGCCAGGAGTTTCCTTGCCAATCGGGTTATTCCTCACACTGCGTCTTTCCACAAACACTGCTTCACAGCAAGCTTGATCCTCATTATGTTGACTTTTACCAGCATTTCTCACTCTGGGCAAGAAAGAGAGACAAAAGACAGGCATAAGATGGGGTGACTTCAAATGTTCACTCAAATAAGTGGAAACATGTTGATTCATATTATGCCAGCTCCGATGCAAACTAAAATCAAAGCTGAAATAAACAAAGCAGTTGACGTGTGTTTTCAGAGAATAGAAGGCAATCAGAAAAAGAGTTCACAACACTTTAAAAGCACTATACAGCAGGGCCAACTTAAAAACACTCTAAGCCAGCCATTCTCAATCTTTTCTTGGGCCACAACCATAAACATAATATGAAAGAAATATAAGCTGGATTAGGATGGTATAAGTTGCATAATGAACCTTATAAGGTGATGTGAGGAGAACTGTTTCCAGTTTGTGGCCCCTTTCAAATGTGCATGGCCCCCAGTGGGGGCTGTATGACCTCTGTTGATAATGGCCGCTCTACACTGCCATGTTTTAGAAGTCGCCCAGTATAACCAAAGAAATACATTCTAAGCAACAGCATGGAAAAAGAACGTCATGTTCCAATGAGAACTATAGGCAGTTTCATCTTTTTCACATTTTGCTGATTTCCTTATGAGAAGGTGGCGGGCAGAAGCAACAGTGGAAAAATAAAACAGTCTTATAAGTGGAACACGCCACTGTCTGAAGCCCACATAAAATTCAGTGATTCGGGCAGGGTGATAGTGTAAAAGTGTCATCTTCAGCCACAACGTTGTCTTCTGTATAGAGATGGGCACAACTCAAAAAAATGGTGTTTCGTTTGTCGTTTGTTGTTTAGGGGGTCCGTTTTGGTTCGTTTTCATTTTTCGTGAATTTTTGCAAAAAAATTCATTTTCATTTTGTTACGTAACGAAATGAAAAAAATGAAAACAAAAATGAAAAATTGCTGTTTCGTTACCATTTATTACAGTTCAATGTATTTGCTGTAACGAAAATGAAACGGATGACAAAATTTCTGGTGTTTCGTTTCGTTTCATTTTGGAGACAAAATTTGTTTTTCATTTCGTTATGTAACGAAATGAAAAAAACGAAAATGAAAACGAAAACAAAAAATTGCTCGTTTCGTGCCCATCTCTACTTCTGTACTCATTGTTCCATAAACAGAGAGGCTTACAGCGTATCCAGATGTTGTTGTCAAGTTTCACCGACAAATCTCCAATACTTTACCACTAATCTTGTTAAGAAGGGAAATATGGACTCACTGGACTATGCTTTTTGGCTAAAAGCCATCAGTCTAGAAATACTGCCCTTTACCCTCCAATTGCCTTCAAACACTGAAGGAGAGCTCCAGCTTAGATGGTGTCACACTAGGGTATCTGTTCTGGCCAATTCTTTGGAGAAAATCTTGAGTGAAGTTAGACTCTTCCAGCAATCTAACAGGCAATGGCCAACACTTCTTCTCACACTGGAGAACTTAATGAGTAAAATGAACAAGCATTTGCGTTCAGAGGAGATAAAGAGTTCTTCTCATTGTTTGCTTTCTTGCATTTGGACTGCAAAAAGGATGGGACTCATGGGAGCGTTCACATTTGTGGGGTGGGGTGGGGTGAGGGGGGAAACCCAGCTCTGTAGGAGGAAGTTGTAGAAATGTTAAATGGGAACTTTCCCTGGACAAGAATTTGCAGCAGTACTGCTCGTAGAACAAAACATTGGTTGCCGTTGGCTGGAACTGTTCCTACGGACCTTTTAAAACTCCTTGCTCTAAGATGTATTTCCTCAGATTTGAGAGGCTAGAAAAACCTTTTATGTGCCTTGGGAACAACATATTACACATATTAAAGGAACCTAAACTAAGAAAGAGTATGTTAAGTGTCCTTTTTTCAAACTGCAAAACAGAAATAATTGCACACAAGATGCAAACAGGACTGCCCCATCTCTGCTGTCTTTCTGGAACCAGGCAAAGACCTTTCTCTTCAGGCAAGCTTTCCCTGAATGAGGGAACACCTATTATGTGTCTTTTATATGAATCTACACAGACTTCATGTTTATAACCACTTATAACTTTGTGTTTATATCTCCCCTTGTGTGAGTGCACTGACACTATGTTTTCAATGTCAGTTTCCATTACTCATAACTTTTAGATGGTCTACTGTACCTGATTACATGAAATTTATACTCTTCTCTTTAACTGCTCACATTCCCTTGCAGCCCTAATGTTGCCTTTTAATGCTGTAAGTTGTCCCTCAATTCCCTGTTCTCAAACTTAAATATGTCTTAACTGTACTGGACTGTATATTGTCCTTCGTTACTGTAAGCCGCCTTGGGTCCTTTTCCAAGGAGAAAGGCGAGGCTAAAAATACTCTAAATAAAGAGAGAGAGAGAGAGAGAGAGAGAGAGAGAGAGAGAAACCCCATGCATTTTCTTGCACACACAATATGCATATATCAGGTCCTAGAAAATCAATGCAAGCCTGATTATTTTGAGAAAAATGTTGCATTTTGCAACACCAGACCATATACTTTCCTGTTTGGGAAAAGGACCCAGGGCCTCAGTACTGTTGCTGTTCCTCTGAAAAGACAGGAAGAAATGTTGCAAGACATACAGCATGAAAACAGGAACTGTACAGGAGAATGACTAAATAGTATTCTTCTCATACCCCTGTACAGAATGCAATGCTGCAGGCAATGGATCTTTCAGCTTAGTAGTTGTACATTTTCTTGCACCCACTAGTTGCTCATGATTGGGGAGATGCATTTTTATTCCGGCATTGCAGGAGGCTACCCTTGTTTGTATCTGACATGCATCTAAGCAGCAGAGTTGTAAACTTTTCAACCAGCCCCAAAGCCTGTACATTTAAAACTTTGACCTCCAATAACTGAATTTTTGGGCACTCTCCTCCTCTCAGTGGTAAATGCTAACAAAAGATAAAAATGAAAAGAGAATGATAAAAATTGGACCAGACTTTGCAAGAGTTCAGAAATCCAGAAGCTCCCAGGCAACACCACGACTTGGAACTGTAGATTATTTAAAACTGTTGTATCCTGTGCTGTTCCTATCTTCTTGGCCACAGTGCTTGGATAAGTGATCTAAATCTAATTGCCAGTCCCAGTTAGAACAGAACTGTAAATCAACGTTATCACAATTCCATTGATTTTATGGTCTACTTTAGTTGGGGCTACCAGTTCACTTCAGGCAATGATGAGTAATGTGGAATCTTCCCAAAAACATATAGACTGTCTCTATGATCTCAAGGGCCCCTTGGGTCCTTCTGGAGAGAAAGGAATGCTTAAGAGCTAGAAAAACTTCCATCCTGTGGTAGAGAGTGGGAATAGTGCCTACACAGCTCTGCTTCCCTTTTCATGTGGAAGGGTCAAACATTTATCTCCATGCTCTGAGAAGGTTTTCCTGTTGATCCCTCTGCCCATCAGTCTGTGTCAAAAACAGCCAATGCAGGAGCTGGTTGAAATTTCTGATGGTACTATTGGGCCTGAGAGTCAGTATGGTATAATGGATAGGGTGACAAACATTCAGGAGACCTGGTTTCAAATCTCCATAGAATCCTAGAATAGTGAAATTGGAAGAGTCCTATAAGGCCATCAAGTCCAACCGTCCGCTCCATGCAGGAATACAAGTCAAAGGATATCTGCCAGGTGGTTGTCCAAATTTCTCTTGAATGCCTCCAATGTTGGACCACCTCTTGAGGTCACTGGTTCCAAATTCACTTGGGGTAAACTGAAGGACAACACCAGTAAAATGTCTTCTTAAATATCTCACATACTTTGAACACCCTGTATAGGGTCCCCATCTGTCAGACACAACTTGATGGCACATAAAAAAACAAAACACTGAAACTATGATTTGATACAAGTTGTGTCAATAAACGTAGAAACCGATATGGATCAACCAACAATTTATACAACTTCACAATAACCAGCTGCCCATTTTCAATTTATGCTTATTTCTTCCTTATCAAGCTAGATAGAAAGCACAGAAACTACCTTTATTTCTCTTTCTCTGGTCTGATCTGGCATAAAACTACAGATAGACATTAAGATGGGTTTGTGGTGGAGTACCAAGAATTTCTTTTATACAAGTCTCGTCTGCAATGGCACCAGGGAGCCTACAATAGCTGTAATGTGCACTGGCTTTCTAGACCATGTTAAATGCACCTATATATTTTAAAAGCAGCCCAAGAGGAGTTTCAGCAATACATATTTAAATTGTGGAATTCACTACCTAATGGTATAGCGATGTTCTCGATCTTGGATGACTTTACAAGGACATCAAGCAAATTTCTGTATGATGGAATGATGGACATATTTGTCTTTCTATGTGTATTTCTCTACTAGATGTAGTGTGCCTCTTTATATTAGTTGGTGGGAAACACAGGTACTGGGAAATCACTTTTATGCTCATGCCCTGTTTGGGAATGCCAATTGGCAATTGGTTGGCCATCATGTAAACTGAATATTGGATTAAACATTTGTTCTGATCTGCTGGATATATTTTTTCTTAAATGCCAATGCTGAAACAGCTGAAATTTACACATGCACACACAAGAGGAAGACTGCACTGTATTTCCCAAGCACATTTCCATCTGCTGTGTCTTGAAGCCTCTACTGGCATTGCTCTCGATTCCACCATCTTTACGTTGGGTCAGGACTGTCTGAACAAATGAAACCAGCACTGAACAAAACGATGAACAAAAATAATCAAGTGTAGTGGTCTTAGAGAAACTGTATATACAGCAGTAATCTCTTCGTTCTCTTTTCTCAGGCTAAGCCCATCTCTTTGAAAAGGCAGATAAAGGATCATAGGTGAAACTAGATACAACACTGTAACAGAAGCCACAGAATGCGCTCAATTGTTTGCTGTCTTTGCAATATGAATGACACAAACCATATCAGTGAAACAAATGCTGGATCAGTTGCCTTTGTTGTCCTTTTCTCCATGTGCTAGTCAGGAAAGCTGCCTATTTTCAAAGTCCTACAAATACTGTATATTAATTCATTTAAAAACTCAGTCAAGAAAAGCTCTTTCCGCAATGGGTGGGAGACCCCAGATATTGGAAACATTTTAGAATCATTGCTCCCTGAATTCCCAGTTGATGTGGCCATTGCCACACTGATTAGGAAGTTCTGTTGTATCTCCATAACTTTTCCAAATAGTAGGCAGGAGAAAGAAAAAAACTCATTACAAGTAGAATTGTGGCCGGTGTAACTTATTAATAACTCTTTCTCTATGAAATGGCCCAAATCCAGCTTGCTCTGTTAAATACATTCTATATACAAGTTGACTTTTCCAAGTTAAAACAGGAAGTTCCCTGATGTGAAAACATTTACATTGATACAGTTTCTCCAGCATTACAGACCTTTCATAGAGATTTCTTAGAATCAAATTGATTCTAAACAGTTTTTCCTGGAAGCAGATTTCAACGTATTGTACTCTCTAAATTAAAATGTGTCTCCAGCAGCAGACTAAGGTTGAAGCTCAAAGACACACTGAACTCAGTAACATATATTTCCAGTTTACTGTATATGCATTCACTGGATTAGGTTACATTAAGATATTTTATAGGACTTCAATAGGATTACTCAAAAAGCAAAAGATAACAGGTTAAATTTTCATCTGAGAGCAACATCCTAGGTATCTCCCTCCTTCAATTAATGTTCCAAAAGGAAAGAAAACCAGATCAGAAAGATAACTTCTTTGCCCAGATAATTATATTTAGAACTTGTATCATTATCTCAGGGATGAGCCCTAGTAACCTTCTTATAAGAGAAGCTTCCCTGCCAAACAAAGGCAAACTAAGGTCACAGCACTGAGAAGTCATGAGACCACCTTGAGAAGTGGAACATTCAATAAACTGGAAACTGAAACAGATATTGTGTATAAAAACGATTGTAGGAAAACATATAAGTTAAAATGGAGAACAGCAGAAACTCTGTTTAATGCCATTATAGGAAATTTGATACCTGAAGAGCAATATTGATTTTTTATGTCTCTGCTAAATAAACACTGCTGTGTTTTTCTGGCTACTATGTCTTTGAAAGTTAGATGGCATCTCTCCCCACATCAATGCCAGGAAAAGCTTCATAGGCTGAACTGCTATTCATCAAGCAGGTGTTAAAATAAGGGGCCCATATCAGAATAAAACATAGGAACCTAAAACAGATATTTTTAAAATGGTGTATGTACTTTTTTAAAAATTTGAATATTTTTACACCACCTGTCTCCTTAGAAAAGGACCCAAGGTGGCTTACAATAATGAGGGACAATATACAGTCCAGAACATTTAAGACATATTCAAGTTAACAACAGGAAGTTTGAAGATGTATCTTAGAGCCTTTGTACACAACCCCTAAACTCCGCAGCAAATGGCTGCAAGCTCCGGAGTTTACAAGTGTTTCCCCACCAGCTACGGAGTTTGCAGGAAATTAAGTGCGACCCCGCCCACCTAAGCGTGTCCCAGTGCACTTTTCTTGTACCTGCTCGAGGAGGGTGAAAATCCCCAGGTCCAGATTTAGTCTGGTCTCCTGGCTTCTGTTTGTGGGTTTTTTTTTTTTGCCTCCCGCCCCTTTAAGAGAAGGGGCGGGAGGGAAAAAAGCAAACAGAAGAGAAGGAATCAACACGGCAGACCTCCGGGAAGCTTCCGAGGTGAGCTGCATTTTTCCTCTCTTTCTTCCTCCCTCCCCTCACGCAGACAGGAGCAGGGAAGTGCGGAGTGGTGGGGACGCAGGAAGAGCAATGAACCCCTAAGATCTCTGGTCCTAATTTAAGTGGCCAGCGGATATTAGGGGTTGTGTGAAAAGGCCCTTAGAATATTAAAAAGTAATATTAGAGCTAAAAGGAGCACACAAGAAGAAAAGAAAAATCCATTATGAGGGTGAAAAGCAACATGGTGTTCTTATGAAATCAGTCAATGCAATCATGTATGGTAATCCATATAAAGTCACATACTAGGACGGTAGTCCCTCATTCATGGAAAGCTTGCCTGAAGAGGAAGGTCTTTGCCTGCTTCTGGAAAGATAGCAGAGATGGGGAAGTCCTGGCCTCCAGTGGAAGAGAGTTCCTAAGTCTGGGAGGAGCAACAGAGAAGGCCCTTTCATGTGTTCTTATGAGATGCACCTGTGAAGGTGGTGGGATGAGACAAATACCTCTTCTGATGGCCTTTGCACCCAAGCCAGTTCATACTGCAATATTCAATCTTTGAGGTAGCTTGGACCCAGGCCGTTTTGTGCTTTGTAGGTTAAGGTCAGCACCTTGAATTGTGCCTGATAGCCAATTGGCAGCCAGTGGAGCTGCTTTAGTAGGGGTTTAATGTGATCTCCGTACCCCGACCCAGTCAGCAATCTAGCCGCTGTGGAACTGGTGTATTAGTTTTAATTTTGCAAAGGCACCCCTGGCCACAGCTGTAACCTGGGCATCTAGCCTCAAGTATGAGTCCAGGAGCACACCCCTAGCTACTCAACTCTTTTTTCAATTGGGGGTTAATCCCATCCAGTACAGGTTGCATCCCTATGCCTTGATCTCCTTTTTGACTGACCAAAAGCAGCTCTGTCTTGTCTTGGTTTAATTTCAGTTTGTTCTTCCTCATCCAGTTCATTACTGAAGCTAAGCAATGATCTAAAGTCGAAATAGCTGCCTTGGAATCCGGAGATGACGAGAGGTAGAATTGAGTGTCATTGGCATACTAGTGACACTTCACCCCAAAACTCTGAATAATTTCCCCCAGGGGCTTCATATAAATGTTAAATAACATACGAGACAGAACCGAACCCTGTGGTACCCTGCAGATCAGTGGCCATGGTGTTGAACACGAGCCCCCTATCACCACTTTCTGCATTCCCTCATGCAGGAAGGACTGAAGCCACTGTAAGACAGTGCCCCCAAGTCCCATTTCAGAGAGATGGGTCAGGAGGATGCTGTGGATGATAGTGTCAAAAGCAGTTGAGAGGTCCAGTAAGACCAAGAGGGACACAGATCCTTTATCCATTTCCCTGCGTAGGTCATCTACCAAGGCAACCAATGCCCTCTCAGTCCCATAACCAGGCCTGAAGCCAGATTGAGCTGGATCCATATAGTTTATTTCATCCAGAAATCTCTGCAGCTGTGAAGCCACAACCCAGTCTAGTACGTTACCCAAGAATGGAATGTTAGATACCTGCCTGTGATTGTTCAGTATTGTTGGATCTAAAGAGGTCTTTTTCCTTCAAGCATGCTGGAATCCTGCCCTGTTGCAAGGAGGCATTCACTACTCTTCCTAACCAATCTGACAGACCCTCTCTGGCAGCTTTTATGAGTCAAGAAGGGCAAGGGTCCAACGGACATGTGGTGTCCCTCATCTCCCCAAAAATCCTGACCTCATCATCAGGCTGTAGGAGCTGAAACTCACACATTAATACAGGGCAGGGACAGTTTTATTTATAGGCTCTGGATCAATAGCAGCATCCAGGTCAGCCTGGACCTGTACAATTTTGACTGTAAAGGATTGCACAGATTCTTTGCAGTGAGTTACAGAGTGGTCTGTGTTATCCACCAGTGGGTCTACATGTAACAAACTTTTGACAATTCGGAAAAGCTCTGCTGGCAATTCCGTGCCAAAGCAATGGTGGTAAAGAAAAATGATTTCTTTGCTGCTCTTTGCCTTGGAATAAGCTTTCCAATGGCCTTTCACTCTTTCTTTATCTGCTTCAGTCTGAGTTTTCCACCAACGCCTTTCAGCTCTACAGACCACCCTTTTCATATTTGCCAGTTCCCTAGTAAACCAAGCAGCCAGTTTGGCTGTACTTTGAGGAAGGAGACGTTTAGGGGCGATCAGGTCAATGGCTTTGCTCATTTCTTCATTACAAAGATCAACTAAGGATTCAATGGAATCATCCATTAAAGAGGTGGGAAACTCCCCTAAGGAAACTACAAAACCATCTGGATCCATCAACCTTCTTGGACGAATTGCTTTTTTCTGACTTCCACCCCCGCCCAGACTCTGCGTTCCAGTGAGCCTAAAGTGCACCAGATAATGGTCTGTCCATGACAATGGGACTACAGATAGTTCCTTTACACCGAGGTTCACAATATCCATACTGAGGCAGAAGACTAGGTCTAAGGTGTGGCCTGCAGAATGAGTAGGGGCACACATGATTTGAGACAGACCCGCAGTTGTCATGGATGTCATGTAGTCTTCAGAACCCCCTGACAAAGCTGCCTCGGCATGGATGTTAAAGTCCCCCAGCACGAAGAGCCGTGAGATTCCAATACCACCCCTGTTATCAGTTCAGTTAGCTGAGGTAGAGAAGTTGCTGTGTCTCGGAGACAGCAGTATGCCAAGAGAATTCCTATCTTGTCCCTGGCTCCTACTTTTAGGAACATACCTTCAAATCCAGGGAACTGGGAAATGTGGCATCCAATAAGAGGGATGGAGTTGTGATAGACTATTGCCACTCTTCCACCCTGTTCCCCTGGTCTTGCCTGTTGTTCTACAGAGAAACCTGGAGGACATAGCTGAGTGAGATTGACACCCCCAGCCTCCTCCAGCCAAGTCTTTGTGATGCAAGTGAGATCAGCACGTTCTTTCAGGATCAGGTCCTGGATTAATGTTGATTTCCCATTTACTGATCTAGCATTCAATAGCAATATTTTAGTCCAGGGATCTTGTCATCAAGGTTTACAGAATATTCTAAATTTGTAGATAACTTGGGGGTTAACAGAAATGTAAGTATAGTCCTTCTGTGTTACAGAAGTTTGGTGAACCTTATGATTCCCATGTCTTCCTCTATCAACAACAGTAGTAATATGTCTCCTTTCATTGCCTTGCAAAGTCTCTTTTCCATAAAACAACATTTTCCCCAGGCAGTTGCACAACAATCTGTGGTGCTTCCTGCAATGCTTCCTGTGGTGCTAAGTGTGTGCCAAGTGTGCATTTAGCGCCACACATTTGCCCCAGAAATGCTGCCTCTGGCAGCCCCAAAGTGTTTTATGACTGCCAAAATACCTGTACACAAGTCACATAATTGTCCTAAAGAAAATGGTTTAATTTTACATAACTGGCAATTTTTTATCTTCTGGAGTCTCGACACAAACACACACACTTACACACTCTTTAGGGACATATTTTCAAGTATTAACAGTTGCAATGGAGTGTGTATGTGTGTGTGGGGGGGTTAAATCAAATCAGATATGAAATACAGTATTTTAGTGTATGACACTATATTTTTGTCTAAAATTGTTAAATTAAAAATTGAGAAATGCCTTACACATGAAAGTAAGCTGAGAAGAAAACCTAGCAATTGAGAAACTGTAATTTTGGGTTGAAAAGGTAGGGGGGTAATCTTATATATAGGGGCATCTTATAGAAGGAAAAATATAGTAAATGCATGGCTTAGCAGCTATTTATTTATTTATTTATTTATTTATTTATTTATTTATTTATTTATTTAT
>JAHTLZ010000129.1:68801696-68823146 GCA_023846285.1 Phrynocephalus versicolor
TATTTATTTATTTATTTATTTATTTATTTATTTATTTATTTATTTATCTTGTATCCCGCCCATCTTCCCACTGAGAACTCTGGGCAGCTTACAACGATAAAACAGGTAATAAAAACACTAAACAAAAGGCAGACCCAAGCGTACATTTGTAGAGGACTGTAGCTTTCTTCTAATGCCTTTTTATCATTGTTTGGTTTTACCCTATGAAAAGAAAATCTGATTTTTACTAGTTACCAACTTAATGAGATCCACTTGTCTTTCTGAGTCAAATCTTGAAATGGAATTTTAATATTATTCTTCTCAAGGTGATGTGATGATTCTGCCTCTCTTGTCCCATTTCAACATACCGGTATTATGAGCGAAGCCCAAGAAAGCTAAAAGAACTCTCCATAAGTTTTGACAAATGTGAGAAAGGACTCCAGCAAGGAATTACTCTCTCTCAAGGTTACTGTATTCCACAAACCTTCCTACAGAGAAGGTTTCCCCATGAACCAACACTTTCCTCTGCCTCTCTCTGCACTTTATACTGAGTATATACCAACTACAGAAGAGTTCACTTCCTTTCTGAGAAGGAGCACAAGGGACAGTGTTAGCCAGTCTCAGATCTGGATTCTGCAACTGTGGACAAACTTA
Organism: Phrynocephalus versicolor; assembly: GCA_023846285.1. Taxonomy (NCBI): domain Eukaryota; kingdom Metazoa; phylum Chordata; class Lepidosauria; order Squamata; family Agamidae; genus Phrynocephalus; species Phrynocephalus versicolor. The sequence continues at coordinate 68,802,330 of JAHTLZ010000129.1, forward strand.
CAAAGGACAGCAGACACTGCAGTAGCAGCTTTATTTGGCCTGCCACCAAATACATAAACATGTGGCCTAACACAGCTGTCCCTGTGGAATGGATTTTGGCATTTGTTTTATGCCACCTTGGCTACCACTTCTTTCTAGGGACAGGCTTGTAATATATTAATAGGCACTTTCTCCCCATGTTTCTGGAAGATATGAGAGTATATATGCCACAAGAGATAAGATAAATTCTTCTCCTGCCCTTGGCTGGTTCCAAGAACAGCAAGAAGACACAAAAGCCTGCCCTGTGTTGCTTCTGGCTCGTCTCCCTTTGCCTCCGCAGAGCATCTCCTGGAAGCAGCTTAAGGTGAGCAAAGGATCTCTAGAAGCTGATTGGCTACTCGCGTGTCCGCCTCCACTTTAGGGCGGGGCCCTGGTACCCACCCATGCCCTTGGGCTGTGCAGGAGGGGAGGCGCGGCCACCAGCAACCTGGCAAAGACTAGGAGTGGCGTCACTGCGCGCTGGGTTCGACTGGGAGAGCATGGAAGGTGAGCGCGCTTGGGGGCATCGCCAGCCGGGCGATTCAGCGCACCCCTGTGCGGTCAAATCCCACCTAACCCCGTTTTTAGGACCGTGTGTCCAGCCTAAATTTAAGTGAAAAGTTTCAGCAGTGCTCCGTTTTTTCATAGAGGTGGGGAGGAAGAGGCTGCCATCAATTCGACACTGATGATTAAGTCAGATCGCAAGAAGAGCCCCGGGTGGATCATCATCATCACACCACCCACGACCGTGTGCCGTTCAGCCTCCTGTCATGTTTCCTGCAGTAGGCGGACAGCTGACTTTGAGAAGAAGCCCGCAAGGAGCATCCGAAGGGGGTAGTCCTTCCCACTTCGTGGCTAGTTGCTCCCTAGTGGACTCTTGGAAATGCACTCTTGATATGCTCAGATACACTGTTCCAAGGTATCACACGGTGCAGGTTATCACAACCACAGGGTAGAGATATCATCACAACCACAGGGTAGCCGAATACTGAGGAATGAAATACCCCCTCCTCCACATGGCCATCCAATTTTTCCCCTCCCGTGTCCCCCCCCCCCCCATCAGTTCCCTGCATCGTAAGGAGTTACTCCCCTCCCCTAAGTATCTCCCTCCCTCCTTCCTCCCGTCCCCGCCGGTGCCCCTCCCGCCCCGCCCCGCGCGCCTACTCGGCATAGCCGGTGCTCCAGGGCAGGCGTCGGCGACTCTCGCGGGGACTCTGGACGGCTCTGCCGGTGTGGTCATCCGCCCGTAGAAGTTCCTCGGGCGTGAGCTGCAGGAACGCCGGCCGCGAGAAGCTGCCGCCTCGGGGCGGCTCCCGGCTGGAGCTGCTGCTGGGGGCGGTGGTGGTAGTGGCGGAGGAGGCGGAGGACGACGAGGAGGAAGCGGAGGCAGCGGCTGCGGCGGAGCTGGAGCTGGAGCCGGGCCCGGGGGGAGCGGGCGGAGTCGGCGGAGGCGTCGTTCTTGCGGCGGCGGAGGCCGAGGCGGTGGGCTGCGAGTTGGAGGGGCTTCCTCCGCCTCCCAGGCCCCCGACGAGTTGCGCCATCGCCGAGCGCACCCTCCCTAACATGCTGGTGGTGGTGGTGGCGGCGGCGGCGGTGCTGCTCCTGCCGCCGGGCGCCTCGGGTTCGGTGCGGCCGGCGGAGGAGGAGGAGGAGGCGCGCGCGGGCGGGCTCCGCTCCCCGCCTCCCTCCTGCGCCTCGACTCAGGCTATGGAGGCGGCGGCGGCGGCAGGGAATCTCCGCACACCTTCCCACTCTGTTCCCCCACCCCAACCCAGGAGCCTTGCCAGCACACACCGAGCCTAGAAAAAAGCCTCGTCTCTCAGTCTCCCCACCCCCACCCCCCAGGCGATTCTGTTTCTATCGCCACCTCTCACGGACCCACACGCCCTCTACCTCGCTTTTCGGTGCCCAAGGGCGACCCTCTGCTCTGGACCCTTCTGATTCTGAAGGTTCTAGCCGCCCCTGGCCGCTGGTGTGCCTTAGAGCCAGAAAAGGAAACCAACCCCTTCCCTAAGCCTGTGAAGATTCTCAGTCATCCAGGTGAGTTTATCTGGAAGTTGAGGCATGGCAAGTGGACTTCTTGAGAGACAAATGTTTCCCTGCTCATCCAAAGAGCTTCCTAGTCTGAGGAATGCTAGTTGGGAGTCCTCCATGTTAGAGTTCATTTTGGCCTCTTGTCATCCTGGTCTAAAATAGGCTCATGAGATGAACAATAGGCCATTGTGCTGAAACCCATAAAGTGGTGGAGGTGTGAATTATTTTTGATTTGTATGCTGATTGTTGAAATGGCTGCTTGATAAGTGGCAGATAGACTGCGCCTGAGGCCTCCACCTCTGTTGAGAGAGGGGTTTTCAGTGCTCACATGAATGGCTTCCCTGCGCCTCTCTCAAACTTCTTTGTCTAATATGTGTACATCCTCATCATTGAATTAGTGCCCTTTGTCCTTCAAATGGAGGTGTACTGCTGATTCTGGTCCTGAGCTGTTGCCCCTCCTATGTTGGGCCATCCTCTTCTTTAATAGCTGTTTAATTTCTCCAGTGTAGAGGTCTGTGTTTGTGAATCAGAAGTAAACAGGGATGTGGTATTTGCCAAAAATCCTTTTAAGCTTTTCTGACACTCCAGCCATGTAGGGAATGACCAGGTTCTTCCACTCTCAACAAGAGGTGAGGGGGGTTCAGGCACAGTCTATCTGGCACTTATCAGGCTGTGATTTCAATAGTCCCTAGATAATCAAAAATACTTCGCACCTCCACCACCAAGGCCATAGCTAACAACCCCTACATAGGAGTTTCACTACCTTAGCCCATTGTCCACCTAATGGCCTATTGTGTCACCTAACAATCCTACTCAGGCCATTGTTCTTCTTATGAGCCTATTTCAGACCAGGGTGACATGAGGTCAAAGTGAGCTATAAAATGGAGGACTCACAGCTAGCTTTCTTCAGACTGATGAAGCTCTTTGGATGAGCCGTGAAATGCTCCAATCTCTCAAGAAAAGAAGTCCAGTTGCCATGACTCATCTTCCAGAACAACCCCTTCCCTACAATCCCATCACATATGATGTGCCTGAAAGAGCCCCACAGCGTGCCAGAACAGATGTGCCTGAAAGATCTCCCTAAATATTTGATCCTTAAACTCTTAAGCACACCCAAGCATTCTGTGAAAAACCTGTCTGAGCACTCTGTAATCCCCCCAAGTGGCACCCTTGACTTCTTCTTTGTTCCCATCCTTGTGATTGGAATCTCTCCCAGTGTCTGCCCCAGCCTTCTTTGCCACACATGTTCCATTGTGATGGAACCCACTTTGTCCTCAACACTGCAACCGTGGTTTATGACAGAGGATGATCTAGAAGGATGTGTTCATTTGTGCAGTGTTAAAAGGTAAAGCTGCCCACTCTGTAGAGTTTCTGTCCCAATACATTTTGCCTCACATGTTCATGCACCCAGGGCCGGTGCTAGATTTTTTTTGTGCCCTAGGTGAGGGGCTGGGGGTGGGGCGGGCGGCAGGCGGGGCGGTGGGAACGGTGGGTGGGCAGGGTGGTGGCGGATAGCGGGTGGCGGATAGCGGGGGATGGCGACAGGCGCAGGGGGCGGTGGGCAGTGATGGGCAGACAGCGACGGGCGGCTGGTGGGTGGGGGGTACGGATGGTGGTGGCCAGCAGCGGGGGGGGCAGGCTGTCCAGCACACTCTCTCCATTTTGGCACCCTAGGCAACTGCCTAGTTCGCCTTAATGGAAGCGCCGGCCCTGCATGCACCCCATTCCCAGAAGTGAGATTCCATTTCCCATCAACCTTGTCCAGCATAGCCGTGAAGGAAGTAGGAATCTAGTAACATCTGGAGAGCCACAGGTGCCCATGTGTTTCCTTTTACTCTTATCTGAGTGACAGTTTGGACAGTGACCTTTATTTTGTGAGCCCACTCAAAAGGGAATTGGAAGAAAAATGGTCTTCGCCTGCTGACGATGTACTCAGGATCTCAGAATCACTGAGCATATTCAACTTGAGGTATTTGTTGTAGAGTGGAAGAAGAAGTCATTTGGGTCAACCCACCCCACCCAGATCAGGGAAAGAGAACTTGCTTGATTTATCAAAAAAACCTATGTTTACTGAGCTGTCTGCCAGATACATCTGACCTACTGGCTGCTCTATGGTGCAGTATTATTATATAACAACTCAGCTGATGCTTCTCTTGAGACTTACAGTTTTGATGCAGTTGAACAGTCAATTGCACCAATAGCTTTTGACCAGGATGTCTGAAGGATCATATTGACCGAAATTCTCTTGGGTAGCTATCCAAAAGCTGCAGAACCTGATATACAACAGATAATGTCCACAGAGATTTATTTAGCTTAGGAGAATTTGCTTCCAAAAGTTCTGCCATTTGCATTATGCCATCATAAATAGACAAAAAGATTTTGGCTTTTGTCACATAAGAGTCTGCTTGGGTTCTAAAATATTCTAAAGGTAGATAGACCCCTCTCTTGCTTCTCCATCATCAGAGGATCTTGAAGAGGATGCAAAAGATAGCTTCCTTGGTCATCACTAGAGATGGGCACAAAACGAACAATTTTTCGTTTTCGTTTTCATTTTTTGGTTTCATTATGCAACGAAATGACAAACGAATTTTGTCTCTAAAATGAAACGAAACGAACAGAAACACCAGAAATTTTGTCATCTGTTTCGTTTTCGTTACAGCAATAAATTTGAACTGCTTTAAATGCTAAAAGTCACAAAAATTGAAATAAATGGTAATGAAACGGTAACAAAACGGTAATGAAATGAACGAAAATGAAAACAATTTTTTTGCAAAAACTCGCGAAAAACGGAAATGAACCGAAACGGACCCCCTAAACAACAAACGAAACACCATTTTTTTGATTCGTGCCCATCTCTAGTCATCACTTCCAGGCACAGGAACTCTTTGTCAAGGGATGCTCAGCTGGCTCCCACTATTATTCCTCAAGGCAAGTTGTTGCTTAAGTGCTTGCTGCTATACTCAGATGGCAATTATAGTTCAGCACTGGTACCTGGGTATATCATGTCAAACGGCAGCAACAAGGCTGCGCATGTCCCTGTGCAGTGTGTAGGAGACACACATCCATCACATTAACCTTTCTTGCTGTTCAACAGAAGTTCTCTGCTAATGTTTCCCAGTGGAAAGGGGCATAGAAATATGCCTGACTTAACGGCACAGAGAGGCTGGCATAGAGCTTTTGCCTTCTCCATTTATTTCCGCACGATTCCTTGGCTACCACTAATGGCACTTTAAAAGACAAAGTTAATTATTCCATTCATTGTCAAAGCAAGGAGACATTACATTTCCCAAAATGAGAACAGTTTCAGACATACGTTCTCTGTTTTTCAAATAATATGCTTGCTTTTAGCCTGTTGTTTGGAGCTGGCGCCATTTGGATGTGTCGGCCAGTGTCATAGGCTACTCACACTAAGCGTAGAAAGGGTTTGTTGAACAAACTGGCCACCTCCTTAGTGGTGCAGGCAAGAAAGTTGATGACCTGTTTGTTTTCCAGAAAGTATGGTTGTGATCCATCAGCATTTTGCATCACTTGTGCCCTTGGTGTATTCAGCCCAGGAATAAATGTGCTACAGCAGCACCTTTCTTGGCATGAAAATCCTGCAAGAAGTCAAAGCAATGATGAGTAGTCAGGGTAATGGGAGAAGTTTCTTGACTTGTTTTATAACCAGGAGCAGTCTCCTGTTGAAAATGCATTTGAAAAGTAAGCAAGGAAGTTCTAACTGGCAGCTACCTCTGCCTGCCTTCTATCCAAGGAGGATAAGAAAAAGCTGTGCAAGGAATCTCAGCCGAAAAAACTGACAAGGTATATGTGAATTGTGGTTTTGCAGTTGCTCAGTGTGAATCTAGTGCTGTGTTGTAGAACAGAGAAGATCGTTCCCCATGGAGTTTTCTGTGTGCTTCAATAAAGAACTGATGCCTGGAACAACTTTCATTCATCACTACTGTATGAGGCCTTGTTATTAGGAAGTATTCCAGTTTCACTACCTTCATGCACAAAGAGAAGACATATTCACATTCTACATAAATGAGTAAATGTGCATATAAGAACATAACATAAGAACATAAGAAGAGCCATGCTGGATCAGGCCAAAGGCCCATCTAGTCCAGCTTCCTGTATCTCACAGTGGCCCCACCAAATGCATCTGGGAGTGCACAAGACAAGATATCTGTCTCCTGATACCACTCCCCTGCATCTGGCCCTTGAAGTTTCCTAGTTTTAAGCCTGGAGATTACACATCTCCATCATGGTTTGTAACCCGTGATGGACTTTTCCTCCAGGAATCTGTCCAATCCCCTTTTGAAGGCATCCAGGCCAGATGCCATCACCACATCCTGTGGCAGGGAGTTCCACAGACAAACACCACGCTGGGTAAAAAAATATTTTCTTTTGTCTATTCTCCCTCTCCCAACCCTCAGTTTGATGGATGTCCCCTAGTTCTGGTATTTTGTGAGAGGGAGAAGAGCGTTCCTCTATCCACATTACTCATGCCCTGCATTATTTTGTATATCTCAATCATATATTTGCTTTGGAAAATTTATTGTTTATTTTGTTTTATTTAAAATGTAAAATTAGGTGGAAATGGTATGGAATTTATGTTTGTGGACAATATATGATGGAATAGGTGGGAGGGAGACAACCTGTCTAGACATCAAAGCCCTTTCTGTCCTTGCTTTCTCACAGGCATGCTCTCATGCTTTTTCAATTTTATGTCTTGCAAATGTAAAAGCTACATTGGAGTGGTCTTGATCCAGCTACACAGGGTTGCGTAAGGTCATGTAGAGGTGTGGTATGCCATTTAGTACAATACATACTGCCACATGGCATATGCACCATAATTGATCCTATTTGGCCCATCTTGCTTTAAAGCGAAAGAAAACTGAAAGAAAACAGCTGTAACAAAATCCAGCCTCCACTTCTGTTTCCTCTTCCTTCCAGGAATAAGTTTTTATTTATTTTTTCATATTTTCCCCTAATTGGTACAGGACATCAGCTCTGCCTTAATTAGGCTTAACAGAATGAAAAAAGAAAAGAAAAAATGTTGCTCTCCTTCCAGGGAATAGTAGAGGATGTTTTTAATTTCCCATTATTTTTAAGTGTCTAAGCTGTATGCTGAAACACTTAATGGTTTTGGGAAATTGAAAGCAGCAAGCTATCTAATCTAGTTTAAGTCCAGCAATCACACCTTCTGTAACTGAAACAAAATGGATTATCTTACCTGGATCTTTAAAAAAAGTAGTCCCTCTGCTTTAGCATGTTCCCAGAACATAGGGAAATGTTTAACACCCTTAATTGTCTGCCAGATTTGACATTTAACACTTGCAATGCAAACTTCTGCAAAACATTTGTGCACATGTAAAACAGGAAAATCAGGGATGACATTTGGCCAAATTACTCCATGACAGTTATAGCAACAATAATAAACCTCTATGACCCGAGATCCAGTTGTTGCTGAGGCTATGTTATTGCTGAAGCCAACTCATCCTCATCTCAGTGGTGACATATAACAGCACCTGTAACAATCATTTCTTGAACAACCTTTGCATGGACATTCTATTACTCAAATGTCCTTTGTTATCTGATGACTCTCAGAAGAATTGCATGACAATTTGTCAGTCATCCAATCTTTCTCCAATATCCAGTACTGAAGATGATGAACGATTCTCTTCTTCACAATGAGTACAGATTCATTGCCATAAATGTTTTAAAGACTTAGGCTACTACCCAGTAACCACATGCCTAAGCAGTAAACCTCATTGAAATACATGGAAAGCAGTACTGAGCAGACTTGTTTGTACAGGTTACAGTGAAAACACAGACATTAGGATAGGGAGTATGCCACACGAACAGTAGAGACTTCTTTCCAAAGAAGCATATAATATTGATCTGTAAAGGTTAAAAGATAGTCTTCATTCTCAGAAAGCACTCGGTTCTCTAAATCCTGATCCGGGGTACAAACATCATTTTTCCATGTAATTCTCCTCACTGAAATGAAAGAAAGAAAATATTTTAAAAACTGGTGCATTCTTCTCGGTATTGTGATTATGGAGTATATGTCTGCAGGCCATTAAAAAAAAGATGTAAAATTCCCAAAGTAGGAAACATAGAATTTTGACAACTTTACAACTTATATCTTTTTCTAATAACTATCCCAACAACAGCAACAACAATGAGCCATCAATTCTCACTTTTGGCAATCCTTTCCAGGCGGAGAATACTAACTAATGGTTTCCTATTCCTTTCTTCTGGGGGTGCCCTGAGGGTGCACATTTTATCCAAGGCCACAATAGGCTGGCTGTACTTGCAGGAGGCACAGTGGAGATTAGAACTCACATCCTCTGGCTCCACATCCAGACACTTAAATCACAAAGCTATTCAGACAACTGTACAAAGAGGGAAATATAGTAGGACCCCTGTATCCACTGATTCAGTTATCCGTGGTTGGCAGAGGAAAAAATAAATAATTCAACAGATGCAAAGCAAGCTACTGTCACAAACAGTAGCTGTAAAGCAAGCTACTGTCACAAAAATCAGGTTTTTTTTGGGGGGGGGGCATTCTCTCTTATCCATGGGAAGGCCTGGAACTGATCCCCAGTGGATACCGGGGTCCTACTGTATTGTAATTACTTCAGTTACAATTTCATATGGTGGCCAGCCCACGAGCTGTTAGTTAAAATAACTGTCCTTCTTTTGAGGCCAAACAGAGAAAATTGGGCAGAACTGTTTTAAGCAAGAAAGGACATGTGGTTATCTTATAGCATCTATCAAGCATGCAACTTAGCCTGCTTTTGTTTAATGATTGGTCATGTGGAAGAAACAGCTAGCTGTCTCTGCATGTGGATTTTGTAAATAGCAGCTTTGAATATACATCCTGTGGAAGGATGGTGCATTATTGCCTCCCAACTATGAACTCAGTGCAGTAGGTAGAGTGTCCAAGTGGGATTGGGTTTAAAATCCACTGGGGGAATGACACTGACATAGCTTCAAATATTTTAAATATAGTGGACCTTCATATAACAAACGATTTGTATAACATAAAATCTGTACAACATAAAAAAATCCGGAGCTAGGGGAAATTTGCTTAACAGAATTGTGTATGGGGCGAATCCATACAACATAAAAATGGTCGCGATTAGGATTACTCTGTTTTCAATGCATTCCTATGGGAAATTTGTGTAAAGAAAAATTTGCTTAACATAATTTCATTTGGAAGGAATTAATTCATTTATACAAGGTATCAATCACTGTATTTGTTTTAAATATTTTACTTACCAAGGCAAGTCTACTAGGATCATCTCAATTAGAATCCATGAGTCAGAATCTATGCTGCAACATATCACGATTGCAAAGCTGTCCATTTTGTCCATTTTGGCCCTTAGCTTGCACCTGGGGCTCCCGAGCAACTGCAAATTGGCACTGGTTCTTGAAAATCTTACAGGAAATTGTGTCATATGCCTTATTTCCTGTGAATGTAGGTGGTGAAATATTCAGCAAGAGGGGAGAATAGTAACGAGGTATGGGGGCATGCTGGAGTGAATTGGCTGGCTACTACTGCTCATGGTGAGACATTTCCCCATTCTGCCTAATAGAGTGGTTGGCATTGCACCCTATGTTGGGTGAACTGATTAGCTGTTGAAACCAGTAGGGAAAGTTAGGAGTGAGTTAAGTCCCACAGATGCAGTGGAAATTAAATTCAACTCATTTAGCTTGGGCACAAGCAAATTAGAGAGATAAAACTATAGAGTTATTGTTCAGATACAACTAAGCTATAGACTTAAATTAATCCACATTGATGCCCTGGAAACTTATATCACATGTTTCAGCAAACTTCATCCTTGACTTATTTTAGCTGCGGCAAATTGACCAACCCTTTGGGTAACTGAAGGAAACTTGCAGTTTCCTGAAAGGAAACTCATCGTTGATATGTATACCAATTAGCAATATCTTTCTCATAAACATGCTCAGATATTTTCTGAGGTATATATTGTATATACAGTGCACAAAAAACAGTTAACACTTTCCCCCTTCTATTTTAACTACTGAGGGATACAGAATGTGAGTGGTTTGTACTTGCAGAAAAGGCCAGTATGTGGTGAATAATTCACATTACCCACTCAGTGCTCCCTTGATTTGTTGAATCAGTGTGAGGAGAGGGGCATGGAGGAGACTATATCAGTGTGTACCTCAACCTCAACTTTTTAAAAGAAATTAAAGAATAAAAACTTGTGAGAGGTGATCCCAGAGGAGACTGTGTTAAAAATTGTGCTCTCCCCATTGGAGTTGTTAAGTAAAACTGGTGAAGTTAAAAGCAAAATCATGTACAGTGGTCCCCTGCCCTTTTGCGATTCATATACTGCGGTCCCGCTATATTGTGGGACCGTAGTATATGAAAAAAGCCCCCCTGAAGTAAGGGGCAAAGGCTGTTTCTGGCCTCCCATACTTACCCCAGGACTGGCGCTGCCCTGAACAGGCCTGCAAGGGCCTTCCCAGGGGCCTCCAGAAGGCCTGCGAAGGCCCTCACAGGCCCGTTCGGGGCAGCGCCAGGCTGGGGGTAAGTACAAGAGCCCCCAGTTAGGCCCCCCAGGCCCAACCTGAACTGCATCCACATATTGTGGATTTTCAATTACTGCGGGTCAGGTCAGGTCCCTAACCCCCATGATAGGCGGAGGGTCACTGTATGACTTTTACTCACTGAAGCATAAAGTTGGGAGTAAAATGGATATGGGGAAACCTCACAACAGATCTCTCATCACCTTAGCAACATGCCTTATCATGATAAAACCTGGAGTCCTGGCAAACCTGAGAGTGCTGGACTGGGAAAGCCAGTGTAGAGTACTGCATTTTTTAAGGATCAAAAAAACTTAATAGAAATTCTGGGCGGAAAAAAAACTGGAAATTAAACTGAAAAAAAAAAAGCTGAATTGAGAATTGCCTGCAGCTCCATATGATTAAACAGCTAAACAAACCTCCAACAATTAAAACAAAACAACAAAACATATGTGACTTTTTAAGTCTATGGCCAGATCAGAGAGGCTGACAACCACTGAGCAACACTCCCAGAAACATTTGTGGTGTTGGTAGATTTCAAGACAGCTAAATAATGGCTGTGATAAATCTTCCTGCCAGGTACTCTTCCCAGTCCCAAAACTTTGAGTCACTCTGAGTGATCAGTGCTCCACAGAGTTACCAAAATTCCACAAGATGAAGTATTTAAGCCTGCACATCAACCCTGCCAGTTGGGAACACCAAAACACCCCCAAAATATGGGGAATTTAATAAGTGATCAAGGTAAGGCCCTTCTTTAGTACCGGATAGCAACTAAGTAGCCAATTTGCCTAAGGTTCACCACCACTGGGCTAGGTTGTTTCATAGTTGCATTTACATTGTGTGATTGCTGGCAAAAGAAGTGAACTGGCTTATCCCCAGAAAAGACCAAACAATAGAACAAATGCCCATGGAGTCAGGCACAAAGTAAGCTGAAGACTGACCTTGGTATGAGATTTCCTGGTGAAGCCCTGCTTTTATAGACCACGTCCACAATTATTCACCAATTACTGTGAATTTCTTTTTGTTTTGTTGAAGTCCCTTCAAACAAAGCTTGGAACGTCATTGTTTTCAGGCTTTTCAAACAAAGCTTGCAGTTACTGTGCTGGCTGGAGGATCAGTTTCTATTCATTAATTTCAGTCTTAGTTCTTATATGGCCTTGCTTCCAGATGGGTGGTATAAAAATACAAACAAACCAACAAACAAACAAACAAATGTTGCCTCTTTGGTCACACACTGGGTACATTAAAGTGTACACAATTAATCATAGGGAAGCATGTGATACCCTGCCTGGCAGTGCAGGGTCAGCTCATGAGTGGGGTAGAGGGTCATATTTCCCCCAAAACTGTGGGTGAGCACTTGTCAAGAGGAATCCATAAATAAACCACAGATCAGTTTTGTGTCAATTCAATCCTGTCAAGAGACTGGGAAATGAGGAGTGATGGTTTCATTCTTCCTTTGAGGTACAGGCCCATTTTAACTTGATTGGGATGAGCTGGCCAAAGCAGGGAGGGATGAATTGTCTGTTAATTAGAAGGCTCTGCCATCTGTGTTCTTATCGTGAGAAAGAAAAGCAAAACTTCCTCTCCCCTGCCCTCCAAAGGAAGTTTTCATTTCTCTTTATCATTAAAAGGCAAGCTCAGTAAGATTCTCCCAAATGACAGCCAACTAGCTACTTAACAATCTTGAGAAATCTGAAAGAAAAGAATATTTCCTTTTAAAAGGAAAGAAGATTTTTTATTATGCTAAACAGGTGGTTAAGGTGTGAAGTAGTTTCTTAACCCAAAGCCTCCTGATCCTTGCCTGTGGATGCCACATTGCACTCCACACTGCTATGCAACCTCAAGCAATCCTGTTTAGCTGTCTACAGTCTTGCTGTCTAGTCATGTTTCTTCCCATCAATCGCACCCATAACACTGGGGGAAAATAGTCTTGCTTCCACTTGTCTTGATATAGAACCACATTTTATACAACAAACAATCATATGTTATTGGGCTATCAATTTAATTCCATTTTATGGTGACTCTAGTAGGTCGTCTAAGGAGAAGTTTTATCAGTGCCTTGTACAAGTTTGCACGGAAAAGGGGAAATTTGAACCCAAGTCTTTTAAGTACTACTGTATTAAGAAATGCTATCCACCACACCAGACTGACTCTCCAGTGTAACACAGCAATTGCAACCACAACAGTATGACTAGAGATGTGTGAATAAATGTTTGGTTCTAGTTTGGTTTCCAAGCAGTAAATACATCCATTGTAAAGCTGAGAAATTATGATTATCTAGTAGAAGTAGAAAACTGATGTGTAGATAGTGTATCCAACGTGGAACAAAATTTGTATCACCAGCGTGTGTGCACATACAGTTATGTGGAAATATCTTGGCATTGAGCTTCTTACAATCTTCTACCTTCACTCCAATCATTTGGGAAAGGGTCATCAGTTTATGTGTGATCAAGGTACATTTATATCCTTCTGCATAGTAAAGGATGTTCACTCACCCCTCCTTTCTAAGTAAGCAGGCTTGCAAAGAGTCATTTAATATCAGGCAGTCTATAACAGAATTTAGTGTGGGAGGACAGGAAGCCAAAAGGTTACCCCCACACACTAGGGAATAATTTATGGTAGAATCTTCTCATGATCCAGAGTTTACCTCATTGGATTCTTGAAGCTGCCTGAGGTAGACGTGAATGCTTCAGGAACAGGAAGCTGTTGTGGCACCTGTTGCTGTTTCTCTCCCTTTCTTTTCCTCCCCCCGCCCTGCTCTTGCCTCCCTCCCCCACCTTTTCTGACTGAGAACAAATCCATATTTTGTTTTATTTTTACCATAAGCATCTTCCCCTAAGAGATTTCTTGCAAAGGGGCCAAGACTCCTAGTGGCTGGGTGTCCCCCCCCCCCAATGCCGTTCCACCAAAAGATGTTTTGGCATCACACACTTTGGACCTGTGTGATGCTCTGGGTTTCCATGACAATACGGAGTACTGCAGATCTGTCTGCTGCATTGCTTTGAAGGTGTGATTTGTGGCGAGATGCCTATTACCTTGAATTCTAATTAGCCTAGTGTCACAGTGGTTGATCTGCATTAGAGCACCAAAACTCTGTTCACAACCTGGGTTCATTCTCAGGCAGGCTGCTTAAGTTTCACTCAGCCTTCAGGGCAAAAGCAAAGCAAAAAGCAAAGTGTTCTACTTATAGACCGCCCCATACCTCTTCAAGTAGTCTCTGGTTGGTTTACAGTTTTAATTACAGCTTGCAGGCTATACATTCCCCCCGCCCCCAGCAAGCTGGGTACTCATTTTACCAACCTTGGACGGATGGAAGGCTGAGTCAACCATGAGCCTGCGACCTGGAATTGAACCCCAGGTCATGAGCACAGTTTTACCTGCAGTACAGGCATTTAACCACTGTACCACGGGGCTCCTTGCATAAATAAATTGTAAGCTGCCCAGAGAGTGCTTTAAGTGCTCTGGGACAATATATAAGTAGCCCACTTGTTTGTCTTTGCTTTTACTTCATATGAAAGAATTATAGATCATAGGTGATCAATACTGATGGCTGCTCCAGACATGGAGGCTGGATCAGTGGAAATTTGACCTCAACCTTTGGGTGAACAATTAACAGGTGTTAATAATGACAGACATCAACTCAATTCTGTCTCATGTCAACCCTTTCCGGGATTTTCTATAGAGAGAGTACTCAGAAGAATTGGTTTACTGTTCTCTTTTTCTTGAAGCAATCTCTTAGTGTGTAACTTGCTCAAGGCTACATAGGCTGGCCATTCTCTCAGTAGGCACCATGGGGAATCAAGCTCCCTGGCTCCTGAGACTCACCGATTTCAGTTGTGTTATCCTGCTATAATCCTGACAAAAACCTGGGGGGGGGTGGTATTTCATTCAAAATTTATCTATGGAGAAGTCCCACCTGCAGAGGCTGTTGCAGTATTACAGCCAGACATGTGATTGTGCATTATTTTCACCTCCTCCAATTGCACCACCCTCTTCTACACCTGTATACACATGTATTAATATTGAACAAGAGACTGGCCTGTAAATCTTACTGCACATTGTTCTTCAAGTGTCAGCATCCCAGCATTACAGGTTACAGAAAGGATGGTGACAGTTTGTACCTGCCTAAAATTAGCTGCTCTTTGCTGCTATTTACATCAATGTCCCAGCTTTCTCTCAAGGAGCTCAAAGTTGCCATATATAGATTGCCATATATTATCACAACCACCCTGTGACATGGGTTCGGCTGAGAAATATACCAACTGCCCCTGCATCCCACAATGGGCTTCGTAGCAGAATGGAGCCCTGAGAAAGCCTCTTTAATATTCTAGTTCAATGTTGGTGAACCCATGGCATGGGCACCGGGCATTGCCCCTTCACAGCCACCTGTATTCAAGTTAAATGCCTGTATTGGCACTTTGAGAATAATTAGTGGGCTTTGAATCGCAGTTTGGACACTCGGTCTCTTAAAGGTCCACCATCACTGTTCTAGCTGAACACTTGAACCCCAACACAGTAGCTTAAAGCAGAAAGACCTGGGGTTTTCTGATTCATAAATTAAATTGTCCCTCATTACTGTAAGCCGCCTTTGGTCCTTTTCCAAGGAGAAAGGCAGGGTAAAAATACTCTAAAATAAATAAATAAATAAATAAATAAATAAATAAATACTAGTCTGTCAGCCTCTCGTATTATACCCTCTTTTCTCTTGCTGGAGGCATCCCTTTCTCTAGCTGTACCTATGGCTCTTGTGGATAACAGAATGAGAATAGTTATTTCAAGTCCATACAGCCAATTTAGTGCCAAATAATTAGGTCTCTGCCTGCCAAGCCAGAGCTTGGGAGTTCAGCTCCCCACTGTATACGCCAGAATAGCAAACCTGAGTGGGAATTGTAAACCATTTTTGCGTATTATCTACCTAGATAACCTGGAAAAGGGTCACCATAAATCTGACTTGGCAGCTCTCTAGTACTACAGTATTTGTTATTACTATTGCTATTGCTATTGTTATTGTTATCTTTAAAACCACTGAATGGGCCACAGAAATACTTAATGGGTCTCCCCAGGAGGCCTCAAGGAGACACTCATTAGGCCCATTCTGAAGAAGCCCCAGCTGGCAGCAGACCAAATTTGCAATTATACTCCTGTTGCCAATTTACCATTCATTAGCAAGGTTGTGGAGAGAATGGTGGCCAACCAACTTCAGGAGCTCCTGGATGAAACTGACGCTCTTGATCCATTCCAGTCGGGGTTCAGACCACGTCATGGAACGGAATCGGCATTGGTCATTCTGCATGACAATCTTCTGAGGGAGGCCGACAAGGGCAAATTGTCCTTTCTGGTCCTCCTTGATATCTCAGCAGCTTTTGATACCATTGACCACAGTATCCTCCTGGGGAGGCTCTCTGAGTTAGGAATTGGAGGCACTGCTTTGCAGTGGTTCTGTTCTTTCTTGGAGGACCAGCCTCAGAGAGCGCAGCTGGAGGAGATTGCCTCTACCCCTTAGTCCCTCAATTGTGGGATACCATATGGGTCAGTAATCTCCCCCCTTTTAACATCTATATGAGGCCGCTGAGGAAGGTCATCAGGAGGTATGGGATTTTGTGTCATTGATATGCTGATGGACACCCAGCTCTATATCTCCTTTTCCCCATCTGCAGCAGATGCTGTTTCATCCCTTGACACCTGTTTGGGATGGATGAGGGTGAATAGACAGAGGTTGAACCCGGGCAAGATAGAGGTCCTCTGGGTGGGGGCGCCAGTGGTTGACAGTTTGGGAAGTTCCCTCAGTTTTTTTTTTGGGGGGGGGTGCAACTCTCTCTGTGCAGAATGAGGTGCGTAGTCTGGGCATAATATTGGACCCTACGCTTTCCGTGGAGGCCCAGTTGGTGTCAGTGGTCCACGCTGCCCATTTTCATCTTAGGCGGATCGCTCAGCTACGTGCCTCCTGGACCCCAGCATGCTTGCTACGTTGGTCCAAGCACTCATAGTCTCAAGATTAGATTACTGCAATGCACTCTATGTGGGGCTGCCTTGTAGGTTCATGCAGAGGCTCCAGCTAGTGCAGAATTCTGTGGCTAGACTAGTTATGGGGATAAGGAAATATCAACATATCACTCCCACACTGGCCATGCTGCACCGGCCGCCGATTCGCTTCCGCATTGATTTCAAGGTTTTAATGATGACATACAAAGCCCTAAATGTTTTAGGACCTTGCTATCTGACAGAATGGCTCCTGCCGCAAAATACTGCCCATAACACCCAATCATCTCTGTCAGGGAACGACAAGGGTCAAGGCACTCCTAAAACTGCCCCACTTGATGGATCCAGCCCCTGAGAGCCAATTTCACTTTTAAAACCCACCACTCTTTACCCTTTCACCTAGGAGCGTGTCTGTGGAGGTGTTCTCAGGCCTCTCAGGCTCTAGGCTCCGTAGCATTAACACTGGTTGTGTACTTTGAACTATACACCAACCCTTCAAGGTAGGACAAACAAGAAAAATGTCCCAAGTTCCAAAATTACTTCTCTGGCCAAGACACTGAGCTTTAGCCACACTCACTCTTGGGCAAAAAACAGGTTTTAGTAGAATGTTATTATTTTTTATTAAAAATCAGAAAAATAAAAAGTAAAAAGTCATTTTAAAGTTTCAGTAAAAAGATCAATGCAAAGCACAAAAGATATAACATTAAATCAGTAGCATGGTCATAGGATTTGCAATACAAGAAAATAAGAAATCTATCTAAATTATTCTAAGTTACACTAGCATTCTGTACTACAACACTCATTGTGAATAAAAGCTCTAAAACTAAGTCATAGGAAGAATCATCATCTGAATCCTATGTCCTAAAACAGAATCATCATCAGGATGCTAAAACCCTAGTTCTAAACATAGCTCAATTCTCTAACTTAAAAGCATCATCTCATTAGTGGTATCTCCTCCCATTATTCACAGTCATTCTGGTAGTTGTCCAATCACATGGCATTGTTTAGTATATTCATTTTTTCTTCCTCCACGCCTCCAGTACCCGTATAGTGTGCTTTAAGGGATGTGATGTTATGACTCCTCTCGGCTCGCACTCTCTTTCCCAGGCAATAACCCAGCACCTGTGAGCTTAGGATGGAACAAGGGAAAAACAACTACACAGACCCTTTCTCACACAAATCCTTTCTTGCTTTCTTGACCTAACTGCAGCCATTTTACTAATTCTTTGGCAATCTCAGGCAGGGCAACTGAAGGTGCCATCACTGAAGGAGGCCTGTAAATCATCGACAAGAAATCAGGCATTCTCAGTCGTAGCTCCTCACCTCTGGAATCAACTTCCTCCTAAGATTTGTTTGGCATCTTCCCTCCTGGTCTTTATGCAACACCTAAGGACGTGGCTATTTAAAAAGGCTTTCCCTGGGTTATAATATATGCTATGAAGGATTTGCTGTTTATGTACTTTTTGTTTGTTTGTTTCTTTTTATGCCACCTTGCTCCTGTTTGATACTCAGATATTGTTTTATTTCTTATTATGTTTTTATTATTGGATTGTTTATTTATTGTGTGTCTTGTTTGATACTGTATTTGTACAATTTTGTAAACCACCCAGAATACCAGTGAAGCTAGATGGAATGGTATATAAATTTAATAAATGAATGAATGAATGAATGAATGAATGAATGAATGAATGAATGAATGAATGAAAGAGGGTTGGCGTTCTTACCCATAAGTCTTTGAATTTTGGAAGGAACAATAAATGAGAAACGTGTTACAGTAGGAATGATTGCTTAGTTCTGATGGTGTTTGGAGGAAACTGACAGCACTTACTTTGTAGAGTTAGCTTTTAAAAAGCTAACTCTGCAGCTGTCAACTGAATTCCTTAAAATGTCCTTAGTTTCATGCTGAAATTGATCTGTATGATATTGTTGTTCCACGTGGCCTGTTCCTTTGAATCCTTAATAATAATTACAATCTTGTGCTGTCAGGTTGATTCTCACTTATGGTGACCTTCTCAGTGTTTTCCAGGTATAAATTACTAAATCATCTACCAGCCCCTCCCACTGGTGATGCTCTGAAACTGGGCAACTTGTTCAAGGCTATGCAGGTGGCAAGGGTTATAGCCCCTTCCAGGTAATGTTGGCTCTCCTGTCTCTTGGAAGACAACAATGAGAATTCAGAGTGACAGTTTCTGGCTCAGTAGCCAGATGCTCTGACCAACATGTTTGAATCCTTTACAGACTTAATAATACAGCCCATCCTTTTTCTTCACTATAAATGCAATTAAGCTGACTGCAGTGTCTGTTTAAATGTGCCAATCATTGGTAGTCTCATTCTACCAATCCTCAGATGGCAACCAGACAGGTTATTAATATTAACACAGCAAGTGTTTGAAACTTCACTGCCAGTCTTGCTGGATGCTACCATCTAGTGGTCAGAGGTTGGAATGTAACACTTAGGCTTCTTGCTTCCAAATAATTATGTGTGTTATAATGATGATGATGGCAATTCAAGCCAAATTAAAGTCAAATTAATATTTTTACCTGGTGAGACTAAGCAGATGCTTCTTCAGTTTGTAGTCACCTCTGGCTGATGGGGAAGGATGCCAGAGATACGGATTGGCTTTGTCCTCAAATTATGTGGCTTACTTCGGGTACTATGCACATGGATTGGACTAAACAAAGGTGATGTGACACCTGGTCATATTAGATATACTGTATGTTGGTTTAAAAGCTGCCTAGATGCCCTAAGCATATCCGATCTCACCTGATTTCGGATGCTAAGCAGGGTCAGCCCTGGTCAGTACTTGGATGGGAGACCACCAGGGAATACCAGGTCCTGTAGGCGCCTGGAGTAGGAACTGGCAAGCCACTCCAGTATTCCTGCCAAGAAAACTCCATGGACATGGAGTCACAGAGAGTCGGTCATGACTGTAACCACGCAACACACACACATGTTGATTTAAAAATGTATCATTTGAAATGCATTGGTTTGGCAAGTATGTGATGAGGGTCATAGAATGTTAATATGAATGGTTCTGATTGGATAGGTAAGAAACTAGATACAGAGGAGGAGTGTACCTGTGTACCAATCTGGTGTGGAGAGACCAAGAAGGTGGTTTTGGAGTCTGGGTAAAGGAGTCTGCAATCCATTGTCTGTGAGGCTAGCCAAAAAGAGATAGCAGTTGATAACAGTTGCATAGCTAGGGTTTTCAGAGCCTAGGGATTTAAGTCAGTTTTTGATCGCCTTCCTGTTAAGTGCCGGACTCACATCAGCAGCTTTCTTCTAGGCCAGCTTGAACCAGTGTATTTTAAATGAGGGCTTGTGTAAAAAGCATATTATTAAAACCAAGAATGGATCCTTCTGATTGCATGTGATTTTTGCATGGGATCCTTCCCAGATCACCATCTCATTAATGTCAAAAAAAACCCCTGCACATTAATAATCATGGGTCCTCCAGTGCATGGCCATGAAGTGGCACAAAAACATGGATCCATGGCATGGATCCCCCTGATTTCATCTGATTTCACATCATAGGCCCCATCTGTGCCCAGAGACTGCACCAAAAATTCATGGGTCCATCAGCATATGGCTCCACAGTGGCACAAAAATATGGATCGGCAGCACGGATCCTCATGGATCTACCCGATTTTATCCAAGATCACCCACAAACCACTCTCCTATAATAAGCCCCACCTCTGCCTGCAGATTGCACACCATAAATCACAGGTATGTTGGTGCATGGCTCCACGGCAATGCAAAAGCATGGATCCAAGTGAAGAATCCACATGGATATAACTGATTTTTATTCAGGATAGCTCCCAAACTACTCTCTCATCATAGGCCTCATCTCTTCCCACGACTGAATGCCATCAGCACATGGACCCACAGTGGCACATCAAAATATGGATCCAAGGCATGGATCCACCCAGCTTTATATTTATCATCAAGTGCTGTGTTATATTAACAACCACATGCATCATATCGACATTCTACTAGCGACAGCTTCTTTACCCTTCTGCAAGCATCACAGAATCCCAAAGCATCTGAAAGGTGAAGGGAAGTTGTGATGGATGTGCATGAGCATTTTTAATTCTTTTTACCTTTTAAATGTATTTATTTTTCTTTTTAATGTTAGTTTTTTTACACCTGGGATAGCATTTAATTTTGCTGTACTTATGTACAATGACAATAAAGTATCTATCTATCTATCTATCTATCTATCTATCTATCTATCTATCTAT
>JAHTLZ010000129.1:68824657-68843885 GCA_023846285.1 Phrynocephalus versicolor
ATTTATTTATTTATTTATTTATTTATTTATTTATTTATTTATTTATTAGTGAATTTATACCCCGCCCATCTTGCCATAGGAACTCTGGGCGGCTTACAGAGGCTGACCAATTCAGCTAGTGAAACAATAGAAAAAACAATAAAGACAATACAAAACAACAACTTTAAAACAGCTTAGTGCCCTTGGTGTCAAATGTGCAAAGCTCAGCAAACAGCGTTGACTAAGTGAGGACATAGATGGCAGGGGGGGAACTACACTAAATCGCCAAAGGCCTTGCAAAAGAGCAGAGTTTTTAACGCTTTGCGGAAGGCCAGCAGGGTCTCTGCAGAGCGCACTTTGCTTGGAAGGCTGATCCAAAGAGAGGGGCCAGCCACCGAGAAGGCCCGGTTACGGGTGATGGACTTTCGGGCCTCTCTAGGGGTGGCAACCCGAAGCGAGTGCGCCTGCGACTGCTGAACTGGACGGGCCGAGATTGATCGCTGGACGATCCGCTCTGACAGGTAGTTCGGGCCCAAGCCATGGAGGGTTTTATAAACTAAAACCAAGACCTTGAATCTTATCCGGGATGCAACAGGCAACCAATGCAGGCGAGCCAGGACTAGGGTGATGTGGTCATGACGATGCACACCCGCCACCAGCCTGGCTGCCGCATTTTGTACCCGCTGCAAACGCTTGAGGAGAGTCAAGGGCAACCCCATGTAAAGAGTGTTGCAGTAGTCCAACCTCGAGATCACCAGCACTTGAACCACAGTTCTCAGAGAGTCGCCATCTAGATATGGGCAGATCTGGGCAATTTGACGAAGATGGTAAAAGGCAGTTCTGGTCATGGCAGCCACCTGGGCTTCCAAGGTAAGCGCCGGATCCAGAACCACGCCCAGATTCCGAACCCTATCCGCCAGCTGGAGAGAAACTCCCTCCAGAAAAGAGAGAGGGCCTCCATATCCAGAGAACATAACCTCCATCTTCTCGGGGTTGAGCTTGAGCCTGTTGGCCCTCGTCCATGTCAAGACTGCATCCAGGCATTGGTCGAGAGTCCAAACAGCTTCCACTGCAGAGGTGGAAAAGGAGACATAGAGCTGCGTGTCATCAGTGTACTGATGACAGCAGACTCCAAATCTCCTAATGACCCCAGCCAGCGGCCTCACATAGATGTTAAACAACATGGGGGAGAGAGACAAGCCCTGCAGAACCCCACAAGGGAGTATCCACGGGGCCGACACCTCTCCGCCATGTTGCACATACTGGGGACGGCCCTCCAAGAAGGACCGGAGCCAACTGCGAGCACTGCCTCCGATTCCCACCTCAGAGAGCCGGTCCAGTAAGATACCGTGGTCGATGGTATCGAAGGCCACTGACAAATCCACGAGAACCAACAGGGTAGAGCAACCCCTGTTGGCCACCCGGATTAGGTCATCTTGCAACCAAAGCTGTTTCGGTCCCCCAGCACGGCCTGAACCCAGATTGGCATGGGTCAAGGCACTGCTGTTCCTCCAAATAAGACTGAAGCCAGGTCGCGGCCACCCTCTCGATAACCTTGCCCATAAAAGGGACATTGGCAATCGGACGATAGTTCGCCAATTGGCCTGATGCCAAGCCAGTTTTTTTAAGAATGGGCTTGACCACCGTCTCCTTCAAATGGGAGGGAAAGACCCCCTCACTGAAGGAGGTGGTGGCGATGACAGACGCCCATTCTGGCATACTCCCTCCGGCAGCTTTTATCAGCCAGGCAAGGCAAGGATCGAAGGGGGTGGGCGCGGGCCGGCAGTGGGCAATCGCCATGGAGGCCTCCAAAGAGGAAACAGGCCCAAGCTCATCCAAATGAGGAGAGTGAGGGGGCACAGCGACAGGGGAGGGCAGGGGAGGGCTAGTACAACTGGAGTCGAAACCGGCCCGGATGGCCTCTATTTTTTTTTTTACTTCTATAGATATTCCATTGAATATTGCAGTTCATTTTTATTCATCTCTATTTCTATTTGTAAACCATAATTAGATAGATACCGGGACAGTATAAGATACCATCCAAAGTTATTATATTTTTCCGAACATAAACATAAAACTATTTTTAAAAGGCAGTAATAATATTCTGCATTTCCCACACACCTCTGTTTTCCTCTCTCAAATTGTGGCTTTGACTTTTGTGCTGAGATTAACCTGCCGGTGTTTTTATTACAGTAAAAGGAAGAATTTCTGTGCATTTGCTAATCATTCCTTCCGAGTCCAGCAAAGATATGCATAGCTGGTTTGTTATTGTCCTCATATTAAGAAAACAAAACAACTATAAAAAGGCTTTGTTGGAAACAAAACCAATTAGACACCACAAACGGTATCTCGGAAATATTTTAAAGGATTTTTAAAAAAGAGTATTAGAGATGTATACACAGATTGCATTGCTTAGGTGATGTGGCATTCTATTTAATACTTTTCTACTGCAGCGTGCACACATCAGATGGATGGTTTTTGAAGAGAATAACTGGAGGGAAACTCAACAGATAATGAATGAGAACCAAAAAAGAATGAAAAGATAGAGTGACAAAAATCTTTCATTTAACTTTGAATCTAGAAGTGTATTTTCCCTCATCTAGAAGTGTATTTTCCCTGTTATGTTATTTTGGCTTCTCAAGACGAGGAATGGAGAGATGATGCATAATTACAAAATTTGGACTACCTACTTCTGCCCCCTTTTAGGTGATCTGTTTTTGCCTGGGACAAATGTGTCTTGGAGCCCACCAACCCTTCACATGGCACCAGTAAATCATGTGATTTTCCTCTTCTTCACTCAGTCTGCACAGAGGTGTGCAAGTCTTCATGGAGCAAACTGCACACAACCGTCAAGAAGCATCATTGTGCTATTAGCAACGATGTTATGTGCAATCCCTGCAGCTGCTAATTATTTCCCCTCTATTCTAAACATCCTCATCAGAAGTATTTTAGGAGCTCAAGCTCTCAGGAAAGGATTAGTTTTTTCCTCTTTTATGTTTTCTTTCAGCTGACAGGTCTCCATTACCATTCCTTCTTCTCTATTTAATGGCTGCTTCACCAACTCGCTTATCTGGGAGTTGAGTCATGGCTACTGGACTTCTTTTTTGAGAGATTGAAACATTTCGCTGTTCACCAACTCGCTTATCACCAGCTGTAAGTGGCTGGAGAAGAACAGCAATTCTCAGCAACTTAAATGATTTACAGTCCATTAAGGTAGGATGGGAGAGGGAAAGAGAAAGGACCTCCACAAAGCAAAGCAAAGCAAAACAAAACAAAACAAACTGTTAAAGGAGAATAAGACCCTTTCGCCTCACCAATTTTATTATGAATTGAAAAAGCAGAATATTCTCTTCATTCAATAAAAAAAGGGAAATCCTTTCCGGGTTTCCTCACCATAGCTCTCAGTTTAATTCTCTTAGGTGGTTACTTCACGTCCTTCCTCGAGCCGAGGTGAACTTGCCTCCATGCTGAAATCGGTTTTCAACGCGGATCGAGAAGTGGATTGAAAAGATTCCTGAGCTCCAGGACGGGAATCTCTCACCCTGCTTGGAGCGCAGTTCAGGGGGCGTGGTCAGGGTGAACTCGGATTGATCCCACAAGGACGTGAGGTTCCATTCCTTTGAACTCGGATTGACCCCACAAGGACGCGAGGTTACGTTCCTTCGAACCGGTCTCCAGCGGGGCCGTGAACTGCAGCGAGAGGGACATGACGTATCAGCTTTTGTTCCATTTTTTGCCCTTTAACTCTGGCCCTGCCATCTTGCCAAATATTTTGTACTTTTTTGTTTGTTCTTTTAGTATTGTTTAATCTTATTTATATATTTCTTATTTTTCTTATTATTAGTAGTAGTATGTTTCGTTGCATGTTTGATTATTGTTTGTTTGATGTTGTAAACCACCCAGAGTTCCTTGGGAAGACAGGTGGTAAATAAATAAATAAATAAATAAATAAATAAATAAATAAATAAATAAATAATGTAATACTGCCCTGTCTCAGCTGATGAGGCAGTGCTGAGCAGCAGATGGCAAGATCAAAGTGTGACTAAAGGGTTGTGAGCCCAAAGCAATGAACTACACCGGTGCCAAGTCAAGAGCACCCAGTTTTAGAGGTTTCAGAGCCAAAAAAACCCCATGATACTGGGCCAATACAAAGATGTGTGGTGGGCAAGGAAGATGTGGAAGAGTAGCGGAAGTCCTTATTTCAAAACTATTTTTAAAAGGCAGTAATAATATTCTGCTTTTCCCACACATTCTGTTTTCCTCTCTCTAATTATGGAAATAGTCATCTGAGTAACTAAGCCAAGAATCTGGGTTGGTAAAAGGTGCCTAATCAGGTAACATGAGCTGGGTAGGTGAGTGGGTGGACAGATCATGATTTTGCTATGTCTAGATCCTGTTTTATGTCTAGATTTCTTTAGTAATCTTCTAAAATGTGTCATAATTACTACCAGACTGTGAACTCTTACTATTCCATTAAAGAGTGATTTCATTCCACCTCTCAGGCAAAAGAGGGAACAAATCAAATAGGCCTTCGGAGACCCTTTAACTGGCACAAAAAGGAAGCCAGCTTCATAGGCACACTGTCTGTTGCAAATTCCAATTTGCTGGCTTCAAAATAGTATTCCTGTGTGTGAAGAGGGAAAGCCCATGCTTGAAATTCCCTCCCTATTTATTTTCCTTCTACACACATTTATATTTTCAGTAGAATTTATTCTCAGGTAAGTGAATATTCATTTTATTTCTCTCTATATATACAACAAGCCGCCCAGGACCAAGCAAGAGGACTCGTTGAAATTTGGGGGGAGGGGGAGACTCCAGCTTGTCCATGTCCGTGAACTAGGTGTCCTGATTTTAAGACGGGGTAAAGCCCTCAGACCACATGTAACCTCAAGGCTGTTTTTTAAGCTTCTTTTCTTGGATTCCTCTGTCCAGCCTGTAGGAGTAGTGATGTACCTTTGAAATAGATTGTACACCTCACCAGTAGAGATGGGCACACATTTAAAAATTGCAAAATTTGTTTTAAAAATTGCTAATTCAATTATTTGTATTTGTAGTACAAATTGATGAATTTTTAGCAATTTGTTGATTTGTTGGGCTATAAAATGGTTATTTTATAGGATTTTAAAGTTAAAAAATCAATTGATGAATAGATTTGTTAATTTGTCATAAAAACCATAAATTTGTTTTTTTTGTGTGACTTGTTGACTTTGACAAATCATGAATCAAAATGAAGTTTTCTGATTCGTCCTCATCTTTACTCACGAGCACTGTTTAACATTACAAACTACCAATTTTTCAAAGATGAACATAAACACCTAGCCACTTCCAGTTTCATATTTACATTTTCAGTTATATGTGCAAACGATGGAAAGCCCTGGTAGCAGAAAGTTGCTCCTGGACCTATCAAAACCATCCTCTCCTTTTTAAAAACAGCTTTCCACCTTAGCACAGATACCAAAAAGCCATTTAGAAACAAAAATCTAAATGCATGTTTCTTTTTCGTAGAATCTGTTCTACAAAAGCCAAGTAACAGCATGAAGATCTAAAAATTCTCTAACCTAACATCTCAGAATTTATCTTTTTCTGCCATATTGACTGATATTTGAAAGGTTTGAAGAAGAGAGGTTTGAAGAAATCTAATAATCTCTGTCCAATCTTGATTTGCCCGAATTGGTTACCTTTTCTTTTCCTATACCAGGTTCAAGCTTTTGGTCTTCACATCTAAAGCCCTGAATAGTCTGGGTTCTTGATACCTGTTGAGCATCTCTTCCAAAGATCAACTACTCATTCCACTCATTCCTCCTGGCCCTTGTTGTGGGTATCTATCCTGAGAGGGACAAGGAAATATTCAATTAGGAATCTGGCCTTCTCAGTGGTGGTCCTTTCTTTGGAGTGGCATCCCATTAGACATACATCAGGCCCTCTTTGTTTGAAGAGACATTCAGGGACATTCTGAACCTCAGGTAGAAGCCTGACCCATGGTGTCATCAATATTACAGAAGAATGTTTCCACGACTTATGATATATTCAGTTCTTAGTTACCTAGGTTACTGTTTGAGTTTTTTCTAAGTTTATGTCTTTTTAATTTTGTGGGGGGTTTCCTTTCTGGATTTTGTCTCTTGACTGTTTATGGTTTTGTATATGACCATCCAGAGTAATATAGCGGTACCTCTACTTATGAGTGGCTTGACTTAAGAGCGAAAAACCATTGGCGGCTTAACTGCTGCCTTACAAATTTTAGATGCAGTCTGATCTACTTACATTTTTTATTGTTTACTTTTTATTATTTTTTAGATAAGGCTGCTCTACTTAAGAGTTGTTTGACTTAAGAGCATGCACTCAGAACGGATTAAACTTATAAGTAGAGGTACCACTGTGGCTCGTTACTTTGGGGTGGTATAAAAATCAATCAATCCATCCATCCATCCATCCATCCATCCATCAATCAATAAAAAAATGAAAGCTAACAGTTGCAGCTTGCTGTGCTGCTACCATGCCACATTCTGTACAGGTCTGTACAGTCACCCCCCACCATTTCACGGTTCAGGTACTGCGGTCCCACTACATCGTGGGATCGCAGTACCTGCACCTTGGAGCCGCGCGGGGGGGCAGCGGGGAGTGATCGGGTTGCTCCGCGCTGCCCCCATGCTCCCCCAAGAAGCCTTGGAGCCTCGCGGGGGGCAGTGGAGGGCGACCGGTTCGCTCTGTGCCACCCCTGCGCTCCCCCGAGAAGCCTTGGACAGGCGCACAATCGCGCCCCCCCCCACCCCAGGCCCCACCCTACCCGCTTCCGCTTATCACGGATTTTCATGCATCGCGGGTGGGGTGGGTCCCTAACCCCCGTGATCGGCGGGGTGGTGGTGACTGTAGCAGATGATGAAAGGCATTGTCTGCAAGAAGACTGATGGCCCTTTGGACTCCTCTCAATGTGCCATAAAGCACTGACTTAAATATACAGTCCTTTGTGCAGCCTTAGGGCATTTAGTCAGCCTATATTACTTCACTGCTAGATTGCCTTTGTTTCAGTGGGCAACAGAGAGCTGTTATAGGCAAGGTGGATATCTTTGCTCAGTGATGACAGATATTTGTATTGTTTAGCTTTGTCTCTTTTGCAATTTACTTGAATGATCCCCTGAAGACAAAACTGGGATCCTGGAGCAAAATGGGGTAGGATGGTTTCGATTACAGCTGTCAGGAATAGTTATTTCACGATAGGCTGGGACAGCCAAAGAGATCTAAAGGGAATGAACAGAGAGGTTCTTTATTCCAAAGTCTATTTGAGATTTGGGACTTACCTGATATAGACTGAGCAATATTCTGCTATTAGAGGAACAGCCCTGGGAGTATTTGCATTTATGAATTTTTGTGTGCACTGAGAGAAAAAAACTATCCACTGCCTATTTCAATGGATGCCAGATGAAGTGGCAAACTGGATGTGGGGGGATATATCCGAAGACCGATGGATGGTAAGAATAAAACAGTTTAAGCCATTTGAAATAAACTTTGAACTTTAGATGTTCTGATGAAATGGAAAGTTACTGGAGCCACTTTTGAAAGAACTTGCTTTTGGCTGCTGATTTCTGGGAGAAGAATGCCCATACACCTGGAAGGTCAAAAGTAGAGGAACGTTGGGCTGGAACAGCAAGACACAATGGTACAGCTGAGACCTGGTATTAAAGCAGACGAACTTTTGAGAGGGCATTTTAGCTTCACACCCTGCCTGCAAGCCTGGAACAGCTCTTAAACAAACCAGAGTTAGTGGTGTCATGCAGACCTGACAAATTATTGCTAAACATGGATCTGCTGGACAGCTCAGTTGTTTAACTTTGGCTGCCTGAAACATGCCAAATTGCAACTATAATTTGAGAAGCCAGTCTCTTCCAGAAATTACAGCATCTTCATCAAGAGTTTAGAGTTGGAGCACATTGGAAGTGGTGTTCACTTCTATCGACCATGCCAAAATGTTTTATGTGCATGAGGGGAACACACAATACAAGACTTGCTGGTATTTGCCCTTCTACCACTGTGTCATAAATCATAGAGGGAAAGGGGATACCATTTTATTTTTGTGTGTACGTGTGGGATGCATTTTCTGTACCAAAACCTTTGTACTATTACTTAAGCATTCCTTTTTACCATCTTGAGCCAGTTACATCTGGTTGCAGTCCAACTTCAGTGGTGGGGGAGGTATTTAAGCAGAATGGTGTCAGGAAAGGAGAGGGAAAGTTAAAACTTTTGTGTCACACGTTGCACATGTACAGTGGTTTTGTTGAGGGTTAGAGTTAGGGTTAGGGCACTCAGTGAAACAGGTAAAAAAAGTAAAGGTTCCCCCTGCACGTGCATGCTAGTCATGTCTGACTCTAGGGGCGGCAGTCATCTCTGTTTCTAAGCCAAAGAGCCAGTGTTGTAGAAGTCAGTGGTCATGTGACCAGCATGGCCGAACACGTTTCTGTGCACAGAACACTGTTTACCTTCCTGCTTTTTATGGCGGTACAGTAACCCCCCACCTATCACGGGGGTTAGGGACCCACCGACCCGTAATGACTTAAAATCCGCAATATGCAGATGCAGGTCGGTTGGGGGGGGCGCCACCACTGCTTCCCATGCTGCTGGAAGACTTTTGTAAAAGCCTTCCAGCAGCCCGTGCAAGGGCAGTGGATGATCTGATCCACCGTGCTTGTTGCAGGGCTATTCCACCCCCAGCCAGCGCCAATTAGTTGTTTGGCGCTCACTTGGGGCTAGCGCTCCCCAGCAATCTGCATTGAAATGCATTGAGCCAATGCATTTCAATGGAGATCGCCCAGGACTAGAAGGGATTTTAAAATGGACGTGCCGTTTCTCTGGAGCCCCCGTGGGGGGAGGGGGAAGCAATGCGCCCATTTTAAAATCCTTTCAAATCACGGAGGAGGCAGCCTGAGCACGCTGCCGGGAGACTTCTCACAGTGGCACGCCCGGGTGCCCTTGGGGGATCGGATCTGCCGGCGCTGCCCACAGGGAGACTTCTCGCAGCGGTACGCCCGGGGTGGCCTTGGGGAATCAGATCCGCTGCTGCTGCCTGAGCGCGCCGCAGGGAGACTTCCCGCAGTGGCGCGCTCAGGCAGCCTTGGTGGATCCACGGGCTTGTCTCCACTGCCGAGAGCCCTTTAAAGATTGCTCCCCGCGCGTCCGCTACCCCAGGGGAGGGCGTGCATGCAGGGAGAGATCTTTGGAAAGAGCTCCTGGCTGCGGGGACAAGCGGTTGTCCCCGTGGCTGAGAGCCCTTTAAAGATTGCTCCCCGCGTGCCCGCTACCCCAGGGGAGGCCGGGTGGACGGGGAGTGATCTTTGGAAAGGGCTTCCGGCTGCGGGGACAAGAGCTTGTCTCCGCTGCCGAGAGCCCTTTAAATATCACACGCTGCTCGCCCACACCCCCAGGGGAGGGCAGGCAAGCTGTGTGCGATGGCTCCCCTTTACCTCCAGCCCTTTCAGGGTACTGCAGTCCCGCGATATAGCGGGACTGCGGTATGTGAACCGCAAAAGGGCAGGGGACCACTGTACCTATTTATCTACTTGCATTTTACATGCTTTCAAACCGCTAGGTTGGCAGGAGCTGGGGTTAAGAAGGGGAGTTCACTCCACTGCATGGTACCTGGGAGTCAAACAGCTGAGCTGCCAACTTTTCAGTTGTCAGTTTCAGCGCTCTAGTCTGCTGAGCCATCACGCCCCTACTCACTGGAACAACTAACACACAAACTAGCTGGGCTCAGAGGAAGCCACATATTAATCACTCATACACCTGACATGACTGTAGTGATCCCCTTCATTGGAGATACCTTTTGTGATTGAAGATGCTGGAAAATCAGGATTCTTAATGGTCTTGTCCAAAGTGTGGCAGAAGGAAAAAGACCTGTGACAGAAGAATAAAAGTCAATGGAGGCCATGTTAAGTGCCTAAGTGCCTTTTTTTTTGTCTTCTCTTAAAAAAAAAAGTAGCTCATCCTCAAACCCTCAATAAGATGCTTAGTTTCCCTTCCAAATTTATATTGCTTTGGTCTCCAGTCTCAGCTGCTGTACCACTTGGCTCCTGTATCTAAAGGTCACCCAGGATCAGAGTTCTCTGATGCGGGGCTGATGCTCAAGCTCTTTGCTGACGGCTTGTGATCGCAAGGCATATGCCACAAAGCTTAATTAAGGATGTCTGTTGAGACCCAGGGCTGCCTTGCATCCTTGTTCTTTGCTTTCCGGTCATGCTCCCGTCCCCAACTAGACAATCTACTTTTTCTTAGCCCACAAGCCGTTTCAATTATAACATTCATTCTCACAAGCCCCTTTCCCTGAGTCAAGAGTCACATATCCAGCTCTGCAAGCACCTGGGGTGGTGGTGGCGGCGGCGGTTGTACGGTGCTATTTATTAAGAGGCAAGGCTGCAAAAATGCACCAAACGGGTGTGTTCTCTAAATATTTTCTTTCTAACAGACCTGCAGATGTGCAGATGTAATCAGGCAGATGGGATGGCTGCTGGGCTCTGAAATGCTTTTAATTAGGCAACTAGGAGTTGGAATTGTGGTTGAGCTGCAATCACTGTTCCAATGCCAGGAGCTCAAGGCCCAGTTTCCATCCCTATTTATTTGCCCTATTTAAAGCCATTTCAAATGTATTTTATTTTATTTTTATTTTGCTCAGAGGTATCATTTGCAGCGAGTGTGTTGTAGCAACAGCAGAAGGCAGGAAGCCTTGATGCTGTTACGTCTGCCAAAGGCCACAGGTAACATCTATTTTCAGACAATGGAATGCTGGTATGCCAAAAGCAAAGTTAGATGAAATATAAGGCGAAGCATGCCACCCTAACTAACTAGAACAGCAGTTTGTGCATCTGTTTGAGAGAGAAAGATAGGCCGGGGGGGGTGGGGAGAGAAAGGGGGCCCACAGACAAACCTTCCTCAGACACTTAAGGAGAGGTACAACTACATTCATTCATTATCTCACACTTGAGGGACAAGATTCCATAATCTGCCTCAGAACTTCAAGGAGTTACTTATTTAGACTGTGTCTCCAGAATCCTCAAGTCTGAATGCAGTGGGGGATTTTTAGTCCACAAAGATTACTTCTGAGTCCTATGATTTGCCCTGAAAAGGAACGGCCAGAAGGAAGCCTCTAAATTATATGGTTGATCTAGACACAGTTCATCAGAATCATCAGTCATGCTGACAGAAGGTTTATTATGAGGACTATAATCCCCCCCCCCCGCAAAGTAATGTTTCCTAAGTTCTGAGGAGGGGTTTTAAACCATGGTTTTGATTCATTAATTTATTTATCTGTGTATGTTTTACCTTTCCCCCTGAAACTTGGTTACAAGGTATATTTTTTAAAAAAGATTACATATACAAACACAATGGTTGCAATCCTGTTGCTTGGTGTAGTAAATTGAACTAGATTCTGTCCATTGAATCAGTGGGAATTTGGTGATATAACTCTCTAGTTCAACTGGATTACACTAGTTGCAATGCACGACACTAACCAACAGGATTTCCAGTCACCTGCTATATTAAAACACAAAGAAATGGTATTATCAAAACTCAGTAGAATTAAAAGCTGTTTAAAAGCTATCAGTAAAATATACACACATTCAAACATGGAGAAAGGACTGTAGGTGAGCTCTAGCTATCTTTACAAACATCTTGTCACTTTTAATAAAGGAAATTACCAGCATGCTTATAATATATGCTGGATCTTTTAGTGGAAACCAAATGGGCATGTTATACCAAGCTTGACGAGCTACAAGCCGCTTGAAAAACTAGGATGGTTGCCATTTCTCCTGCACATTCTGCAACAAAAGTGTGAGCACAGAGACACACACGGGCAAATCCACCTAATGTTTTGTAAATGCAGTCCCCTGCAATGCTACTATAAAAGCCAAGAAGCAACAGTACTCTTTGAATAGTCCACAGCAGAAGCTCTTCTCCTGCACACCAAAGATGCATGGAGGTTCCTGCTGTGTTGGACTAATTGAATTCCCTGCTCCTGTAATAGCATACAGTGATAAAGCCAAACAAATTAGTTCTCCTCTAAATCTCTTTTTACTTCAGGCATTTGTTAGCAAACCCAGATAGGGCTGCTATGAATTGATAATAACTGGGGATCTTGCTTTAACTCTATGAGTGTAAAAACTGGGCAGGGGCAGGAGAACAAAAAGCATCATTATTGATTTTCTCTGGACCAGAAGATTTTCCAATTGCCATGTAACAAATAAAATTAAAAATAACATTCAGCCAGGGTAGGTTCACACCAACAATATAAAATCTAAGAACGTGGCAGACAAATTGTCTTGACCCGGATCCTATTGATTGGAAAGTCCTGTTTACCTAGAAACACAATATCATGTTCCTTGTGCAAGTGTAGCTTTTGTATAAGGGGTGATTTCTGAAGGAGGGGAAGCCCTATTGCCTGTTTGTTACCAATATGATCTCACATTACAAGGCTGGTGGAACTTTCCACTCAGAAGATGAAAATGAAGAGAGTATGGTTTTGTAAAAGTGGGAATTTCACGAGTTAGGTCTTTTATCATTTCTGGTTGGAAAGAGGTCTCCATCATACCCATAGTATTGTTTGTTTATTTTAAATATTCATAGCCCACATTTACTGTTCAAGAGGACCCAAGATGCAATATCAAAAGAAGCAATAGAAACATTTGAAGTGGGGGGAAGACACATCAACCTCCTTGTTAGGCAGCCATTTGATGAGATAAGGTCTTCCTGAACAGAAAAGTGTAGTAATGACAAGCCAACACAATTAGTGTAGGTGAACAAAATGCTCTGAGCCCCCCTGGCAGGTGGGCCGGGGCCTTTTGTTAGGTGTGTTAAACAAGGGATCACAAGGGGTGGAGAATCATTGACAACAAGACAGAGGAAGACAAAGGAGGAGGGATGGTCTTTGGTCATGTAGCCTCCTGACCTGGGGGTCGTCTCTGGGCCTGGTATCTGGGTGGTATCTGTTTTTCCCCTGGTCACTGCCTGAGTCATGCCTGCTGAAGCCTGATCTGGCCTGTGGTTACACCACTATAGCATTACAGTTCACTTAAGGCTTGGCTTCCATGCTGGGTCCTGACCTCTCTGTGGTGTGCTTCTACGCCTGGAGTCTAAAGGCTTGCTCAGCGCTGCCAGGTTCCTTGGGGCTCTGGGTGCCCCCAGTCTCCTACAGAAAAGTCCTTACCCTCCTGTGAAAGAACAGCAAAGAAGGGTCAGCCCAGTCTCCTGCGGGAGGTAGTTCTTGAGTCTGGAGGCAGTGGCACAGAAGGCTCTCTCCCACATCCTCACCAAATGCACCTGTGAGGATGGTGGGACTGAGAAAAGCCTCCTCTGGTGCTTTTAAAATCTGGACAGACTTATAAAAGGAGATGCAGTCCTTCAGGTAGCTTGGACATAAGTTAAAGAAAAAAATCTCATTCTATCTAACTAATGGAAGTAAGAGGGATGAGTGAAAAATTACTGTTATTCTGAGCTCAGAAAAGTCCCCCTTTGGACAGCGGGGGATTCTTGAATCCCAAAATGTACTGTTTGCCTGAAAAGTTACAGGTTTTTTTCTTTTGTTTTGTTTTGTTTTGTTTTGTTTTGTTTGGCTAGAGCATGAAAAGTACCTACTTTGATCCATGAACCACGATTCCCAGAATTTTTTGACTGAAATTGATCTAAAGAGTGAATCTGCCCTTACATTTAAACTAGAGAGACACCTGAGCTTTAGGACATTCTAGATCAGGCCTGCCCAAACTTGGGCCCTGCAGATGTTTTGGACCACAACTCCCTCAGTCCTTTGCCATTGGAAATAAAGGCTTGGAATTCTGGGAGTTGTGGTCCAAAACATCTGCAGGGCCGAAGTTTGGGTATGCCTGTTCTAGATGATTTGCTATGTGTGATTTGTAAAGTCAAGCCACGGGCCCTGATGAGCACTTAATTAGTTTAAGGTCATGATTCCCAGCCTTGGTTCCTGAGATATTCTTCCAGACACTCTGCTGGATACAATCTCTGGGGTCCCAAAGTTGAGAACCACTGTCCTAAGAATATGCAGTACATGAACATATAATATTGTGCTATTGGTTCAAATACAGGAAGGGTAGTCTAAGTCGTTATGGCAGCAACTCTTTCCCTAAGGCTGCATGCAGCACTTGGACTGAATTCCAAGCTTCTCTGAAACATATCAGCTCATATAACTCATAGGAGGGAAAGAGGGAGGAGGAGATGAGCTTAAAATCCCCATCAACTCTAACTAGAAATGAGAAAAAATGCTGTATTGTACTACAACTTCCAAAATACCCTGGCTAGATTATACTAGTTGAGACTTCTGTGAAAAGTAACTTTCTAAGCTTCAGCCTAACCAGTACAGACAATGGTGAAAGATGATGGTGGCTGCTGTACAAAAACATCCAGACAGCCACAGCTGCTTCCTTGTTGTCTACTTTTTTTGGAAGTTGGGGTCTAAAGCTTTTGTGTGACATTAGGAGTCCATCAGTTCTTAAGAACCTCCCTTGTTCAGAATAATATCAAGCTTTTAGTCTGTGCACATGGTACTTGTAAGACTGCATCACAGAGATTTCACATTGAGTCCAGTGACTTGAAGTGCACCAGCACGTCCTAGAAGCAGCTGAATTGTTTTCCCCTGAGGAAGTTCAGCCTTGGGCCATTTTGAGCCCGGGTGTGATCCCAAGTTGAGCTGCTGCTGAGAGAGACAAACAAACAGAAAGAAGTGAGCACTGGTAAATTTCTGGGCTGCTAGGAGTTGGACTAGAGCTGCTTTAGAGGCCTCTGCTAATTTAAATTGCTAATTTAAATTGCAAAGAGCTGCCTTTATTCAAACAAAGGAAGAACCTAGAAGCTTCCTCAAACAAAGGAAGCAGGGGGTGGTGCCAGACTAATCCTTTCTCTGAGCAGGGGAGTGGAGCCACACTAATTCTTTTCCACTGAGGAAGGTCAGCCTCAGCCATTTTGAGCCTGGGTGTTATCCCAAGCAGAGCTGCTGCTGAGAGAAAGAAATGAGCGCTGGTAAGTTTCTGGGCTGCTAGCAGTTGGACTAGAGCTGCTTTAGAGGCCTGTATGACAAACTGTGTGTGAGATTTCATATAAACAACAAAGGAAGATATATTCTTACTTGATAGAAAGGCAGTAAAAGTGTACATTTTTGAGGCTCAGAATACTGAACTCATTAAAATGGAGTCTGAGGGAGCAGCTGTAGTTACCTGGAACACTTGTGCAATGTTTGTCACCTTGCCAAAGCACATGGAGGACTACATTTGCAGCAAGGGCAAGCTGGTTGCACTACTGGAAGAGAAGGTCCAGCAGCTGGAGGCCCACATATCTAACCAGCAACAAATTAAGGAGCTTGAGCTGTTCTTGGATAGAGAGGAGCAGAAAATCCTGAACAAAGAAATGATGTTTTTAAGACATTAGATAATTAGGACTTGTGATAAAAAAACAACTAATGAATTTGACATTAATGTGTTAATTTTAACATTATTTCTAAATTCTGTAATTGGGCTACAGAGTATATGTTTTTTTTCTTCCTTGAACAGATTGTTGGGAAAATGGCAGCTAAGCCACCTAGTGACAGGACAATGGCACCAGTAAGTGAGACCACATGTAATGGAGAAGAAGGGAAATAATTGAGAACAGTATGCCGCTTCCCAGAACAATCCTGTGTCACTAGAAAACATGGCATTTTAGTTTAATCATGAGTTGACCCATTCAATATCTTACCTTCTGAAAGCCTTGGTCATTATGTTTTCCTTTCCTTTTTTGCACTATATGGGTTGCTATATTAAAGTAATAGGTCTTCTATGTGTGACCATAAACGGGTGAACAGAGCAAAACCATAAGCAGCATCCTTACATATTGCCCAAGGTAACACAGCTTATCTCTCAGTGGCCCCACCTCCAGGTTTTGTATTGCCTTTTACAAGGCCCTCCTGGGCAATTTGAAAATGTAAACAGAAAACCAGCAATACAATATCAGATGCAGGCCATTTTCTTCCTGTCAGCTCTGTGTATTGTTTGCTAGTTTATTGACATCCAAGGATTAAGCAGGGAGGACTGCCAGAGTTCTTAGCATTATTTATTTATTCTCATGCTTGCTCAAACCTTTAATCAAAAGTGCAACAGCATTTCAGGAAGAAGCAAAATAGGCTTTTCAAAACTGTTTACATTTAAGATTTGGGGGTGTTTTTTGGGGGGTGGCAGATTGTGTGTAATTTTTACTTTGTTTTCTTTCAACTGGACTGTCCCAAGGTCTAATCTATCCATATCTCATTTTATACTGACAACAATCTGGTGAGATAAGCTATGTTGAGAGTGATTGATAACTTGTTTTCTTGGACAGAGGCATCAATATTTCTGTTAAGAAATGAATACTCGCATGACATTTTGAGAATGGCATCATGTTTGCAGGGGCAGGATGTTCATGAACCCTGGCAGGCATCCAATGTGGCAGAAAGGGGGAGGAGCTACATTAAACCATGGCATAAACATAAGCACAGTTTCAACAACAAAGAAGAAAGTCTGAAAACCAACAAAGCCTGGCTTCCAGCTCTGAAAGGTAAAGGTAAAGGTAAAGGTAAAGGTTTCCCCCTGCACATGTGTGCTAGTAGTGTCCAACTCTAGGGGCAGTGCTCTCCATATTCAAGCCGAAGAGCCAGTGTTGTGCAAGTCCATTGCCACGTGGCCGGCGTGGCTGCAAGACTCTGAAAACTGCAGTGCAAAAAAGTCAAAGCTCAACAATTCCCATCCAACAACAAGCAAAGGTGATCAGTTCACACAATAGAACAACTAAGGGCGTTTATACACAACCCCTAAACCCCTAAGCTCCCAGCTCCGGAGCTTAAAAATGTTTCCCCACCAGCTCCGGAGTTTACAGGAAATTAAGTGCGACCCCGCCCACCTAAGCGCGTCCCAGTGCACTTTTCAGGTACCTGCTCTTGGGAGGTGAAAATTCCTTGATGTGGATGTGCCGGGCTCTCCTCACTTCTTTTTGTTGTTGTTGTGTTTTTTTTTTGCCTCCCGCCCCTTTAAGAGAAGGAATCAGGAAGTGACGGGGCTCGGAGCAGTTTCCACCAGCACCGGGAGGTAAGCCTTTATTCTTTTGTCCCTTTTTCCCTCCCTCCCCTCACGCAGACAGGAGCAAGGAAGTGCAGAGGGGTGGGAACAGAGGAACAGCAACGAACCCCCAAGATCTCTGGTCCGAATTTAAGGGGCCAGCAGATCTTAGGGGTCGTGTGAAAAGGCCCTAAGACGCCCATCAACTACATATTAGGATCCTTGCTACCCCTGATTACCTTGAAACTTCTTAATCCCTCCATCATAATACAATGATTAACATTTATTGTCCTGCATAGGACAAGCTTCCTCTTTCCCACAACTTTAAGAACCCCAGTCTCACTCACTCTATACCCCAGAGCACAGAGGGAGAAACTCCTAGTTCCCTGAGCTCCTTGCCCTCTGAAGATGCCAGCCACAGAGCCTGGTGAAACATCAGGAAGAAAAACTTTGTAGCTGTAATGTTATATTTTAATGTTCTAAGATACCTCTTCTAATTCCCTGTTCTCATCTTGAATATGTCTTAAATGTTCTGGGCTGTATATTGTCACTCATTACTGTAAACCACATTGGGTCCTTTTCCAAGGAGAAAGGTGGGGTTAAAATATCCAAAATAAAAAAATAAAAAAGAGGTTCATAGGGCATGGAAGTATATGCAGAAGCAGGATCTGTAGGTATGAGGATTGACTCTTTGGACAGGTATTTATTCACAGGAATAAGGACCCTCACAGAATTAAAGACTTTGCTCCTTCATTCCCTGTAACAGGGCACTCCCAACACAAAAACTTGTTTATTTATGGGAAAGTTTAGTTACATAATATTTTACTTGATTGAACAGTGAGAAGGTCCAAGGGCAGCCCTGAATTTACCCTGAGGTTGGTTTTCTTATGGCACTTGTATCATACAGTGTATCAACAGACGAATCACTAGGTCACTAGCTGAGGGAAACAATTACTTTCATGAGGAAGAGTCCTAATTTCTGGTGAACCAGCAACTGCCTTTTGATTGTGGGGAGATTTGCAAAAGGCACAGCACTCAGAGAGCTTGCTCTGATATGGAAGAGTGCTTCATATGTAACAACAAAGACAGAAGATCCTTCAGTCACGATCAATCACATTTTAACATGCTGTAACTTGGGTCTCATCCTAGGAATCCTGACTAGAATTTTAGGGACAAAATTTTAAGGAGAGAAGATCCTCTCTTCCACTGAATCTCATCTTTCAACCCTGATTCTAATAGAGATTTTATCTCTCCCCCATTCCAGAAATTAAGATCATGGGAGGTAAGGGACTGCCTTCAATCAGTAGTTTCCAAGCTTTGGTCTTCCAGAAGCTGATGGTGAGGAACTCTACCTAATGACCTGAGAAACATCCAGCAGGCCACAGATTGATATATGCTGCTTTACTCTGTTGCATTCTCAACCTATTAGACATGTATAAGACACCCCCAAAACACTCTGTAGCTGAAGAGTGGCTATATAGATATGGACCAACCCACCCATGTCTAGATATGTTGCAGTGGCTTTTAAGCAGCCACTGCAACATCCTCCAGCCCGAGTTTGTGACACTTGGCCCTTTCAGGTTCTTAAAACAAAACAAAACAGCCCTGAAAATAAGTGGAGAACAGAAAGGGCTATCACTTGATGCAGTGCCTCCCATAGCATCCATCTTTCCACACTCACTCACATGCCCAGTCCAAACAGTACAGTATAATAATATTGAAGCAAAGTTTACCAAACCAAGCAAAATGGGGGAAGAGAGAGCAGTGTTCATCTTTTACTTCACTCTAAAGCTGCATGTGAGCTGCCTAGATGCCCTAAGCACACCCGATCTCACCTGATTTTGGAAACTAAGCCTGGCTAGTACTTGGATGGGTGACCACCAGGGAATACCAGGTGCTGTAGGTGCCTGGAGTAGGAACTGGCAAGCCACTCCAATATTCCTCGATGGACATGGGATCACAAAGAGTCGGTCATGACTGTAATGACACAACAACAAAAGCTGCATGTAGTGGCTGCTGCAGACACTGTGCAA
This sequence comes from Phrynocephalus versicolor, assembly GCA_023846285.1. Classification (NCBI taxonomy): domain Eukaryota; kingdom Metazoa; phylum Chordata; class Lepidosauria; order Squamata; family Agamidae; genus Phrynocephalus; species Phrynocephalus versicolor. Next base: position 68,843,721 of record JAHTLZ010000129.1, read on the forward strand.
TAATATATAGTACACAAGTCTGTGAAGATTCTCAGTCATCCAGGTGAGGCTATCTGGTGGAGGTGTGAAGTGCTTCTGATTTTTCTGGGACTGATGAAAGGGCAGCTTGATAAGTATTTATTTATTTATTTATTTATTTATTTATTTATTTATTTATTTATTTAT
>JAHTLZ010000129.1:68843895-68875599 GCA_023846285.1 Phrynocephalus versicolor
TATTTATTTATTTATTTATTTATTTATTTATTTATTTATTTATTTATACAACTTATATGCCGCCCACTACTCAAAGGTCTCTGGACAGCTTACAATTAAAATGAACAGTTAAAACAGTTAAAATGTTAAAAAGGCGATGGACAATTAAAACAATAAAAACATTTAAACACAAAACACTAAAATTTCCACCAGGACCCACAATCTATGTTATGTCAATTAAAAAATCTTAAGAAACAGGAAGGTTTTTACCTGGCGCCGAAATGTCATCAGTGTTGGCGCCAGGCAGATGTCAATTGGGAGGGCATTCCATAGCTTGGGGGCAGCTGCCGAGAAGGCCCTATGTCTGCAAGCCATCCCTCTCACCTCATTGAGGGACGCCTCTTTCAAGAGGGCCCCCTGGCTTGATCTTAATTGTCGGGTAGGTTCATATGGAAGGAGGCGGTCCTTCAGGTATCTAGGTCCTAAACCATTTAGGCCTTTATATGCCAAAACAAGCAGTTTGAATTGGGCTCAGGCAACAACTGGTAACCAATGCAGGTTGCGTAGAATTGGTGTAATATGATCCCTTGCAGCCCCACCACTCACCAGGCGGGCTGCATGATTCTGAACCAGTTGCAATTGCCAGACCATCTCCAAAGGCTACCCCACATAGAGTACATTGCAGTAATCAATACAGGATATTACCAGTGCAGGAGTAACTGTCATGAGGCTCTGTTCGTCCAGGTAGGGGCATAGCTGGTATATTTTCCGCAGCTGTAGAAAGGCACCCCTGGCCACTGAGTCCACCTGGGCTTCCAGAGTTAGACTGGGGTCCAGGAGTACCCCCCAAGCTGCGGACCCTGTCCCTTAGCGGGAGTGCAACCCTGTCCAGAACTGGGAGATAGATGACCCTCTAATCTGTCTGGAGAAGCACCCACTAACAGCACTTCCGTCTTGTCTGGATTAAGTTTCAATTTATTAACCCTCATCCAGTCCATTATCTGGCCCAGGCACGAGTTCAGTATAGAGATAGCCTTACCTGGATTGGTGGAAAATGAGAGGTACAGCTGAGTATTGTCAGCATATTGCTGACTCCTCAGCCCAAACCTCCTGATGACCTCTCCCAGCAGTTCCATGTAAATGTTAAACAGCATGGGGGACAATATAGAGCCCTGCGAAACCCCGTGATGTAAATGCCATGGTGCAGAGCAATTGTCCCCCAGCACCACCTTCTGGACATGGTCAACCAGGAAGGAGCGGAACCACCCCAAAGCAGTGCCTCCGACCCCCAACCTGGCCAGCCTATCCAGAAGGACACCATGGTCGATGGTGTCAAAGGTAGCTGAAAGGTCCAGGAGTATCAACAGGGTCGCACTCCCCCTGTCTCTCTCCCAGCAAAGGTCATCGTACAGGGTGACCAAGGCAGTCTCCGTATCAAAACCCAGCCTGAAAACCGATTGAAATGGATCCAGAAAATCCGTTTCATCTAGCAGTGCCTGGAGTTGCCTGGCCACCACCCACTCCAATACCTTGCCCAAATAAGGGATCTCTTTCCTGGAATCGAAATTATCTCTTCTGCATAAAAAGTTTATCTTTTTTTAATTATCCCATTGCAAAGCTTTAAAAATATTTTCAGAAAAAAGGGAGTTATTATTTTTGGAGCAGAAATGCACTTTTTGGGGCAGCTGATATATTTTAAATATGGGATAAAGGACAGTCCTTAGGCAGTCTTAAAACCAACTCAAGAATCAATGAACCTTCTAGAATAGATCTCTGAAACACCATGGGATGCTTTGAAATAGGGTCTTTGGTGCAGTACATTAATTGACTATCTTACTTTGGTGTGCAATGAGCAATATATTAATTTATAATTAGTTCAATACAGTACAGCTCAGCAAATAGGTTGATGCACCCTGGACAATTAATCAAGAGGATTAGCAACCCTTAATGGGTTTGAACATTTTCCTGTTCCCTCTAACTAGGAGGGGCAAAATTTATTGTGATTTCTTTTTATGGGACAATTTGATTGCAACCACACATCTTCATTTTGTACTTCTCCTCCCGTTGCATCCTGCATATAGGAGGCGGCTGCAAAACAGAGTGGCTGAAATGTACCTTTGGTGACCCCATTTGCTGCTCTTTGCAAACAGAGTGCTGGTTTGCTTGACCTTTGGCACCGATTATTGCCTCCAGTATTAGCGTCTTCTTCCAAAATCTTTCAAGAGGCTATATTGCCAGAACTGCTCTCTCTCTCTCTCTCTCTCTCTCCATCCTCAACTCAGATGCTTAATTTGCATCCAACCAACTTGTTTCATTTTGGAAGGAACTGGAGTTATATCAGAGGGATTGTAGGATCTTTTTCACCAAGGGCCATAAAAAGACTGGCTGAGATAACAATAAAAAGCTAAGCAACTGCAAGAATGCAAACCATTTCTACTATTTCCATCTCTTAAGTAGAAACTGTTCAGAAGCTCAATTATATTTATTTATTTATTTAATATTTCTATACCAGCCCCTTAGTGCAAAGTGCACTACCCATGCCGGTTTACAAGATGGTCAATAATAAATTACAATATTAAAAATATACAGCTTCAATTAAAATACAATTGATAAAATTAAAATCCAATTATGAGGTCTTATAAAACACATTTAAAACAGCCATTAACAGAGCCTATTAGATGGTAAACACCTCATTCTGCCCATGAGAATTTAAAAGTGAAATTTAAAAATGTAATATCCCCAGATTTCTTTTTTTTTTGGGGGGGGGGAAGGCAAAATAAGAACCATAATAAAATGGACCCCTTATCAGATGTTTGGTGGAAAGAGGGGGTGGAGAAAGAAAGGAAAAAACAAAAACAAAAAAATTCACTAACTGGGGAAGGCCTGTGCAAATAAATACGTCTTCAAAGTCTTTCAAAAGGAGAGTAGGGAGATTAGCAGTCAGCTGCATCTGGTACATTCCAATGCTTTTGCCAAATTTAGTCTTCACCGTCAATCTCCATGGCACTAAATATGAACGGGTACACCAGCATTGTTATTCCAACTGTGATGTATGCTAATGAACCATGGGAAAGGACAAAAGGAATAGTCCAGGAACTGAAGGTATTCCATCAGAGATGTTTGTGCAGGATACTGGGCATCTCTTACAGGGACCATGTTACAAATGAGGATGTGTTGCAGTGGAGAAAATTAGAAAAGATAGTGATGCAACACAAGATGCACCTTTCTGTGCACATTCTTTGATTCTAGGTATACCAGATTCTCAAGACTGCAATGCACTAGACACCTCCCAAAGGAAAAAGGAAGACTGCAGAACACTCGGTGAGCAACTATCTGCGAAGATCTAAATGTGGTGAATGTTACATGGGATAATGCAGAAATGGAAGCTGCAGGGTGGAGCCACTGGAAAGAGTTGGTGCCCGATGCTCCCAGAAGCATGGGAGGAACCTAGTCTAGGTAAGTACATATATTGCATGCCAGAGGTATTCCATTCCATTCCAGGTATCTCCAATAAAGGACTCCTAGTAAAATTCAGCCTGAGCCACTTCTAGTCAAAGCAATCTGTAGGAATGTGCCATCTGGGATTTTTGCGCTCCAGCTTCCAGAATTCCCCAAAGAGTTCCAGCCATACCTTAAGACACCTATATTTTGTTCATCCAGAGCAAGGCTTTTCTTGCAAGCTCAAAATGTTCTCATGAGGTGCCCGAAGAACAACTGCTTCAGTTTCATCATTTTTGGTTGAACAGAGTTCAGGCTTGCTTTGATATAGAAATCACTGCTTTGGTCCTTCTCCTGGCCCATGGTACCCACGAACCTCTCCCCCAACACTATATTAAACTTCATGGTACTGGTTGTCATTCTAAATCTCTGTGTTAGTCAAGATGCTATTAAACCCACAGAACAAAGCAAACATGAACACATTCTATGCCTGCATTTTTCTTCCTCTTCTACTTTGGGGAGTTGGGGGAGGAGATTTCAAACAAGGCAGAGGAGGTTTGATGGGAAACTTCAGAGTCTTCGGAATAGGTAAAAGTGACAGGAAAATGAAGAGCTGCTACCTCGATAAACTCAAGACCATGGAAAAAAACTCAAGACCATGGAAAAAACAAGAGGGAATGAAGAGATAGTAGAGCACATGTCATGTGACAGTAGGCAAATTAATGGTGAAATAGAGGAAATTCCACAGTAAGGAGATCAGAGATGGAACTAGTCCTGGAGCAGGCAGTAGGAATCAGTGCAAGTGAGGGTCAGAGAAAGAGATTTGAGAGAAGGGTTACGGTTGTCAATATAAATACTATATGACCAAGATGCAAGGTACCCAGTGTTTTCAGAGAGAAAGCAAGCAAACCAATCATCAATATAAAGGCTTTCCCCGCACATGTGTGCTAGTCATGTCCGACTCTAGCGGCAGTGCTCATCTCTGTATTCAAGCCAAAGAGCCAGTGTTGTGCAAGTCTGTGACCAAGTAAAAGTGAATAGGGACAGGGTCCCCCCCCCCAAATATTCTAACATTTACCTACTGAGTCACCATTAGATTTCAGTGCTCTAGTCTCTAGGTTTTGGGGTCTAAGTTCTTCCATTCGAGTTATAGCCCTGTTTTTAAAGGAAATGTTGAACAATGTTCTGGTCTTTCAGGACATGTGGAACCTGCTGCCCGCCCAACGGTAGAGCCGGGGCGAAATCTCCTGCCCCCCCCTTCCGCCCCCAGCGTGTGCGGGGCGCTGTTTGGGAAGATCTCCTCTCCTGGGCTCCGAAGCAGCGCAGAAGTGGGTGTAGTCCTCTCCCCAAACTCTGGGGGTCGCTGCGGTCCTTCTGTGCGCTCGCCTGGGCCTGCCCGGCTGCCCCCCCCCCCCCCCGCCGTAGGACGGAGCGAGGCTCAGGTTGGCGGCGCACCGAGCAAAGGCAGCCGGATGCTGCGCCGTGCGGAGTCTCCTACAAAGGCTGCGCGCGCGTGTCGAGTGGCATCGGGCCAGCGGACAAGGCGGCGAAGGAGGGGGAGAAGTAACAGCCGCCGCCGCTGCAGCAGCAGCAGCAGCAGCATCCTCAACCAGAGAAGCCGGGCAGCCCTGCTGGAGGGACGCGGAGGGGCGATGCCAGCCGGCCCCTGGCGCTAGAGGGGGCGCCCGGGCACCTGGCATCGCTGCTGCTGTTACTATTGCTCCTGCTCCTACCGCTTCCCTACCGCCGTGGACGGCTCCGGAGCGGCGGACAGGGACGGGCGAAGGAGAAGATGGGCAGCCGCCCGGCCTTTCGCAAGGACGCGCCGGCTGGGCAGCTGTAAAGCGGCGCCAACAGGTAAGGAAGCGCCGGGGCGAACAAGAGGGGAGAGGGGGAAGGCGCCCGAGTCGTGGCCAGGGTGCCAGTCCGGCTCGCTCCGAGGGTCGGTCGAGGCGCCTGGGCCCCGGGCGGCGCGCCTGGCAAAGTTTGCCCTTGATCCTGGGAGACGGGAGCCGCCTCGCGTTCTTCTTCGGCAAGTTTGCGGAAGGGGGGGGGGGAATCTTCGACGACCCTCCGGATTCTGTGCGCCGGCCCTGGGGAACTCCGCCGGTGGGCTTTTTCCCACGTGGCTGGCGAGTTGGCTGGCTCGTTGCGCATCTCCTCTTGGCCAAAGCGCGGGGAAAGGATCGCCGCCCCTGGAGGAGCTGCGCACGACTCGCCGGGCGCGCAACTTTCCCCAGGGCTCGTCGGAGGAGAGTCGGATCTTTGAATTTCGGTCTCCCCGTTGCAGTGTTTTATGAGTTCAAGTGGACGCTCAGGTGTGTCGGCTGCGCGGCGCGGCGCGGCGCGCCGCGAAAGGAGCCGGAAGGCAGCTCGAGCTAGCTCGTTCCTGATCCTGCCTTCGGGGTGCAGCGGGGCCCCGCTGGCGTGTGCCAGGCCAGCCCCGTTTGGCCAGGGAGGGAGGCCGGAGTGGATGGATGGGTCGAGAAGACGGGCGCGGGTTCGGGCCGCGCGCGAGGAAGCCGGGGCCGTGTCTCCCAAAAGTTATTGCTGCCGTTTTAAGCTGAAAAACCCCCGCCAAACATGCCTCGGTTTTTTACATGCCACTTTTCCACGTTGGGCTGAAGCACGGCCCTGAACCGGCTCTTTCTCGGTTTTCTCCAAAGGCTGCTGTCCCCGCACGACAGACCGAGTTGAGTCCCATCCCGTAGTTAAATATCGCCACTCTGTTACGGTCTGGCGCGACACTGTGAGCTGAGGGCTTTTGCCTGGTACCCACTGTTGGCAGCCTGGCGGTGCCACCAGAAGGGGTGGGGCAGGGCAAGCTCAAGGCGTTGCTACTGCCGCGAATCTAAGGCGCCTCAGACGTCCTCTTAGCTGGTATTAACGAGGCCCTCTTCAGCTGCTGGGGGAGAGGTTTTCCCTGTGTTTGAATCCGTGCCCATTGCTTCTGCAGGGACAATGGGATCTCTGTTGCTTCATGGGCAATGGAGTAAGAGGTGTGATGTCATGGCTGGGAGAGAGGCAGGCAGCTGTGCCAGAAGCAGTGGCTGTAGCAGGATTATATGGTGGTCTCTCTCACCTGGCAAATAGACCTGTCTGATTGAACTGGTACTTCTTCTAGATGGGAAGCACCAGCTGTCCATGCATATACGCCAGACTCCTGTGAAAGACACCAAAATCCAGTTTCTTGTCAATTTAGGCACAGGTGTTTGGCTTTTGTGTCTCCCAAAAAATCCCTCTTATTAGATTGCACCTAAATGCTTCTTGCTATTTACTGCAAATAGTTTATAGATATTATAGTCTGTTTTATCATGCTTATCACCTTGAAAAGTTTTTGTTACAGGAACCACATATAGACACCATACATACACATATGCACATATGCATAAAGTGCAATCTTTTTTGGTTTGGGCACATCTGTGAGCCCTTGGTGTGGAAGGGAGACAGACCCCAACGAGATCCATTCAAGCTGCTGTAATCACTGTAAAGGAGGATAGTAGGTTAACCCATGAAAATGCTTGCTGATTATGTTGGGGTCGACATGTCCGTTCACAATACTTTGCTTTTATTAACAAAGCACACTGTGATGGTCATCATCCAAGCACAGGCTTCTTTGAGAAAAATGTGAGAGCAAGCACATATCACCTACTTTGGCGTGTCTGTTTTGGTGTGCCTTCGATTTACACACTTGTAGAAGTAGTACACCCCTGCTACTACTGAGGCTGTCCGTTTGGGGTATAAGGAAAAGGCAGCAAATGATTTTTAAAATTTGTATCAGTGTTACTGTCATTTTACTGCAAAGCAATGGTTTTGCTTTGCTTTTGTAAAGGCTGGTCTTTGCAGGAGGGACGGAATGCATGCCCCAAAGGCTCTGTACTCCAAAGCCATGCTCTGCCCTTCCACACACTGGTCCTTTAAGCTGCTAAAAGCTTGGCATTTGGGGGAAAATGGCTGCTGCTTGACATTCCTTTCTTTTGGTTGGGTGGCTTCATGGGGTTCATTGGGCAATATGGCTTAGTAGTGCAATCCTGTTGCGTAGCCCAGCCAACACAGTTCTTGCCATCATTTAGATGGCACTAAGATTGCCCCATCCTCCTCTTATGCTTAATTTGATAGGTGGATAAGAATCCTGAGTCATACTTGAGGCCAGAGGGCCAGGTGTTATGCAGGTTTGCTATACACAGTAACATAGAGTTTGCTGTGCAGAGGCCTGTGTTCAGGGTGGGTGGGGGGCAGGCTTAATTACAAAGTGCTTTCTTATGTGGCTGCAGGAATGCTGTGTAATTCAGTGTGCATTTGTATGCATAAAACTGCAGAGTGTATTTTAGACATCATATTGGGAGTTTTGGCAGAAGTTTCTATAATTACATACTAGATTAAACAATGCTGATTTTCCCCCCTGAGCAAATAATGCTGACTCCTCTGCTGGGTGAATGAGTATCATTGTGGAGTTTTGGATTTTGCTAGCTGATTTTCTACAGAAAATCAAATGTTTTGAAGCCTACTAATCTTATAACTTTTCAGATATTCCCACTGAAAGTAACAGTTCAATTCTCATGCCATCATGTTCAAACATTTTGGATAGTGCATCTTTGCTGTCTTATAGATCAGGTGGTTTTACTAAAACGAATGCCTCACATCTGCCCAGATAGTTACCATTTTTGGTACTAAAAAGATTAAGAAAACTTAAACTGCCCATCCAGCTGTCTTGCAAATCTGTTATGCAACTTTGAACAAAATCCCTTCTTCATAATGTCTAAAATATAGAGCTCCTTGGCACCAAGCTGAAACAAGGATGTTATGTCACCAGCTGCCCATCAGCTGCCAGTGACTGACTGAATGCAATATGTCTGGATATGAGTGGAAGCATTCCAGTAACATTTCTTCCAAAATGTTGCAAAGCTGATTGTTACACAAGAAACCCTTAAGCTTTTGGCCATACAGTGTGAGCAGCAGTGAAACGATCAGGTGTGGGAGAATGCTGATGTTAATGATTTGTTGGAATTCTGCATTCAGCATTCTTATTCAAAGCACGTACAGTTTAAGGAGGGCATGGGATGAAGAAGCTGAATGAATTTTGTAGCTGAATTTGGGGGGGGGGAGTTATTTTGTATTTTAATAACAGCAATATTGTCTGAAGTATTAAGTTTAAATAGAAGTGGGGACAGGGCTAACTTAGGCTTATGGTTTAAACTGAACATCTGGTGGGTTATCTGGTTGTAAGAAAGTATATATAGATGGGCAAGTAATCTGGTGTCTGTCTACAATGTGTTTTAGACTACTAACCTCATAATCTGCTTTCTGGAGACTGTAGGTCCTAGTCCCCCCTTTTAAATTGGTTATCTGTGGGTCAAAACAAATGAGACAGGCAAATTAATTGCTTTGCATGTTGATTGAACACACATGACAGCTGTGAATAATGCATTTCTGCACCTCCTAATTACCTATGTTTTGCCCTCAGCTATAGCACGTGAGTGATCCTTGCCTTCTTAATTCTTTCAAGGAGGAGCACTTTCTATCTTGCAGAAACAGCCATTGGATCTTAGAGCTTCCTGAGTTGGTTGGCCTCTCTCTGTTATGCATACTTTTGTAGCTAACCCAACCTGTGAGGTCTTTTCCCACTGTTGTCGCTGGCACCAGTTATTGGTGGAATCTCAGTCCACCTACTTTATTTGTGTCTTCCAGTGAGTAGATGGTCTTCAGTTTACCTAGATGTAGTGAACATATAGTCTGGTGGAGTCCCTTGTTTGCTACCTAAGGCTTATGGGAAGCCTTCTAATTTTGAATGATTTCTGTGCCCTGATGTGTGTCAAACCATTTGTCTAGATGTGGTCATATGGACATATGTTGCCTAGATGACCAAAGAACAGAATCTGTTTCCATATACAGTACTGTATTCCTGCCAAGAAAACTCCATGGACATGGGGTCATCACAAAGTGTTGGTCATGACTGTAACATTACACACACACACACACACACACACAGAGAGAGAGAGAGAGAGAGAGAGAGAGAGAGAGAGAGAGAGAGAAGGAAATGGTATAACTTTGGAATCTGTTTGATATAAAAAGAAAATGAACAAGAAGAGATGTGATAGATGTGTGTAAGTTATACATGGTGCAGAGAAAACCGTTTGAGGTTCCATTTCACACATGGTTAATTGTCTGATGATCATCCACTGAAGCTGAGTGGTGAGAGATTCAGGACAGCTAAAAGGAAATACTTCTTATCATGTGCAGTTAAATTGGGGATTTTACTACAAGAGGTAGTGATGATCACCAACTTGAATGGCTTTAAAAATGATGAGACAAATCTGTGCATCATCAGAATGATTAGTTACTCATATTGACAATTACCTCTAGTAATCAAAAGTGGTAGGCCTCTTTCTGTTGGTTGCCAGGAATACAAAAAGGAAGATGATATTTCATTCACGACCTGTTCATGGGCTGTTCATGAGCTTCTGGTTGGCCACTATAGGTGGAGAATTCTGGACAAGCCAAGCCAGATCCAGGCCATATTTTTAGGTTCTTAAGCATATGGTCATGATCCACCTAGTTTTAAATTCCCTGCTTCTATTTGCTGCCTGTTTCAATCTTGTTTGCTTCTGTGTGCATGTATCTGTATTTAGGGGTTTCTTTTGTATGCAAACAATCTTGCTGTATGTGAGGGAATGGGTAACAACTAATTACCTTCATTGCCTTCTCTTTCTTCTATTTATTATTTGATTTCTATCTACAGTTTTTCAGCCAATTACATTTACTCTCTTTTTGGTGTATGTGTACATGTCCAACGCTCTACGAGGACATGATACTTGAAGAAGTTTGTTTTTTAAAAATAGCTTCATCCATACCGTATCAACTCATACATTCCTTTTCATCCCAACCAGCTGTATTCCTCACAGAGGAAGATAAGATGGACACAACATACTTGAAATTCAGCAACTTGATTATTAATTGGAACTTACAAGTCAAATCACATTACACATTGCTGTTAAAACAGTTTCTTTGGCTCTTACTGAATTTCTGGGCACATTTCAAGTTGCTTCCTTTGCCCTCCAAAGTGTTTAATGTGTTAGGACCCAGCAACATGAAGTGTTGATCTTTTTTTTATATTAGCCTGTTGCAAAAAATAAGGTGTATTTGCAGTGGGCCTTTCTAATGGCAGTGCTTTAGCTGTAGAACAGCATCCACAGACCGCTTTGGGGGAGTACCAGTGCTTCTCATTTTCTGAATTACACATCAGCATATTTTATTCTTCATGGCCTTTAGTGGGTGATCAGGGAAGCTGTTCTTATTTAGAATGTTCTTCTGATCTTGTCTAATTTTAGATAGCTTTCTTGCTAGTACAGCTTCTCAGATTGTTTGTGTTACAATTTTAGAAGGATTTTTGTTTTTTACCAAAACTTGCTGTGGATATTTTCATAGGGGGAAAAGTATGTAAATATTTTTTTTTAAAAAATGGAAACAAGTACAGTACTGCACTTTATACTCCCCTTTCTCATTGCTACATTGTAACTTCTGCTTCTCCATTAAAAAGAGACCTTGAAAAAGAAGTAGCATCTGTGTTGCTAAAGTTACTTCATACATCTTCCCTTGCACACTGAAAACTGAAGAATATATTTTCCTTTCACATTCAGTGTTATACGAGGTAGGATGTGACTGACTAGGAACCACAGGGTGATCTAAAAGTGACAGCTTCAACCCACCAGTGGTATGTTTCAACCTCACCTGGTTCCTCCTACATTTGTGTGACTATGAGTTCCATCTCCCCAGGCAGATTGGGGAAAGTCAGTGTATTTCTTAAGGTCCACCTGCAGCTGAAGGTAGACAGGGATGTGCTCTTTGTTGGGGAGAAGTCTATGTTCCTAATTTGAAGACAGCTTTCATGCCTTCCCAACTTATTCAAATAATGGGAGTGGAAGCTATGCACCTTTGGTTCTGTGGATATGCACTGTAAAGGACTCAACACACTTACATTGTGACACACATGGGAATCCTTTCTCAACTGCTCTAATTCGAGCTGGAAGGAGAACAAAATGGAGTCAATGTGCCAATTATCATGACTCAGTTGCTTTTTATATATGACCACAAAACCTGAGTCCTGGCTCCCATTTTTGGATGCAAAACATTGGCTTAGAGTTAGGGTATCCATACAAGTCCAGATGGGAATTTATATTGTTGCCTCAGTTACTCCTGAGAGCAACTTTACTGAACATCCTAAGCATACTGATCATTCGTAGCTTATGAGAATTTTTTTCTTAATGTGGATCTGAAACCTGGTTATCAAGAGACTTCTGTGTTAAGTAGGAAGTTTGGTGATCAATATTTTTGTTTGTTTGTTTTTAAACAGATACAAAGAAGCATATCCTCTTTAGAAATATTGCCTAGCAAATTCAAGCTACTGTTTTTTTGTAGTTTTCTTTATACTGAGTTCTGAATGGCTCAGAGCCTCCCAAAGCAGTTTAATTTAAAGGAAGGGCTATGAGCTCAGGCCTCAAAGAGCTTATAAATGGATTCAGGGAAAAAGGGGGGAGAGTTAAAGCATTTCTTTGTGACTAAATGAAAGAACTAAAGGGAAGCATAAATTATAAAGTTGAGTTGTGTGCAGACTTAACAAAATAAATTGGGGATCTCATTTCTTCCCATCAGATCTCATGAATTATCTGTCACATGGGTGCTGCACATTGGAATGGAAAGAAGACACTGATCCTATCCTTCTATGTAAAAAAAATTGCATGTAGAACTTAAAAGCTTTAAAGAAAACATTTTAACAGAGAATCTAGGGAGTTGTGTGCTCATTGAAAGGATTCAGTTTAGTTTCTTAAACTGAAATATTTGGTTGAATTCGCTGAAAGTGGCCAGATAGGGTCTACACAGTGGATGGTTTAAATATAAATATAAGATACAATATTTTTACAGTATGGCAGTACAGTATTAGTTTAAATTGACACATCATGACTTACTGTTAGCAGATTTGGAGGCTTGTCAATGAAAACTGAAACCTTAAATATCAAGATTAGGGACATTTTATTTACCCAAGTAGTGAATGATGCCGCAAAAACCTTTAGTTTGCTCAAATTATAATATAGTTAGTGTTGTGGCTCTTCAGAGGAGTTGCAAGAAGTAGTTCACAATCTATAGGTTTTGTTAGAAGACTTTTCTGAATGTTAACAGCAATGAAGAAAAATCCAGAAATTTTAGATGTACTATATAGTGTGTAAATTGCTTAGATTATTGAGTAATTTTGCTGCTTTGTGCAAGTAAACATGAAATATTGTTGGAATACATGGGGAATTTCCATTCACTTAATTTTCATTTTATAGTATACTGTGCTCTCATTTCCTTCTTTCTCTGTTTTTGAAGAGAGGAAGAGGTAAGCTGATCCTGTTCTAAAAAGTCCTGCTGAACTTGAAAACCCAGGAATAATAAAATGGAGCTAATGGTGGAATTTCTTGTTTAGTTTACAATGTCTCGCGGATTTAACTTCATGGGCTGGGAGGGACTAATAGGAGGCACTATGAAGCTTGATTCTTAATCCTTCATTCTAAAGTCATGGCTGGACCTGTGGAGTAAGATGAAAGTGACAGGTTCAAAAGTACTGTATAGAAGGCAGCCAGTTTTGAGCCAAGAGATGCAATCGGTGGTAACTTTTTCTGCATGAACCCCCATGGTAATGAATAGAAGTTGTTTAGGAGTGTGTGCCTTGCATGGGAACGCTTTCCACTGGATTGTGTATCATATTACTTAGCGTGAAGGGATGGTTGCTTGGGGTTTTGTTTTTGGCTTTTGATTTCAATGCTAAAATAATCGTATCAGAGCTGAGCAGTGAGGCTTACAACACTACGGTGTGGAGGGTTCCTGAAAGGAATACAGTATTCACTTCCTATTAAGGTGATATTCAGCTTATTCTCCCCCTCAATCTCCCAGATTTTTTCCTCCAACAACAGCCATCATTCAATTTTTACTGAACCCATTTCGTGCCCATTTGGCTGCCTCTACCCCACAGTTTGTAACCTGATGTTTTCCACTACTGCATATTTTTGAATTCCAAACCTTCTTTGTTGAGTAGGCACCTACCATGCTACATTAGCATTATGTCTGTGAAGTTTCTTAGTCATCCAAGTGAGTTTATCTGGAAGTTGAGTCATGGCAACTGGACTTCTTTTCTTGAGAAATCAAAATGTTTCACTACTCATATAAGCGGGTTCATCATTCTGAGGAAAGTAAGTGCTGAGTCCTGCAATTTATATCTCACCTTAATTTCACATCACCCAGGTCAGTCTGCTACTTATCAAGCTGCCCTTTAATCAGTCCCCGGACTAATCAGAAGCATAGCTGTTGTGAGTTTTTCGACCTGGTTGGCTGTGTTCTGGAAGTTTTCCTTCCTGATGATTCACCAGACTCTGTGGCTGGCATCTTCAGAGGGCAAAGAGCTCAGAGGACTGGGAGTTCTTCCTGTTCTCTAGAGAATCAAAAGCACCTCACACATCCACCAGCAAGGCCATAGCCAATGACCCATACCTAATGATATGGGTGTTGGGAAAGATTGCATAGGTGGGACTTATCGGTACATGCACCCTAGACCATTGTCCACCTAAGGAGCCTATTCAGACCATGGTCCACCTATGAGCCTATTCAGGCCATTGTTTACCTAACAAGCCTATTCAGGCCATTGTCCAACTTATGAGCCAATTCAGGCCATTGTTCATCTTATGAGCCTATTTCAGACTACGGTGATGTGAAATCAAGGTGAACTGTAAAATGGAGGACTCACAACTAGCTTTCCTCAGACTGATGAAGCTGCTTGGATGAGTAGTGAAACATTTCAATCTCTCAAGTCCAGGTACTTCCAGATACATTAGCATTGGCATCCAAGCCTGAATATTGCAAAGACAGTCATGATTGACATAGGATGCTCAGCCACTTAAACAATTTGTGTGGGTCACAGCTGCTGTTTCTTTGTTTAGTTGTGTAGCTTCTGTTAAACTTAATATCGTATGCAGCGTACAGACCTAAGTAAGCAGTATTATTTATTTATTTATTTATTTATTTATTTATTTATTATGCTTGTTGATTGCATGACTTTCCCTCGGGAACTTTGGGCGGTTTAGAACAATAACACAAATAACATATAATTTACCTTAATATAAGGTATTCCACAAGTTCTTTCAGTATGTTTTCTTCCCTTAATCCTAAATGTAATTTACTATGATAGGAAACATCTCATTAACATACTAGCCACCAAATTAAGTTTTGCCTTGTGATACAGTACATTAAGGGTTCATACCTTACAAATCCTTCTGGGTGGTGGGAAGAGCAAGAAAACACCACTCCTTATATTGAACTACATAATTTTTAAATACAAAATCAGTTTAGTGCTGGGATGACACATTGTTTGCTTTTTTGTGATTAGCTTCTGCACTGATCTATTCATTTTTTCACTCCCTTTCCATTTTATGAATGTGGGCTATTGTGCTTCTGTATCAACGATTCAAAACACCAGGAAATGGCCCAGTACTGCTATACAATATCATGGCTATGTTTCCAAGAAAAAGGACATCAAACTTCTCATGGCAAAGGGCAGCCTGAATGATGACAACTCCCATGTCAGTAGTCAAAGTTGTCTACAAAACATTTTTGTGTGCTGTTTCTTCTAGATATTTTGATTACTTTGTGGCTCCAAGCAACAGATACCTAGAGAACAAGTTAATAAAATAAAATAAAACAGCCCTGACAATTGCTTTGCGTTTGGGTGAGAGGTGCTTAACTGATTAAAAAAAGGATTTGCATTTGGGAATTTTCTCCTAGCGTTGTGAATGATAGTGCACATAAGAGGATATCCTTTATATCAACTTGACTGCTGCACCTGGTGTTGTCAGCATTCAGTTTGCCCTTTGGACTGTCCCCATTTTTAGAATTGCCTTGTAGAATGTTAAGTTGCTCTGTCAGCAGATGAGAATGGCAACACTCTTATGCAGCAGTAATTTCTCACAGTTCTGAGGGTCCTTTAATAAAAAGCTAAAAATTAATGTATTGCAAAAATTTAAAAAAACATTAATGATGGTGGCACAATAGGTGTTGGTTGGACCAGTGATGGCAAATATTTTTTTTTTTTGCAAAAATGTCCCAAAATTATTAGCATTTGCTAAAACAAGGACAGTGGATGTGACTTCTCTTTTTATCTTGATAATAAAATATCATAAGTGTCTGACAGCCTTGCTAGCAGCGCTCCCAGAGTGCTAAATTATTGGGGGGATGAAGACATGAAAATCATACAAGTCATTTGCAAAGCTGTGAGGGATAGCAGGCCAAGGAATGCATTGTGCCTCTATTCCTCTCTCTCCTTAGTATTCCTGTCAGAGCCCTTTTCTGGCAAACTGAGCTGACAGGAGCCCACAGTATCTTAACTGGCATTGTCACGAAACACATTGTCTAGTTCGCACTCAGGGCTGTATGCCTGGCTTGCCTTACTTGCAGATTACAGCATAGTATTTCAGCAGTGGCCACATAGGCATGAATGGCTGGGTATGTGGTAGAGGTGGGCCTGTCTCTCCCGACCCTTTTGTTTCTGGGTAAATGCGTTCTCATTCAGAATATAGAGAGTGCAGTTCTCTCAGCTGGCAAGAGCATGAATAAGGGCAGGCATTGTTTTCTTTCCTTCTAGGTCTCTTTAAAAATGATATTGTAACCCTGGGGCCTAAAAAGTCATGTTGGTATTATTGGGAGACTCAGATCTGCTGTTTTTGTCATGGACTAAAGACACTAACTTTTCTTTCTAATGGAAGAAAGCACGTGAGACTGCAGATCCTGCTTTCACTAATGTACACTTAGGCATACATTCTGCATAACTAAGAGGCTTTCTTTAGGGCAAGGGCTGTTCCAGTCCCAAAGACAACTCCTCAGCAGAAGCCAATCAAAATGGTATATAACAATGTAATTAATAAGGATGCACATTGCAACACAGCTTGCCAGAGCGTTGGCACAAGTTATTATTTCTTCTCATTTCCAGTGTCCAAATTACACTGTGGTAAAGGATGTTTGTTGGTTTGTTTGTTTTGGACTACAGTTTCCAAAATATGCTGCTGGCCGTGTTGGCTGAGAGATTCTGGGAGTTTTAGTACAGCCTGTCCCCATATTTCCATGTGGTGGACCAGATCTTTCAAATAGCGCAGACTAACTTAATGTTTGCTAGGACACTTTACCAAAGCTAATACCTGGTACTAATTGACCTGTTTGAATTCAGACTGCTCTACAATGTAGACCTCAGGAGCTTCAAGGTGGGAAAAAGGTACCCTATATGAAAGATCTTCCTGAAAGGAAGAGCTACAAACTATATTGAAACTTAGCATTACAAATGATTCATTTCTGCTGTGCCCCTGGTGAAGTTCCCATAGCACAGAAACTGGATGTACAGTGATACCTCTACTTACGAGCAGCTCAACTTAAGAGCAATTTGGAAAAACCGTTGGCGTTTTAACTGTTGACTTACACATTTTAGATGTTGTTTGCTCTACTTACAATTTATTTATTTATTTATTTATTTATTTATTTATTTATTTATTTATTTATTTATTTATTTATTTTTATTTTTTAGATAGGGCTGCTCTACTTAAGAGTTGTTCGACTTAAAAGCATGCATTTGGAATGGATTGAACTCATGAGTAGAGGTACCACTGTATTTCATTAAAGTCTGGGTGATTTCTCAGCAAAATATTGTACAGAATGTGTGTACATATCTTACTATGGCCTTGTCTCCCATAAGTTCCTACCTCATTCACGTACAAGGTGTAGTAACCAAAAGAAGGGTCTCAAAGTATAGTTAGAGAATAGGTAGAGCCGTCCAAGGCTGTCCAAGAAAAAATTATCCACAACTTACCTCAGGCCACTGTGGATTAAATTAATGCAATCCAGACCACAAGAACCTTACAAGTGGAATAGATGTACAAGTCATTGTACAGCAATCTGAATTCAAGAAGGACACTCACTTCGTATTCTGAAAGTATTCAGCATTTACAAGTAGGGATGGACAATTTGATTTGGAACCTACCAGTTCCAAAGCAACCCGTGTGAGCCCATGTGATGTTCAGAAGCCTCCGACAAAAAAGCATCCAGTCACTTACCTTGTTCTGCGCCCGCACGGAGCTGAGCTCCAACAAGGAAGCAGGCTCTGATATCATCTTTGCTCCTCTGTGATGTTGGCCAATCAGGAGCTGTGCAGGGACAGGCACCCTCCTGCCTCCCTGTTTGACTGGCCAGCACTACAGAGGAGCAAAGATGATGTCGAAGCTTGCTTCCTTGTTGGAACTCAGCTCCATGTGGGCGCAGAACAAGGTAAGTGATTGGCTGCTTGTGTGTCGGAGGCTTCCGAAGACCACCTTGGGCTGGCATGGGTTGTTTCAAAACCGGCAGGTTCCGAAATGAATTGTCCATCCCTATTTACAAGCCATAGTAGCAAACCTCACCTCATTGTATGGATGGGAAAGGCTGGAACGTTTCCAAGGGTCAACATTGAAGTAATTGCAGAGAGACGAAGTACTTGCACAGCACATGCATTTCTTTGTGCAAATAAGGCAAGCTGTGGGTTTAGTCAGAAGCATCTGGGGAAAAAATAGTCAAAGAATTAAACATGCAGGCAATACTCCAGATATAAAATTGCCATTTTAAAGCTGGGGAACAAAGAGGCTGAGAAATTACTTGCAAAAAGGAAGCCAGACTGATTCCTTCCAAAGCATTCAAGCATTTCTAAAAGCAACTAGGGAAAACAGGAAAGGTACAAGGCAGAGGCAGACATACATTCCACTGAGTGTGAAGGCCTGAGGCTAACCCAGGGCCAACGTACAATCATCCAGGCCTTAAACATGTGCCTTGAGCAGCCAAGGAGAAAATAGTGCCCAAGCATGATTGCTTTGAACACTAGGGAATCATACTGGTTATGAAGGGGGATGAGCAAAACAAGTATATTCCGTTCCCTTGTGATGGATGTATCATATCCGTTGGTTATGGTTGAAGGGGCTGCTTGCCCCATGGCATTTCAGACTGGAATAGAATTTCCTTTCTTAATATTGTTAAGGGACTGCATTAAAACTCCTGCACACAATTGTACAAAATGATAAGGCCTAATACTGTATTTCCTGAAGATAGGGAATGTTTATATGGGATTGTTCTCCTACAGGAGAGTCAGTGAACCTGGGTACAAATCCCTGTTAGGTGTATGGTAAGCTGCATTGTAAGGCTTGTGCAACTCCCTTGGAAGGATGAAAGATTTCTTAAATATCTCATATTCTAAGTCTGATGTGACTTGATGGGGCATAACAAGAATATTTTTCATATCCATAACCAAGGCATTTGGAACTGGGGGTGGGTGGGTAGAATGAGGGGCAGAGGTGCAAATGACACTGGTTGGTGACTGTGATTGGTCAGTAATATTATGCACTGTAGGACAGTGTACTATAAATTCCCTCATAGCTCTGCTCCTGCAACCTGGCTGTCCCAGGGGAAAAATGAATTGGCTACTCTATATGCAGATGATGATGTTCAAGTAATTCATTCTTGTGCTAAGCATTTGTCTGACTTGCTCAAGGACAGAGGCTCACATTTCAATTGCCTGGAGAATGTGTGAACATCTGGCTGTTATTGAGTGACCTTCAGCAGAAGGATGGGGCACCCAAACAGAGAAAGTTGGGGGCTCCTTATGACTGAATCTGGTGCTAAAATGCTTGGCACTCTAGGTAGTGGTTTTTAAGGGTGATGTGTAAGAAAATGGATCTCCTTATCATGGGACTAGATGTATTGCTGCAAGAGCCAGGAAACCTTTGCATCTGTATGTGTGTGTCTGAGTGATTTTCTATACTCCTATGTTGTCTGGTAGTGATGGTTTTACAGTTGACAGTCCTATTATGTGTTACTATTGATCTTTGCATCTATGTTTACTCCTACTATAATCTGGGAGCATAAGAATATGAATCCCTTTCATGAAACGAAACGAAACCTGTCTATTTGGGGTCACCACTGGCTTTCACACTCTACCGCTGTTTAATGGCATAAGCAGTGCTATGCTGCATCAGTTCAAAAACCTGTTAAGTCTAACATTCTGTCCTCAAGGAGGGCAGGAAAATTCTTATGGAAATCCCACAAGCAGGAAATGAGGGCAACACCTCCCTTGATTAGTGCTGGGAGGCATGCTGGCTCTGATGATTGAAGGTAATATATAGCTACCATAACTAGTGGCCACTGATTGCTTTATTCTTCATAAATTTGTTTCATCCCCCTTTTAAAGCTATCCAAGCTTTAAAACTGTCATTTGATAGCAAATGCCATAGTATAATTATGCACTATAGTCTGAAGATGTATTTCCTTCTGTCCTGAGTCATCCACATTGACCTTCAATATAGTATAAGGAGATCTCTAGCATCATGCGGTTCTAGTAGAATGAGAGAAGTCTTTTTCTATTGACTTTCTCCCCACCATACCTAATTGTATATATTTCTGCCTTTCCTCAGAGAAGAACTGTTGCATTCTCTGAATATTTTCCAGTTATACTGTGTTTTTAAGGTACAGTGAGGAGATCCATATGCAATACATTTTTGCCTTGTAACAAGAAAATGCTTGTTTATATACATATTGAAACTGGGAATGACGGGTGACATACCGAATTTTGCCTTATTAGACCAGATACCTTCTTAAGCGAGTTCTGGTGCTTCAAACGTAATCTAAGTGTGTATCTAGACTTGAGTTCCAGATGGCTCCAAACTCTGCTCCTCTGGGTGGATGAATTGGAAGGTGCACTGTAACAGGTTCTAGCCTTGCCTTCTTTCAGCACCACCAGCTATAAGGCTACCAGGGACAGCCTGGTGGGCTGTCATTCACCAAGTGGAGGGCGGTGAGAGGGGTCTGGGATCCGGCTTCCACATGCAGAGGCTGGAATGCAGCCCCTCCCAACCACCCTCTGCCTCCCCCCCCCCGTCGGATGACGAGACTCCCATTCTGCCCCTCTGCATGCAGAGGGGCAGAACGGGGGTCCCAAAGGGATCTTCCCCATGCGGGGAAGGCTAGACTCCCATTCTGCCCCTCTGCATGCAGAGGGGTGGAACGGGTCCCAAAGGGATCTTCCCCACGCGGGTCATGACCACGCCTGGCACTGTCATGACTGGCGCAGGGAAGAAGAGACCCGCGTTCCGCCTCCACATGCAGAGGCAGAATGGGGTCTCTTTAAAGGGATCTTTCCTGCGGGAATGACAGTGCGCCTGGTGCTCTCATCCACCACAGGGAAGAAGAACCCAAAGCCCAAAAAATGGAACAAATTATTTAAAAAAATTCTTGTCTGAAAAACGGTAAACGAAGGGAGATGGGCACGAAACGGAATGGAAATTAAACCCCATTTTTCTGTTTCATGCCCATCTCTACCAGGGACAGTTCCCGCTTCTCTGCTGCTGTTTTTGAAGCCTGACTACTTGATGCTCTGTGTCATGCTCTTGAGCGTGTCAGACTAGGAGGATTGCTCCCTGCCCTTATTCTTTTTTAATGCCAATTGAACGTGGTGGCAGTGGGAGCGAGAGAGGGGCCAGTACAGAATGGGATGTAGGGAAGTCATTAAATCCTCACTTCCAGCAGAGAGGTCAATTATTGCAGCAAGAAAGAGAACTGATTGGCTTACAGCATTGATAACATTTTTAAAAAGTCCTAGTGACATCCCACCTCTCAATTGTGGCCAGGTACAATATCCTCATCCAATTATTTGTTGACTCTCTTTTCTGTCTTCTAGAGGAGGTCATGGTAGGAAGTATATTAGCACCTAGTGAT
Source organism: Phrynocephalus versicolor (assembly GCA_023846285.1). Lineage (NCBI taxonomy): Eukaryota > Metazoa > Chordata > Lepidosauria > Squamata > Agamidae > Phrynocephalus > Phrynocephalus versicolor. The sequence goes on from JAHTLZ010000129.1 coordinate 68,865,112, forward strand.
GGGAAGTGTACTAGCATCTGTAAGGAAATTAGGGATGATGGGAAGATTTCTGGATCAGCAAAGTAGTCTGACTCCTGCTTGTTCAGTTCTTGCAAAGTCAAGCCAGTGGCCTCCTTGGTGGAGCCAATCCATCTCATATTCTCCTTTCCTTCTTTCCTGGTGCCTTTAACCTTTTCTAGCACTATTTTCTTTTCCAGTGACATTTGATTTGATCTTGGGTCCACTCTTTTGTCTGCTGACTTTTTTTTTGTTTCTTTCAAATGAATCATTTTCTCTCTGACAACTTTCTTCACTGTACACCTTTCACATCAGTCCATAGTAATCAGCAATACAATGCAGTGGATGAGGTTGGCTTTTGTCTTTGGAGACAGATCCTTGAACTTGGTGATCATTTCTACTTAACTTCAGAGCTGCCCTTCTGCATCTCAGCCATCTTCTGATTTCCTGTCTGTGGACTGCATTTGGGTTGATGATTGATTCAAGTTCTACAACATATTTAATTATTTCAGTTTCTTCATTGTCAGCATTAAATTTGTGTTATTCTTCTATAGTTATGTGTTTTGTCTTCTTACTGTTCAGTGGAAGCCTTGCTTTTGCACCTTCTTCTTTCACAATCATCAGATGCTATTCAAGTCATTGCTGCTTTCTGCCACTAACATGGTATCATCTGCATAACTTAAATTATTGATGAAGAGACGTAGAAAATGATTATTTTGAAAATGAAATAATAAACTTGATTTTGATAATGATGACAAATTTCTATGCTTCATGTCTTCTCACATATACTGTTCTCTTGAATTCTTACAGTGCAGTCAGTTATCTGTGCCATTGATTTATACCTGTTTCCAGTTTGTGGAATTAAGGGCTGTGTTTAGAACTTTTGAAAAATTACTGTGTGAGTTTATTTATTTATTTATTTATTTATTTATTTATTTATTTGATTTGATTTGATTTGATTTGATTTGATTTGATTTATATACCACATCCATCTAGCAAAAAAGCTACTCTGGGAGGTTTACAAACATATACAAAATATAAAACCAGATTAAACAACTTAAAATAAAAAATAAAAATTAATTGTTGTGACATATTTCTAAGTTGTAGTTCTATTCAGAAAAATCACCCCGAAAACCCTGGAGTCTGCTGAATGTGGTGGTCAAGGATTTCAAGTTTTCTAACCACATTACCTCAGTCCCCAGTAGTATTGTGCGTTTTGTTGAACAGTCCTTGGTACTTCTTCTTTCTCAGGCAAGGCCGTGGAGAGAATCTGTCACCCAGAGCAATTTCTTCTTCCATTGGCCTGCGGGCATGCTGGAGTTTGATGGAAAGCTGATAAACCAGATGTAACAGTCCTCTTAGGACATTGAACTGTGTCCGACCTTGACAGAGACAAGCAGGTTGACAGGTGAAGCTGATGGAAGTGTTTAATCTTAAAAGAAATAGCACTATGAAGAGAGGAGACTTTGTTTCCTCTACCTAGCTAGATAAAATCACTTTCAGGGGTCAAGAGGTGGTGCTCCATATAATGAAAAAACAGTTAGGAGGATACAGAGGCGGTTTCCCCACCTCATCATTCCTCAGTGCCCTGATTACATCTCAGCATGATCATAGGTTGCACAATGACATCTTCATCTTTTGCCAGCAGTAGTGTTTATGTGCATGCTGGTCTTAGTTAGGCTTAGATATTTCATGTAGGCTGATTTGTCTCAGGGGAAATTTGAAGGTGCATACACAGTAAATGATTTGCCCAGGGCGAGTGAGTGGGTCACTTCCTTTCCAAACATTCACAACCCAGGAAAGATCTTTTTACATGAATTCTCTCTCACTCTCTCTCCAATGCACTTTTCATTGATCTAGTATTGGCACATGTTTGCCCTGATGCCTAAGGCATAAAAAAACCTGGAGTCTGAGGAAATGGAAGACAGAGAGGGCTGATGGAAATCCTATTGAAGTACTGGCAGTTGTATGCTTTGTAATGTTTTGCATGCCATGGGACAATTGACATCCAAACCCACTGAAAAATGAATACTTGGGTTTATGCAACATTTAGTAGATGTCTTGCATTTAAACATGCACAGTTATGTGACCAGTACAACAGTGAGAAACTGTTTGCCAGGATTTATTGTAGTCTAATAGCTCAGTGCCTTTGTCCAAGGAAAAACAGGTTCAAATTCCCACGGGTCCAGAAAGCTTATTGGTGATCTGGGATCAATATTTTCTCTCACTTTAACATGATCTCGTGATCTAAGGTAGCACTTGTCACTGAACTGAAGCAGGAGGGAGTCCACATTCAGTGCAGATCAAACATCAGAGCCGTTTCAATGAGTTTGTGAGAATGGAGAGCCACTGTAAGTGTGAGGATTATGTCCCTAATGCAACGGGCTGAGAGAAAGAAGACAGGAGTAGATCTACAGTACTTGAAGCCAGCAAGCAAGCATTCAGATTGATATCATATATGAAGGGCAAGAACAGAATGTGATTGTAATACAGTGGTACCTTGTATAAAGGAATTAATTCGTTCCAAATGAAATTATGTTAAGCAAATTTTCCTTTATACAAATTCCCATAGGAATGCATTGAAAGCAGAGTAATCCCATTTTTATGTTGTACGGATTTTCCCCATAGGCAATTATGTTAAGCAAATTTCCCCTATCTCCGGAATTTTTTATGTTGTACAAATTTTCTGTTATACAAGCTGTCTGTTATACAAGGTACCACTGTATAACTACCAGCTGTCTAATTTTGACTGGTCTGACAGTATTTATTTATTCTAGCTTCAGCTCCCCATCTTCAGTTGTCTCTAATCAGTTATTTATTACCTAGCCTACTTGATTAAGTTTGCTATCCTACATGTTTTAAATGCCCTGTTTATTTCAGTTTAATGTGTTTTAGCTCTGGTTGTATTTGTCTGCATTTTATTATTTTTAGTCTTTCTTTTGTCCATTGTATTTTAGTACTCTGCTTTTATCTGTTGTAAACCACTCAGAGTGGTCTTCGGCTGAATGGACAGTATAAAAATGAAATGAGTGAATAAATAAATAAATATTTCATCTTGAGAACTCTCACATTACCATTGTTGTTTTGTTTCTCCTAAGAGTCAGAGTTGCCACCAAGCTGTCATCATATTCTTCCCTCATCATTTTCTGATGTTAAACCAGCAAAGCCCTAAAAATACTAAAAACAAAACAAAAATTCTAGAAAAGCAGGAGCAAGTCAACAGAGAACCAATCTACAGGAGGACACTGTATCCACTGATTCATTATCCACTGATTCAGTTGGCAGAGGAAAAAATTAAATAATTCCGCAGCCACAAAGCAAGCTGTAAAGCAAGCTGTTGTCACAAACGTCAGCTGTAAAGCAAGCTATTGACACAAATAGCATCTGTAAAGCAAGCTACTGTCACAAACAGCGGCCATAAAGCAAGCTACTGTCTCCAAACAGCAGTCATAAAGCAAGCTACCGTCAGGAAATAGCAGTTTGGGGTTGGTAGGTAGTTGTTCTGTCTTATCCACAGTTTTCATTAGGGCCTGGAACCAAATCCCAGCGGATACTGGGGTCCTTCTGTATTCCAAAAGCAGTTAACAGTACAACATCCAAACATGTTCCCTGCTTAAAACAACAGCAACAAACAAAACTCAGAATAGGAAGCAAACTCCTGAAAATGAGCAGCATAGGCAGGAGATTTCTTTTAGCCCTGCCATTGTATGTCTCTCCCCCTCCCTCCGCTCAATTCTTTGAGTCCAGCGCAGAAGCAGGTAGAGAGCAAAAATATTGGAAGAAAGAAAATGATTAAGGAACTAGGAAGAATCCTCAAAGGAGCAGTGGGGTAGGGGAGGGATCAAAAACTAATTCTGAGGAAGCAAGGGGGGGAAAAGGATAGGGTCCAAGATAAAGTGAGGTGTATGCAGCCAAGGAGAAGACGGGATGTGCCAGGTGCTAATACACTACAAGAAATGAATGGAATAAGAACACTCCCACTGGGTTCCAACAACTCCAGGATCTTCTACAGTTTCATAATTTCTCCTCCTCCTCCCCATATATTCTGATTGGCTGTTGAGAGTAGTCATAAGAACATAAGAACACAAGAAGAGCCATGCTGGATCAGGCCAAAGGCCCATCTAGTCCAGCTTCCTGTATCTCACAGTGGCCCCACCAGATGCGTTTGGGAGCGCATGAGACTAGATATCTGTCTCTTGATACCACTCCCCTACATCTGGGCCTTGAAGTACCCCGGTTTTAAGCCTGGAGATTACACATCTCCATCATGGTTTGTAACCTGAGATGGACTTTTCCTCCAGGAATATGTCCTATCCCTTTTGAAGGCATCCAGGCCAGATGCCATCACCACATCCTATGGCAGGGAGTTCCACAGACTAACAACGCGCTGGGTGAAAAAATATTTTCTTTTGTCTGTTCTTACTCTCCCAGCCCTCATTTTTTTGGTTTCTAATTAGTTTATTTATTTATGCACAATATAAACAAACAAAACAAGCAGTTATTCCAGTGATGCATTCCATAAAGTAAAGAGGGAGAGGGAAAAACCAATTTGCAATAGTTACACAAACAAAATCTGTGGTGGACACTACCTGTCCACTTATCTATTACTAATACACAAGGGTTAAAGATTCCACAATTGATTGGCCATCTGCAAATCCTCCACAGGTTTTGGGGGCACTGTATAAACATCCTTATATCTATTTCACCCCTTATTCATTTGTCTGCTTCTGGGCCCAGTTATATAGCATCTTCCAGCTCTCATTTACAAAGTGTCTTGGATGGTCTCGCAGCGCCTCTGAGAGCATATCCAGTTCTGCAATGTCCAGTAATTTTTTCAACAGTTCAACCTTACAGTCGTTGGTACAGTATTTCACTTTTTTTCCATTTCTGGGCCCAGAGCAGTCTAGCTGCCGTATATATATACAAGAAAATGTACAGTGGACCCTTGTATATCAAACAACTTGTATAACATAAAAATTGTACAACATAAAAATTCCGGAGATAGGGGAAATTTGCTTAACATAATCGCCTATGGGGAGAATCTGTACAACATAAAAATGGGATCACTCCGTTTTCAATGCATTCCTATGGGAATTTGTATAAAGGAAAATTTGCTTAACATAATTTCATTTGGAACGAATTAATTCCTTTATACAAGGTACCACTGTATTTTATTTTTTGTCAATAATCTCTGGCATTATGTTTAGTAACAGCATTTCTGGTTTAAAGTTCAATTTAGTTTGTACAATTTCTTGTGCCACATTCCAAGTCTGTCGCCAGAACTTCTGAGCTTCGTCACATGACCACCATGCATGATAATAAGTCCCTGGGTTCTTTCTGCATTTCCAACAAACATTATTTAACCCTTTTGACATTTTGGCTAGTTTTACCAGAGTGAGATGCCACCTGTGAAACATTTTAAATATATTTTCTTTAAGACTAACTGGTTTAATTAATTTATGACTGTCTTTCCACATTTTAGTCCAATCATCAATATTGATGTTATATCTAAAATTTTGAGCCCATTTGATCATTCCCTCCTTCACACTTTCATCCTCTGATTCATATTCTAATAAATATGTGTACATTTTTTAAATAATTCCCTAGTTTGTATAGAATCCCAGCCCTCATTTTGAGCGTATACCCCCTAGTTCTAGTATTTTGTGAGAGGGAGAAGAGCTTCCCTCTATTTACTTGACTCATGCCCTGCATTATTTTGTAGATCTCAATCATATCCTCCCTCAGGTTCCTTTCCTTGCTGCACTATTGGATGAAAAATTGGGGAAGGTGAATTAGACAGACGAGGGGTGTCAATTTAAGCATAAGAGTTTAAAAGTTTTATTTGAGTAAATTAACAAAAGAGCAACGCAAATTTGAGGCAGAGAAGGAAAAGGAGACTCAGAGCCTTTTCACACAACCTGTAAACTCCGCGGCAAATGGCTCCCAGCTCCGGAGCTTAAAATTGTTTCCCCACCAGCTCTGGAGTTTACAGAAAATTAAGTGTGACCACGCCCACCTAAGCGTGTCCCAGCGCACTTTTCAAGTACCTGCTCTCCAGGGCTGAAGAATTCCTGATGCAGATGTAACTTAAGAGTGCCGGGCTCTCCTTGCTTCTGTTTGTTGTTTTTTGCCCCCTCGCCCCCTTAAGAGCTACTTAAGAGAATGGAATGCTGCAGGGCAAGAGCAAGATGGCAGAACAGAGGTGAGCCACCCAGCAGCCAGGAATGCGGAGGGGGTTGGGAACACAGGAAGAGCGACAAGCCCCCAAGATCTCTGGTCCGAATTTAAGTGGCCAGCGGATCTTAGGGGTCGTGTGAAAAGGCTCTCAGAGGGAGGGAAGGATAAAGGGAGAGAGACTCATCCATGTGTTGCTTATTTCCTTTTGTTGAAATACGACTGTCTTTACTATGTGGTTTGAGTGGTTGACGTGGAACAAAAAGACTTGGATGTTCAAATCAGGGTGAATTTGATATGTACTTTACTGGATTTTTAAAATTTAAATTGTGATTTCAATCAGTTTGATTTTTTTAAAGGATCATTGTCCTTTATCCACATTTGTTCAAAACTCTCATCCCTTCTAGTGCTGATTTTCAATTGACTTGTGCTGTTTGCAAATCTTCTCACACTAATTTTCACATGCCTTTTGCGTTGATAAGATTAGATGGTCCTCCTTTGTACCACTCTGCACTCCTGACTGATAGGATATAAATGTGAGAAAGAAAAAAGAATAATGTATAGGGAAAGGTGCTACAAGAACCTGAGGGATTAGTCTTTCACTGAGATGAACAATTCAAATTTATTGATATTCCAATCCACATGTATTAAGGATTAAATCTGGTTTAGAAAGAGTTGAGTCCTGGTTAATTCTAGCTGTTGCTTAGTGTCTTTTCAAAACTGATGGATTGGTGGGGCCTGATAACGTAGCAGAACCATGAATGGTGGATAAAATTCCCCCCCTGCCTGCCTAGCCTATGAACACATCTACCACAATAAATCTCGTTTATTTTAGGATTCCATGAGATCCTTCCTTTCTGCTATATCAGGTTGATATAGATGTCTCCTGAAATGGTAAATTACTGTATATAGTGGAGTATAAGCCGATCCAAATATAAACCGAGGCACCTAATTTTTTCTCAAAAAACTGGGAAAACTTATTGAATCAAGTATATTTATTTTATTTATTTATTATTTATTATGAGGCTTATATACCGCCCGTCTTCCTGGTGGGGAACTCCAGGCGGTTTACAACAATTAAGGGAACAACAAATTGCATAGACTAATCAGAATAAACAACTAAAACAACAAATGCAGGATATGGCAATAATGATGGCAGGGAAAAAAAGAAAAAGAAAAAGAAAAAAAATCATCCAAACGCCTCCCGGAAAAGAAGGGTTTTCAAAGCCTTCCGGAAGGCAGGCAGGGACTCTGCTAGGCGCACTTCTGCTGGTAGATGGTTCCACAACATCGGGCCAGCCACAGAGAAGGCTCAGGAACGAGTGGAAGTTCTCCGAGCCTCCCTGGGCATGGCCACGCGCAACATGTGCGCCCGCGACAACCTAGTTGGACGGGCCGAAGTTGACCGCTGGACGATCCGCTCTGTCAGGTAGCCAGGTCCTAGGCCATGGAGGGTTTTGTAAACCAAAACCAGGACCTTGAATCTGATTCGGGCTGCAACTGGAAGCCAATGCAGGCGGGCCAGAACTGGGGTGATGTGCTCAAATCGACGCACACCCGCCACCAGTCTGGCCGCTGCATTTTGGACCCGCTGCAAGCGCCGAATGAGAGTCAAGGGCAACCCCATGTAGAGCGCGTTGCAATAGTCCAGTCTCGAGATCACCAGCGCCTGGACCACTGTTCTAAGGGAGTCCCCATCCAGGTACGGACGAATCTGGGCGATTCGACGAAGATGGAAAAAGGCAGCCCTGGACACAGCGGACACCTGGGCCTCCATGGTGAGCGCCGGGTCCAGGACTACTCCCAGATTCCGGACAGAGTCCGATGGCCTGAGGGAAACACCCTCCAAGGTGGGAAATGGGCCACCGTAGCTGGATGGGGTAGCCCCGAAGAACATAACCTCGGTCTTATCGGGGTTGAGTTTGAGCCTGTTAGTCCTGGTCCATTCCATAACCGCGCCCAAGCACCGGTCGAGGGTCCGGACAGCCTCATCTGCAGCGGTTGAAAAGGAGACATAGAGCTGCGTGTCATCAGCATACTGATGACAGCAGACTCCATGTCCCCTAATGACCTCTGCCAGTGGCCTGATGTAAATGTTGAACAGCATGGGAGAGAGAGACGACCCCTGTGGAACCCCACATGGGAGTATCCAAGGGGTCGACAACTCGCCCCCATGCTGAACCTGCTGGGGACGGTCCCCGAGGAAGGATCGGAACCAACTGTGAACAGTGCCCCCGATCCCAGCCTCAGAGAGCCGATCCAGCAGGATACCGTGGTCGATGGTATCAAAGGCTGCTGACAGGTCCAGGAGGACCAACAAGGAGGAACACCCCCTGTCAGCCCCCCGGAGGAGGTCATCTTGCAGAGCGACCAAGACTGTCTCGGTCCCCCGACCGGGCCTGAACCCAGACTGGAATGGACCCAGGATATGTTCACCCTCCAGATGTGTTTGAAGCCGGATCGCGGCCACCCTCTCGATCACCTTGCCCATAAAGGGAACATTAGCAATCGGGCGATAGTTGGATAAATCGCCCGATGCTAAGTTGGGTTTCTTTAGAATGGGCTTTACCACAGTCTCCTTCAGGCGAGAGGGAAAAATCCCTTCCCTGAAGGAGGCTGTGGCGATGGTAGAGGCCCATTCGAACATGTTCCCACCAACGGCTTTCATAAACCATGATGGGCAAGGGTCGAAGGGGGTGGACGCGGGCCGGCAGTGGGCAATAGCCCTGGAGGCCTCAAGTGAGGTGACAGGCCCAAACTCAGCCATACGAGGAGACCGAGGGGGCACAGCCGTCGGGGATGCCGAGAGTGGGCTAGAGCAACAGGGTTCAAAACCGGTACGGATGGCCTCAATTTTTGATTGAAAAAAGGCTACAAAGTGCTCACTACTGAAATCAGTAGGAGGAGGCCTAGACAGTCCAGGATTAGTGAACCACACGGAATAACTCCGCTTGACGGTTCGAGGCCTCACTAATTCTCAGGGTGTTATAAGATCTTCTAGCCACCCTGATCGCATGAACATAGCGCCTGGACTGTGCGATGACTGCAGCCTTCTTAGTTGCCGTCCGGTTCTTCCTCCAGCTGCGTTCCAGCCTCTTCCGTTCTTGCTTCATCGCTCGAAGCTCTTCCGTGAACCACGGTGAGGGACGAGCTCGGCAGCGGATGAGGCGCCTAGGGGCGATCTGGTCGACAGCCCGAGATGTTTCGTCAAACCATTGGTCTACCATGGAGTCAACCAGATCGTCAGCCAGTCTGCCAGGAGGCCCTCCAAGGACTTCACAAAACCGATCAGGGTTAAGAAGTCTTCGGGGGCGGGCCCAAACAGTTGGCCGGGGGTCCCCACAGGGTGGGGCGGCGATTGAAACAGAGAAGGACAGCAGGTAATGGTCCGACCATGACACGGGGGTGGGGACAATGTCCCACACCCTCAGACACGAATCCTCAGACGTGGAGGAAAATACCAGATCCAGGGTGTGTCCAGATCTGTGGGTTGGGCATAAAACATGCTGGGACAGATTCATGGAGGTCATGGACTCCATGAAATCCAGGGCTGCACCAGACAGGTCATCGCCAGCATGCACGTTGAGATCTCCCACCACCAAAAGGCAGGGGGTTCTCAACAGAGCTGCGGCGATGAACTCGGTGAGCTCTGGCAGGGATTGTGCTGGGTTGTGGGGAGCACGGTAACTGAGCACAATGCCAAATCTGTCCCGCTGCCCGACCAACAGATGGACACATTCCAAACCTGGAATCACCAACGTCGAGGCCCTGCCTATAAACCTAGGGTGCCTTCTCCAATGCGCAGGACTTGCCTTCCCCTGCCCTCCCCAAGCCGGCTGAACGTTTGGGAGGTCACAGAACAGACAGGACCTGCCCTCTGCCACCTTCCCCAAGCTGGCCGAGCACTCGGGAGGCGGTGGAATAGGCAGGACTAGTCCTCTGCCACCTTCTCCAAGCCGGACAAGCAGTCAGGAGGTGGCAGAAGTGTGTTAACTATATTCACTCAAATATAAACCGAGGGCATGTGGTTTTTTTTTTTTTTTTTTTTTTTTTTTGGTGGGGGAGCAAAAATAAGGGCTGAAAAACCTCGGCTTATATTTGAGTATATATGTTATTGATAGGTCTTTTTAAAATGCCCAAATTAATCTTAGCTTCATTTCGTCATCTCAGCCTGGAGTTTAGCGATGAATTTGGACAATCAGGAGGCTGGATATTCTTTATCCACTGTGGCAAGGCTATCTGGCCAAATGGCTTCTAATCAGGATGTCTGAATAATAATAATAATAATAATAATAATAATAATAATAATAATAATAA
>JAHTLZ010000129.1:68882305-68954522 GCA_023846285.1 Phrynocephalus versicolor
ATAGATAGATAGATAGATAGATAGATAGATAGATAGATAGATAGATACTTCTTCCTTCCCAGTTGATATGCCCTTATTTTGAATTTTGAATTGCAATGTATATTTATTACTGGTGGATAACTGTGCTTGTGGGGATTTTAATTTTGTGGGCCATGCTAATTATTTTATTATATGGATGATGGGATAAAGATGGGTCATAACTGAAAGAAAATTACAGTGGACCCTTGTATAACAAACAGTTGTATAACATAAAATCTGTACAACATAAAAAATTCCGGAGATAGAAGAAATTTGCTTAACAGAATCATCTGTGGGGTGAATCCGTACAACATAAAAATGATCACGATTAGGGATTACTCTGTTTTCAGTGCATTCCTATGGGAAATTTGTATAAAGGAAACTTTGCTTAACATTTCATTTGGAACGAATTAATTCCTTTATCCAAGTTACCACTGTAGAAGTGTTAAATAATAACAACAAATAGAAGCAAAATAGGTAGGGGGATGGTGGCATAACAGTGCTTTGTGTGTGTGTGTGTGTGTGTGTGTGTGTGTGTGTGTGTGTGTGTGTGTGTGTGTGTGTGTGTGTGTGTGTGTGTGTGTAAACCAGGTCTGCCCAACAGGTAGACCACGGGCTACTGGTAGCCCATGAAGATTTCAAAAGTAGCCCACTGGCCATCAATAAAAAAAGTGAGGGGACAAGTTCTCCACCCCTCCCTCCCCCATCCCAAGGACCACCACTGCCCCAGCAAAGTTCTGGGTCTACCAACCCACTTTCTCAGCTGAGTGGGGCAGTTCAGTTGCCATGGTGGACTGAAATCTGTTTCCTCCAGAATGGATTAATTGGTTTTCAATGCATTCCTATAAGAAACCACTGCTCTACCTACAATTTTTTTTACTTATGAACATGTGCTCGGAACAGATAAAATTCGTAAGTAGAGGTTTTAGTGTAGTAGTCCTCAGGCACTTTCGGCCAGAAAAAGTAGACCTCAGCCTGTTCAAAGTTGAACAGCCCTGGTGTAGACTGTTCAGCAGTAAGAGGGTTTGTGAAAATGTTATTGCTTATACTGTTTTATTATGACTGAAAGCAGTCAGCATCTTATGCTCCCATAAATGCTGTTTAGGATAGCTTTGTTTTCATTGAGAGAACAAGATTTTAAATTGAAATTTTACAAGTACAGAACAGGTCAAAAGAAGTAAGTACATCAACAATAACCTTGGCCACATGAATTAAATATTATAGATCGGTTTACATTTCTACTGAGCATACAGGCATCGAATCTTAGCATGCCAATCAATGCAAGGTCAGAGTATCGAAAGGCACTTTTGTCTGAATTGGTAGGTAGACCATATGATGAAACCTTCTCACTAGCAAAGAAAATAAAGCTGTACCTATTTTTTCTTTCAAAAGAGACTCTTTCTCCTCTCAGTCAGGGTATTAACTTTTCAGTAATAGCTATTCTACTATCTAGCTATCTGTGAGTGGGCTCCAGGAAGCTTTTCAGAGTTTTGCTGTCTCAATTCTAGCAGTGCTTAACAGAAATGCAAATAATCCCTTACAGAGTGAAGCATTTGTTCTTATCAATAAAACTGAGTAGCATAAAGTGAGTCCAAGGCATCTTTATTTTTGGCCTCTCAGTGGCCTCTGGTAGTTGCCCTAGCAGTGACCACAAATCAGCCACAATTTCAGAGCCAATCCTCAGAAGCCCAAATGAGCCCCTGTAGACAGATCCTCTCCAACCCAGTTGTGGGGAAGAAATTGTTCGGTATAGCCTGACAAAATGTCAGGTGCCTGTGAAACGAAAGTTTCAAAGTTGGTTCCATAGTTGGTGCTGAAACACAGATACAGGAGAAAGAATGAGTATATATATGGCACTGTTCCTCCAGCAAGAGGCAGCAGGGATGTGAAGATAAAACACTTCTGGGAAATTTTCCAGTGCTTATGTTTTTCTACAGGAGAAAAATTCCATATGTAAAAAAGCTGTTTCACAAATGTTGGTTAATACACTATTAAGCAAATCTCGCAGCTTCATGATCACCCAAGCCAACACAGCAATTTTAAAATTGTATTTAAGTCAAAGCCCAGATTAGTTATGCTTTAATTGTTACAAGATGAAAGTTTTTAGGTGATTATCCCAAAGTACATTTGTGTTTTAATGCTTTGTGAACAAAGAGATTAAAGCATAACTACAAATACACATAGTAACCCCAAATTAACTCTAAAGTCTTGAATCCCACTTTTTTTGGCTGTGCAGGTCAAATCAAAATCAAAATTAAAGTGTGATTAATGGTTATTTCAGATTAAGAACATGCAGACAGTGTGTTCTTCTTCTCTTCTTGAATTCGGAAAATTTTAATCCTCTAAAGTGCTCTAACCACTACAGTATTTGAGATATTAAAATGTTTGTATTAAAATCCTATTGCTTAATTATGTCTGGGGAAGGCAAAATCCTAACTTACAGTGATTTCGTGCTGCTAATTAATGAGTCCCTGCTAGGCATGTACCTAAGAGCATTCAGAACTCCTAAAAGAGTCAATAAATGTCAGTGACAACCTGCTTTATGTTATACTGTTTGCTTTTTACTGGCATAGCTGTACAACAGGATTTTGTCTATGCTGGTCAATTCTAAATTAAATAAACATGCCAAATCAAATCAAAGTTATTGTGAGCATTGAAAATTCTAAGACTATTTTTAAATTAAAAGCATTCCAGAAAGTCCACATCGGTGCCAGTCAGAGGGTGACATGTCTTGAAAAAAAGGGGCATTATAGAATAAGCAAGAAAGATGGATGTAACCCCACTTCTATTTTTATAAGCTTTATATCTGGGCAAAATATTGTGCTGTTCCTTACTGATTCGTTTTCAGACTTTATTAGGTCTGAAAACTGGATTCAAGGCATAATCTGGTTCCCATCAAATCAAATGGAGAATTCCTGCATCAGCTATTACTAGCTACCCTAGGAATACAAACATTGGAATCCTTGCCCCAAACTGAGTGCCATTTTAGAACAGCATTTGTCACTCACTTGAGAGCATCCTTGGTGAAGCTTCAGATTGTCATTTGGACAGGTCAAAAATATTTGTAGAATCCAAAAGAACCAGCTGAACATTTGTGGAGTAATAATAATAGTAATAATCACATAATAAATATGTATCTGTTCAGTCCCCAAGTGTGAGCGTCCTTTTCCTTTGCTACTTTCCGGAGGCTGCCAGTTTATGTCTGCTTTATAAATATCCACTGTGCAAGTGTGTATGTGCATCTTTGCACAGTATTTAAATAAAATAATCATCTAGGTCTAGTCAAAGCTATGTCTGGTAGTCTAGAGTGGCTACAAGCATATGGCTTCATTTAGGCATGCAAATTACAACCCATCACTTATGTTAGGGTGCCTAGTAGCAATATTTGGATATTAAATAGGTTAAAAACTCTCACTAGTGAGATATCATGGGTGCAGTGTGGGGACCTGTCCAGAATGGGAGAATAAGCAGAAATTCCTGTGGCATAGGATGTGTTTGCTTGTTTAAGGGTCAGTGTCAATAAGATCTCATTTCATTTCTTTGCCAGCATAAAGGAGTGTAAAATGATGCCAGCGCTTTTTCTAAGGCTCTTTACACTAACAGTGCAATGGGAAGTAGCCTTTGTGTAATCAAGATCTGATTTTCTTTTGAGGGGTGGGGTTGTTGTTGTTACTGACAGGATCAGTTACCCTGCATTAGCTGATTCAGTTTTGTTTTCCTTGGTTGCTTTCTTCACCCATTGCATATTTACAGCATGCTCATAAATATATTAACGTAAGAACACAAAAATCTCAAGTCAGAACTATCTGTGGTGAGAAGAACTATCCTGACCCACCCACCCACCCAGTGGCATTTTTAAAAAAGCAACATATGTTCTTCAAAACTTCTTGCTCTTCATTTTCATATCAAAGCTCCAACTCTGCACTACTCCTTAAAAGTTGTGCTACTGCACCTTTCCTAACTATTGATTCCTTGCTTAGTTTATCTACCAGTGGCAGAAAAAAAGTCTTTCTGGAAACTTACCTTCTTGGAGTCTATAATGATGCCATAGTAGTCTCTTGGACACAACAAGGAAGGTTTTCATTTTGCCTCAGTTCATCTGTGTAGTGGTTCTCAGCCTTGGGAAATGCAGTTCCTCTTGAAGTGCACCTCTCAGAAGCCTTCACTGCTGGCTGTGCTGGCCAAGAAAACCTGAATCACTCATGATTGGGACCAACTGACCTAGTGCATCAGTGTTTGTACTCCAGCATTCTTGGCACCCATATACTGATGGATTTGTAAATAGATTTGGCCAGGGTGGTATCTATCATCAACATGAACTTTATTCCATTAGATACTTGGTTCTTAATTTAGAAGGGCCCTAGTGGTTTGGAGTTTTCAGACTGCAGGTGGTCATATTCTGAATTCCTTTATGCTGATGACATCATGATTGCATCAGAGAGTAAGGCAGATCTTGAATATCAAGTCCAAGCATGGAGTGTCCATCTGGTGAGGTTTGGCCTGCGCTTGAATATGAGGATGATGAAATATTTGACAAGTGACCCAAATGAATGTGGTACATTCCGCATCCATGGTATTCATCTACAGTACTAAGAAAGTAGGAGTTCAGATCCCTCAGTTCTACAATCACAGCTGACAGGAGCCTGAGTCACGAGGAGACATTGAGGATCAATAGTGCCTGGCTAAAATGGCATGCATCATCAAGCGTCATGTGTGGCAAAAAGGTTAGTGAATGTTTACATTTTTTCTTTTAACTCTTTGTTGGATGAACACCCTTGAGAATGACATGAAGTTGTTCCGGGTTTACCCCTACTTAGCCCACGACCGTGCCAAATGGAAGGGCAAGCAAGAATAGGGAACTTTACCACCAAGCAGGACAAAGGAGGAGGAGGAGGAGGAGGAGGAGAAGGAGGACCTGTGTCTGTGGAACATTGTTGGAGAAGCCAGATGCAATCTTTCAATTATCCTGAAACCATGTGCAGGAGCCTCGTGGTGCAGTGATTAAACTATTGTACTAAAGTGAAGACTCTAATTGTGACCTGAGTTCATTCCCGGCCTCAGGTATCTGGCTTGATTTTGACTCAGCGTTTTTTCCTTCTGAGGTCAGTGAACTGAATACCTGATTGGGGTGGAAGGATGTCCATCCTGCATAGTTATATGGCAAATCACCCAGAAAGTACTTTAAGCACTGTGGGACTGGGTATAAGTAGCACGTTTGTGGTGATCATATCTAGTTGGCAATTGCCCCCAGCCTTTTTGCATTTTTAAAATAATGCAGATCTGCACAGCTAGTCTTCCTCATCTGAAGGACAATGTTAACATGATATTCTTTCCTGTAATGCTTTTAGATAGAAAGCTTTTTCCAGTGTATTACAGAAGCTGAAAAATTGGAGGTTTTAATAGTATTGTAGATCCAAACTTAGATAGGGAAACTCTTCTCACATAAAGAATAGTCTTTGGTAAGCTCAACAATTGTGAGGGGCAAAATGCAAATGGCAGGCAGCAAGCCAGGACAGGAATGGTTCATTTTCATTCAGATAACTACAAACTGTTCTATGGAATCAACAAAGTTAGAAGAAATGGAATGGCTTAAATACTGAGGCAAGATCTATCACAGGATTGAATTTATACAGGCAGATTTGTTGAAGACAGGGACATTCTGGAGATTGCTCATTCATACAGCCATCATAAGTCAGAGGTGATTTCACAGCAAATGATAGTAACATGCTCTGCAGTGAAAGCCTATATGGATAAACTAAGTTTTGTCGATCCTTAGCATATATTACATCCAAATTACAGATATTACAACTTTGTTTCTTTGCTATAACTGTTATCATTTCCATTATTTTCCCATTTTCTGATTGTGCTCCCATATACAGTAATTAAGTTGTGGATCCTCAGACTAGGTTACATTCTCTGGAATTGGGTGGTTTAATGATTTTTTATTTATTAGAATATTTTAGTGTTAATGAAGCTTTAACTATGATTTTTGCTACCAAACAGGAAACTCTCTAAAGCTCTTTAAAGCCCTTATAAGACATAAATCAGTAGTTAGTATGAGAGATGGGCACGACTGAGAAAAAATGTTCGTTTTCGTTTTCATCTAGGGGTCCGTTTCGGCTCGTTTCCGTTTTCGTGAGCTAATTTTCAAAATTTTTCGTTTTCGTTTCGTTGCGTAACGAAAACGACAAACGAAAACGAAAATGAAAATTTTTTCGTTTCTTCCCATTTAGCTCCATTAAGTGCTTTTCCAGTAACGAAAAACGAAAATTGGCTTGAAATTAGTCGTTTCGTTTCCGTTTCCGTTCCAGTTTTGAGCCGTTTTTCGTTTTTCGTTTCGTTACATAACGGAAACGAAAATTCCGCTAAGTCGTGCCCATCTCTAGTTAGTACAGCTAACTTTAGCATTATAACTTGAGTTCCTCACTCAGCATCATCACTAGCTGATGTAGGAAGGGAGGGAGATTTCTGGGTACTGTCATCCACAAGATTAATTTTCCCAAGACTTGGGCATGGTCTGATGAAACCAGTCTTACTGGTGGTATCCAGGTCAGTTTTTCAAAGGGTGCCTTTTCAAACCCTTGCTTTTACGTTGTTGCAGCATGTGTGCTATCTCTTCTGTGCTAAGAGCATTCGTGCATTTTGAATTGATATTTGATCCTTTTGATACATAACAAGATCTGCTCCTCTGGTGTCAGTTCATTGGGCATGTATCATGCAGCAGATAACATACAATCAAGGAAGGAAAGCTTGCTGTATCTGCTTGACTGGAGTTCCTGAATTTAATAACAGTCTCCTAGGCTTTTAGATAGATTCGTAGAAAGATAAAGTTCGGAAATTAGAGCTTCTTTCAGAAATTTGATTTAAAAAATAATAAATCAGAATCCCATATTAAATACATATAACATACAAGCATGTCAGTAGAAGCTGTAAAGTAGTGCAGGCATTAAAACATCAGTACATTAAAACTGGTGATCAAAAGTGTGGCTAAATAACTTTTTAAAATCCTCACCTGATTAAACCCCACAGAAGCAAATGGAGAGCTAACATTCTGAACATCTCCCAGAGACCATGGTGTTTACTCTCTTGAAGATGCAAGAACCCTTATTATTAAGCCTGAGGGAATGGCATGAATTCTGTGCCCCTTCATTTTTTCCTTTAAATGAGTTGCTGCCACTTCCTCTTTTTTACAATATCAATCAGAATAGTAGTGACATTAGAGAGACTGGGCTTTTGAATAACCATGAATGGGAATTGTGTTAAGACACAAAAGAGGCTCTTACTTTTATTTTTATTTTTGGTTCTTTAATTGATTCTTGATAGAAAGACATTTAAACTCAAATTCTTCATTTTAATGAAAGAGAAGAACATGGAAGCTTCCGATTCCTTTTTGTTCTTCTTTTGTTTACCCTTTCCTTCACTCCTTGTTTGTCAAATCACCTGGAAAGAAATTTCGGGGGAAAGTGACTGCTGTCAGCATCCCCATCAGAATGTACAGGAGGAAGGGAGTGGGAATTTTGAAGCTGTTGAGGCCCTGGATGGGTTGCTGGAATGCTCTCTCAATCTTGGCTTCTTGAACTTTGATCACACTGCAGTTCTTTTCTTTCCTTCCCACCACTCCGGCTGAAGTTTTTGGTGTGTGTGTGTGTGTGTGTTTGTGTGTAAATCATCTGGCGAAATCAAGGCAGAGGTGGTGAATGAGGAAGAAAAGGGAAAGGCAGGGAAGAATGACTGGCGCAGAGTCACTTCCTGTGGGACGAATTTAAGAGCTGGGGGGAGGCATTCTGCATGCACATATGGCAAGAGCTTTTTCCATCATCGTATTTTTATATCCTTTTTTCCCCAGAAAGCCCACATCCTTCTTTCAAAACTGTGTGGCAGCAGCTGAGCCAAAATTTCCAAGCCGCAGGGAGAGGTCTGGGGGGAAGCAAGATGTGTTGGGAAATATATAACCATGACTTACAACTCAGAACTTCCCTGACTGTTCCCCCCGACCCCGCCCGCCATCTTTCCCTTGCGATGAAGATCCCCAGTGTACTATACTGTAGTGGAAAAAGTGATGAATTAGGACTTGGTCATACAGGATTCAAATCTTCACTTGGCCATGGAATCTCATTGGGGGAGTGGAACTGGTAAAACTACTCCTTTGATCTCTCAGGGCCTTTTCACATGACCCCTAAGATCCGCTGGCCACTTAAATTCGGACCAGAGATCTTGGGGGTTTGTTGCTCTTCCTGCGTCCCCACCCCTCCGCACTTCCTTGCTCTTGCCTGCATGAGGGGAGGGAGAAAAAAAGAGAGGAAAAAATGCAGGCTCACCTCCGAAGCCGCCCGTCGTCATCCTGATTCCTTCTCTTAAAGGGGCGGGAGGCAAAAAACCCAAACAGAAGCGATGAGAGCCCGGTACTCACCAGATTACATCCGGATCTGGGGATTTTCACCCTCCGAGAGCAGGTACATGAAAAGTGCGCTGGGATGCGCTTAGGTGGGCGTGGTCACACTTAATTTCCTGCAAACTCCGGAGCTGGTGGGGAAACAATTGTAAGCTCTGGAGCTGGGAGCCATTTGCGGCGGAGTTTAGGGGTCGTGTACAAATACACTCACTTACCTTGAACTCCCTGCCTGGTCACTAAAAGTCAGTTCCGACAGTGATTGCAGAGAACACACATATTTGTTGTGAGAGTGAGAACTGAACAACAGGTCATTTCAAAGCTGCTTTGCTTTATTTGCCCTTCCCTGCTGCTCTTTCATAAATTGACGAAGACTGGTAAAACAACTGGGGCTATGAAGGGTTTTTAATTACGTGGGTGTGCTATTAATAGGGTAGACTGCTAGGTGGCATGGGTGGAACATGGAGATTTATGTAATCTGATACTCCAGGCTCCAGGACTAGAGGTTTAATGCTTCTGCCCATTTAACAACTTCTTGGCCATGTGCTTTGCATTTTATATTGCACAGGTTGCCATTTGGGTCATGTGCTTTGTAATTTGCAGTACAGTATATTTAATTCTGTGTTACCTTGACTCTGCTCTTGAGAGGTAGTTTTTGTAAGTTCTTTGGGGTTTTTTCAATTATAGTCAGCAGTAAAATAAATGCAGGGAAAGGAGACAGACGAATCCCCCCCTCAAAAAAAAAAAACAAACCCACAGTCCTTTTAGGGTTTAACTAAGAAACTGGCACCCAAAATACCTGAAAAGAAAAGAGCTCACCCACAACCTGAGCTGAACAAAAATGAATGTTTTCACCGTGTACATCCCTCTTGGACACATCCTAGCCAATCTGTGTTACTTTCAAACTTTCCAGCAGTGTAAAATTGACAAAATGAGGTAGTTACCTTCCCAAGAGTATGAGAAAAGAAGGACATCTAGAGCGGAAGGCAGAGATGATGTTTTTTTGCTTCTCTGCAGATGTCTCGTCATTGAAATGCAAGCAGAGGGGAAGCGGGAGAACCTGGAGAGAAAGGCATATTTTTAAAGTATAGCAGTCCAGTTGCTGTGGGCAACATGTGCTGAAAGGTCAGTGAACTATGACTAATGATTTTTTAAAAACGAATTATATTAAAAAAAAAACATTGTAGCTGGGAAGAATTCACATTTTGCTTCCATTTTGAAAAGGTAAGATTGAGTGATGCTGAAGTGCAATGGCATTGCTACGGCCCTTTGGGATAATGAGACATATGTGCTGAACATATGGCAGAAGTTTCTTCCGGAGTGGAGTGGGAATGGTGAAATAATAAGAGGTCCTGCTTTCTGCTTGTTGTCTGAGTCATTTCTAATAGTCAGCTGAATTGAGCATCATGGATGCAGTATGTGTGATACAGCTTCTCCTTCCCCCTTCCAAGTCATTGTAATGTACTGTATCCTCAAAACACAAGCCTTCATGGGCTAGAAGGGATGAGCAACCTCCAGTTTACACTAGATGAAGGGAAGGGAAGAGTGTTAGGAGGTGGAGGGTCAAGTACAAGTGTCCACTAGAAATGTGGAGAAATCAACTCAGCCTCAATGCCCCACTCTCCTTGGTTTCTTTTTCACATAAACTGGTACTTTTTGTGATAAAATCATTCTAGAAGCATGAATAATAAGAAAAAGTCTCTTTAATTACAATTACTATTTGTAGTTACAGCCAGAGGTGGGAAAAAATCCATACCAACAGTTATTTACAAACATTGTCATTGTGCATGCAAGACTGCTATTATCCCAACAGTCTATGGAGCATTAAGTCTCTTTCCTCCCTTCACCCCAATTTCTTCTTATTGCTTGAAACTTCTGCTTTAACACACAGGATTCAATGCAACATCTGATCATGATCATACATTTGGTGGAAAGTCATTGGGATTATGCAGGTAGTTGGATTTTTGTGTAGAGATTACTGCATAAACTTGTTATGATGTATTCCCTTATTATAAGAAAGGATGGCTGTTTTAGTTCATGTTAAGTTGTGTATTGTTCCCTTTGAAGTGGTGGTCATGTACGATGGTTTTTAGGTAGACTGGGTTTGGGAGAGAAAGGCCAGCCTTTAGAAAGTATATGTCTAAATTTGGAGTTTTAATCCCAAATACATAGCAAGGCAGCAATTCTGCCTGCCAAAAAATTTCTGCCATTTGAGAAGTTAATTATTCAGTTTCAGTCAGTGGTTCTCAACCTGTGGGTCCACAGATGTTCCTGAACTGCAACTCCCAGAAATCCCTTCCAGCACAGTGAGTGGTGGAGGCTTCTGGGAGTTGCAGTCAAGGAAAATATGGGGACCCACAGGTTGAGAACCACTGATTTAGGTGAGGGAAACACCCGGGCCCTTGCATTAAACAAGGAGATATTTGCTCTAGTCTTTATCTACAGGATTTCCAGTACATTTTTTTCCATATACAGTACCTGCCTTTTCTCAGCTATGTGTTATTTCTTTGTGTCTTTCCTCCTCTTAGTTCTTGATGCTTGATTTTAAAAAAAGTGTATATGTATATCCTTGCTAGTTTCCTCCAAGGGGGTGCCCTACTCATAGGTGCTGAGCTCAAACTCATATAACTACTTAGCCAGAATGATGAAGTTAAGGAAGGTATGATGTCTGCATAGGCATCTGATTGCCTCAGGTGCTTCGTGTTCATTTGCCCCAGTTGATGCTTGATAGGAAGTCAGAACTCGGCTTCTCTTTGAATTTGGTAAAAGCATACTCTACCTATAGCACATTTTGACTTCACGGTGCAGAATTATCCAATCAACAGATCACCCCCTCAAATTCAATAACACATTATTTACATTTATTTATATTTATTCATTCATCTAAAATATTTTACCTTGTCTCTCTGCTAAAAAAGGAACCAAGGCAGCTTACATCATTAAAAAGACAATGTTTGATTTTAGTTTATTTGAAATTTAGATGAAATTTAGATTAGATGGCTATTACTCCGTTCATATGTCATGCTAAACAAATCACACCTTAATCGTCATGGCTTCTTTAGCTGTTGTCATTACAAGTAAGATGGTTGGAAGCTGGAAACCCAACTTACTGAGTTATCTATGGCAAGCAAGGAATTTTCTGGACTCTTGTACCTTGAAATCTGAGTGTATCCATTATGTAATGCTTGTTTTATTTCTTAGTAGTTTAATTCTGTGATATGACTTGGTCTGATGTAAAAGTCCGATGCAGTGGAAAGATAGGCATTAGACATGGGCATGACCAGAAAAAAATGACGTTTTGAGTTTTCGTTTGTCGGAACGGGTCCGTTTCGGGTCGTTTCCGTTTGTCGCGAAATTTTTCAAAAATTTGTCGTTTCATCGTTTCATTTGTTGTTTGTCATTTCCACCGCGATTTAACGCGATTTGACTTCCCAGAGCATAGGGGCATCCCGCAATCAGGGCCAGTGCTAGGTGTTTTAGCGCCCTAGGTGGTGGGCGGGGCAGGGGGGCGGGCGGCGGGGGGAGGTGTGGGCGGGCGGCAGTGGCAGGGGGCCATGGGCGGGCGGGGACAGTGGCAGGGGGGAGGCATGGGCGGGCGAGGGGGCGGGCGGTGGCGCGGGCGGGCGGGCAAGTGGGCAGTTAGGATATCACTTAGGATAGAGGTTCTGTTCTTGGCTTGCACCCCAAATGTGTGTGTGTGCAAGCAAATTGAAGTTGGGAAAATAGAAAATAAATGGTCGTATATAATATATTTTTAAAATAAATCCACACCTCCCACTCCCAGTCGACCCCCCCCCTTTATCCAATATCAGAAAAAAATCCTCACAAACTGCCAGAGAAGAAATAAAGAATAAACTGCTATTCCCTTCAGCAGACAAAGCTGCAGGGGATCAAAGAAATTATTTTCTAAATTCAATTCCCTCCCTCCCTGCCTAACTTAAATCCTAAAGCCTCCAGCCTCCCTCCTCAATCTCGATCAGATCACACCAGCACCAGCAGCCAGCCCTCCTGCCTCAACCACATCCATATACCCGACTGCGATTTCTGGAAGGTGCCTTGGCTTTTTATACCCTCCGAGACATCCAGAAGTGTCAGTCAAAAACCTGGCGATGCCATTGGTGGAATTGTTCAAAAATTTGCATGGTCCCATCCCATGTCCAGCCCAAATGGGCAGGTCTAAAAAAATAAAAAATAAAATAAAATAAAATCAATACGATGTTTTATTGCTATAAAAAACCCACTGCTGCTACTATTAAAATTCAGGCATTTAAAATAAATAAATTTCACATGTTTCTGTGGTGATTTGGTGTATTTTTTGACCACAATTTCAAAAGAAATATTGTGGTCACCATTTTGGATCCCCCCACCGCATGGCGACTGGCGAGACAACGAGGATGACCCCCCCAGCCTGGTGCAAGCAGCCCAGGACAGGAGAAGAGGGGGGGGAAGGCCGGGGACCCCCCAGAAACCACCCCTCTGGTAGGTGGCAAAGCCTCAGGCAGGCATATTTTTGCCTGCTTTTTTGGCCGGGAGTTGGGTTTTTTTTTAAAAAAAAAAACATTTAAAAACTTTTTCTATGCTTCGTATTGCATGATCTCCGTGATGCCACAAACGAAAATGAAAAACCCGACCAAATTTTTCTTTTTTTCAGTTCGAGTTCGAGTTCCGACGGCTTAATTATCGTTACCGTTTCCGTTATGTAACGGAAACGGAAAACGGAAACGGAAACGAAAATTTCGCCATCGTGCCCATGTCTAATAGGCATCAATATGTTTCTGTGACTATTGCTGTCACCACTTCTTTAGGCTGTTATATACTAATCAGGTCAGATTATACAGAGAGAAGACTGGAGAAGGTAACTTTATGAAGATTTGCTACCCCTTGCTGAAATCTGATATTGAATCAAAAGTAGAGTAAAAACAATGGACAATGGATTGGGCTCCATGTTTATTTTAAGTGTCGTAAGCTAGAAATAAAATATAATAATGAGCCATGGAAGAGACTATGTGAAAAGAGATAAGAGATAATGTTAATGTTGTGTCTATAGATGAAGGCATAAGAGTTTATGAATAAGAAATTTATTATAGTTGTATTAAAGTAAGTGTTCTGATATACTATTTTGAAATGACTGATAGAAAATAATTTTTTTAAAAACCTTCATCACATTAAACTACGAGCTACCAGTTCTTCCTTCTCATTGGAGTTATTCTCCTATGGTAATGCAATTACTATTTTTTCCACCACTGCCTTAGCAAAATTTTGCACCCTGCTTCTATCATAATTTGGCAGATTTCTAGTTTGATTTTGTTCTTAGTACACACTGGTTCTTAAGCTATGGTTCGTGAACTCTAGGCACACATTTGGGACATGTGGTCAGGGGATATGTCCATGTTGCTGTGTTCCATCTGTTCTGAATCACAGTACCTTGACTGGCAAATATAACTCAGTAACACGATGCGTGACATTGCAACTGCATCTGAGTTTAGTGGAATCAAAGCTCTCATCCAGAACCTTTCTAGGCAGCTTTTTTAAATAAAAAGTGGTGGTTTCTAAAGAATATAAAATGGATGGACTGAGGTAAAACAGAGCTTAAGAACTGTTATAGAGTGAAAGATTTAAAATACTTGTAAATAAATAATCCAGTGCTTATTTGGACAAGGCGCTGTTGTGACTAGGGATGGGCTTGAAATGGAAAAACTGTGTTTCGTTCCATCCCATTTCGTCCCCCTGCATTTCGTTTTGTAGCATAACAAAATCTTTCAAAAAATTGTTACTTATGAAACAAAATGAAACAAAATGAATCCCCCATGGCACCAGCACTCTAGCTGGTGTGACGGGAGATTCAGAAGCCTCCTCCCTGCTGCATCCCAGCTGATTTTGACAGCTTGATCCCAGCTGGGAGATGGAGGGTAGAAGGAAAGGAATAGCCAAGCAGAAGTAAACTCCCTGCCTGACTGCCACCCCCTCCCCTGAGGGGAGTATTTTAGACAGGGAGGGCTGTGGGCATTGAGAGCTGTCACCACTGCCCACAGCCCTCCCTGTTCAGTAAACCAACCTGGGAGGAGGGGGGAACACAGGAGAAGGAAGGAGGCAGAGGTAAGTTCAAACAGAGCTTCAATTTACTGCTGCTTCCTTCCTTCTTCCTTGCGATCCCTGCCTACCAGCTGGGGCTTTTTGACAGGTTGTAGTTTGGAGAGGGGGTCACCCCTCTCCCCCACCCCAACCTGTCAAAAAGACCTAGTTGGGAGATGGGTGAGGGGCGAAAGGCTGAACAGAGTTAATACCATAGACTAAGCTCCTTGATTGCCTCCATGCTCCCAGTCCACTTCGCTGATTAACTATCCCCAGCCCCTTTAGAGATTCATAACTAAGTCCCCTTTAACACTAAATCTTTCCAGATATCAGGGGGTTCCCTAAAATCACTTCGGGAAGGAACCCCTGCTACTTTGGAGCCCCAGGGTAAGTAAAATAATTTCTGAGTGCATGTTTTTTAAAATATGCCCTCAAAAATTACTTACCTTGGGGCACCAAAGTAGCAGGGCTACATTCAGAAAGTGATTTTAGAGAACCCCCTGAAATTTGGAAACATTTTGGGGATAAGGGGCTGAGTTATGAAACTCCAAAGGGGGTGCCCCTGGGGAAAAAAATCTAATCATATGGGAAGCGGCAGCAGTGCTATTGCTGCCCTGATCAGATTCTGATTCCAGTTAGAAGTTTTTTTCCTAGGGGCACCCCCTTTGTAGCTTCATATCCCAGCTCTCTGACCCCCAAATCTTTCCAAATTTGGAGGGCTTTTGGAGAAAAGCTTTAGGAAAGTCCCCTGCCATTTCCTCTGTAATGAATTTTGTTCATTTTGTTCTAGAGGGGGAAAATTGTGTTCCATTTTGTTTGTAATGAAACACTGCTTCCCTGTTTTGTTTTGTTGTGTTTCATTTGCTAACGAAACAATGAAACAGTGTGTTGTTTTTCGTATGATACCCATCCCTAGTTGTGACCTAGGCCTGCACCAGCCAGGGCAAGCATGCATTCACTGTCTACCTCACTATGAATAATGCTGGCAGCCAGTTTACAGATACAAATATTGATATTAATGGCATCACTGAAGCCTGGTGGATGGATGCTAATCAATGAGGTACAGTTATCCTAGGCTACACACACTGTACAGGAAGGATAGGAAACGGCAAACAGGAGGTGGTGTAGCCTTGTATGTCAAAGAAGTGATAAAACCGTACAAATTGGAATATCTAGGTGATTTGGAGTCACCTTTAGAAACTCTGTGGGTAAATGTTTCAGGCCACAAGGATGTTCTGACATTAGGCATATGCTATCGGCTTCCGAACCAATCCCCTGAGGGATACTGGCAGTTGGAGAATGTTGCAAAGGAGGCATCTAAGAAGGAAGCCTGGTTATAATGGGGGACTTCAATTACCCTCACATAGTGAACTGTCGTTCAGCACATGATAAAGAGATAAAGTTCCTAGATACACCAGATGATTGTTCCCTGGAACAGATGGTTGAAGACTCAACTAGAGGTACAAGAATCCTTGACTTGATCCTGAGTAGACATGGGCACGGAACAGCGAAATTCTCGTTTCCGTTACCATTTGTCGTTTCCGTTACGTAACGGTAACGGTAACGAGAACTACTCCACTCCAGCTCAAACCCGACCCGATAAAGATAAATTGGGTCTGATTTTTCGTTGTCGTTCATGGCATCGCGGTTCACGGCGATCACGTGATGCCAAGCAAGCAGCACAAAAAAAGTTTTAAAATTAAAAAAAAACTGATTCCCGGCCAAAAAAGCAGGCGAAAATATGCCTGCCTGAGTGAGGGCACCTACCAGAGAGGGGTGGTTTCTGGGGGGGGGTCCCCCGGCCTCCCCCCCTCTCCTGTCCTGGGCTGCTGGTACGAGGCTGGGGGGGGCATCCTCGTCATCTCCATTTGCCATGGGGTGGTGGTGATCCAAAATGGCGACCACAATATTTATTTTTAAATCGTGGTCCAAAAACCCACCAAATCACCACAGAAACATTTGAAAATTAGGTATTTTAAATGCCTGATTTTTATAGTAGCAGCAGTGGGGTTTTCTTGCAATAAAACGTCTCCATTGATTTTATTTTATTTTATTTTTATTTTTATTTTTTTACACCTGCGCAATGATGGGCTGGCCATGGGATGGGACCATGCAATTTTTTTGACCCATTCCACCAATCGCATGGCCAGGTTTTGACTGAGACTTCTGGATGTGCCAGAGGGCATAAAAAGCCCACTAACCCTAATCCTAACCCTAACCCTAACCCTAACCCATATGCCAGTATACTGTCCTTCTTAGTGGGTCAGAGGCACCCAGAGGTGCAGGCCACTAACCCACCCTAACCTTAACCGTAACCCTAAGCCTAGCCCTTACCCTAACCCCAACCCTAACCCAGATTCGTACACAAGTACACTTCCCTTCTTAGTGGGTCAGAGTAGAGGCACCCAGAGAGGTGCCTCCCAGCCAGAGCCCACTACCCCTACCCCTACCCCTAACCTGTACGCCAGTACGCCAGTATGCTTTACTTCTTAGTGAGTCAGAGGCACCCAGAGAGGTGCCTCTGCCACTTACCCCCCAACCCTAACATAATGTAATGTATGGTACGCGGTGGCTACGCGTTACGCTTCCCTTCCCTTCTTAGTGGGTCAGTCAGAGGCACCCAGAGAGGTGCCTCCCAGAGCCCACTTACCCCAACCCCAACCCCAACACAAACGACAAACAGAGATGACAGATTTTTGAAAATTTCCGCAACAAACGGAAACAACCCGAAACAGGCCCATCCTGACAAACAACAACTTGAAATGTCATTTTTTCTGGTCGTGCCCATCTCTAATCCTGAGTAATATGCAGGATCTGGTGGAAAATGTTAATGAGACTGATCCAATGGGGAACCGTGACCACAACACAATTATTTTTAACTTAATCATAGACTGCAAATCACTGATAAAATCTAACACAACCCTAAATTTCAAAAAGGAAATTTCCCAAAGATGAGCAAACTAGTAAAAAAGAAGCTGGAGGGGAAAATTGAGAGAGTCCAAACACTCCAAGAGGCATGGAGGCTGTTCACAAAAACAATAATAGAGGCCCAATTGGAATGCATACCCAAAAGGAAAAAGGGCACTGCCAGGTCCAAGAGGACTCCAATATGGCTTACTGGAGCTGTTCAGGAAGTGATCAAAGGCAAGAAAAGCTCATTTAGAAGATGGAAGATTTATCTGAATGAGGACAACAGGCAGACACATAAATCCTGGCAGAACAAATTCAAGGCAACAATCAGGAAAGCAAAGCAAGACTTTGAGGAGCGTATAGCTAAAAACTCTCAAAGAAGTGTCTATTGTATTCTTTAAATACATTAGAAATAAAAACCCAAATACTGTACGAAGGCCATTGGACCATTAGACGGCAATGGAAGGCAAGGGATTATTAAAGAAGAAGCAGAGATTGCAGAGAGACTTAATTAATTCTTGGCTTCAGTATTCACTGAAGAATCATAGAATCATAGAGTTGGAAGAGACCTCGATGGCCATCCAATCCTGCCATGCAGGAACCCCCATCACAGTATTTCCAACAGAGGGCCATCCAGCCTCTGCTTAAAAACCTCAAAAGAAGGAGATTCCACCACCCTCCGTGGCAGCATATTCCACTGCCAAAGAGCTCTAACCGTCATGAAGTTCTTCCAAATGTTCAAATGGAATCTCTTTTCCTTTAGTTTGAAAACATTGCCCTGAGTCCTAGTCTCTGAAGCCATGGAAAACAAACCTGTTCCCTCTTCAATATGACATCTTTTCAAATATTTAAACATAGCTACCATACTCCCTGTCAGCCTTCTTTTTGAAAGGCTAAGCATTCCCAGCTCCCTAAGAAGACAGACCACATGCCCAAAACAAAGCTGGTTTTTATAGGGAGGGAAAGCGAGAAATTAAGGCAGATAGAAATAACCAGGGAGGAGGTCCTTGCATGTCTTGTTAAACTAAATGCTAACAAATCACCAGAACCAGATGGCATCCATCCACAAGTTCTCAAGGAACTTAAAGATGAAATTGCTGATGTCCTAGCCAAAATATATAATCTTTCCCTCAAATCAGGCATTGTGCCTGATGACTGGAATGTAGCAAACATAACATCAATCTTCAAATAAGGATCCGGAGGTGATCCAGGAAATTACCGACCAGTCAGTTTGACAAGTGATGGAAACCATCCTAAAAGATAAAATTAATAGGCACATAGAAGAGAAGGTACTGCTGAAGGAGAGCCAACATGGCTTTTGCAAGGGCAAAATCACTAATCTGTTGGAATTTTTTGAGAGTGTCAACAAGCATGTGAAGAGGAGATCTAGTGGACATTGTTTATCTGGACTTTCAGAAGGCTTTTGACAAGGTCCCACACCAAAGGGTCTTGAATAGGCTTGCCAGTCATGGAATCAACGGACAGGTCTTCTCCTGGATCAGAAACTGGCTAGGTGACAGGAAACAGAGGGTAACACTAAATGGACACTTCTCCAAGTGGAGGGAGGTAAAGAGTGCGGTCCCCCAAGGTTCAGTACTGGGACCCCTGCTTTTCAATCTCTTCATATATGATCTAGAAGTAGGAGTAAATAGGATAGCCAAATTTGCCGACAACACTAAATTATACAGGGCAGTAAAAACTGAGAAAGATTGTGAGGAGCTCCAGAGGAATCGCATGACACTGGGGGAGTGGGCAAACCAGTGGCAAATTAGTATCAACATTAGTAAGTACAGAGTGATGACACTGGGGCAAAAACCCCAAATTACATTTACTGTATAAACTGATGGGGTCTGAACTCTCACAACAAACCAGGAAAAGGACTTTGGTGCCCTGGTGGACAGCTCAATGAAGGTGTCAACCCAGTGAAAAGCAAACTCAATGCTAGGGATCATTAGGAAGGGTATAGAAAATAATTCAGTAAGTGTCATTTTGCCTCTTTATAAATCTATGGTGAGGCCCCATCTGGACTATTGTGTACAGTTTGGGTCACCAGACCTCCAGAAGGATATTATGGAAATAGAAAAAGTGCAGAGGAGGGCAACCAGAATGATTAGGGGACTGGGACACCTTCCTTACCATCTGAGGCTGCAACAGCTAGACCTCTTCACTCTTGAATGACGGCGCCTAAGAGGTGACTTGATTTAAGTTTATAAAATCATACAAGGTATGGACAAAGGAGATAAGGAAAAATTATTTTCCCTATCACAAAACACTAGAACTAGGGGACACTCCATGAAACTTTTGGGTGCTAGATCTCAAATAAAAGAAAGTACTTTTTCACACAGAAGATCACTGGTCTATGGAACTCCCTGCCAGAAGAAGTGGTGACAGCTGTCAGCCTTGACATCTTTAAGAAAATATTAGACAAGTTCATGGAGAACAAGGGTATCAATGGCTATCATTATGGCTGCCTAAGGACAAACTCGGAGTTGGAGAGATAGGCTGGATATCTCTCAATGCCATTCGTGGGGAATCATAAGCAGGTGAAGACATCTGCTTGGGAATACCCTGAAGCAAATGGTGAACCAATGTGTGTGACAGAATGCTGGATTGGATGGGCTATGCCCTGTTACAGCAAGGCTGTTCTTATGTTCTATGTTCTTATGTACAATGATGTTGCTATTTTGCTCTATTCCTACTAAAGCTAACTTGAGCAGAGAAGGTTATTTTCTCTGTGACTACTTGCTGTCTCTTACATTTTCTGAAGGCCAGGAATTGAATGAATACAGAGGAAATTTGTGCGTGGTGTGTATAAATAAGTAGGTGTAAGTGAGACTGGGGGGGGGATGAGAAAATAAAGTTCTGACTAGCATAGCAGTGGTGGGCTTAGTCCAGGCATGGGCCCCATAGAGGATCCTCAGGTTTTGCAGTTCTTACTCGTGAACATGCCATGCTGTTAGCATTTTTCTTTGAAGATAAAACACATGGTGAACATGCCTTGTTTTCAAGTGGAAACAAGGGACGCAAGTCTTCCTTCCTTGGAGCCTTGTTGCTGTTCTCAGCCAGTCGTTTTGCAGGCGTGAGAAACAGCTAGGAGAGATAACTCCCTGGCAGAATTTCTGTATCCTGCTGATGTCCCATTTATCCTGTGGATAGGCAGTGTGAGGTTGATGGCTGATTTTGGTTAATGGGTTTCGATTGAGGAGAAGGAGACAAGCCAGTTAGGCTTCCACTAATTTTGTAGGTGGCTTTCAGCAAATTTTGGTATCCTAAATTCTGCCTGTGTAGATAGCCTGTAAGTGCCATAAGTCTTTCTTCCTTTTTTGGAGAAGAAGTTTTAGTCAATATTAGGATATATGATACAATAAGGGGAGGGGGGCAGGGAAGCTCAGAGACAGGGCTTTTCCAACTGGTGATAATTCTCTTCCTTTGGTGCTCATGGCAGTCACTTAGATAACATAGTGTGAATGCAATCACTTGACAAGTTGGTTCTGGCCATGTCCCAGGTGATGGAGATGTTTGTCATACATCTGCTTCCCTAGGTTTCTGTTGAGTTGCAGAAAAGTAGTAGAGTTCTATACATCTTTTGGCCATAAGGTACAAATGATGGGCTATCCAGCCACAGCACCAGTTTGATTTCAGTGTCTTGGAAACTGCTCACAGATCCGAATTTGGAATTCTAATCTCTGTATAGTCCTATTCTGCTGCTATCAGGAATCCTGTATTTCCAGTCACATGAGAACCTTGGAGCTATTCAAATATGGGAAGGGGAGGAGAAAATAGTTTTACGTATAATAAGCTGACAGGATTTTGTCTGAGAGGCTTGATAGCTATATCTGCACATTATTGTGTTGGATACACTTTACTGCTATTTTAGGGCCCATTAAAATTTTCAGCTTTTATTTCTTTGTTTTCAGGTGTCCTGATGTTTTCCCTTCCTTGCAAGTACCGAGTTTGTCTGAGATTGGCCAATGCACAGAGGGTAGCTGTGAAGCCCCAGTAAAAGGTAGGTATCATAGTTTCATTGCTTATTTTGATTAGGAACCCTTTCTAAATATTCACACACACAAAAAAAACTTATAAGAAAATTTGGTGAATCTTGGCCAGAAAACTAAGATAGACAATCTGTGTAGAAGATACATAAGTTCCTACCTGTTTTAATTTAATCTAATCTATTTACCAACCATCTAGTAAATTGCTACTCTGGGCCATATACAACATAAGTAAAGATACATAGTTTATATAAAGTATAAATTATATAAAATCAATTACAATAAATAAATTTTGTGTCATGCCTGCCCCTTTCCTGGGCCTTAATATTTTCATAAGCTGAACTTCGAGCATTCTTTCTTTTGGTAAGCCCAGAGGTGTTTGTCTAGATTTCCTCTATGATCCAACAATCATTCCTTTTGAAGGTTTTTGGGATGGTAGTTTCCAGGTATAGCTATTGATTCTTTTTTGTCTGTATCAGGCTGATCCACAAATTGTTCAGTTCCTGAGTCTTGCAGTATATTTGGAGGAATTCCTGCATACCTTAAAAGTTTTTAGCAGCTGTCCTGACTCTCTAACATATTTGTTTCTAATCCAGATTCATATGCAGGAACAGCAATGCAGTTGTCTCATTCCAAACATCTTCATGGGATGTCAAGATTCTGTTGGTTTCAGTTTTTATATTCTATTTTGTTGTTCTCAGTAGGCCACTGTTTCACCCTTTTGTTCCTTGTTATTTTCCTTGGATTCATTTTGAGGAAAAATGGGGTCTAAATATGTTTTGAAGATGGTCACCATTTTTGTTCAGGGATGATGAAGCTATTATTGGCCTGGCTGTATATTGTCTGATATCAAACATCCAAGACTGTGTATCTCTGAATCATAGAATCATAGAGTTGGAAGAGACCTCAAGGGCCATCTAGTCCAACCCCCTGCCATGCAGGAACCCCATCACAATATTTCTGACAGATGTCCATCCAGCCTCTGCTTAAAAACCTCCACAGCAGGAGACTTCACCACCCTTTGTGGCAGCATATTCCACTGCCGAACAGCTCTAACTGCCATGAAGTTCTTCCTAATGTTCAAATGGAATCTCTTTTCCTGTAGTTTGAAACCATTGCCCCGAGTCCTAGTCTCTGAAGCCATGGAAAACAAATCTGTTCCCTCTTCAATATGACATCCTTTCAAATATTTAAACATAGCTATCATATCCCCCCCCCAGCCTTCTTTTAGAGAGGCTAAACATTCCCAGTTCCCTAAGCCGTTCCTCATAAGACATTTCCTCCAGACCCTCAACCATCCTGGTCGCCCTCCTCTGCACCCGCTCGAGGTTGTCAACATCCTTTTAAAGCTGAGGAGCACAGAACTGGACACAGTACACTAGGTGTGGTCTGACCAGAGCAGAATAGATTGGTGCTATCACTTCCCTTGATCTAGACACTGTGCTTCTGTTGATACAACCAAGAAATGTATTGGCTTTTTTGGCCACTGTGTCACACTGCTAACTAGACATGGGCACGACTAGAAAAAATGACGTTTTGAGTTTTTGATTGTCGGAATGGGTCCGTTTCGGGTCGTTTCCATTTGTCATGAAATTTTTCACAGATTTGTCATTTCGTTTGTCATTTGTTGTTTCCACTGCGATTTAGCGCAATTTGACTTCCCAGAGTATAGGGGCGTCCCGCAATGAGGGCCGGCACTAGGTGTATTTGCGCCCTAGGCAGCGGGCGGGGCAGGGGTGTGGGCGGGGGTGTGGGCGGTGGGGGGGAGGTGCGGGCGGGCGGGCGGTGGTGGCGGGGGGCCATGGGCGGGCGGCGACAGCGGCAGGGGGAGGCGTGGGCGGGTAAGCAGGCAGCCGAGTGGGCGGGCAGCGGCGCGGACTGCAGGCGGGTGGCAGCGCGGGCGGGCGGGCGAGTGGGCAGTTAGGATATCACTTAGTTAGGATAGACGTTCTGTTCTTGGCTTGCACCCCAAATGTGTGTGTGTGCAAGCAAATTGAAGTTGGGAAAATAGAAAATAAATGGTAGTATATAATAATATTTTTAAAATAAATCCACACCTTCCAGTCGAACCTCCTTTATCCAATATCAGAAAAAAATCCTCACAAACTGCCAGAGAAGAAATAAAGAATAAACTGCTATTCCCTTCAGCAGACAAAGCTGCAGGGAATCAAAGAAATTATTTTCTAAATTCAATTCCCTCCCTCCCTGCCTAACTTAAATCTAAAGCCTCCAGCCTCCCTCCAAATTCGAATAGCCACCAGCAGCAGCCAGCCACACAGCCCTCCACCCTCCTCCACATCCACATCCATACACCTGACTGCGACTTCTGGAAGGTGCCTCGGCTTTTTATGCCCTCTGGCACATCCAGAAGTGTCAGTCAAAACCTGGCCATGCCATTGGTGGAATGGTTAAAAAAATTTGCATGGTCCCATCCCATGCCCAGCCCACATGGACAGGTCTAAAAAAATAAGAAATAAAATAAAATAAAATAAAATCAGTGTGACCTTTTACTGCTATAAAAAACCCACTACTGCTACTGTAAAAATTCAGGCATTTAAAATACCTAATTTTCACATGTTTCTGTTGTGGTTTGGTGGGTTTTTGGACCACGATTTAAAAAGAAATATTGCGGCCGCCATTTTGGATCCCCCCCCACCGCATGGCATGGCGAGATGACAGGGATGACCCCCCCCCGGCCTGGTGCAAGCAGCCCAGGACAGGAGAAGAAGGGGGCGAAAGGCCAGGGACCCCCCAGAAACCACCCCTCTGGTAGGTGGCAAAGCCTCAGGCAGGCATATTTTCACCTGCTTTTTTGGCCGGGAGTCGGGTTTTTTTAAAAAAAAACTTTAAAAAACTTTTTCTGTGCTTCGCATTGAGCGATCACAGCGATGCCACAAACGAAAACGGAAAACCCGACCAAATTTTTCTTTTTTCGGTTCGAGTTCGAGTTCTGACGGCTTAATTATCATTACTGTTTCTGTTACGTAACGGAAGTGATAACCAAAAACGGAAACGATAATTTCGCCGAGTCGTGCCCATGTCTACTGCTGACTCATGTTCAATTTGTGGTCCACCAAGACTCCCAGATCCCTTTCACATGTACTATTTTCCAGCCAGGTATCTCCTATATCTGTGCAATTCATTCTTTTTACCTAGATGCAGCACCCTACATTTCCCTCTGTTGAAAACCATTCCATTAGCTTTGGCCCAGCACTCTAATCTGTCAAGGTCTTTCTGAACTGCAAGCAAGAATGCTACTTCTTCCAATAATAATCTATACATATTCACAGCTCAGCTAAAACTCTAACCAGCTGTACAAAGAAACTAAAACCAACAGTACTTCTATTTTACTTAGATTAAGCTTCATCTTGTTTGCCCACATTCAATCCACTATTAAACTTCAGGTAGGACTTTATGGTCTATTCTTCTCAAATTGCAGAAATTATATATTTATTATAGACTTATCAGCCTCCCAAAGCTCTAACTTTGCATAGTATCTGGCAGTTAAGTCTAAGCAACTGGACCTTTTTCTCATGGGACTGAAATGTTTCACTGCTCATCCAAGCAGCTTCTTCAGTCTATGCTATTTGGATGAGTAGCAAAATGTTTCAAACTGACAAGAAAAGAAGTCCAATTGCCACGGTTCAAATCCTGGATCACCTCACCTGACTGACTGAGAAACTCCATAGACAACTTTGCATAGCAATGTAATGTAAATTTTGATGAATATTATGACAGTGTGGACACTTGAGAAGTCCCATGTACCAAAATATGGAACAGTGGTACCCAAAGCACCAAGAGAAACCTTCATCCCTCTAAATGTTTTGGACCACAACTCCCACAGTCCTTTACCATTGGCAATATAGGTTTGAATTCTGGGAGTCGTAATTCAAAACATCAGGAGGTCCAAAGGTTACCCTCCCTTGCACTAGAAAAAAGGAGCATCCCAGATCCATACTATCGAGTTCTAGTCCCTAAACAAATTAAACTAAAGAAATATTTTTTCATTCCTATCTTATAGACTTTTCAGAGTTAACATGAGAAGCTTACATGCATAGACAAAATCAGAGAATATCTCCCTCAAAACATGCTGGTACTCTCCATGGTGCTGGAAGCAATGGTGTTCTATATCTTCTTGACATATCTTGGATCATGATGCAGCAAGAAACCTTCCAAGCCTTAAATATAAATCCATTATGTTAACTTTGGCCCCGCACTCTAATCTGTCAAGGGCCTTTTGGATTTTCATCCTCTCCTCTAGGGAATTAGCAACCCCTCCCAATTTGGTATCATCTGCAAATTTAATTAGCATACTCTCTATTCCTTCCTCCAAGTCATTAATAAAGATGTTGAACAGCACTGGACGCAGAACAGAACCATTTATTGAAGACCATTTATTGGGGTCCATGAGAAAAAGGAGGCTATTGCACTCACATCCTTGCATGTTTCCTGTGGGCTGCTCATTGGCCATTGTGTGAAATGAATCCTAGGCTGGGCTTTTGATCTGCTGTGAAGATGTACCTCCTTATTACATTGATCCAGTGGATGATTCTCCTTCCCCAGGGCTGCCATACTACTGTAATTTGAT
Organism: Phrynocephalus versicolor; assembly: GCA_023846285.1. NCBI lineage: Eukaryota > Metazoa > Chordata > Lepidosauria > Squamata > Agamidae > Phrynocephalus > Phrynocephalus versicolor. The sequence continues at coordinate 68,908,275 of JAHTLZ010000129.1, forward strand.
AGTGGCGTGGTGAAAATAGTTGGCTTTCATGCTGATAACTGTACACTAGAATTTCCTGGAAATTTCCTAACCCCACTAGGCAGTAGAACATACAGTAGTGTACGTTACAAATGCATACAAGCAAGCGCCATCAGAATATTTTCTTGAGAAAACATGAGCTCAGATATTGAGGTTGCTGAAGTGGAGGTGAAGGAGATAATTTTTGCTAATAATTGCTAGGAAAATGTAGTTGGGGGAAATTACTTCCTCTTTCAGAAGGATCACCTGCTGGGTCAAAATAATTTCATGGTGAATGGTAGAGATGAGTGTTTCATTTTGGAAGGGGACTGGTTCTGCAACAAAACATGCCAGCACAGCTGGCACTTGGAACCCAGTCCCACCCTCCAGAACAAAATCAACCACTGTCTTACCTTGCTGTAGTTTTTGCTCCGTGAAATTCCAACCAGGAAGCAGCTTCTGATGCATCATCTTTCCCTCTCCCTGGCCCTGGCCAATCAGGAGCTTTGCAAGGACATGCATCATCTTCCATCCATGTTTGATTTGCCAGTGCCAGGTAGAGGGAAAGATGATGCATCGGAGGCTGCTTCCTGGTTGGAATTACCAGGAAGAACTACAGCAAGGTAAGACAGTGGTTCATTTTGTTCCAGAGGGAGGAAGTGGGTTCCAAGCACCAGCTGTGCTGGCATGTTTCATTTTGGAACCAGACCCCTACCACAATAAAACACCCATCTCTAGTGAATGTCTAAGTTAGGGTACAGTTCATCATGACTTCAGCTTACTCTGTATTTTAAAAAGAACATATGTGCTGCTCTGGATTTTTTGGGGTGGGTGGGAGGGTTGGGAATGTATTAAAAATGCTGAAATGTAAATGTTGCCCATTTCAAAAAGAACTCCATGCAGTATTACCGGTAGTGTTATTGCGATGCTGTCTTTTGTCCCACAGGGTCTCTGTTGGATTCATGTGCATTTTACTATTGTTTTTTTCCCTTGGCAGAATGAATGAGAGGGATATCCGAAGCTTGAGCAAAGGGGTATTGGTACTCTCTCTCTGCCTTATAACATTATGGGGAAGGCTAACACTGGCCTCATCACACCACAGAAGTCATTCAGGTAGGTCTGAAGGTCTCTCTTAACTGTTTTGATGTAGACGGTTTCCTTTATGGCTATGCATTTGGCAGTTTTCCTAGCTTCCTGAGAATTTGAAGACAGTCTTCCACATTTATAGTTATTTACTCAAAAGGGTGCAGATAAGGATGGTGGTACAATTTCCTGCTTTGTGACCAAATGCCTTATTATGCATAGTAGGAAGATTTGTTTCTCTGAATCTGGCATTCCTGTTGCATACAATATTGTGAGTTATATAGAACATAAAACTCAGTCTGGGATTTAATTCATAGCAGGAACATTGCAGAATCTGTTCATTAACATTCTGAATTCTCTTTTAAAATACCTGGGATTAAAACCAAGCCTAATTCTTGAATTATTTATGCTTGATTTATAGCGTATATACTCAAATATAAGTTGAGTTTTTCAGCCCTTATTCTTGGCTGAAAAAACACCCTTGGCTTATATTCGGGTGAATATGGTAGCCGGCTTGCAGAAGGCAGCAGAGGGCTAGTTCTGCCTGTTCCGCTACCTCCCAAGTGCTCAGCCGACTTGGGGAGGGCAGTGGAGAGCTAGTCCTGCCCATTCTTCTGCCTCAGAAGTCCACTCCGCTGGGGGTTGTCAGTGACTGTTGCAGCGCCAGGTGCCGGGAGGCCTCCCTGCCACCTTGGAAGGCCCCTCAGTGGGTGTTCATTCGTGGCTGTGGTGGCGCCAGGGTCGGGGGGGGGAGGAGAAGTTCCGGGTTTTAAAAACCTTTTTTCTTCCAAAGCAAGCACCGTGGCCTGCCATTAGCACTTGCTTCAGGAGAGAAAAAAAGTTTTAAAACTCCACCACTTATGCCCCCCCCAAATCAGGCGTGTAGAGGGAGAAGTGGCAGGTTTTTTAAACTTGGAAGCCCCCTCTGTGGGGGTTTGTCAGAGGCTGCAGTGGGCCCAGACTCTGGGAGTCCTCCCCGTGGCCTTGGAAGCCCCCTAGGTGGGGGTTTGGCGGTGGCTGCGGTGGCCCCACAGCCTTGCAAGCTCCTTCCTCTTCCTCCCAAGCACTCGGCCGGGAGGCTCAGGCTGCGCCAGGCCCTATGGAGGCCGCCTCCGTGGTGAGGTGAGTACAGCCCATGACCCCCGCCCACCTGTTGGGTTGCCGACTGTGTGAGCCCGGTGTCAGGTGAGGAATATAAGCTGACCTGAATATAACCCCTCGACTTACACTGGAGTCAATAAGTTTAACCAGCTTTTTTGTGGTAAAAAAACGCCTTATACTTCTATTCGGTTCGACTTATACTCAAATATATGTGGTATATTGTGTGCAATTTAGACACTGTGTTTAAGTGTAAAAACCTATGAAAATCCCCTGTTGTGTTTGCGTGTGAGACATTTAAAAATATAGTTTAAAATCAGTTTAAAACAAGCAAACAAAACCACCCTGCAGATTTCTGGGAAACTGGAAGTGCTCTTTTTTTCCTGTTAAAGAACTGATGTATGTCAACAATCCTATTATCTGGGGAAAGGGGTCTTCCTAGTTTTGCTTCCAGGAATTTAAGAAAAAAAATTGGTATTTTTGGTCTAGAAGTTCATATTGCTGTTAGTTAGCATGGGTGAGAAGTTCATAATTATATCTCAAGGTGGAAAATAAGCTCTAGAATTGTGATAAATTATCTAAACATTTTAATCCGGGATGTCTTTTTTTTATCTTTTTTTAGATGTGGCCAGGCTTGTAGACAGTTAATACAATTGTATTCACTCATCTTTTACATGCTTAAAACCTGTCCTGCTGTTGTGCCTTCTGTGAGCTGTGTGCTATGGAGCTGTAGGCAGATGAAGTTCAGGATATGAGGACTTCAAAGGATTTCAGCCTTAGACTTTCTTCCCTAATTGGATCATGCTAGAGGGAGCAATTAAAAGTGAGAGGCTGTTTAGGGAAGTTCTGGAGCCATCTCTCTCCAAAGGCTTCGGGAAGTTTTTGTATTTTACTATGGGGACACAAGTCCCGTTGCTACTGTCTAATAATGTGCCTCAGAGTGTGACAGGTCTACGTAAAGAAAGTGATCAAGAAATGCATCATAAACACATTTCTGGGGAAAATAAAAGCAGACCTCACCTGGACTACTGTGTCCAGTTCTACATGCCTCAATTTAAAAAGAATGTTGACAACCTGGGCGACCAGGATGGTTGAAGGTCTTGAAGAAATGTCTTATGAGGAACAGCTTATGGAATTGGGAATGTTTAGCCTTTAAAAAAGAAGGCTGAGCGGGGATACAATTACTGTGTTTAAATATTTTAAAAGATGTCAATATTTGAAAGGAACAGGTTTGTTTTCCATGGCTTTAGAGACCAGAACTCAGGACAATGTTTTCAAACTACAGGAAAAGAGATTCAATTTGAACATTAGGAAGAACTTCATGACGGTTAGAGCTGTTCGGCAGTGGAATATGCTGCCACGGAGGGTGGTGGAGTCTCCTGCTGTGGAGGTTTTTAAGCAGAGGCTGGATGGCCATCTGTCGGAAATACTGTGATGGGGGTTCCTGCATGGCAGGGGGTTGGACTAGATGGCCCTTGAGGTCTCTTCCAACTCTATGATTCTATGAGATGCTGTTATGGAGGTATATCTGTAATGTAACTAGCTGAGTAGTAGCTAGTTACATTAGGTCTAGTTCTGATTTGTAAGCAGCATTATTTCCTTTTATGTGGAGACCTGATGGAAGCTGGGAAAACTTGGTAATGAATTAGTTCCGAATTCCATGCATATCTGTTGCACATTTGTTATCTGATACTAGAGATGTGAATCCTTGGTTGTCCTCCTCTTATACAAAAACGGGGAAATGTGCTGTTCTCCCCACTAGCGTGTTTGCTGAATAATTCTTTACAACCACAGTGGACCTCCTGGATTGACTTGAATTGTGCTTTTTGCCTTAAACTCTCCACTTGTGGGGGTGGGGGGTGTGCATGTGCGTGTGTGTGTGCTTGCTTGCTGGCTGGCTTGCTTGCTTGCATGCATGCATGCATGCATGCATGCAGAATTATCCATTTTGGGCAAAATTCCCCAAATTGCCTCAAACTAGTGTGACTGGTCTTTTATGCAAGAATTTGAAACACCCTATGGTTTGCTTGCATCTTGCTGAACAACCTTCCCAAGTGCTGTGCTTGTTGTGTGAATGTGTACTTTGCCTTTCAAAGGAAAGGGGGCAGTAAAGACATTGTGTACAAAATGCAGAGAACTGAGAGAAAGGTTGTATGCAGTAGATCCTGTCCACGTTTTGCCTTCTTGGAACTGAAGCATCCTTCCAATTTTTTTCTGATTTAGTAATCTAATGTGAAAGAGCTAGGAAAGATGCACACAGATCCTGCCAAGATGTTCCAAGAGGCCTGCAATACTTCTGTATTTCTTACAGTCACATTAAGATTTAATACACAAGAATTACTTTTGGGATTATTTCCATGCATAGAAATTGTAGCAAGGGAAGCTAAAAAGAACAGATGCTGTTATGTTGTAAAAAGTTAAACAGATCTCAGCATAGTAAATGCCTGGAAGGGACACTGCCTAGAAATCCCCCTAAAACATTATGAGCTTTCCCAATGGAGAATGTGGAGTAAGTCTGCCAAATAAAGAAAGATGAAATTGCACCACAGGACCTAGAGAATGTTCCGAGATAAGTGTTCTCATATCTTGTGTTGATTTGTGCAGTTGCATTTCTCTTACATTGGGAAGGTAGAAAATAACATTGTGAGGAGGACCGTGCAATAGTCTTCCAGGTTTTCCTCTGTGTCGGGGAAGGCTGTGAGCAGCGGTTTACAAGTTTCCATTTTTAGTTCATTGAGCATGCTCACATGATTAAGTCAACAAGAGGGTAAATGTTTTTGTGTGAACCAGTCCTCAGTGCCTTTATTGCCTAAAAATATCCCTGGCAGAGATCTTGCTAATTTGTCTCAAGAACAACAGCTACAGCAACAGGGTGTAGATTAACAACTTTTCTTAGGCACAGGGTGGACAGATTTAATTATTCTTTTTTAAAAAAAATCAGTTTTTTGATTATTCAAATGTTAAAGAATCCATTTAAATTGTGGTTTAAATCAATTTGATTTTTTTTAAAATATATTTTTCCCACCCTGTTTTGACATTAGATTTTGTGGATTGTCTCCCACTTCATAAAATGTAATTGTCCAGGAATGAGTTGTTCCATTTCCCTTGTACAACTACAGTGGTACCCCAACTTACGACACACCCGACATACAGAAATCCCAAGGTACGAGTGCAATTCCACTGTTTTTTAAATCCTGCTGCCCTACGAGCAAAAGATAGGGTTTCCCCAACTTAAGAATTTTTTTTAAACGATTTCTCCCGTGGCGCTTTGCGTTTGGAGGTTTTAAAATACCTACGCCATTTTCTTGCACTTCTCTACTGTGAGAAAGGTTGATTTTCCCTGTTATTTTTATATACTGTACTATAATTTTTGTGTGTGTGTTTGCCGGTAGGGGGGTCTTTTTCTTTTGCAATTTTTAAACAACCTGTGTGTTCCCCCTCAATCAGACATGTTGCAGGGGTAAGTGCAGCTTTTTTAAAATGTCTTTGAGCCACTGAGCCAAGCGGTTGCCTCGGTGGCTTAAAGACATTTTAAACCACCCACCGCTCCCCACACACACCGGGCGCGTTGTGGGGGAGAAGCGGCGGGTGGTTTAAAATGTCTTTAGCTATGGAGACAAGTGGTTGCCTTGGTGGCTAAAGACATTTTAAACCACCCATCACTTCTCCCCCCAATGCTCCCGGTGGGGCGGGGGGAGCTGCGGGTGGTTTAAAGCAGTGTCCCATAGGAATGCATTGGAATCCGTTCGTCTGGAACAGATTAATTGACTTTCAATTCACTCCTATGGGAAATCACTCCGTGACTTATGAGCTAATCGATTTACGAGTGTATGCTTGGAACGGATTAATTGTGTAAGTCGGGATATCACTGTATCTTTTTTGAAGGGGGGGGGGAAACCTTCTCTATTCTTGAAGGAGGTATCCAGTACCTCTTTTTACATGTAGTAGACCATTTGTTTCAGCAGGGTGGTCTCCTGGTTTCAGCAATAGCATGTTGAAGATTGCGGAATGTCCTACTTGGAGTGTTAATCTCCTTGTACACTGCAACAGGATTCTGGTCAATACAACTCAAGTTACAGTACAAGGTCACTAGTTTCGCAGTTCACTGGAATCTCTAATAGTCCTTGTAGGAGGACTTGCACATTTCCCTGTTCCATAATCTCTATGGAAAATATATGGGTTTCCTTGACTGTCACTTTCTGGCAGCTGCATAAAGCAGGTATCACAAGTATCTGACAGTCCATTTGACAATGTGACAGCTAATGGGACATAGTGTTCTGCATGATACTTGCTTAAAATTCTGAGTTCTATGTCTCCAATTTCCGTGGAACATTCCATCTGAGCCCAGTAGCTGCCACAATTCTGCTTATGCTCAAGGCTGGATTTGGCCGCATTGACATTGTAAAAACCTTGCAGAGGAAGAAGGAAAGTGAAATATATAGAAGATGAAGAATATATTGGTCCCCTGCACTTTCGTGGTTCAAATACTGCAGTCCCACTATATCGCAGGACCACAGTACATGCTCGGGCTCCAGCTGATTAGCACTGGGGTAGGAAAGAAAAACATTTTGTTTTCCCACCCCAGTGCCATTGAGCTGGAGCCCAGGGCTTGGGGAAGGGGAAAAAAGGTTTTAAAAGCCTGGGTTTTTGAAACTTTTTTTCCCCTTCCCCAACCCCTGGGCTCCAGCTCAGTGGCAGGTCAGATCCACCACCACTGCTTCCGAGGCTGTTTGAATGTTTAAAATGCAGCCCGTGTGCTTGGCTCTGTTGCTTTAAGGCATTTTAAACTTCATGCGCCACCCCCAGGCCCTCCCAACCTGTGTCGGCATATCGCGGATTTTTAATCATCGGATTTTTAATCATTGCGGGTCAGGTGAGTCCCTAACCCCCGCGATAGACGGGGGGTTACTGTAGTTCATTTGCAGCTGTATTTTCTCATTTATTATACACATGTCTCTCCTATTCTGTTTGTACCATTCTTATACACTATTGATAAAACAATTCTAATCTTTTAATCCTTTGTTAAAACCAACCCGTATCTCCCTTTGTGACCATTTCAAATTACTAGTGAACATCCATTTTCTTTATCCTCTTCTTACACTTTAATCAGGTGTGTAGAAAGATAAATGTCCATAATAGTTTTTGGAATTATTTCTGGATCCCTTGTTATCTGCAATATTTGTAGTTATTTTGGGGATATAATCTCTCAGGAGATTCGTTAGAAGTTTATTTCCAGGGTGTTCTGTAGGTATGTTAGTATCTCACAGCAAAACCAACAAAGAGTCTTGTGGCACTTTAAAGATGATGGAACTTCATTTGACATAAGCTTTCGTGGACAGTTGCCTGCTTCATCGGATCCATATTTGTTGGAAGAAATTTGTAGTAAGAAAAGGTAGTCCAAGAATGAGATAAGCTTCCATTTTGCAGTTAGGAATGATTTAGTCTGTCTGATTGTTAGTTCATAAAATATTTTTTTAACTGAAATTTTCAGATTATTGTATTTTGCTAGTCAGAGATCAGCCAAATGGACTCAGTCTGACATATTTCTTACACTACCGCAGCATAGTGTCCAGAATCTTAATATTTGTAATATGCTGGTGTGGGGAGTTGCTGGAGAAGTTTGAGGCCAGGCTGACCTTGTCCACAGAACAAAGAGCAGACAGACACAGACAAATACCTTTTCCAGCCAGCGGAGAAGTAACTTCCTTTCCAGGTATGCCACGTTGGCACCAGGAGTGTGAGTGCAGTCACTGCAGTCCCTTCGGAAACACACCCTTCAAAGGAAATCCTTGTATGAAAATCTGCTCATTATGTTGCACTGAAATATGTACTGGTAGAGCACAATCTAAAGTAGTAGTTCTCAGCTTTTGGCCCTCAGTGTGTTTTGAAATAAGTTCCAACAATCCCTGCCAATTGACTATGTTGACTAGCATCTGTAGAGAGTAAAAGGCTGTAGAGAGCTGGGAACCTCCAGTCTAAAAAAGGTAGCCTGCAGTTAGGTATTCAGTGTTGTGAGTCTGTCTCCATGAAAAGCCAAGTTATCATGGTGTCTTTAAGAGTGACACATTTATTTCAAAGTGAGTGTTCTCACATTGCTGTGTGTTTGAAGATGGCTTGTAATTCATGAAAACTAACCCTGAAAAAATGTCTTACTATCAAAGTACTACAAATGCTGAAGTTTTTGTTTCAGCTATATTTGCTATTCCTTGCAATATGCTCCTACTTTCTCGACTACCTGGGATGGATGGATGTAGAAACTGCAGCAGAACAATGGCTGAAATCATGTATGTGCAGTGGGGATGATATCATAAGAAGCAGCAAATTGCCAGTAATTAAAGGTGATTTTTGAGTTACTTATGGCTCATACAAGGTGTGCATCCTTGGAATATTTCTGGAATGTTCCTTGAGCCTGGATGCCAGGTCTCAGCAGTGTCCATGTGTGCATTTGCCACAATTAATACTAGTGTGCCAGTTATGTTTGTTTCTTGAGGCATCTACTCTGGCCACTGGGTATTGGGCCCTAGTCACTTCCCAGCTGGACTACTGTAACATGCTCTATGTGGGGACACACATGAGAGAGCCTTCTTTGTTGCTGCTTCCATACTTTGGAACTCCCTTCCACAGGAGGCCAAACTTGTCCCATCTTTGCTGTCCTTCCACAAGCAGTCAATGACCTTCTTCAGGCAAGCTTTTGGATATAGTTTATACATTACTGCTTAGACTGAATATGTAGTACAGTAGTTCCCTGCCACATTATGGTTCATATATTGCGGTCTCAGTATATTGTAGATTTTTATTTGGAGAGAAGCAACCTGCCCAGTTGGAGTGGGTAAGTGCAAGTGCCAAGGGGATGAAAGCCATGGTTTTACACACACCCTCGGCACTTGTAGTTACCCACTCCCATAGGGCAGGTCACTGAGGCATCCGCATATCATGGATTTTCCTTTATCATGGGTGGTTAGAAAAACCTAAGCCCCATAATAAACAGGGAACTACTGTATTGTGTTTTCTGTTTTTAATTTTCATCTCTCATAGTGCCATTTTTTTCTTTAATTGTTTGCTTATTGTTCTTAATTTTAATATTGCCCATTTTTAATTATGGAAGATGCCTCTTCAAATTCATCACTCTTAATTTAGAATATTGTCTTTAATTTTTTCTTGGTTGTATATAGTCCTTCAATGTTGTACAGTAGTCCTCCACCACAACGCAATTCATATATTATGGTCTCAGTATATCACATGTTTTTTTTTCTTGAGAGAAGCAGGGTTCCAAAGAGAGGTTTTTAACCCCCTCCTGACACCTCAGCAAACAGACCTGGGCCTGATCCTGCCGGCTGCACTTACAAAGAGAGGTTTTTAATCCCCTCCTGACAGCTGAGGTGCCAGGAGGGGTTTAAAAGCCTCTCTTTCCAAGCAGAGCCACAGGAGCAGCCCTTCCTGAGGCGTTTGCATTTCACTTCCAAAGAGAGGCTTTTAACCCCCTCCTTACATCTCAGCAAACAGACCTGGAGCTGCTCTTGCTGGCTGTGTATGCAAACAGAGGTTTTTAAACCAACACCTAACACCTCATCAAACTGACTGTGGGTTGCTCAGCTGCTGTTTCCAAAGAGAAGTTTTTAACCACCTCCTTATACCTCAGCAAAGAGAGCTTGAGCTCCTGGCAGCAAGGTTTGCTGAGTTGTCAGGAGGGGGTTAAAAATCTTTCTTTGCAAACGCAGCTGACAGGAGCGGCCCAAGGTCAGTTTACTCATTTCGCAGATTTTCCTTTATTGTGGGTGGATCAGGCACCAAACTCCCACAATAAACGGGGGAGTACTGTACAGTAATACCTCTTAAGACAAACGTCTTGTAAGACAAAAAAACTTTTAGGAAGAAAAATGACAAAAAAAATTCCCTATGGGATGAAAAACCCTTCCACATGTACCCAGAAAAAAACCTGTTGTTTTTTGTCTTTAATCCATTCCCAATGCATTCCTATGGGAAACCGTGTTTCGCAAGACAAGATTTTCATAAAATGAAGTGACTCATAGCCTCTGGAACAGATTAATCTGTTTTCAGTGCATTCCTATGGGAAATGTTTTGTAACACAACATTTTCTTAAAAACAAATTGACTTGTAGAGCAAATTAAATTTGGTTTTAGAGGCACTGTTGTAAGCTTCCTTGATACCTTCCAAAGAAAAAGGTGGGGTAAAAATATTTAACATTGCTGTTGTTGTTGTTGTTTGTTGTTGTTGTCATCATCATCGTTGTCATCATCATCATCCACAGTGCAGTGAGGTTGCATGCTCCTAGAAACCATCAAATAAAGGCTCTAATCAATGACAAATTGTCATTACTGTTGATTTATCACTATTGTGCATGTGGAGCTGCACAGGTTACCTCACCTTATACTTTGAAGAAATCTTGACATCTTCCAGTGCTTTATTTGGAAGGACAGTGAGCACCATCCAAACAGATTCCCGTATTCAGATTTATACCCCTCTGAAATATATGCCTTTCTTGCTTCTAGGCCAAGAGCCTCGTGGCGCAGTGGTTAAATGCCTGTACGGCAGGTAAAACTGTGCTCACGACCTGGGTTCAATCCCCGGTAGCAGGCTCAAGGTTCACTCAGCCTTCCATCCTTCTGAGGTCGGTAAAATGAGTACCCAGCTTGCTGGGGGGGGGCAATGTGTAGCCTGCACTCTGTAATTAAAATTGTAAACCGCCCAGAGACTACTTGTAGTAGTATGGGGCGGTATATAAGCAGAACACTTTGCTTTGCTTTTGCTTTAGACACATGGGGGAAATGGGTGGAATTTGCAGCAACTCCTATTGCACATGACTGAGATTTTAAAATTGTGCCAATTGTTCAGGTCTAAAAAAATGCAGTGGGGTTTGTGTAGCCCCCTGGCACCTGGTTACCTGGCTGGTAGGGGACTTAAAAATTTAGACAGACATGTGGGTATATGCGAGGAGGGAGGGAGCATAATTTTTCTCCCTTCAGGCATGGCACCCTAAGCAGGTGAACTTCCATCTCCTGGTGAACTGTCTCCAACTGCTATCACTGCTGCTGGAAACTAGTGAGAATCTTCAGCCTTTTCTGGGAGTGATTCACCACCTGCTGGTGGGATTAACTCTTCCTCCTACAAAGAGGCATAACCATTGAGGATGCCCAAGTGTGAGCTCTGTCCTCAAGGCGTTTTTTTGGGGTGGGTGAGTGGGTGCTGGAGAGTGTGACCACCCCCGAGTGGACTGTGCCCTCTTGTTGTTGCTGTCTCTGCTGCCACTCTAGTTCCATTTTCACATCATGTTGAATGGGGATGATCCTTGGCTGCTGCCCTGACCCTGCTCTGTCAGTAGCTGGGAAGCCTTCCAGCACTAGCCAGTGGGCAACATCTTGTTTCAACGTGAGGTGTTGCATTAAAACAGGAGACATATTGTGAGTTCATCATGTCTGTTTGCATCAATCTGCAGCAAAAAGCTTTGCTGTGGATTATTGCAAGCATATATATTCAACCCTAGTAATATGGAGACAAAAACAAGATTAGATTCTACAAGCATTATATTGGCCCACCTCTGAGCTAAATAGGTATTTCAAATGTATCTATTAAATGCTGTACTGCAGAACAGAACACCTTTTGCAAATACCTCCCTGCACACTCCATAATCCTCATAGATAGTGATGGATTTTTATGAAAGTTAGCATGATCTTGTGATGAGGACTGAGGATCACAAGTAGAAACTGTCGATTGCATCTGTTTAAGAGCTCTTTGGCAGCTTAAGCTGCAGATTCATTACCTTGCCAAGCTTAATGCCACTCCTATTGCATATAGCAATATCATAATCACTTTGTTTGATGTATGTGTCCATTTAAATGCAATTGCTTGCTGAAAGCAGTGCTCAATGCCATCTTATCGTGCTTCTTCACTGCATGGCTTCAGCTTTGCTCATTAGATTCCATTTCAGAAAAGTTTTTTTTTTAAGGTGGGAATGGTGTTTGATAAAGCACATGTTAGCTGAAAGCTGGTGACAAGAAAAGCTGACAGACCTAATGGCCTTAAAAGTTGTTCTCCCTCGTGGCCTTCGTGAAGCCACACAAGAGGGTTTCCCAGGCGCCCCTGCGCCGGAGGTCGGCCTTTCCAAGCAAAGGAAAATCGTTAGTCTCCGCCCCCCGCCCCGCGCGCATGCGCGCGGCCCTTCCCGCCCAAACCTCAGTTCCTCTTTACCGCCTTGGCTAGAGGTTCGCCTTTCGTTAGTCTCCTGCTTTTCACGTGTTTTCTTGGATTTCTTCGGATTTTGACCTTCGGAACGTCGACTCATGCCTTTTGCCCAACCTTTTAAAAATTGTTCGGACTGCGGAGCAAAAGTTCCACATTCCGACGGCCACGAGAAGTGCCTGTTGTGCCTCGGCGAGGGACACCGCCCGGAGGCCTGCGCCATTTGTCGAGGCTTCAGTTCACAGGCATTAAAAAACCGCCGTAACCGGCTTGCCTCCTACTTGCTGGAGAAGTCTCTCCGTCCACCAACCATGGAAAAAGCCGCCGCCGCCGAGCAGCAACGTAAGTCGGAGGCCACCGAGCGGGAGGGGGCTTCGAAAAAGATCCCGGTTCTCCAGGCCGTCTCGAAGACCAAACCTTCGAAGACGTCCCCCCCTCCCGCTAAGCCGGGGAAACCGCAGAAGCCATCAGCCTCTCAGGCCTCTATGGCCTCGGGCTCGCTCCTCGTCGAAACCGAGTTTTCCGGTTCCGGCGGCCGCCTCCTTTCCTGCCCCGAATTCGACCCGCTGCAGCGATCCGACGAATCCGGGGAGTCATCCGATGATGACTATGACGACGGAACTAAGGCGGCTCTATTCGGGAGGGAGTCCAGGAAGCCATCCGACTCCGGGACCCGTCGGTCCTCCTCCGAACCCGGGACCCGTCGGTCCCCAGGACGTACGGCGCCTCCGCCTCAGGCTACCCAACCGGCTAGCCACGCCTCCACAGTCCCCGAACCCGACAAGAAGTCGATCCCGGCCTCCACTCAGGCTACGGTTTCGACCGCTGCCTCCTCGAACCCGCCGGTACGGGCAGTAGAAGAAAAACCGTCGAAGTCGGGGAAGAAGGACAAACACCGTAAGAGGCACCTCTCCCCCTCGGGTTCGAGCCACGCGGGGCGGAAGACAAAGGAGTCAGCCATCTTGGCACCTGATTCCCTTCCGGGTTCATCAGTATCAGCGGCCGTCGCGGTGGCGGAAGCACTGAGTCCACCGAAAGACCACCACCTTCCACCCAAAAGACGCCGCGCCGAATCCGAGGCACCTGCAGCCCTTGCGATGCCCCCCCTCCCGATACCGGCCTTTTCCCTCAGGTTTGATGGGAAACAATGGTCTCTACAGACCACGGATGCCGAGGAGCCCCAGGGCCGTCGCCCTAAGACACCGCCCGCCTCCTCCGGGGAATCCAGCGACTCCGACGTCGAATCCGAGGCTTCGGATTCGATCCAATTTGTAACATCGCCCTCTTCCGACCTAGAGGAGAAGATGCCGCCTTTGTCGTCGGAGTCTATGCGGAACTATACCGCATTTGTGGTGCGCATGGCAAACACTATTGACCTGCCAATGCATCAGCCCAAGCCCAAGAGGCCATGCCACATCTTTGGCCGGCTGGCAGCGGAGGAGACGGCTCCCGTCCATCTCACCATGATTCCATCATTCCTGACGATGGCGGAGGATGCCTTTCAAAACCCGGCGGCCACTCGCGTCTCCAGAAGGCTTGAGGCCCTCTACAGGGTCCATGATGAGAGTGCCCCTTACTTGGACAAGCACCCGCCCCCCAACTCCCTGGTGGTGGCCGACTCGCAGGTGCAGTCCAGGACAAGCCAGACGCCCATCCCTCCTTCTAAAGAGGGCCGCAAGCTTTACACCATTGGCAGGCACCTCTACTCTTGCTCTACCCTTATACACAAGGCGTGCAACTATCAGGGAGCCATGGGTGCCTACCAAAGAGACCTCCTCACCCACCTGCACCCTTTCCTGGAGAAAATTCCAGAGGAGCACCGGGCAGAAGCTCTCGCCCTGTATGATGAGGCCATGACCCTCGCGGGACAACAAATGAGAGCAGCCAAGCACACCTTTGACTGCGCCTCTAAAGTGATAAACACTTCTATCACCCTCAGAAGGCACGCCTGGTTGCGTACAACGGGCCTTACGGACAACCACAAAGCCCAGATCGAGGTGCAGCCATTTGATGGCTCCGGTCTCTTCCACTCCTCTACGGACGACCTGATGGAGGAGAAGCATAAGAGGCATGACACGGCCAAAAAGTTAAACGTCATTCCTTCCAAGTCATCTCATTCCTTTCGGCCCCCCTCGGATCTAAGACCAGGAAGTCCAAACCCTCCGCCCCTCCCTCCAAGCCCAGAGAGAGGAGGCATCGCGACGACTACTGACTCGGAGTCCGTCCGACTCCGTCCCTTCCTCACTGCCTGGGAAGCCATCACCTCCGATCGATGGGTGCTGTCAGTGGTGAGGAACGGGTACTCTCTAGAATTCTCCTCCATTCCCCCCCTAGGAAACATCCTCCGGACTCTTCCCTCTCCCTGCCTACTGGACGAGGTCGCCTCCCTTCTCCAGAAGCGCGCCATCCGCCGAGTACCTCACAACCATCCAGCGGGCCTCTTCTCCCGCTACTTTACAGTTCCAAAGAAAGATGGAGGTCTTCGGCCCATCCTGGACCTCAGAGTACTGAACAAATATCTCGTCTACAAAAAATTCCGCATGGTCACCCTGGAAAAGATTATCCCCCTGCTTCGCAGGGGGGACTGGTTTGGAGTTGTGGATCTAAAAGATGCCTACTTCCACATCTCCATCCACCCAACCCACCGCCACTTCCTTCGCTTCGCCGTGGGCGATCAGATCTACGAGTACTCGGCCTTGCCCTTCGGCCTCGCCACAGCACCACGAGTCTTCACGAAGTGCATGGCCCCGGTCGCTGCCTACCTGAGAACCCTGGGGATCACTGTTTTCCCCTATCTCGACGACTGGCTTATCGTCGCAGACTCAGAGACAAAGGCCAGGGCCGACATCTCCACCGTGCTGTCCACCCTCGAATCCTTGGGGCTACAGGTCAACTGGGACAAAAGCCGGCTCCAGCCATGCCAAGTCGTAAGCTTCATCGGAGCAATTCTGGACTCTACCCGGGCGATGGCTTACCCGCCGCGAGACAGGGTCCGCGAGACCATAGCACTCATCCACCACTTCCAGCCGGGTCAGCGGATACAGGCCATCCAGGCACAAAAACTGCTGGGATATATGGCCTCCATGACCTCTGTCCTTCCACACGCGAGGTTGCGACTCAGACCTCTGCAATCCTGGTTCTTAGCCCATTTCCATCCTATGCACGACCCCCCTTCAAAGACCCTCACAGTGCCTCCGACCCTCCCTCCCCACCTAGATTGGTGGACCTGTCGTCACAACATCCTCTCGGGAAGACCCTTCAGGGACCCATTCCCGACAATACAACTCACCACCGACGCGAGCAACACCGGCTGGGGAGCGGTCTGCCTTACCTACCGGGTCCACGACTCCTGGACCCCTCAGGAACGTCGCCTCCACATCAACGAGCTGGAGCTGCTGGCGATCTTCAAGGCCTGTCGTGCATTCCGCCGTCACCTATCCGGCAATGTAGTACTGACAGTCACAGACAATACGACTGCCATGTACTACATCAACAAGCAGGGAGGCACTCATTCCAGACCGCTTCTCGACCTGACGATGCGTTTCTGGGACTGGTGCATTCACCACAAGATCCACCCAGTAGCGATGCACCTCCCAGGGCAAGAGAACTTGGACGCCGACAACCTCAGTCGGCTGCAACACTCGAATCACGAATGGGAGCTTCACCCTGCGACGTTCACCCACCTCTGCGAGACCTGGGGCACCCCGCAGATCGACCTGTTTGCCTCCCCCACCAACACGAAGTGCTCCCTCTTCTGCTCCAGAGCAGGGATGGGCAGGGGCTCCCTAGGGGACGCACTCCTCCTCCCCTGGAACCGCGCTTTCCTTTACACGTTCCCCCCGATACCACTCCTGCACAAAGTTGTGACAAAGGCCACCCAAGAGGCCCCCAACCTCATCTTGGTGGCTCCGTGGTGGCCCAGACAACCCTGGTTCGCCCCCCTCCTCCAGATGGCCTCCTCCTACTTCAGGCTCCGACAGACGCCGGACCTCTTGTCCCTAGACAACGGTCAAGTACTGCATCCCGATCTCCCTCGCCTCCAGCTGACGGCTTGGAGGATTCAGAGCTCTTAGATACTATCCTCAAAGCCTGCCGTAAACCGTCTACTAACACTCAGTACGCCTTCAAATGGCGCAGGTTCACTACCTTCGCAAACCAAAGAGGCTTCACCCCGGTGAACCCTCATCTATCTTGGGTCTTGCGATACTTACTTCATCTCAAGAGGTCAGGCCTCACCATGTCTTCACTCCGCGTCCACCTCTCGGCCATAGTAGCCCACCAGCCTCCGTTTTCCCCAGCGGCTGGTTTCTTCCGACACCCAAGATTGAAACTTTTCCTCCGAGGGCTCAACAACACGTTCCCCGATCGACGTCCCATACCACCGCAGTGGTCTCTCCCCCTGGTCCTCCGGGCCCTCCAAAGACCACCCTTTGAACCCTTGGCTACCGTCGACCTGAGGCTGCTCTCCTTGAAGACAGCGTTCCTGGTAGCCATTGCATCCGCCCGCAGGGCCAGCGAGCTCTGTGCACTCCGCTGCGATCCACCCTACCTTCAATTCTTCCCGGATAAAGTGATCGCCTACCCTGACATCACCTTCTTGCCCAAGGTGGTGTCGTCCTTCCACATCTCTCAACCCATCATCCTCCCGGTCTACTTTCCTAATCCCACGACCGCAGAGGAAAGAGAGATGCATTCCCTGGACGTCAGGAGAGCCCTCGCCTTCTACGTCTCCAGGACTAAGCCCCTGAGATCTACTCCAAGGCTGTTTATTTGCCACGACCCTGCGGCTGCGGGGCGACCGGTCTCCTCTCAGCGCTTCTCTCGCTGGATCACTCAAACGATTGCCCTCGCATACGAGCTGGCAAGGAAACCTCTCCCTGGCCCAGTTAAAGCCCACTCTACCAGGGCCATGGCCTCCTCGGCGGCATTCCTGAAGGGCATCCCCTTAGAGAACATCTGCCAAGCCGCCACATGGGCCACTCCTGAGACCTTCGTGAACCACTACCGGCTGGACGCCCGAATGAGATCCTCCGCGGCCTTCGGGAGAGCCGTGCTGTCATACGTAACGGCGTGACTCCCCACCAGCCGTGAGTACTGCTTGCAATCACCCTCTTGTGTGGCTTCACGAAGGCCACGAGGGAGAAGAACCGGTTACTTACCTGTAAAGGTGGTTCTTCGAGTGGACCTTCGTGAAGCCACACAGCACCCACCCACCTCCCCTCAGACCGTCACGCCTGGGCTGGCACTCACCTGCCTAGTGGCGGTCAAGAGGAACTGAGGTTTGGGCGGGAAGGGCCGCGCGCATGCGCGCGGGGCGGGGGGCGGAGACTAACGATTTTCCTTTGCTTGGAAAGGCCGACCTCCGGCGCAGGGGCGCCTGGGAAACCCTCTTGTGTGGCTTCACGAAGGTCCACTCGAAGAACCACCTTTACAGGTAAGTAACCGGTTCTTTTGTTAATGAGTACCACAGCAAAGACACCGAGTTTTCCTGAGTTTGATTGAATTAGTAATTAACTACTTTCCTGTTCCTCAGCTCATTCTGAAATGGATTAATTCCAACCAGTATTACTGAAAATAAGTGGTGCTATTTCCAAAAAGTGGGTATTGGGATAAGATGTTTTATTTATTACCAGAGTCAACACAATTTTGGTAATCGAGTTCAAAACTGCAGTAGTTACAAAAATGATTACACATCCTGAGGCTGTTTCTTTGGATACACCAGCAACATGGTGAAGAGGAGAAAGAAAAGAACAAATTGGTTATACCTTATTCCCTGTTTCTGTAGGCTGCAGTCTCATCCATGCTATCCTAGCTGGGTAAATGTTTCTTAAATGAGCATAGAAGGGTTTGGTAACATGAAAACACATGGATAAAAAAGCTGGGAATCTTTTCCCACTCTAGATTTGAGTTAAAGCAGAAATAGTTGCACATTGCATGCTACTTAGCTGCATTGATCATTGCAAGTCTCTCAAGCACAGCTCAACTTGGAAAGGTATATGGTATTGTCTCCCTTTTTAATGTGCTGTTGACAGATGTGCACAAATTCTCCTTGCACGTGGAGATTTTCAGCCATCCAGTTGAGGTTGTCTAGAAGTCGAGTCATGGTGACTGGCCTTTTTTTCTTATTAGATCAAAATGTTTTGCTACTCATCCATGCAGCTTGGTCTCCTATGTAGTGTGTTTGGAACTGATCCATCAGAAACAGACTTCAGTGCTATGGTTAGAATCTGGACAGTTAATATCAAAGATATTTGCATGTAATGCCCTGGATGAGTACCCAAATGAGTCAAAGTGGTGGAAAGAGATAAGCCATCATGTTATAACGTGCCTTTCTGCTGCAGTCTGGAAACGAAGCTTTAGGAGGAAAAGTTGAGGGAGTTTGCTAGTCTTTTAAGTTTCAAGCAGGGGTGTGAAAAGATAGGTCTCTTCAACCTTTTGGAAAAATGTCATCAAGAAGATGAAGTGAGTTTGTTTTCCTGAGTTCTTGAAGGTGCAATGCAGACCAGTAGGTTTGAATGAGAAGAAAAGAGCTTCCAGTGGTACATAAGGAAGAATGTCTTGACAGGCTTGCTTGATGGTGAAACAGGCTGTCTCAGACAGTGGTGGGCACACATTTCTTGGAGGCTTTTACACATTGGAATGGCTGCTTGCCATGCTTTTGCTATGGGCGTCTTGAATTGGCCTTGGGTAAGACTTCATGACCTTTGGAATTTCTCCCAGCTCTATTGTAATAAGGTTCCAGGTAGCTCAGTGGTCGAAGTCTCTGGTTGTGGAGCCAGAAGTAGGGAGCTTGATTCTCTACGTTGACTCCCTAATAGAGCCTGAACTTGATCATCCATAGGATCCCTTCCAGCTCTGCG
This sequence comes from Phrynocephalus versicolor, assembly GCA_023846285.1. Classification (NCBI taxonomy): domain Eukaryota; kingdom Metazoa; phylum Chordata; class Lepidosauria; order Squamata; family Agamidae; genus Phrynocephalus; species Phrynocephalus versicolor. Next base: position 68,927,510 of record JAHTLZ010000129.1, read on the forward strand.
GTTCTAAGATGATGATGATCTTGTGAAGTGAAGCAGTACACATTGCCATTTAAAGGTGAAGAGAACACACATTTTTAGTCCAGAATCAGCCGTTATGTAACTGCACTGCTTCCTCACATAAATTGTTTTGTTCATGTGGATTATTCTGTGTGTTATTTTGAGGGTTTTAATATGTTGTTTTATAGTATTTTTATGTTGTTTGTCACCCAGAGACCTCTTGGTAGTGGGATAGCTAATAAATAAATAAATAAATAAATAATGTGCTCTGCAGATCAGATGTGACAAGGTGTTAAAAATCCATTATCTCCCTGCTGCACTCTGTTAAGGTGTGGTAGCTAAGCAATAAAAACAAGTCTTCTTCTTTCTGGTAACCATTTTAATAATATATGTGCAAAAGACAGAAGTGAATTTATTTATTTTTTAAAATATTCATTCACTGTTAGCAGTAGTGTTGTACCATATCAAGCACTGAATACAGATTTCTGTCTTGGCACTTAGCTGGGGAGGAAATTAGCAGAATTAGTTCTCTGATCTGAGATTTGGCTGTCAGGTAGTTAAGAAACAGAAGTTTGCCAAATCCCAGATCAGTAGACTGGGTGAAGTAGAAGTGTTAGCAGTAATGTCTTACCACCAAGTGAGAGATGCTTAATCATGTCCTAACTGTAAAATGTTCGTCTTTACAACAAGGGCATCTCTTCTGATATCCCAGTTTCATTTTAACCTGGATTGCAACCACACTGCAGTTTACTCCTCAATTTGTGCTGAACCTAGCATGGTTAAATTCAGTGTATTTTCTGTCACTATTTGACATTAAGATAACGCCAGGTAAACCCATCTGGTTTTCCTATATTGGCCTAAAGGAGTAGTGGCAGATGTCCCCTAGGGTGGTAGTCTTCAGTGGGTGTGGTATCCCAATATAACAGGAACGTCCCCCTCTAGTATTACCTCTTGTTTCTCTTCCAGGCTGTTTTAATTCATTTATTTTTAGTTATGCTTGTCCAATTTAGCAGTATATCACATAAGCACTGAAGTTTCACAAGTTGTAGTTTTGAGAAAGAATGGAAGGAAACCCAGAAGGAAAAGCAACACATGGAGGCTGTCTCCCCTCCTCCTTTCTTCTTCTCTTCAGTTTCTTATTATTTTAAAGGGGGGGCAAGAATTTCTAAGAAAGCACTCGGTGCCTTGGCAGTACCTCTTAAATCTGCTACTGCATTGCTAGGAAGGGTGGGTGAGCACCAAATCCTGCTTTCATTTTCACCCCTTGGCTCAATTCTGCTTACTTTTCCTTTCCTCCCTTCCCCTCCCCATACTGTTGCCTTCACTACTTTCAGCTTGCCTGTGATGACTCAGCTTTCAGTCTATAGTCATCTTCTATTTCCTCTGCCATCAACCTCATTTTTCAACATGATTCTTTTTCTGTGGATGGGTTCACTATTGCACTGGCAGCCTGAAGGCTCCTCCCAGGGGACGAAAAGGACAGGGGATGGCGGGCAACACCACTGGTACCAAGGATTGATGTTTGTATTGGGTTTGCTATGAGTGGATTACACTTTATGGGCACAACCTCAGATATTCTTGGCTTGGCCATAGGCACCCTATGACTACTTGATTCACATCTGACCTGTGACCGCCTTCTTGATCTTTGCCACTTTCATCCTGGCAATCTTCAGCCTGGCTGCCTTAGACTTAATGATATTTTGTCTTGGCTGGGAATAGGGCGACTGCTTTTTAAAATTGACTGGCTTTGCTTCTTTAGGCTGTAGGTGGATTCCGCATATCAGTTTAGCATTCCAGGCATACTTTAGTTGAGGAACGCCTCCATTTATGTAATTTTCAGTTGTCAAAAAGGTGCACAGTGAGGAACTGACTGATAGATGCTTAAACCACCTTGCTATCCTGTAGTTCATGTGTTTCAGTTGAACAGGCATTCATAGTCATTAATGAGGATGCTCATGGATGCTAAAATTCTTTCCTAATATGCTTTTAAATTGTAATGGCCAGATTCCTGTTGCTTTCATGACGTACTTGTACTAGCAATCCCAGTATAATGAATCATATGCTACCAAGTAAGCATCATTGCATGTTAATTGCAGGTACATTAATTTCTTGTGAGTTGATCACCAACTCTTTGGCTTAAATTCCAAGTTGCGAATACAGTCACCACCCCCATTCGTGGTTCATATATTGCAGTCCTGGTATATCACAGGATTGCAGTATATGAAACAAAGGTCCCCTGGGGTAAGGTGGATGGGACTGTTTCAGGCCTCCTGTGCTTCTAGGGCCTGTTGGAGGCCCAAAGAGTGCTTTCCTGTGAACTGGAAATTTTTCGGATCACAGAAAACCAGTTCTGACACTTTCAACAGGCTTCTGTGTCCTGTCAGAGGCCTTGGAAGTGCTTTCCGGCAAACCGGAAGTGACTTCCAGATCACCAAAAAGCACTTTTGAGGCCTCCGACAGACCCCAGAAGCTTTTTGGAGGCCCGTTCAGGGCAGCACCAGGCCTCAGATAAGTGTAGGAGGCCCCATATAGGCCTCCCAGCCCCTACCCTACCGGTCAGGTCCCTAACCCCTGCAATAGGTGGGGGGGGGTTACTGTAATAAAAGATTACAGTGGGGTTTGTAATTTTTGTTGTTGTCGTTCAGTCATGTCCGGCTCTTCATGACTCCATGGACCAAAGCGTGCCAGGCCTTCCTATCTTCCACTGCCTCCCAGAGTTTGGTCAAATCCATGTTGGTTGCATCAATGACACTGTCTCACCATCTCATTCTCTGCCGTCCCCTTTTCCTTTTGCCTTCAATCTTTCCCAACATCAGGGACTTTCCCAAGGAGCCCTCTCTCCTCATGAGGTGGCCAAAGTAATGGAGCCTCAGCTTCAAAATTTGTCCTTCCAGTGAACATTCAGGGTTTATTTCTTTCAGGATATATAGTTTTGATCTCCTTGCAGTCCAGGGGACTCTCAAGAGTCTCCTCCAGAACCACAGCACAAAAGGATCAATTCTGTGGCACTCAGTCTTCTTTATGGTCCAGCTCTCAGGTAATTAGCGGCCACTAATTAAAAAGTCACTTGGATTCTGGGTTATGCTGCTGCAACTGACATCATTTCCTCTAAACTGGCATATATTACACAAGAAGACTTTGACTTATTAATTACAGCCTTTCTTCTATATTCACTTCAGAGCATTGCAAAATTTAAAAGTATGGATTCATATGAAATATATGTACTTAAAAACAAATTAAAATATTAGAAATCATTGACATTCAGTCATTTTGTTCATCGGCATGTTTATAGTGGTGCACATAGGAAAGTGAAGGATTGGCCAACTGTAGGCCAAAAAATCCTAAGTGTTTTTACAATGCTTTATACTCTTCAAGGAGGTTATTTCCATGTCCCCTATCAATTAAAGTGCTAGGATTTTATGGATGTTGAAGTCTCCCTTTGTCCTCTCTTTGCTCTGAATGCTGCTTTAGATCACACTTCTAGATGTGACAACAGTCTGTATATCTAGTTTGGGTTTGTTTGGCAATGCAGAATCAATTCTCTTGATTCGTGTGTATGTGTGTGTGTATGTGTTTGATCAAGTCATCTGTGGAACAATTCCATACCTCTGATGCCAAGCAGCCTGTGTTCCAGGTGATGCCATAGAAGAACATTTGACTGTTCATCTAAAGACCAAAAGGAAGAGGGACATGGTTTAGGGCAGACATGTCCAAACTTTGGCCCTTCTGATGTTTTGGACCACAACTCCCAGAATTCCCAGCCTGTATTGCCAATGACAAAGGACTGTGGGAGTTGTGGTCCAAACCATCTGGAGGGCCGAAGTTTGGACATGCCTGGTTTAGGGGGTATTTTTGTTATTTTTAAACAATTCTAAATTTATATTCAAGAGTTGCAAACACTGTGCTTTTTCAATGCTTATATGCTCCTGCAAGATAAGGTTTTTCATTTAAAAAGAAGAAACTTCTGGAGGTAAAATAATAACTAAGTGGCAGTGAGGAGCATTACGTACTATGCAGGAAATTGTCCGGTGCTCTTAAATGGTTTCCCCGCAGGTCAGCATTAAACACTCACTCTGATTTGCCTTCTCAGAGAGAAACGATAGGAGGTTTCTTCTGGGTCAGCAAAAAAGTGAAAGTGAGGAGAAAACAAATCCTATTGCACTTGTTATACATGCTCTCTGGAGCAGGGCTTTCTCTCTGTACAGATGTACGATATGAAATGAAAGCCCTATTGTAATCAGTAAAGCTTTGTGGTGAATACACAAACTCAACTGAAATGACTATATTGCCTTTGTTAAGCTCTGTATTATCACATATCCTTTGGTGCATGTATTTGTAACATTGTTGCCAAGTTTGCATATAGAAATTTGGTGAATTCAATGAATGAACCCATTTTGGGAGATAGGTTGCGAACCTTCCTTTTAAAAACAAAAGTGTTCTCCTAAGAATAAAAGAGTCAAAGCAACACTATTACTTGGAAACAAATAAACCTGACCGTGTATATGTAACAGAGTGTCACAGTAACATCAACAAAGTGACAATCTTGGATTTATATTCTTTGATGTATGATGTAGCCAGTAAAGTATCTGAGGTGGATACAGGATGTGCCACATTGCTTATATAAATGTATCATCATGCACATCAAGATGATAGTTCCATCTCTGCCTCTTTAGTGTGTCAGATGCCTCAAGAGGACTAGAAGTCAAGAAGCAGAAGTGAGAGCTTGAATTGCAAACGGCTGCTTGTTTACCGAGAAACACAGAGAATTTCCCAAACGTATGCCCATGTTTCCTAGAGGTGTAGAGCTAAATACAGCATAACGTAAAGGTAAAGGTTCCCCCAGCACATGCGTGCTAGTCATGTCCGAATCTAGGGGCGGTGCTCATCTCCGTTTTCAAGCCAAAGAACCGGTGTTGTAAAAGTCCGTGACCATGTTGCCAGAATGGCCAAATGCATTTCTGCGCACGGAACACTGTTGAGCTTCCCGCTTTTCATGGCGGTACCTATTAATCTACTTGCATTTACATGCTTTCGAACTGCTAGGTTGGAAGGAGCTGGGGTTAACAGCAGGAGCTCACTCCACTGTGTGGCAGCTGGGATTCGAACCACTGAGTTGCTGACTTTGGATGAGCAGTGAAACATTTCAATCTTTCAAGAAAAATAAGTCCAGTTGCCATGACTCAACTTCCAGAGAAATAGTACAGAGTGTTTCTCCCATGTAGTGGCTAATTGTCTGTTTCCTAAGATTCTGTCTGTTATATCAATTTATTTATTTATTTATTTATTTATTTATAGTATTTTTACCCCACCTTTCTTCTTGGAAAAGGACCCAAGGACTGACCGACTATCTATCTATCTATCTATCTATCTATCTATCTATCTATCTATCTATCTATCTATCTATCTATCTATCTATCTATCTATCTATCTATCTATCTATCTATCTGTCTGTCTGTCTGTCTGTCTGTCTGTCTGTCTTTCTGCCTGCCTGCCTGTGACTGTGTCAGCAGTACTCTTGTAGTAGCTGGATAGTGCCATTACAACACTTGGCAAGGAGGTTGGTCCCCAGTGTGCCTTCCAGAAGCGCTATCTTGTGCAGCTTTGGGAAAGCTTCATGGTCCTTGAATGGCATAAAATGAGACCAGTGAACTACCTATGAACGCTTGGAAGAATCACCATAAGTCAGAATTGACTTGATGACACGTAATTGCTAATTATGGTTGTTGGTAGACTGATGCCAGTTCTTTCTGTTTCTGTAAGATTCCTAATTTATTCCACCTATTTCTACATTGTTCGAATATAGTACTCAGGCAGCTTGTTTTCACCATTAAAAACAATACCCGAAATTCCATAAACTGCAAATTAATAACTCACAGAGGGAGCAGAAAACGCCACATTTGCCAGTGCTGTATGACTGAATCAGTGTATTAAAAGATGAGCTGTTTTTAAAATAAAGGATGTCTTTAATTATTTATGCTTTGGGCAGTCTTCTGCCTTTCCTTCAGAACTGCAGTGCTGTCCTCATGCTTGTTGCATGTCCTATTTGTAATGTCCCTTGCTGAAATCTTAATAAATACTTGATAAAATTTTGGAGGGGAAAGGGGGGCTAAAAGCACTGTTTGTGATCACATCGTACTGTGTGTCAAGGTCTGGTGCTCTCTGAGCTGGAAAGAAATTATTATGTTCACACTGCATAGGCTCTTTAGCATTACTTTTTGCAGAATTTCTGCTGAGACTCCTTTCGCGGGGAAACAGCTTCTGATTCCATTGTCATTTCAGGTGCCTAATTTGCTCCTGCCACTGCTGACCCAGGTTTTCTCTTCTTATGGAGCTTGGGGCTCATTTGGATTTTCATGGCTTCTTGCCTGGAGAGCTGGAGCTCATTAGTGAGTGGGGAAAACACAATTAGCTACAGAAAAACATACTGGCAGCAGGATAAATAGTGTCCCCTGATAGCAGCCATGCCAGCACTGGAGGGTCAGCACCATTTCATACATATTCTTTATGGCCTCATCTCCTCTCTGTGTCACTTGTTTATGCTGCCCATCGATTCTGTGCACTGCACAGCCTGTTCTCTTGTTGTTATTACAGCTACAAATGATGCATAGGCCATGAATCTTTCAAAGAAGGCGACTTGGAACAAGACCAGTTTGCTGTAGAAAGAGGCTTGCAGTGATGAAAGATTGCTGAAAAAGAATATCCTAAAAAGCCTTTTACTTTCTAAGAAATCATCCCCCACTTTAGCCTTAAGCTTCCTGAAAATGAGCGTCTGTTTACAAGCACTTAATATAACAATAGCAGACCAAGTTTTTGCTACCATCTAAAATTCCTTTCCTTTGAAGTGTAGTGAATGTCATTGTGACGTTAGGGGTATATTTTAGTGTACATACTAGATACTGCCTGAGATATCACAGATGATGCTCACAATTCCTCTATTCTCAGCAGCTCTGTAATAGGCTTTATTTTAAGGTTCCAGTAGAAAAAAAGCTTTACTGTAGCTTGGGGTTGCTACTTTTCTAGGCTCTGGCACTACCATGTAGTTTCTGTTCTCCTTGTGGTCCTGATGTTGTCATTGAGCAGAAAGTAAGGAAGAAGCTAGAGTGAACATCAGAGATGTGCAATATTAGCTCTGAGACCAGAACAATCAAAGCGTGCATGATCAAGAGCAGGAATGGATGCCAAGCATGATAAAGCATTAAAAAATGCATGTGATCTAATATTAGTGTTACATGACAAAATTAAGATGAGGTGCACCTGAATAATCTAATGATAGGATTCCTCAAGTAAGATACTAACATCAGCAGAATGAAGATCAGTCAGGATGAGAAGTTTGGAGCAAGTTAGTGATGGCTGAAGTCACATTGGTTTCATTTGGTCTACCAGTGGGGTGCCCCAGGGTTTTGTTCTGGGTCCAGTGATGTTCAATATCTTTATTAATGACTTGGAGGAAGGAATAGAGAGTATGCTAATTAAATTTGCAGATGATACCAAATTAGGAGGGGTTGCTGATTCCCTAGAGGATAGGATGAAAATCCAAAATGACTTTGATAGATTAGAGTGCTGGGCCAAATCTAATGGAATGGGTTTCAACAGAGGGAAATGTAGGGTGCTGCATCTACGTAAAATATAGGATGGGAGATACCTGGCTGGAAAATAGTACCTGTGAAAGGGATTTGGGAGTATTGGTGGACCACAAATTAAACATAGCAGTGTGATGCGGGGGCCAGGAAAGCCAATGTGATTCTTGGTTCCATCAACAGAACCATAGTGTCTGGATCAAGGGAAGTGATAGTACCACTCTATTCTGCTCTGGTCAGACCCCACCTGGAGTACTGTGTCCAGTTCTGTGTGCCTCAATTTAAAAAGGATGTTGACAACCTTGAGAGGGTATAGAGGAGGGTGACCAGGATGGTTGAAAGTCTGGAAGAAATGTCTTACGAGGAATGGCTTAGGGAATTGGGAATGTTTAGCCTTTCAAAAAGAAGGCTTTGGGGGGGGGATATGATAGCTATGTTTAAATATGTCATATCGAAGAAGGAGCAGGTTTGTTTTCCATGGCTTCAGGGTTCCATGGCTTCAGGGTTTGGGGCAATGGTTTCAAACTCCAGGAAAAGAGATTCAATTTGAACATTAGGAAGAACTTCATGATGGTTAGAGCTGTTTGGCAGTGGAATATGCTGCCACGGAGGGTGGTGGAGTCTCCTTCTTTGGAGGTTTTTAAGCAGAGGCTGGATGGCCATCTGTCAGAAATACTGTGATGGGGTTCCTGCCTGGCAGGGGGTTAGACTGGATAGCCATTGAGGTCTCTTCCAACTCTATGATTCTATGCATAAGTACCAGGTGTTCAGCTTGGTGCAATGGGAGCACTTGCACCAGTAGCCTAATTCTGTGTTAGTATCTTGGCAGGGCTTTCATCTTGGCAGAGACCCAATAGCCAGTGGATTTAGACTACATTTGCCATATTTCCTGTCTTCTCCCAACAAGGGCATTGTAACTGCTAAGACGTAGACAGATGGTAGAGATTTCAGGTGTTCAGTTTTTCCTGTTACCGCATCTTCACCCTGGAGATGGGCCTTCTTAGAAAAACAGTTTTGTGCTTGGTTAATACAAATATAATTGTTCTAAGCTGTCACCATTCAATGTATCCAGACCTACCATTAGGTTTTAAAGTCCCCTTTCAACAAGCCCTTGAAGTCCTCTAAATACCATTTTAGTTAGTGGATGCTTGTCCCTGAAGATGCCTGAGAGGGATGCTTCTCTCAGTGCAAGATCTATGAAACTGCTGGTCAAGAGTCCATTTGTTGGCCTAGGCTTGGAATATTGTTGTCACGGAGATTCAGGGTAGGGCTCTGAGCTGAGTGGAAGCCATGCTTGAGTAGTTCTGTTTGTTGCTTTACATAAAGGAGTCCAATATTTGAGGAAATATAAGAGGACAGCCCTGAGTAAGAAAGTGCCCTGTCTCTGAAAAAATGCTGTCCAGTCAACATTTGCTTTAAGCTTAAAGCTCCATGGGAACAGGGATTATGGACATGAAAGTTGTCGATCAGGAGCTGCACCTGAATAATTGAACAAGCATGCAGGTTACCTAGGGAAAATATTTCTTACTATGATGAGATGTCTTATATTGAGTAACCTTTTCTAAAATGAGCAAAGAAAAGCTGTGTTGGGTGTTAGAAGCCTGGACTTGAATGTGAGAAATTGTGATGGAAATCCATGCTTAAATTCTGAAACTTTTGGGGATGCTCAGGCAGGTCTCTGTGTTTCACTGTAACCAGGCTCACAGGTTTCATGAGGCTAAAATGATGTTTGGAGTTTTTTCGGGGATGCAGATGTACAGTCGTACCTCATTTACGAGTACCTTGGACAATGAGCATTTTGAAAACTGAGCAAAATGTTTAGTAAAAATTTGCCTTGGTTTGCAAGCCTTGCTCTAGTTTACGAGTAAGGCTCACCTCAGTGTGGGCTCTGTGCTGCCTGGAATGGGCCTCCAGAGCTCATTCCAGGGCACATGGTGGGCCTGTGTGGGGCCTGTGGAGCTGCCCACAGGCCTGGAGATGCCTGGAATGGGTCCCCAGGCTGTGTGGTGGCCTGTACCAGGCTTCCTGGGCCTCTGCAAAGACTGGAAGTGACTTCTGGCAGACCAGAAGTGGCCTCTGGGGTGCTCCGTGGGCCCAGCAATACCCAAAATAGACCTCCAGGTCTGTTGCTGACTGGAAGTCATTTCCAGGCCATGAAGTGGGCCTGCAGTGGGCCTTCGGAACTCGTCCAAGGTGCAGCTCTGCTCGTCTGTGGCCTCTGGAGCTCATCTTGGGGCTATCACTACCCATCCACAGTCTCCAGAACTCACCCTGGACCCGGTGCAGCCTGTCCACAGCCTTCGCAGTGCACACTGGGCCCAGGGTGAGCTCTGGAGGCTACTGCAGCTCCTGGCCAAAGCAAATTTCCCCATAGGAAATAATTTTAACTGGGACCCCAGAACAGATCAGGTAAGTTTCCTTTACAGTAATACCTCTTGAGATGAATTTAATTCATTCTACAAGTCATTTCGTTTTATGCAAAATTCATCTTGCAAAACGTGCAAGATGAATTTTTTAAAAAACATTCTGTAATGGTTTTTCATCTTGTGAGGCATCCCATAGGGAATTTTTGTTATGTGAAGCAGCTCTATTCCAGATTTTTTTCATCTTAAGAGTTTTTCATCCTACGGGGCGTTCGTCTTAAGAGGTATTATTGTATTTCCTATGGGGAATTTTGCTTTGATACACTTTAGTATTTTGGTTTACAAGCATGCTTCCGAAATGGATTATGCTTGTAAACCAAGGTACCACTGTAACATGTTAATATCCCCTTTGCCAAAGGGTTCAAAATAGCTCACCTCACCTCAGTTACTTCAAACAGTATATGTGAGAAGTATAGTTGGCTACCCTTGGGGTGGGGGGAGTCCACATATTGTTCAAATCCGTAAAAGTGGACTATAGTCCACAAAAAACTTATGTTACAATAATTGTACCTGTTTTTAAGGAGCTGTAAATCTGTTAGTCCATAATATCAGCCACAGTTATTGCAGCCACAAGTGTGCAAGTCTGACAAAATGAATCCCTGTTTGTTTGGGCATCTGTCTGGCAACATCCATTCTTCAAATGTGGTGGAGACAATACAGTTTTAATCTCTCACCCATTTTGTCAAACACCCTTTACCCTAGAGCTTCATTGTAAGAATCTGAGTCCTTTTATTATCTTGTGTGTCCCACATCAATACCGAAAGGCCTTCCAGGAACAAATAAACTTGGGAGTGTTGGAAATGATATTGTTCTCTAGGCAATCTTCACCAAAAGTTATCCCTCCCATGTGCTAAACTTCAGCAGACATGCTTATGACCATCTTCAGATTCTGCTGCGCTCAGCTTTTGATGCAGGGTTCAGGTTAAAACTGTCTTCAGTTTAAACTCTACAAAGTGAGGGAATGTACTATTCAGCTAACCTTAACATTAACTGTGTCAGCTATGACATCACACTTCCCCCCAGCCCTCCTACCAGCTGCTGTTTTCATACCGTCTGTTGCAGGTGTTTTGGAATAATTACTGTTTTTCCCCTTTTCATCTCTGTATATGGTGGAATTTGGTTTCCCTCTCTGTGTTTCTCTCTGTCATTCTTTGTGAAAGAGTATTAAAGTCGCATGGCTGGCCTGTTATTTGTGGAAGCTAGTATTTTCAGGCATTATAAGGGATAAGCTGAGGAGATTTACCAAAGCTTGGTGGATGAAGTGTGCAGGGTTGGAAGAGTAAACGTCATGGTTTCTTAGCTGCATTTGTTTTTGCCTCCATTGAATTCTGACCAGGTCCTCTGGGACCACTGCTAATTCTTTTCATCTTCCTCTTTGGCTGCAGATGGCACGGATTCATCCCAACTTAGTTGCGGAATGCTCATCCTCAGTGGAGCTTATGAGAAACCTTACTAAGAGCTTACTAAGAGCTCTTTTGCACCTGGATTTGACTTAGTCTTCCCTGTAGCATCACTGTACCTCAATACCAAATAAAAGCTCGAAGAGCAGTTAGGGTGTATTGTAGCAGTCGTGTTCCATTTTAAGGAGGGTTTTTGCAAATAAGGGTCAATTTGACATTGTTCTGTGTGTGTGTGTGTGTGTGTTGTGTCGTTACAGTCGTGACCGACTCTATGTGACTCCACGTCCATGGAGTTTTCTTGGCAGGAGTACTGGAGTGGCTTGCCAGTTCCTACTCCAGGCGCCTACAGCACCTGGTATTCCCTGGTGGTCACCCATCCAAGTACTAACCAGGGCCGACCCTGCTTAGCTTCCGAAATCAAGCAAGACCGGATGTGCTTAGGACATCTAGGCAGCTGACATTGTTCTAGATTGGTTTATAACAAAAATGTAAAACAGCCATTAATTGCCATGTAAGTTAGACCCTCTCCCACCCCACCCCCTCTCCACAATTCTGTCTCATGTCAACATAGGAAGATAATGTTTTAGATGGATTACCATGCATGAACACCAGTGTTTTCCATGTTAGTTTCCATCCCTCATAATGGAATTTTTCTTTTCTTTTCACATGCTCTTTGTAGCTTTAATGTTACATTTGAAAGTTGTAGATACCTCTTCTAATTCCCTGTTCCTAACTTGAGTGTGTCTTAAATGGTCTGGTCTGTATATTGTCCCTCATTATTGTAAGCCTCCTTGGATCCTTTTCCAAGGAAAAAGGCGGGGTAAAATTATTCAAAATGAACAAATAAAATAAATACTTCACAAAAAAGGGCATCTGAAATGCACTTGTCAATGCTGCATCAGTCCAAGACAGGGAGTGATTAGAAGCTTGTATTTGTTGTGGTGTTGCTTTGTTCTTTTTAAATGACACTAAGATGAATTTGCGTGGATCTTTGCACCATTTCTGTATTACAAACATGTATTGTATGTTTGATTAGTTTTGATGCGACTTCACTGCCTCTGGTCATCAGTGTTATTTCACTATCTCTAGTAGCAACTGTTATAATTCCATCTAGGGATATGCACCAAATGAAAAACAACACACCATTTTGCAGTTTTGTTAGCTAACAAAATGAAACAAAACGAAACAAGGGTGCGCCGTGTCGTTACTTACGAAACAAATTGGCATTTTTACATTGAAACAAACCAATTCATTTCTCGATAACTTGGCCCCCTCGGGTTCTAGAGACACCAAATTAGGTGTGATACATCCTTGGACATTCCCCTTTAAGCCCTCCAAATTTTGGGAAATTTGGTGTTCGGGGGCCCAAGTTATTAAACTTAAAATGGGTGCCCCCTGGAAAAAACATTTCTAAATATCATTATCTGTGCTTGGAAATGCTGTTCCCAAGCAGCTAGCAGCATGAAAATGGCTGTGGACCTTCCTCAAGCTCTCCCATTTAAGCACTCCAAATTTGGAGAGGTTTGGAGTATGGTGGACAGGTTATTCAACTCCAAACGGGGTGCCCCATAGAAGAAATTCTGTAATTTAAAGTACTTGAAAAATACTGATCCCAGGCAACTAGCAGCATGAAAATCACTGTGGACCTTCCTTAAGGTCTCCCCTCAAAACACCCGAAATTTGGAGAGGTTTGGGATATAGGGGCCAAGTTATTTGATGCCAAACAGAGTGATTTGATTCTTGATATTTGACACTTTTGTACAAGTGGCAAAGCTTTGAGTTTATAAGAGCTAGGCAGCGATATTCATAAGAGGACATTTTGGTGCTCACTCATTCATAAGAGTGACCATAAGTTGGGAGCTACGTGATCACAACAATATAAAAACTTGGCTGGGATGAATTGTTATTCTACTATTATGCCATTGGACTTCTGAGTAGATACAAATAAGAAATAGCTCTTATTTAAGCATGTAGAACTTCATGACAGTTAGAGCTGTTTGGCAGTGGAATATGCTGCCACAAAGGGCGGTGGAGTCTCCTTCTTTGGAGGCTTTAAAGCAGAGACTGGATGGCCATCTGTCAGAAATATTGTGATGGGGTTTCTGCATGGCAGGGGGTTGGACTAGATGGCCCTTGAGGTCTCTTCCAACTCCATGATTCTATGATTCTAAGAATTGTACATATTAGGGGGAATAGAAAGCTGAAAGTTGAGAAGTGAAATAATATGTTGGATCTCCCCAGTGTCTTTGTTTAAGAGTTCTATCATTTGCATTGTTTCAGATGAGTTGCCACCTTCTTGCATATTGGACCTTACCCCTCACATTAGCTTTTACAAGGCAAAATCCTTATCATAGGTTTTTTTGTCCTGTTTTTGCTAGCTATGCTAGATAGTTATGCTAGGTACTGTATATAAAAGGCTCAGCTATGCAGAAGTAATTATGGAGTGAAATGGTTATTGTAAGAAGAGAAGAAAGGTGGTATAAAACGTATCATGCTCCTCCTCATTCCCTTATGAGAACACTGATTACTCTCTGTCCTCTGGCTCTTCCTCCCTTCAAAAAGTTTGGATGCCTGTTTCCAGTAGCCCTGAAGCAGTCATTTATATCCCCACCAATACTTATTTAGGTGACTCAGATTTGAGTTAGTCACTCGTGGAACAAGCATGTGAACTGCCAATATGCAAAAAGGATGAGGGTTGATTCTTTGTTGATCAGGAGGTGGGGTGGAGTCCTGCATATGCAAATGTTCTTCTTAGCATTTTGTGATATTTAAAGGGCTTAGAAATGGAACACTATTGTTTTCCTTATATAAGGGTAGTGACAGGCAATTGGTGCCCCAGAATGGCCTTATAAACTACAAAGATAGGGTTCAGATTGCTTTTCTAGCGTTGTAAATCATGGCATGAGGAATAAGCCTTGGGGCATACTCATTCCCCACCTACCTCACCCGTGCAGTGTTTACTTGTAGATTTGTTGGGTTTGTGAACTAATTAAGCCATAGTCCCTCAGTAGCATCCTAAGAAAATGAATGCAAACCATGAATACCTTAACACAAACCAGGCATGAAGTCCTGAAAGCAGTTTTTAAGGGAAGAGTACTTGACTATGGGCTCAGTCACATGTTTCAAAAGAATAACTTGGCCCCGTGTACCCAAACCTCTCCAAATTGGGGGTGCTTAAAGGGAACAGCTTGAGGAAGCTCCACTGTAATTTCCATGCTGCTAGCTACCTGGGATCACTATTTTTGAGCACTTAACATTGTAATTAAAAAGTTTTTTCTTGAGGCACCCCCTTTTAAGTTGAATAACTCGGCCCCCTGAACTCCCAATATCTCCAAATTTGGATGACTTAAGGGGGAGAGGCTAAGGAAGGTTCATACCAAATTTGGTGCCTGTAGGACACAGTGGAACTGTTTTACAGCAAAACGCATCAGTTTGTTTTAAACAAAAAATGTCATTTTGTTCCCTTACTAATGAAATGCTGCTTCCACGTTTCATTTCATTTTGTTAGATAACAAAACAATGAAACAGTGTTTCATTTTTCTTTTGGTGCCCATCCCTAGTGGTTACTCAGCCCTACCCCCAAAAATTGGGTGGAAGAAATAGCTGTATTTCTGTCCTACTTTTCTCCCTGAAAGGACCTAGGGTGGCTAATAGTTTGAGTTAGATTCAATGGTTTGAATTTAGGGTGATTCTGAATACATTTCATCAAATCCATCAGCAAATAGGAACATAGAATTAGGAGGTATTGTACTGCTAATTGCAGAAAACATTCAAAACCTGTATCCATTTAAGAAGTGGAAATCACAGTAGGAAATTCAAGGATTCACAAAAGTAGGGAGGGAGTCGTTCACAATTGTAATTGAGGGAGCAGGCTCAGTTCCATGTTTTCTCTTGTCCCTATCTTCGCAAGGTATGTGCTAGTCCACAGAGGACACCCTATTCATGCCCAACTTTTCTATGAAATGGAAATCTTAATTTTTCACTGTTCTGAATCATGTGGAGAAGCTCTCTTTTAGACTATCCCTTTCCACATGAACTGAAGTATGACGGAGGGCAGCAAAACGTATCTGTGTTCTTTCTTCATGTGTTCGGATGAACAACATCCTGAACACTTAAATAGTGTTAAGCATATTGTCCCAGACTCTAAAACGTGTTCTGCAATGAGTTAGACAGAAGAAAAGAGAGAATACTTATTAAATTGTAGAAGTACAAAACTGGAAGGGTTTGTATACTGTGTTTAAGTAAAATTTGTGTATGCTGTATTTAAGTAAGCCCTGGGAAGTTTTCTTAGCAATACACAAAGAGAACCCTGACAAAATAAGAACTCCATCCATCACAGTGTCCTAATTCGATATACTGTTTTCTTTTGGAGATGGGAGGTTGTTTCTTTTAACTTTTGTCATCCTCTCACTGTCTGTTTACCCAGCTCCTCCCCACCCCAGGACAGTTAGTTCTTTTTTTTGAAATGTCTGACTTGCTTCTCTTCTGTTGTGGCTGTACTGAGGCAGCTGCAGCTCTTGAATAGATTTCTGAAGCTCTTTATGGCTTGTCAAGCACCTGAGACTCTACAACATTTTGCACATCTCTGAGTGCCTCTTATTACCAGAACTCTCTTTGGCTTTCTAGCCTGGTTGCTAGTAGTTCTAATGAACAAAGGAAAGAAGCTGGCCAGAATCCTTTACTGAGAGCTGTGAGAGGCTGGCAGGGTTTGAAAGAGGGATGTGAAAAAAAGGCAGACAGTACTTAGTAGGCTTGTGAATGGAAGTAAGTGTGGGTCACAGGCTGTTAAATGGGATTTCTGTCATGGCCGAGAACCTTTTCTTCTTCTGTGTGGTTTCTCCTCTCCCCCCCCCACCCTTCTAGAGCTATAGTGTGTCAGTTTATGGATTAATTTCCAAAGACTGGCACTGCTTTCTTCAGCCAACTTTTATTTCTTTATTTTTAGGACAGATGTCTGGGTTTATTTTAAAAGTTCAAAAAGAAAGCTTGTTTGATGACTACACAAGTTTTTATTTGCATATTTATTTTGAAATGTAAATAATAAAAATGGACCGAAGGATTTTTAAAAAATAAGATAAGGGATGAGTGGAACAACACTTAACTGACAGGACCCTATTCTGTGCTATACTGAGTTCTGTAGTTTGGAGAGGTCCTTAAAATTCTCGATTGTACTTTAAGACAGTGTACAAGAAGCTCTTTAGATTTTTAGTGTAGATACACTGTTAGCATTTACATAGATGCTATAGTGTCAGTTTTTGAGAACCAGTATGGGATAGTAGTTAGAACGTCAAGCTACAATCTGGAAGGTTCAGGGTCATGTCTGTGTGAAGCCATGAAACTCGGTGGATGATTTGATATCCCTACCTGACCAGTTGAGGTGTGAGGAGAGTCACGTACAGTCTCATGATCTTACGGAAGGAAAAATGAGAAATAGTGGAACTCCTTCCAAAAAGAGGCCAGGCTGGCTCCATCTTTGCTGTCCTTCCACAGAAAAGCACCTTTGTCTTTAAGTAAGCATTCCCTCAGTGACTGGCTGCCTCAGTCAGATCATTGTGCCTTACTGCTTTGATTATGGTATGTTGCTTTTGTTTACCATTTCTTAAAGTACAATTCGCTTGATCCTTTTTAGTATTTGTCTACAGTACTCTTTTTTGTTTTGCTTTAAGTATTGCTGTGTAATGCTACAAGCTCCTTGGCTCCTTTTGAAGGAAAAAGCTGAGGTGGAACAAACAAACAAACAAACAAACATAAATCCAGTAGCAGTAATAGCGGTGCTAATGACAATGACAGTCATGATGATAATGGTGATGTGCATAATGGAAACCATAATTGATCCATAAGGGAGTTCAGTATTGTTATCTCGATGTTGTAAGGGATTGATACTGAGGCTGAGAGAGACTGCCAGTGGGATCACCCAGGGAAAAAACTTTATTTTGTACAACTGTAGAGGGTTCACCACAATCTCTTTCCAAACAACTGCACAACATATGGGAGATTGTACTCCCCACTCTGAGCCCAGGCTTAACTTTTTGGTTTAGTTGAAGGTCTTCGATTTTTGGAGACTAGAATGCAACAATTCCCTTGCAGATACTGTACAAAGTATCCCTTTCCAAGGTAGTTGGACTTACACCTTCCCAGCCATCTTATTTATCAAGGGAAGTGATACTACCACTCTATTCTGCTCTGGTCATACACCACCTGGAGTGCTGTGTCTAGTTCTGTGCATCTCAATTCAAAAAGGATGTTGACAACCTCAAGCGGGTACAGAGGAGGGCGACCAGGATGGTTGAAGGTCTCGAAGAAATGTCTTATGAGGAACGGCTTAGGGAACTGGGAATGTTTAGCCTTTCAAAAGGAAGGCTGAGCGGGGATACAATTACTGTGTTTAAATATTTTAAAAGATGTCAATATTTGAAAGGAACAGGTTTGCTTTCCATGGCTTTAGAGACTAGGACTCAGGACAATGTTTTCAAACTACAGGAAAAGAGATTCCATTTGAACATTAGGAAGAACTTCATGACGGTTAGAGCTGTTCGGCAGTGGAATATGCTACCACGGAGGGTGGTGGAGTCTCCTTCTTTGGAGTTTTTTAAGCAGAGGCTGGATGGCCATCTGTCGGAAATACTGTGATGGGGGTTCCTGCATGGCAGGGGGTTGGAATGCATGGACCCTGAGGTCTCTTCCAACTCTGTGAATTTATGATTCTATTACACCATAACCATGTTATGTTAACTGAGGTCATAATACATTTGAAGTTTGAAGAGGAACAGAGATATAGGACATTACTTGAAGTACTGCAAAGTTATCCTTCATGAAAGATAAAGGTGACTTTCTTGACAATAGGAGAAAATGAGGATGAGAATTTTTATGGTCATTAATGCAAATAACGTTTCAAGCAACAGTGATGCAAATTGTGCCCTATGATGATGGCTGAAAGCTTTTTTGCACAAGGTTTTATGTATTAGAAGCATTTGATGGGTTATTTGCATCTTTTCCCCTCCAGACAATCAACAAGTATTTCTGTGCTTACTATGCATATGCATTCCTTCTCAAAGGGGAGACACCTGTATTGCACATTTCAAAGCAGTTTCAAACAAAAAAACAACAAAGCCCAATAAAAATGTTGTGGGACCTTAAGATTAAGATTAACCATTATATTTTAATGTGAGCTTTTGTGGATCATGTCTACTTCGTTAGACACAACAGTAAGGCTATATGACAACCCGAATATCATAATCAAACGACGGAGCTTTTGTTTTCACAGACAAATTGAGTTACACACATGAAGCTGAGTGTCAGTTCCCTGTTTCTAAATGTTATCAACTCCTATCACAGACCCAGTTGCCAAATACCAAAAAGAATTTAAAAATTTGATGAAAGTCTTCCCTGGAAATATATTTTACTTTATTGTAGAGTACTTTTACCCCACCTTTCTCCTTGGTAAAAGACCCAAGGTGGCCACCAGAATGAGGGATAATATACAGTCTAGTACAATTAAGACATGTTCAAGTATTGAGAACAGGGAATTGAGGACATCTTACAGCATTAATAGACAACATTGCATTAAAGCTACAAGAGAACGCAAGCAGTTAAAGGGGAGTAAGGTTTCATGTAAAGTTATGAGTGATGGAAACTAACATTGATAATACAGTGTCAATGTAAACCTATATGTGACAAAATCCTAGATGGGAACTAAACCCTATTGCAAACCAAGATGGTAGCTCTGTTCTGAAATTAGTCCAGCAAGTTACAGGCTGCAACAGTATCACACAACACCAAGGAGTGTGTTTACATGTTCCTCTGCTAAGGTGATGTATGCCATCCTTTGTCACCAACAGCCTTCTGGACTCTCTCTCTCTCTCTCTCTCTCTCTCTCTCTGTGTGTGTGTGTGTGTGTGTGTGTGTGTGTGTGTTGTGTCATTAAAGTCGTGACCGACTCTTCATGACTCCATGTCCATGGACTTTTCTTGGCAGGAGTACTGGAGTGGCTTGCCAGTTCCTACTCCAGGCGCCTACAGCACCTGGTATTCCCTGGTGGTTGCCCATCCAAGTACTAACCAGGCCTGACCCTGCTTAGCTTCCAAAATCAAGCGAGATCTGATGTGCTTAGGGCAAAGGCCAAAAAGGATTGTCTCTACTCAAAAGAATTAATGCACATAAATCTGACATCAGGAATTTGAATATAAGAAAACCTATATCTGAATGCTTCAGTCTACAGTACTTGGATATTCTTTGAGTGACATGCAAGTGACCATTTTAGGAGTGGGAAGACACTACAGAAGCAGACTTGAAAGAGGAACATTTGTCATATATACAAATTTTAGAGACCCGCTAAAGATGACTGTCAGTCAAGTGTTCCTAAGATACTACAAAGTGTGAAATCCTACACTGATTCCTCTACTTTACCACTTTGTTAATTATTCTGGTGTCATCTTATAGACTGGTAACACAGTCTATAAGGCAACACCAGAAAACACAAATAATGTCAAGATATGTAAAAGTTGATAAAACATATGTTATGTATATTTAACAGAATGTGTAAAGAGAATTGTAAAATGGAGGCAGTTAGATTCTGCTGTGTCATGATGTTAATCCACAAGTGTTAGAGATAAGTAATCACAGGCATGTTAAGTGATGAAGTGCAGGTGGAACTGATTGTAACATCATGATTTGTAATGGTTAGATCAGATTGCATCAGATTGTTAATTAGTGATTGCATCAGATCTTATGAGTGCTGATTAGTATAAAAAGCACTAGCTTACCATTTGTAAATTGGGGACTGTTATGGTGAGAACAGTTTACCCCACACTCTGTTTGTCTGTTTGCTATATTGTATATAATGTTTGGTTGTTATGCTGTGTATATTTTGCTGTATATATGAATATATGAGTTTTTACTCTATTCATTGTCATTGTTTTTCCTGTTAGCCTAACTCTGCAACCCTTTATATCAATACTGACATTTTATCTACGTTACTGCTGCACTGCTCTGTGGCAAACACATTTATTTATATATTATATGTAACTGCCCATTCAGTATTAGTCTGTTCACAGCCAGCTATTCCTATTCTTTTACTAGCAAACTCTTGCAACATTGTTATTATCTGTATCCCAGTCTGGATACTGGGCGACGTAAAAATATGATATTCACATAGCTTCACATCCACTTTAATGTCTGTGAAAGTGGATATTATGCATGAAAACTCAGGTTAAAATGTAGCAGTCTTTAGGGTGCCACAGTGGTTTTGTCTCTTTTTTGGGTGGTGTTTTATATTTTCATATGGAACTCTTCAATGAAACAACATGGTCTTTGTCTCATTTTCCCTTGGAGACATGAAATCTTGCAGGGCTTAATATATTGTCATTAAAATGTCTGGTCAAGTCAAGATGGACCAAATTGTGACAAAACGACAAATAATTTAATGAGAATTCCTCATATCCCTTAGCAGGAACATTGCTTTCATTGTTAGTTCCACAGCAGCTTTGAAACCTCAGGTCTAATTTAATAGTGTTTCATTTTTATTTAACTGGGAAAGAAGAAAGGGCATTAGACTGTAGCACTTTTAACAGATAATTGCTTGTTTGCATTTGAAAAAGAAATAAATAAATAAAAATCCTTGTACATGGAAACTTAGCCATAGATAGACAGATCCTGTTGTGGTGGTACATTCAAACACACCATTTTTGTGCATTCTGGACCAGGGCAGCCCCTTGTATTATGTGTTTTATCTAGATTTGTAAGATTGGCTCTCAAATCATGGAATAGACTTGATCGCTGAAATTTCAGTTCTCTAATGCGGCTTTTTGATATACTTAAGGCACACTTAAGATAATCATTCTAAACCGTGGGTTTCAAGGATTGAAATGAATTCACAAGCTCTTATGATTTTCTGCCACAATCTCCACTTGCGGATAGATTTTCCTTTTACTGTATTGTAGTTCTGTTTAGTGTTTTCCACAATGTCCACCTGGCCAAATCTGTTAAGGGAACACAAGTTTATTTCAGATCACAGTTTGAAGCTCTCTCTCTCTCTCTCTCTCTCTCTCTGTGTGTGTGTGTGTGTGTGTGTGTGTGTGTGAGAGAGAGAGAGAGAGAGAGAGAGAGAGAGTGCGTATGCATGTGTGCATGTGCGTGTGCATGTGTGTGTGTGTGTGCATGCATGCATAGATTGAAGGAAAATGTAGAATATTTCATGCTGGGATATGAGGCAAAATTTGCCCGAAAGTAAAGGCAAGGGCACCTGATGCTAACATGTAGCAGCTTCAATATCTGAACTGGTTAGTACTGAAAGCTGTTCTGTACTGTGTATAGGTATATAATATCTGTATAAAAATATTTGAACTTAATGTAGACATAGATGAGATTGACCAGATAGTCCTAACTCTTTCTATAAAACATTTCCCCATAAATTACCTTTTTTCTACATCTTTATTCCCATGTGTAGTGTTAATGTGAATGTGTGTGCACGCATGTGTGTGTGTTTCTGCTGCATGCTTGTTTGCTTTCAGTCTGGTCCAAGTTTTGCAATTGGAACATGTCTCTGTGTGTATTCTGATTTTGTTTTTCTTAATGCAGGTTCAGTGTTTTCTTTTTGGTAGAAGATGTTACTGCCTAGATTTCTCTCTTTAAGAGAAGCTTTTTTTTTCCTGGAAGCTTAGTTCTGTGCAAAAATATGTCAGGCCTCAAAGTTGATCTGCATTTACCTGCCAGATTTCTTTCTTTTTGTCTCTTTGGTTTGCCACCTGGATAAAAGATATTGGAGCAGAAAAATTCCATTTTTGTATTCCAGACCCCACTTTCCCCCTGTCATCACATTTTTCTTTGGCCTGTTAACTTTATATTTAGCTACACCAGTTTGCTTTGCTAGAAATGGGTGTCTACTAGTGACTGTATTATACAGGTTGTGGAAGAAACTGCTATGCAAAGAACTCTCTGTGGCCTCCATGACAACCATTTTGTGATAACACCCATGATGTTCTCTCAAAACCCATTAGCCCTAAGAGTCTGGAGACCCCTCCTTTGGCAGGCTACTAGTGAAAAGTTTGTTCCAAGCACATTGCCAGGTAGTTAGCATATTAGACTCTGTCAAAGTACTCCATAAATCTTCTGATGTTTTGCCATTAATACTGTGCCTCCCTGCCCTTGGGAATGGAAAGGCATGTGATATTAGCACTTTTCTCCTGTTCTCTTTAGTTAATAATTTAGTAGAATTAAGCAGCCAAGTTTCAAAATTATCAGTGTCATTTAAGAAATAAGGATTCTCCTGCCAAATGCCAAAAAAGACAAACAGCATTCTGATGTTGCAAAGATTTGTGCAGTTTTGTGCAGCTCTGATTAAAGAAAGCTACAAATTCTCACTCCAGTTGCCGGCAGTAACCTCTCACACTGTCTCTATTACATGCACAAACACACTGGCTGGGGCAGGGCATGCACCCACACAATTAAACTTGGAGTCAGAGATTCAGAAGAAATTGCAGTTTGGCTTAGTGGTCCAGCCAGGACCGAACTAGTTTTAAGCAGTATAAGGCAGCTGTCTGCATTGGCAGGTAGTGGGTGGGGGCACAGTAGTGTCAGCATTTGTATCTGTTCTTCCTGACCTTCCAAGAGGTCACTTCTTTTAAAAGAAAGAACTTTGTGGGGTGAATCGTTTGTTCTGTTTCTCCAGTGTTATCCTTTTATCTGTTTGAGGAAGCTCAATGAAAACTCCCCAGCACAGAGAGTGAAGCTAAGGTTCATTCTCTAAGAAACCATCGCACACACAAGCAGCCATAAACCAGGTATAAATTTACAAAGCTTGGAAAAGTAACTTTTCCAAGTTTGGTACACTTGAAGACTTTGTAAATGTAAGGTGCTGTACTTTTGCAGCGCCTTGCTAACACGTTAGACAGAGAAACTGACAAGGGGCAGGCTATCGTTGCATATGGCAGAAGCTTTGAATCTTGGTTAAGAAGCATCAAGAAAACAGGCCAAAAAGATACTGCCTTCAGTTTATCCGAGCAATGAAGTAATTTGACACAGACCTAAAACATCACGTTCTTTATGTGTGAAAAGGGGGGCAGTCAATACGCAGGTGATCAGGTGTCTAATTTCCCCTTAAGAAAAACCCTTATCAGACATGGATTCTGCAGAAGCTTTCATTGTGTTATAAAAATCCAGCATTCTCATTATCCTTCTCTCCAAATCTGAGCCAGATAGTTCCTGTTGCTCTGGAGCAGATCTTGAGGAATATCAAAACAGTATCAGATAGGGGAGGCGTTAATTAGCTATCATGCAGTCTTTATGAACCCTATGATCGGCATCCTGTTGATACTGAGCAATGGGAACTGCATCAACATCAGTGACGCAATGCCACTGATTTAAGGCTTCCCTTTTCCATTTCATAGAGCACATAGTTCTCATTGTGCACAGCCAGGTGCATCTCCAAATTGGAAAATGTAGTCTTCAGTCAGCTGCTACCTGCTGCTGACAATGTTATTCCCATTATGGAAGCAGGCCTATACAACAGGATACATACCTTGGCAAACTACAACAGCTGTAATACTAGATGTTGATTTATTTGTAACCAGTTCATATTATTGTCGGGGTTACTGGAGTGCAATGCTATACTTTGTAGAGAGTAGAACTGCTGCATCTGTAGCTTGGAGCCTACTTTTCATATTTTGAAGATACTCCATGTCATGGACAGAGTGTCAGACCAGGACTTAAGAGACCGCTCCATGAAGGTATCTCCCCAATGTGTGGCAGCGGTGAAGAAGGCCAATTCCATGCTAGGGATTATCAAAAAGGGGATTGAAAATAAAACAGCCAACATTATAATGCCATTATACAAAGCAATAGTAAGGCCGCACCTGGAGTATTGTGTACAATTCTGGTCACCGCATCTCAAGAAAGACATAGTGGAACTGGAAAGGTGCAGAAGAGAGCGACTAAAATGATTACCGGGCTGGGGCACCTCCCTTATGAAGAAAGGCTAAAACATTTGGGCCTCTTTAGTCTGGAAAAAAGGCGCTTGAGGGGGGATATGATTGAGACATACAAAATAATGCAGGGTATGAGTAAAGTGGATAGAGGGAAGCTCTTCTCTCTCTCCCAAAATACCAGAACTAGGGGACATACACTCAAATTGAGGGCTGGAAGAGTAAGAATTGACAAAAGAAAATATTTTTTCACCCAGCGTGTTGTAAGTCTATGGAACTCCCCGCCACAGGATGTGGTGATGGCATCTGGCCTGGATGCCTTCAAAAGGGGATTGGACAGATTTCTGGAGGTTACAAACCATGATGGAGATGTGTAGTCTCCAGGCTTTAAACCGGGGTACTTCAAGGGCCAGATGCAGGGGAGTGGTATCAGGAGACAGATATCTAGTCTCATGCGCTCCCAAACACATCTGGTGGGGCCGCTGTGAGATACAGGAAGCTGGACTAGATGGGCCTTTGGCCTGATCCAGCATGGCTCTTCTTATGTTCTTATGTTCTTATGAATCTCTGCCGAGCAATGGAAACTTACTGGGTGTGTGGAACTGGTAAAACCACTCCTTAAATATCTCACTTACTTAAAAGTCTTACTAGGGTTCCTGTATGTCAGTTCCAACTTGATGACACTGAACAGCAATCATGTTTTGAGTCACTACGCAAAGCTTGGTGTCTTTTTTAAACTCAGGCCAAAGAGCCCTGGACCAGAACTCATGAAGAAAACATGACAGTTGCTTGGATCTTGTAGGGAGATCAATAGTAGAAAAAGTAAATTTCTTCCAGTATCTTCAGTGTACAACTCTAGAATTGCCTTTCTCCAAAGGAATGAAAAATTGCAGACAAGTTGGCAACTAATATTTTCTTCTGGAAGCAAAGCCTTTGGGACCTGTCAGCTACCAGGACTGAACTGTGTCAGAAAACAGGAGGTTATGTCTCTCACGTTCATCAGATTAGCAGATCAACCAATTTTAAAATAAATACAGGAGTCAAACAAGGTAACTGATATTTTGTGGCATTTTAAACGAAAGAGTTGTTCCTTCAGATTAAATACCTTGGACACACCTGTTGTTCGTAGGCAAGATGTCTTCAGGCTGCCCCCTATATTTTATACATAACAAATGCATTTTTCTTCTTTGATAAGGACAGTTCTCACCATGGATGGGGACTCATGTTGCAGGATTGTCAAGTCAGATTTAAGCTGCACTCAAATGCTCACATACCTTTTTTTCAAAACAGTACTTGAAATTCGGTTCATTGGTCTTTGGAACATGGTTATATGCATGCAGTATAAATAGATACTATTTTCAATGTATTATTGTACAACATTAATAATGCCTTTTTATTCTTGGGAACTTTTTGATTTAGGCTTTTTAAAATATAGGGTTTTTTATCAATATTTTGAGGAAGGTACAAAACATTTTGTGTGGTTTAACAGGATACATCTCTGGATTATTTTGTGATCTTCACTGAACAACCACTTTTACAGGATATACTTCCAATTAAGATCATATTTCAAATTTATGTTTTACATTTTCAGTTAATGAATCTGGCTGTGCATGTGGCGTTTCTGAATTAGATTTCGCCTTTCCCATATAACACAAATGGAAAACCTTCATTGACTTGGTACAAGTGGATTTAAAAATAGCCTCCTGCTGCCTTTTATAAACTGCAGTGCATCAACATTTAGAAGTGACATATTCTGGACAAAACAGTGTTGCTAATGACACTTTCAGAAGAGCACTTAGTTGATTAATCAAACAATTAATAGAGTCAACACTTCCCTGCAGGTGGCCGATGTTGAGGAGGGAGGTGAGGCAGCCCAAGCAGCCAAGCTCCTGGTCCTGAATGGCTACAGGAGTCCAAGGACAAAACGCCCACAGGAAAAGCTGGAAGCAGCCCCTCTGGCTCTCACCCAGAGCCTGTGCGAGTGGCAGATATCAGGGCTCTCCCAGCAGAGGAACACTGGTCTGGACAATATAAATGCTGAGCTCAAAATCCTGTTGACATTTTGTGTGTGTATAAGCTATTTCACATAAGTGTTTGTGCATGTTTCTGTTCTAGACTGCTTGTTGTGCGGTAAGTTGTGCAGTTAGGGAAAACTGGGCACAGAACAGACAGCCCAGGAGATAAGTACCACCACTTGCACGACTGCCCTTATCCAATCTCGTAAAGCAACCAAATTCTGACCGATGTTGCTGTTCATTAATAACTGTTGCTTACCATTTTGAAGGGGTCAGTAAATATTACTAAATAACATAATGCTTCCTAAAATCAGAAGTTACCAGGACATTTAAAAGTATCATAGCAAATTCCCAGTGTGTTTTAGGGGACCAAGTGACAATACTTGCTTTTATACATAAATCCTTAAATGGTCAGGGATTTAGGTGTCTTGAAAAAAACCACCTGATTGTATACCTTCTAGCCCGTTTGTGAAGATATTGGTATATGGTTTCAGAACTTGGAGCTTTTTCATGATGGTGCCTTGTATGTGGAACACTGTCACCTTATCCATCCTCCTTCCACCCACTCTGTTTTCTAATGGCCAGTTAAAAGGTGTATTGAATGGGGTTTTATAGAAATTCATGCTGCTATAGGTTATGATAGTTATTTTTTTTTTAGAGTGAGTGTTATGGTTCTGCTATCCT